>CADWAE010000057.1:1200000-2400000 GCA_902982915.1 Phalloptychus januarius
AATATCTAGTCTTGTGATCTTGTTTCTGATCATTTTAAGAGGAATTTTAGCCGTCAACGCCCGTGAATGAACTTGATCATGTGCTCGTGAACAGACTCTCTGGCTCTTCTCCCCTCAGGACGTTAAGGGCTATAAGTGGGTACGCTGGCGGGTGTGGCTGTGTCGTCTGGTGGCCCTGTTGACCTTGGGTCTCCTTCTGATTGTGTTTCGCTGGCGGCCGCGGCTCGCCGTCCTCGCTCGCTGCCGCTCCTGCCCTGAGGCGTTGGCAGATGTCCTGCTGCTGAGAGTGAGTAGATGAATGCAATATGTGCAAATTAAGCCAATATTATATCTGTTGTTTAGAGTTTTCGAATGTATTCATTCCAGTTAATTTTTTTTTTTCATATTACAACCACAGACTAGTATTGCGGTTGAAAAGCATTCCCTCGTGTTTCCTTGTATTCTCTTTATCCGACTCACTCTCCTCTATTCTTGTCTCTCCTTGTCCCTTTTCTGATTTTTCACTTGTGAAACCTTTTGAAAACTGTCCTTTTCTTTTTGTTCTTTCATACATTTTCTATTCTGTTTTGGTCTGTCACATCAAATCTCAATGAGATCCACTGGAGTCTGTGGTTGTAAAAATGAGAAACAAAGCTGAGAAATATCGAGAAGTATGAATACTTTTGCACAACTTGTACTCTGACGTCACACCCATTTGAGTTTCCCAAAGTTGCCGGTTGACCAGATCATTTTCATTCTGCCAGGGTTCCAGTTTAAAAAAAAAATCTCTGATTTATTTATGCGATATTTTCCATCAGGACAGTTTTGGCCAGCAGCATGTTGTGGAGGTGCTCACGGAGGAGATGGAGGCGGGCAGGTAAGCAGCTGCGTGCTTCTCCGTCTTTCAGCTTCGTGCTGAAAGGACAGTGAAGAAACATGCAGACCTTTGCTGATTCAGTTGCTTCCTCCAGCTTGGATCTGCTGGAGCAGCTCGAAGAGGACTGGAGAGATACGGTTCAGCTTCACAGAGAGGAGGTAATCCTTGTCATTATTATAATTCTATTTTATTTTTTATGGAACGGTGTCCAGATTAAGATTATGTCCAGGTCTCATAGTGGCTTTTGCTGCGTTTCAGAAAACGCTGCTGCGCTACTACTTGTACGAAGGGCTTCGTTACGTCTGGTTGCACAGGAAGGGAGCTTTCTGTCGTGTTAGGTATTGAAAACACTAAATGCTGAATTATATAGAGTTTTTTCTGAACACTATTTTAAATGTTATACACCCACAAGTGCTGTATATCCTCACTGCATCTTGACAGCTTGTTTGATGGCTTTACTGTACTTAAAAGAGATGAAACTTAAACGCATGCATTTCTACTTTAGGAAGAATATTTTGAGTTGGATGTTTCCTACTTTGTAAAACAATTTGTCTCCTGTCTTCAGTGTCCTCAATGAGGACTGGACCTGCAAAGGCTTGTATGGCTTCCAAAAGGGTTTGAGTCCTCAAGAGCAGAGCTGGAGGTAGAGAGAGAGAGAGATGTTCAGCTGGAGATGTTCTGAACTCAGAAGGAATTTCTGATTGGCTTTATTTGTGTGTTTTCTTTCAGGAGAAGAATGTTTGGGGCCAACCTTATTGATGTGCCTGTGAAGTCTTACATGACGCTACTGTTTGAGGAAGTGAGTTGGGAGAATAAAATCACAATCGATTTTACACGCATGAGCATCATTTCTAAATGGGGGGAAAAAAAATACTACAAACGTTAGTAGCGTATTTAGAGTCAGCAACTTGAGTAATTTAAGTCTTTAATCCCCATGAATCTAAAAGTAAGGCCTTAAAATGCTTTTTTTTGTGCATTTTTTGTTAACAGAGACTGAGAGTCCATTTTATTTTTGCTTTTGGTTTTTATTTTTATTTACCGGTTCCAGTGTTTAGTGTTCTTCTGAAAACAATATTTACTTTTGGCAGGATGTTGCTTGCATTATTATGTCATTACCATTACATCAGTTTAAAACGGTCTTCAAACAATATTATCGTTAATGGTGATCATTTTTGAGAAAATTAATCGCTCTACAAAATTGATCATTTCGGCAGGCCTAATCCTGTATTATAAATGCATGCAGGAAACGGCACTGTCAGAGATGCAGTAGGTTTATGATCTAATCGTCTTACTGTTGATTGCAACAATTCACATTAATACATTTCACTCAGGGCCCTATGAGTGACGATACTTCTTAACAATCTTGAGCTACTTTCAGTAAATACAGTCTGGTATCGAACAGAAATAGACACCAGTGCCTGAAAGCACAGCAGCAGCAGGTGGTGTTCTCACTTCCTCATGTTGGGATTAAATGTTGTATTGCTTTATAGTTACATCAGATTTTATTGGTAAAAATTAATAATTTGCCAGCATTCACTTCTTGTAGTACAATATTAGTGTACAAATACAATGGTCTGGCAGCACTTGGACCATGGTATTGAATAATATTGTATGTTATGACCAGCAGTGTGTGTATATATGCATTAAAATTACTTTAAGCTATAAGAATGACAGAGCAGAAAAAGAAACATATTGTATTGAATCTGCAGCTGTGAATCCAGTCCATGTAAAGCTACATAGATATTTCTTTGCACTTAAGAAAATTGTTTCTCAGATTAACTTAATTTTGGAAAAAATAAGCGTAATATTATTCAACTTCAGTTTTTGTAAATTGAAGTTGGATAAGGAACAATTTAAATAAAATATAAATCCAGTTTTGTTTTGTAAGTTAATATTTCCAAATCTAATTTCTTGTCCCTGTTTTTGCTCCTGCAGGTCCTCAACCCTTTTTATATATTTCAGGTGTTCAGCATCATCCTGTGGAGCATGGATGAGTATTATTACTATGCTTTATGCATATTTATTATCTCAGTCATCTCCATCAGTATCTCACTGTATGAAATTCGAAAGGTGAGCCTTCGGTGGGAAACATTCATTCATTTTGATGTTTTAATCTGATTTCTAGATGCAACTTTCGTTTCTTTTTTCTTGCTCCACAGCAAAGTATTACTCTTCGCAACATGGCTCAGTACATTACAAATGTCACAATACGCCGAGACTCGGGAGGTAAGTCCTATGTTTTCCCATATGACTTACTTCCTTTACTAAGAAAATGGATGCATGTTTTTTTTTTTTTTTTTGTGGAATACAGCAATGCTGTGCCTGCTTGCTTATGATGCGACTCGTAAATTTAAATATTTCTTTTTAATGAATCAAAGGCTTTGTAAAAGGTTTTATAATTCATGTTCGTGACTCAAATAAAAAATTCTCACAGGAAACAATAAAAGAAGCAAATGGAGGCCAATGAAAGGGAGCGTTAATCCCTAGGACTTATGCATAGTTAGCATTTTAGTGGCTATTATAGGGCTGCATATTTGAGCAAAACTGGCTTCGCAAATTTCACTGAAGGATCAAGATCAACTTTTTTTTGTTAGTCAATGCACTTTTAGGTTTTCTGATGAGCAACATTGTTTTCACACAATAAAACCTTATAATAATAGCATAACAGGGCCACAATTGTCCCTTAAATGCTTGTTTACCCTCATGGTTTAATTGATAACACATCAACATTGTGGTTTTCTCTTCTCTCAGAGGAGGATTGCGTGAGCTCTGAGGAGCTGGTCCCTGGTGACTGTCTGATCATCCCTCAGGAAGGCCTGGTGCTGCCCTGCGACGCCGCCCTGCTGGCCGGGGAGTGTCTGGTCAACGAGAGCATGCTCACGGGTAACCAGAGTCACGGAAACCTAGTAGATGCATTATTTTAACTTTAAGGAAGGTGTCTCATGTAAGGGTACCTTATTGAGTTACTGCCTCCAAGTCTAGTTGGTGTACAAGTTTCTACGGGTTGCTAGGTTACCTTTTTTAGTTTTTTCCTGTGCTTAAATCGTCTGTAAAACATTGTTGTGCTCAGGGGAAAGTGTTCCAGTGCTGAAAACCGCCCTCCCAGCTGCAGACAGGACCTACAGCTCAGAGGCTGAGCGCAGACACACTGTTTTCTGCGGCACCCACATCATCCAGGCTAAAGGGGGTCGGCCAGGAGGAAGCGGCGCTGTTGCTGTGGTCACAAGCACCGGTTGGTAGGGGGCCTGTAGATAGAAGATGAAAGGGATAGTTCAGATATTTTGAAGTGAACTCTTCTAAGAACCTCACAAGGTTCCAGCTTGATCTCTTAGCAACTTTTATTTTTATAGCAGTTTGCTCTTGAGCATGAAGTTAACAGCGTAAAAAAGACCCAAAGCCAAACCAGGCTTCCACTGGCTTAAAGCAACTCTTGTCTCAGAAACATCATAATGGTTTATTCAAAGGTCATAAGGTTTTTAAACCATTGTTGCGTTATTTATAAGGAAGTTATTGGATATTTATAGCAGAAATGGAGGCAAGTGGAAGCCAATGGTTACCTTTGGGAAATATTCCCCTCCAGAACTAACTTATCTGGATTTAAACTAGGGGTGCATTCACACTAGCCCTGTAAAATCTGCTTTAATCAAACTCATGTTTATTTGCCTGAAAAGTTTTGTTTGTTTGCAGTGAATGGTGTGAATGCACAATCAAACTCTGATGTGAGCCAAAGAAGCAAACTCTGATCCGCATAAAAAAGCTAGGTTTCAGTTCACTTGAAGTGAACTCTGGTGCGGTTCCAATGCATATATGGATGCAGGTAGACCACTGCTCCAGAAACAGGAAGTGGACTAAAATAGACCATTCTGAGTCAATGCAACCAACACAAACGTTCGAGTCTACCGCTAGCAGGAGAAATGGCTTGTGGTCTTTTGGCCAAAGACAAAAGAGAAATCTGATAACCTTAAAATCTGGCGCCGCTCCATTTTCGTTTACATTTTGCAGAGAACGAAGTTGCGGTCAATGTCTTCTTCAGAGGTTTTGTATAATTTCCTTCAATGGAAGCGACAGGCTATGGGAACTCCATCACCTGTTGCCCACAGGCAAAAAAAAACAGGTTGTTCAAAGGGTTTGGTTCTTTTGACAGTGCAGTGTGAAAGCGAACCACGGCAGCTGGAAATGTAACAGATATATTGGAACCGAGTCTACTGAGCTATCTGATTGGTGGCTCTGACATTATATGATTAAAATCTTTTAACTGAACCCTGATTATAAAGATCCTGAATTATCTGTTCAATTGGATGCAAACGTAGACGTTGTGCTGTCAGCAAACTTCATATTACTAAAAGTACATATATGCATAGCTTGTTTTTTGGCACGAAAGTTACAAATGTTGCATTAACCTAAAAAAAAAACAACTTTTTTGTCGCTACTTTCCAAATCAGACCAGTTCTGCTCTTTGTGTTTCTGCTGCAGGGTTTTTCACAGCCAAGGGTAACCTGGTCAGCTCCATTTTATACCCTCAGCCTATCAACTTCCGCTTCTACCGAGATGCCATGAAGTTCCTGCTCATTCTCGCTGTGATTGGTAAGCCACAGCTTCACTAGCTCACCAACTCTGTTTCACTTTTTCTAATTATTCCCTGTACTTTCTTCAGCTCTCATCGGCACTATTTACATATTTGTGATCCTCTTCAGAACCAATGTAAGTGCTCCATGTATTTTCTGGCCTGGCAGTAAACGTGTTGAGGGCTAATGCTTCTGGCTGTGTGTCCAGGTGACCTGGTTGCAATTAATCATCAGAAGCCTGGATGTTGTGACCATTGCGGTGCCTCCCGCCCTGCCTGCCGCCATCACCACGGGAACTATCTACGCCCAGAGCAGGCTCAGGAAGCGGGGCATCTTCTGCATCAGCCCTCCACGAATCAACATCTGCGGCAAGGTGTCTGTGTTCTGCTTCGACAAGGTGAGGCTGGACGCTGACACCTCGTTTATGGGAAGCAAACTGATGGCGATGGTTTAATCGGAGCAAATCTGTTTTCCGCAGACTGGAACGCTGACAGAGGAGGGTCTGGATGTGTGGGGGGTGTTGGAAAGTGGACCTGCTGGCTTCTCAGAACTGATCCCTGACCCCACACTACTGCCACCTGGGGACATGAGGGCTGCACTGGCCTGCTGTCACACGGTTACTCTACTGCAGGGTGAGCCCCTCGGAGACCCCTTGGAGCTCAAAATGGTGGAGTCTACTGGCTGGGTATGACACTGTACACCTTATGATCTTTACTCAGGGTTGAAATCATTGGTAATGCTTGAATTTCAATGGGGTGTTTTCAAGGTTTGGAAAAGCCAAGTTTATTTGTATGACACATTTCAGCAATAAAGGCACTCCAAAGTGCTTTACATTATAAAAACATAGTTCAGTCACTAATTATGGAACGAACGTTATATTTTGTGAAATGCCATCATCAAGAAAATACATATCAAATACCAAATATGATGTGTTACCTTAAATCGATCTCTAAACAGGTGGGGGGTTCTAGCCTTGATTTGAAGGAACTCGGTGTTTCAGCAGTTTTGCAGTTTTCTGGAAGTTTTCTTCCAGATTTGTAGTGCCTAGAGGCTGAAGTGCTTGATTTCTGCATCAAGCCATTGAAAGTGCTTGATGTACAAACTGCACAGTTTTGCAATAAAGTGCAATCTAATGTTTGATTAAAACATTAGATTAAAATTAAAATTTGAAAAAATTATGAATGCATCAGTGTGAAAGTCAGTATTTTTGTTACTCCTCAGACTCTCCAGGAGCCAGAGGGGGACGGAGATCCTGCTCACTCTGCATTCGGAGGTCACAAAGTTTTGGCTGTTATGAGACCTCCAACTCAAAGGCCTCACACTCAGGGAACGGTAAGCGTCTCTGTAATGTTGTCAAAAATAACCTATTTCTTTCTCAAAGCATACAATCAATTTTCACTTCTATTTGTACCTCGTTTGTGTGTGGTGTGTTAATGATTTATACAAACCACACAGACGTCGCTCAGAGTCGCATCACTGTGTGCTCTCATAACAAGCCACGTGTGAAATTTATTGAACCGGCTTCTCAACGCTAAAATAAACCAGATAATGTTTGTTTCTAACATGCTTTGTCCTTGGAGCAGCAGAGGCTTGCAGCTGTTCTGTATATCTATCACACAAGCTCCAACACGGTCCGACTCTTTTGAGAGCGAGTCGCATGAAGGCAAAATAAAAATAAACGCATCCAGTTTGGTAACAGCAGGATCTCTGCGGCGTTCAGGAACTATGGCGATTATCATCCGGCTTCATCGCCTCAAGGATCGGCATCAATAAAAGCCAAAAGCAAGAAGCATAATGTCAACATGGCTTACATAACTATAGAAACGCCTAATAAAAAAATGAGTGGGGAGGAATGACAATATTTATTTCCTATACTGTTTTTTTTCTCTTTTTAAGCTGTTATATTGAAAAGTCTTGGTCTGTTTCAGTTACATTGTCTTCCCCTCTTGTTCTATGAAGAGTGAAGAGCACCAAATGAAATCTTTTAAACGTCAGACATTTTTTAAATACTTGAAATAGTTACAGTAATAATTGATGAAATATAGGATTAATTACATATGTCACAGTTAAATGATTTCATTTTGAAAACTAGATATAATTGTCTCATGACTTCATAAGTTATTTCGCGGGCCTGTGCTGAAGCACATCATGAATTATTCGAAGCTATCAATTTTACCCTTCGAACTCAGAGGACTCCCAGACGTCCTCTAAACGTCAGCGAGACGTATCCAGACAACTTCTTCCTAGTTAGCCAGGACTCTGACGTTAATATCTTTGCTGGAAACGTGGAAGTAACTTCAATAAATTGTTGTCATTTATTTACTACAAGCTGTTGGTGACCAACGAGCTTTATAGTTTGGTCTGAAATACCTCTAATAAGTTCAGCAGAGCTCAGTGTGGAGAAATAACACTATATTGCCAAATGTATTCGCTCACCTTCCTTGATTCACATATGAGCTTAAGTGACGTCCCATTCCTAATCCTTAGGGTGCAGTATGACATTGGTCCACCCTTTAAAAAGCTAGAACCGCTCCAACTCTTCTGTGAAGGCTGTCCACAAGGTTTATTTGTGTGTTTATGGGGATTTTTGACCATTCTTCTAGAAGGGCATTTGTGAGGTCACACACTGATGTTGGACGAGAAGGCCTGGCTCTCAGTCTTCTCTCTAATTCATCCCAAGGGTGTTTTATCAGGCAGCGCTGCTCCCTCTGCCATCCAGGTCTTTATGGACCTCGCATTGTGGTCTGGTGCAGAGTCATGTTGGGAGAGCAAGGGCCCAGCTCCAAACTGTTCCCATAAAGTTTGGAGAATGGACTTGTCCAAAATGTCTTGATGGGCTGAAGCATTTATAGTTCCTTTCACTGGAAGAAGTTTGTTTATTGGCTTTGTCTTTGTCCACTACAATGGAGATATTTTTTTAGGTTTCATTGTTTATATGATGTAGTCAAGTAATTTATTTGATTAACTCAAATTGTTTTAAGCCTCCTTTTCACTGTTGGAGCTTATGAAATCTACACCGACTGCAAATAAAAACAAGGAAGTTCATCATAAAATCTAATCACACATTTTAATCATTTTTATGGGGATTTTAAAGTAGCCATGCATTATTTTCTCGTTTCCTGTTCTGCCGTCAGTACTCCAGTGAGGCGGTCGCCATCGTCAAGAGGTTTCCCTTCTCCTCGGCCTTGCAGAGGATGAGTGTGGTGACGGTGGCCCATGGGGGGCGCTCTGCTCTGGCTTTCCTCAAAGGTTCCCCAGAGATGGTGGCCAGCCTCTGTCGCCCTGACACAGGTTCAGCCTTCCCGTCGACGCGCGCCGATCAGCTTCTACCGCTTTTCTAAACGAGTTAAAAATGCAAACGGGACGATTTCGTCTTTTCCAGTTCCAGCTCAGTTCTCTGGCGCCCTGCGCAACGTCTCCAGTGAAGGCCTGAGGGTCCTGGCACTCGCCTGCAAACCAGTAGATGTCAACTCTGACTTATTGAACATTGAACGGTGAGAAGAACAAAACCTGTTTTTCAAATTCAAGTTGCTCTGTATATGAAGGCAGCTTTGTGTGGGTCTGCAGGGAGGAAGTGGAGACAGAAATGCAGTTCCTGGGCTTGTTGATGATGAAGAACCTGGTGAAACCGGAGAGTGCAGAGGTCATCAACACCCTGACACTCGCGCACGTTCGCAGTGTTATGATCACTGGTGAGATTGGTGTTCATGGCCTTCCTGCTCCTCGGAGTTCCTTGTTTTTAACTGAAAATGTGTTTCATTGCTCTTAAATACTGCCATACATTGCAGTATTTGTCCCTGGTAGTTGCCGAGGAGATTAATATGAATGACTTTGCAGGCTGACCGCTCCGTGCAACGCAGCCGCCTCCGTCTCCTCTCTCTCTGCTCTGCTCCGCCCGTCTGCGCACTTCACCGGCAGAGCAGAATGAAATGCATCAAAACAGATTCATGTTAGGTTCTCCTCCTCTCTGACTAATTCTGCAATACCTTGTGTAGGTCTCGCATTGAATCCTCGTATAATATGTCACAGTTTATGAATGCATCATAAAAATAAAAAAAAGCAACAATCTGGAAAAAGTGGTATGAACGGCACAACGCTGCATTTTAGAATCGGATCATTTTATCCTGGTATTTTCTGTTCTTTGTCACACAGGGGACAATATTCTGACAGCAGTGAATGTAGCAAAGAGCTGCAGGATGGTGACGTCTGATGAGAAGGTGATTTTTGTCATCGCGACCCCCCACTCTGCTGAATCGATGCCCAGTTTGAGGTTCAGTGTAGAGGATGGTGGGACTGCTGCTGCTGCCCAAAGCCCCACAAACGACATTCATCAGGTAAGTCTTTAACTTTCAGCAATTTGGCGATATCATATTTCACATGGAGTGCTCTGATTTTTAATCAAACCTCAAGGCAGAACCTCATGCATGAACACCAGCGCACATAATAACACGATGTCATGCAAAACGGGTATTTCTTGTACCTTTAGTGTTTTATTTTTCACCATTCCTCCCTCCAGGGTCTCTACCAGGCTGGTGTCGACTATCATTTTGCTATAAACGGGAAGTCCTTCGCTGCCCTCTGCGACCACTTCCCTGAATATCTTCCAAAGGTAATATAAAAACTTTACAATGCGTGCAGAAAACTTTCCCAACAGTAGTACTCATTGATCCGGGGATGACATGACCGCAACGCGTTTGCAGGTGTTGATGAAAGCGACCGTATTTGCGCGCATGGCGCCCGACCAGAAAACCCAGCTGGTGAAGGAGCTGCAGAAACTGAAGTAAGTCCAGGTGCAAAAAAAAAAAAATATGAGTAACGAAAGGGGAAAAATATAATTAAAATGTAAACATATTTTGTTGTGTAATTGTTGCACTGCTGCAATACGTCAAGTGGCACGGATTTATGTTGACACTGAAAATGTGTTTGTTTTTTTTTGTGCTGCTCAGACGTACTGAAAAATGAAAATGATCGTATTGTACTAAATGTGTGCTTAACGATGAATTTTTCGGCAGCTATCGGGTAGGCATGTGTGGGGACGGGGCCAACGACTGTGGGGCCCTGAGAGCTGCCGACGTCGGGGTCTCCCTGTCCGAGGCCGAGGCGTCGGTCGCATCGCCTTTCACCTCGAAGACGGAAAACATCAGCTGTGTCCCGCTGCTGATCAGGTGAGGATTTAAAGGAAGGAATCCGATGAGAAACGGAGGTTGAACTTTTACTAACCCTTGGTTTGTAGCGGCAATAGAAGATTAATTATTTTTATTTGATTTCTTTTGCAGAGAGGGCAGATGTTCTCTTGTTACGTCCTTCAGCCTCTTCAGGTACATGGCGCTTTACAGCCTCATCCAGTTCTGCTCTGTCCTCATCCTGAACACAGTGAGTTGCAATAAAGAAACTCCACCTTTTCAGCATGAAATCCATTACTTCTTTGGTCCAGGCCTCTGTAACAGAATTTTCTTTACTATTTGCTTTCATGATTTAATGAACAAAATCAATCTTATTGCATATGTTCTCCAATGTTGCTCCTGTTTGTTGTTCTGTGTGTGTTTGTATAACTTTCATTTCACAAGAGTTCAGGAAATGTGCCATTTTCATATTTCTACAAAATTCAAAAGCACTTTAAAATGTTTATTCTACTCAATGCAGTTTAATTGTTTCACATCATTCATATGCTAGTAAAACATTCAATTAAACAAAAGTTAAAAAAAATATGTGATGAATGACGGATAAATGAGGTTGGCCTTGTGTGAGGCCAAGCGCATTTTTCTGTCATTCATCAAATATTTTTAATATTTGACTTGGTAGGGAGAATTGGTGCAGCATGTGCAGAGGTTGCAGTCGTCATCGCAGTTATTCCTGGTTCTATTCCTGGTCGTGGGGCATTTCTTCCCTTTATTTCCTGTCTGTTGCTGAAGGTCGCTAGAGCCTAATAAATTTAAGCCCTGGGCAATCCTAGATCAGTGATTTTTAACAAACGTGCTGCCTTTTCCCTGCAGGTGAAGACAACCATGGCTGATCTGCAGTTCCTGTTCTGCGATTTGTTCCTGGTGACTCTGCTGGCCATCGTGATGGGCAGGGGGGGCCCCAGTGAGGCGCTGCATCCCTGCAGGCCCCCAGCCAGCCTGCTGGCCCTGCCCGTGTTCGGCAGCCTCTTTATCCACACCTGCACCATCGTTCTGGGCCAGCTGGCTGCATTCTTCATCACCACCACACAAGAATGGTTAGCCATTGTGTTACTAATTGTTCTTTTTTTTTTTTTCTCATTAAAATCAATATTTACACATTTCCAAGGAGCCAACATTTGATGCACGCTTAAGGTTTGTTTTACTCTATAAATATGGAGTTTTTTTACATTTTTTTTATAGGTACATTCCACTAAATTCAACAGTATTTGGAGCAAAAAACCTGCCCAACATGGAGAACTCGTCCGTGTTCGCCTTATCGGCTTACCAGTACATCATCATGGCGGTGATCGTCACCAAGAGCTTTCCTCATAAGAAACCTCTCTACCATAATGGTGAGGCAGAGGAGGTTGTAGTTTAGACTTCTTTAACCTTCCAGTTCTTTCTCACTTCATCGCTCTTCCTTGCAGTGATCTTCCTCTGTGTGCTGCTGGTCCACTTTGCCGTGGTGACGTCTCTGGTGTTGCATCCGGGTCCGTTCTTCAGGAGAATATTCAAACTGTACGACTTCGAGGACATGAACTTTCAGATGCTGCTCGTTGCCCTGGCAGCTCTCAACTTCATGATGTGTTTTGTGGTAGAGGTAAGTCGAACTGATTTTTTTTTTTTGTTTTAAACATGAACACCAAATTAGAGGGAAGTCCATCAGTAACTTTGGACAAACAGGTGACTTTATAAAACATTTGATATTCATCCGAAATTGATGAAAAGGCAAAACAGAAACTAATCAGAAAGGCTTTTAAGAAGCTGAACGGGAAAACTGAAGAAAGTTCTGGTCATGTTTTACATACAAGCTTCTAGGTTTTAGGTTTTTCTCGAGGACTTTGAAAGTTGTATTTTTTTATTCTGGACGTTTTACCAGCCTTGGCATAAGATTACAAAATGTCATCCATTGTTTATGCTCGGCAAAACCCATGAGGTAAAAGAAAAAAACAACCCAAAAAAACATTAAAAAATTCCTAAAAACCTCAGCGCTTTAATACATCTGAATGTTTCTTTTCTTCTTCTCCAGCTGCTGGTAGATGTGGGCGTTTTGAACTGCCTCCGGTTGCTGCGAGGGAAGCGTCCGTCCAAGAAGCAGTACAAACGTCTGAAGGCTCTGCTGTCTGACTCGCCGTCATGGCCGCCACTCGACCAAACCCTGTCCCCCTCAAACAGCACAGTCATCTCCTTCAGCTAGCGCTCACCTGGCCAAACTCTGGACTCGCCCGAGCTTTAACCACGCTGGGTGAACGGCGTCCCAACAATGCAATGTTTTACCTGAAAAAAAATAAAAGCTATTTTTATGTATAGCTTTGTCTGGGTGTTCCATCTCAGTGATGATGATGATCTTTATAAAGTGAAGGTTTTTGAAAATTCTGTACGTTTTTACAGTTTCAGCCATTTGCTTGACTTTGTCTAATGTTTCCTAGGATACCAGTAGGTTTTGTCAACTAAAATCTTGAATAATTGTACAAGTTTTTCTTGAACCAAATTAATACAAATCAACAACCAGGAAGTCAAGAAACACAGGACGTATATTCTTTAAGAAGTCCTTTCAGCAAGTCCTTAGAGAAATAATGTTTATAAGGACTCATGGACGTCCTGCTGACCAGAGACAACTATTGCATAACTGCATGGAGAAGTCCAAGAAATGCAACCCACTAGAAAACAAATCCCATCGACTGCATTTGCACTATTACACTGAAAGATCGTCGTGGCTTGCTCAATATTTAGGAGGAATAGAAATTAAGCAGTCATTCTGTAAAACTGATCTGGAGACATTAATAAATCTGACATTCTATTAGCATATTGTATGGAGTGCACCGACTGCAGTTTTCTGGCTGATTGCTGATCTTTAATTGCAGATTAAAGATAGGATCACCAATTACAGATCGTAATCGGGCTGACCTGCTGATTCCCAATTTTGGCAGATTTTTTTTTTTTTTTTTTTGGTCTGAAATGTTGCTAAATGTAGCAAGAAAGTTGCTGAGCTGGCAACAGTGGGGTGACTGTGAGCCGCAAACATGCAGATCGCATGTGAAGCCGATATTTGCTTCACATGCGAGTATCGGCCAATCAGCAATCCCCTCAAAATCAAGGAAATCTGCGCCAATTAATCAACTAGCCAATAAGCCGGTGGACCGCTAGCAAATAGAAATAATGTTAGTAATTCTGACCCAAAATAAGAAGTTTGATTTGATTTACCTACCCACTACTAGACCGTGAGGGATAAAAAAAAAAAGTCTAATTTCTATATGTGAAGTTGTTCAACTGTATATTATGACAAACAGAAAGATTTCCTGTTTTCTAGTCGTTTAAATGACTCTTTTTCCGGTCAGCAAGAGGTTTGCGACAACGGACGACGCACAGAGAAAATCTGATTTTAGGTAAATCATTTTATTAAATCAGTATTTACAGGCAGTTTGTATTTCCTGTTCCTGCTCTGCCGCTAGATTTTTCTTCCTCCACTAAAATCTCTTTAACAATATTGAGAATCCTCCCCGTCTCCCCTTTTAAATATATTCTTTTTTTTTCTTTTAAAAACCCAAAAAAGGAATAAAAATCAACAACCAGGAAGTAAAGATGTGATCCAGGAGGCACAAGCTGAATTCACCCATTACAAAGTCTTTGTGTTGACGGTCTTGCATGGCTTTGAGATCCCCTCCGAACAATTAAAGGTGAGAAAAACATTTTACTGGGCACAACGGTCCTGGAGAGCCACGCAGTCGAGTTCTCACGTTCACGGCCTGCTGTGCCGCTCTGCTGTAGCAGCCGATCATCGTCCGACACCAAGATGCAAACATCAGAAAAAAAAAAATACAATGGCTTTCCTTGAGACAGCAACCCTCTCTTTTTTCCTCTCCTGTTACATTAAGCTGGACGCAGCACCGCCTTTAAGTGCCGACCATAAGTTAAATACGTACATCAGTCTTCTGAGAAAACAAAACCCGCTGGAAAAATACAATCTTCGTTCATTTCATTCATTCTGTCTCATTCACGTGGACCTGAGTTCCTAAGTTTTACTTCATAGGAAGCTGTGAAGAGAAACGCCGCTGACTGGGTGGAAACAGGACAGCAGTAAAATTTGTTTTAAAAATGTCACTAGGATTCCTGCCAACACCATTTTCAAATCATAAAAACTTCTTTTGGGCCTTTTTGGTTTATTTAAGCACTGCTCTTATAATGCTGTCATTTCATATAGATATAAAAAAAAGGGCAGAAACTTGAAACCTGACTTGGATCCATTCCTCCTTTTCATCCTATTTTACTCTTAAATAGAAAGTTTGCGAAGGAAGACAGCTAAAAAGCTTAAAAGAAAAGTAAACAAAAAACCCGCCGCGTACATAACCTGACACACACGACCCCCGACCTTTGATTTTAAAAACAAATGGCAGTTTTCTTTTAATAAAAGGTTGTGCACTGATATTTTGAACCGTTCTCAGCTTCTCGGATCAGACGGTGGAGGAATACGATTCACGATTCCCGTTTTGAAGTTTAAAATCTAATACTGTCTGAACAAACAGGCTTAGTGGTGTAAGAACTGGGATCTGTATTCAAAGGATTTCAGTGCATGCCTCATGTAAAGACAAGTGATTAAAAAAAAAGAAGGGAAAAGAAAATGTCTGGTATTATTGCTGGGAAGAAGCCGCTGTTCAAGAACCAGCCGGTTTAGTTTTGATATCACCCCTCGTTTCGCCTCATCCTTAAAACTGCTCAAGTTCGAGTCTTTGCTTCTGCTTTGTTCTTTTACATCCCTAGACAGACAGCACACAGGAAAACTAAACAAACAAACCAAAAAAAAAGGATGGAGGCTCGGGGGTGTCTCTTAAAGGGGCCGGGGTCATCACAGTGAGTCCAGAATAAGTCCATAATCACAGTGCCAAACAAACATGAGCAAAGGGGAGAGAGAGAGAAGAGCTCACTTCAGCTCGCACTTCCTGCTGGAGTTTCTCGTTCCCCGACTGATTCGCCGCCCGGCTCAGAGAGTGAAGGTTGGGGGACTAGGGGGGGTCGAGCCGCGCCGACAGGCTGATATGAGGGAAGCGAAAGGAGGAAGTTTACAGAATACGGTGCAGCGTTTGATCTCAGGCGGCTCTTAATCTCTCTCCTCCCCTCCCCTCCGTGGCTGGGGCGTCCAAGAGACCCGCTTATCTGTGCTGGCGGAACCCCTGGGTGTCATCGGGGCCGGCGGGCTGCCGGACAGTGTGACTGTTTGATCTGGTGTCCTCTGAAGGCATTGTGGAAATATTGCGCACTGGCCTGGGAGAAGAGAGGAAACGAGAAGAGATTAGGACACGGTGTTTGATTCCACCACCACCACATTGTGCCACATTTTAAAACATTGAGTGCCTTAAGAGTTTCTACTCACACATTTTGTTTATTTGTTCATATGTGTGACGTTGGCACCAATATTAAAACGAATAAAAGCCCTGCTTTACTTCAATTCAACCACCTAACACTGTGTTTGTGAAGTCCTCGTCAAGCCAAGGATGCAGCTTTTGATTCTAGTGATAAAACTATTCAATTCATCAGGCTGGTTTAAGCAAATATGTGAGTGAGTTAAGAAAACAACAACATAACGACAGCATAACCCTCAGTAAAGTCCCAATCAGTTCATCCTCAAATTAAAGGCTGATCACATGAAAATGTCTTCAGCCTGCCACTAGAGGGCACCAACATACCAACAGATCTGTAATGAAACTAAACCCAAGCTAGAAATACCAGTGAAAACACTAAATATACATATTAAGAGTTTTGTTTTACTATTTTCTTACTTTTCTTTCTTTTTTTCTCCTGCTGACCGTTTTATTAATACAATACTGTAGGGTTCAAAACACTTCAAATATTTTCCTCTGATTCAAGAACGCAATTAAAATGAAAAGGTTTGTAGACGTATGGGAAAAAAATAAATATGATCTAAACTAAATATTAAAGATCACTGCGTCTTAAAATGATTGTCCTGCTAAAAGTTAATGCTCAGTATACCAACAGGAACTAAAGAGAGAAAACTGTTTGGATATTTCCAAGTCATTCATTCTGGACCTCAAATTGGCAATCGCTACCTGTCAGTGTTGGGCTTTTCCTGAGGAGTCTCCTCTGGGCAGGCACTGCCCAGTATTCGTTTCCTGGCCTCCGCATACTCCGCTTCGCGCTGGGCCAGAGACTTGACCTGCGGCGTGGGCCTGTTTGGGTTCATGGACGACGCTAAGGACCCGTTACTTGCTGGTCGCTTCAAAATGCGGATCTGAGGCGGGGGTCCTGCTGGTAAAGAGTTGTCCTGGATCACCATGGTGGTCTTTAATGGCGATCGGGCGGAGTTACCGGACTCCCTGGAGACGAATGACGATCAATTTAGAGCTAAAAGAAACTACGGCCTTCTTTGTTTAGCTTGTCCTGTCTTAAGTCCGTCTGGGAAGTTTATTTTTCTTGTTTCGCTCAAAGGTTCAAATGTTTATCATGTGGATTTTTGGTCCAAATTATTAGGTGATAACAACAGGCCTGCTTCTTTCAGCATTGGGGTGAATATCTTAATGCTAACCAATCTTCAAATGCGAATCCACTGACGTGTCAAGAAGACATAACAGGAGAATCTTTGTTCTGAAGTATAGACAGGCCTGTCACAACAAGCAATAAATCCATTAATCGCATAATAAATTAAAAAGAGCTCAATGATTTCCAGTTGCACAATTGAGCCTTTTTGTCTTTTCTCTCTTTCTATCAAAAACTAGGCGAGAAAGTCTTCTGTCTCAACTAGCCCTTTTTTCAAACGGCAATTTTGTTTACGGAGACTTCGTCATTCATTTTATCTGTTTGTTTATTTAGCATATTCAAAATGTCTTCCAGTTCATTATACTTTAAAGGTGTTCTTGCATTAATATGCCATTACCATTATATTACTTGAAAATGGTGTCAAAACAATATTATCGTTTATCACAATAATCATTCAGCAAAAATGTGGCCTTCATATTAGCACTCCTACTCCATTAAGCATCATTTTGTCCCTAAAGTGGATGAGATTTCACACATAATGTTGACAAATGCCACTGCTGTGGAAAGGTTTAACTGGTGTTCAATTGTACAACGACAAACAGTGACGTAGTGCTTTCAGCTCAAAGACAAGCAAAACAAACTTGACTTTGACACAAGTTTGTCAAAGACTTATGTCGTGCCGACTGTGTCTTTTTGGTCGTCAGCTTCAATATTTCAAGGTTCTTACTTTTCTCTCTGGCTGATGCGAAGCTTCTCTTCTAACCGTTTTTCCATTTCCTGGGGAAAAAGTAAGGCAAGCAGGAATTTGTGAGAACAAACATCAAATTGATTTGGGACGGGAAAGAGCAAAGTAGGTAGAAAGCTGGGGGGAGAGGATGGAAAGCAGGGTTCTGTTACAAGCTATTTATACACGAGGGGGACAGCTGCCAAGTCATACACTGTGTGTCCAGTTAGCCAACATTGGACATAAAGTACTGCTCAAAAATCATTCCAATTTAAGAGAAAAACAAAACAAGACAGGAATATTGTATTGCGTAGGTTAGGCAATTACAAATGTTGATCTATAAAGTCAATATTGGCAGAAACAAACTTTTATTATTTGACTGAATTGAACCATTATGGGCAAGTGGAATTTCTTCTAGCAGTTCGCAGAAATTGCCACTTTAGGTTTGGTGACAGGCAAAACAAAGCATCATGGGAAAAAAAACCACATGCTGCTTAAAAAAAGTGAAGTCGTCAAAAAAATTGCTAATGACTTCAATGTTCAGCCGAGTCTGTTCTTTTAATGACTTGCATGGTGCATCTGAAAGCGGATCAGTTTTACCCAAAAAGCATTTATTCAGTTGATGGAATACAAAAAAAAACTGCTTGGCAGAGAGAAAGTGCAAAATTTTATTAACTATTGTTTTACATATGGCTAAAAAAATACACCCTGGAATGACTCTGAAACACTTTAACAAAAGGTTAATTAAAAAACAACTCATTCTTTTTTTTAACAAATAATACCATACATACCTTTTTCCTCCTTGTTTTACTTCTTTAAAATTGTTTTATGGCACCCGCCCTTCCACCAGGACCATTTTTGATCAAGCTTTGGCAAACAGTGAACAGCTCGGTTGATGCGCCAGGAACATCATTCAGGTCTGGAGTCGCTCCTTGGTTGGATGCTGTCCTATTTCTTGAAAGACAAGACAAGTCTGTAGCTGGTTCAAAGTGCTGCTGGAAGGGGCAGAAATAAATTCTTCTGAAAACAAGTACTTATCAACAGAGCCCCTAAGGGGACATGGAGAGAAAAAAAGAGAAAAGAAATCCAGACTTATTTTCTCGAGATCCCAACTTTTTTTTCATTTCGTCGAATCTCGAGAAAAAAAGTCGGGATTTCTTTTTTTTTTTTTCTCCATGTCCCATTAGGGGCTTTGTACTTATCAACTTATAATTGAGTGAATTTTAATTGAATGACTAAATTAAAATTCACCACATCTTTGACCAAAATAAATCCGGTCAGGACGTTTGAGGAACTATTTCTAAATGTTACTTTCATAAAATTCTTTCTCCTTAAAAGCGAAATATAAACAAATTGAGAAGCACAATGGAGGGCTGTTCTCATCCCCAGCTCTCTCTTGAAAAATGGATGTTAGTCTCGACCTGTGATTCTGAAGTTGAATGTCACGTCTTGTGACAAACACATGCACAAGTATTCGGTTTTTTTAGGTTTTCTGCAAACAAAAACTCCTTGCAGTTGTGTGAAAAGTATAATAATAACAATAATATTATTATATCAATAATAATGCACTTTATCAGGACACCTAAATGACACTTTACAAGATAAAAACAATGTGCAATTCCCATTTGAGTAAAGTGATTTTAATAAAAAAAATAATAAAAAAAACTTTCACCTGCTCACATTTGCTGTTTTGCTAGAGAAACACCATAATCATGTGGCAACACTGTTCTCAACTGGATCTATAGCTTTAAGCAACCAGCATCAACAAATTGTTATAAATTATGTCTGGGCATCACTGATTGAACCCATTTCACTCATACAAAGTGCAGTTAAAGCTGCTCTTTCTGGTTCAGATAGCATAACAATGCATTTTCATATACAGTGTGTTATTGTTGTGAATGTACAGTAAAGGGGAGTATTGCGTAAAGGTGGGGAAATCTGTGAAAACCAATTACCTAACAGCACCCTCACAGAGTATTGTGACACAGGCTTGTTCATTTCAGCTAAATGTAGAAGCTTAAATGCTAAATTCAAAACGTGGTGTAATAAAATGTGTTTGTAGCTCTGAGTTGCAACTCCGTTAAAATGCTTTTAATCTGCCTAGCATTATTTTTGCCTTACTCATACATGGCTATGCATGTTTGAAGCTAAAGGTTACAAAAATGATTAGATTGTTTTTGTAATCAAACATCGAACAAATAAAGTTCAGATTGAAAAAAGTGAAGGAGCAGTTTGGTAACGCAAGTAGCTTCTGCTCAGGGCTACTTGACAACATCAGGGGGTTGGTTACTCAACCCTCTTTCCATGTCCAAGTATTACGTAGAAATTTCGCTAACTTTATCAAACATAAGTTAATGACTTAATTGTAACTTTTACAAATCCGATTTTTTTCCTGACTTTATTATTAAAAAAGCAGTTTCACTCTTGTCTGACGAACAGCGCTCGTTTCTCGCCGTCTAAAATATTAAAAGTTATTACTTCTAGGATTTACTTGTTGAATTAAACAGAAGAGAGAAAGCAATCGAGTGTCATGTGTTTATTTATCCAAAATAAGCTGTCGCATTTTCAACGCGGCTCTAGGCAACATAGCATTACGTTAGTTAGCATTAGCCTTAGCAGTTGCACCTAGCCGCATTAGCTGGTCATTCTTAGCGAAGAACTGTATATGTTTTATCCGGTTTAAACAAAAAGGCTAAACAAGTCAGGCTCACACACTTAATTAAGTCTGATACAGAGTGAACTGAGCAGGTGACGATTGTTACTCGACTAGCTAAGTTTTTTCGAGCTAGCATTAGCTCTAGCCACATTGTTGGCCCGTGGGAGTCACTGACACTTAGCAGCGATGAGATAACTTCTACAGGGAAACCCGTCCGAATTACGGAAGTCCTCAAAACATAACATAAAACCAAAATCATGCTATGTGCTTAATTATTTACCCCACAATGGGCAGCTTCCTCCCGACTTTCGGTGAACCCCTCATCCATGTTTCAGTTTTCTCAAACACGCCGTGGAGTTGAGCGGAGATCCTCTTAAACCACCACCGCCGCCTCCTCCTCCGACGTCTGAGAACTGTGACGTCACCATGGCGGAGTTCCCCACAGATACAGAAAGTGATTTACAACTACACAAGTCCTCGATGGTGGAACAGGTTTGTTCCGCTCTACCGTCAAAAAACGTTTTAAAAAGAACGTGTTTGCATAATACATTACTCCTACCATTAATACTCATACAACAGTTCAAAGCATTTTTGAACAAATTCAACCTCGTTAAATGGAAAGTTTTCCAAGCACTGCAACAATATATATGTTCATTATATGAATGCCTATCTACATGCTAATTCTATTTGACTACACGAATGAAGTAAAACTGTCCAAGTTGGAACAATAAGCAGAAAGCCCCAGTGAAGGTAGAAGAACAAGAATGAACAGGGGGGGTTTCTAATCAACCCCAACTTCAAAATACAATATGGCTGCCAACACAGTGGGAGCTGAAGTTGGTGGTTTTATTTGTACCTATGAAAGTTATTTCTCAATGAATCACTTTTAATATGTATATGGTGAATATCTTTATTTTATGCCTTTGTTTGCATAAAATACGGATGCTGGTGTTAGTTTGGGTTGCTGCAAATATTTTTTCCAGGTCATGAGTATAAAAACTGGAAAATGCCTTTCTTTTGTTCCTGATTTGCTACTAGAACATGGTTAAAGCAACACTTAAATGAGGACTAAAACACGGTGGCGCAGACATGCTTTTCTTGAGCTTTTCTTGAGAAAATTCCTTTTCTTGAGGAATTTAATGGGAAGATGCAAATGCAATCATTGAAGAAGCCCTAGCAACTCAATCTTTATACTTTTGTCTGTGGTGGCGACTCGTCCAAGGTCTCTGTTTTGTTCCCTTTTTCAGCTCCAAGTCTTCATTGATTCCGGTTATGTCTGGAATCATATTCCAGATTCAGTCGGATTTTTCTGTCTGGCATTCGATTACAGAAGACCTTTTTTGTGTTTGTGTAATACAATTACCTTGGATCTATGAATAATTAATGCATTCAAACGATCATAAACTTAAAACAGGGGCTGCATTTAGGAAATTTAGCAAACAATCCACTCTCAATTGAGTATTTAGGTAATTTTAAAACGTCTCACCTGTCACATGAAGAACTGAGACTAGAGTGAATCTTCAGCTTCCAGCAGAAAAACAACTTTGAGCATGCAAAATACATTCATGTTTCTAGTCAAAGTCCAGAAACTAAATCCCATTGAAGATCTGTAGTAAACTAGAAAATGTAATTAACTTTGACTCAGCTTGGTCTTTGTGGCAAAGAATGATGTGCAATAATGTGAGACTCCAGAAAGTTTGCAGCTGTAAATCCAAAAAGGGAAAGATGACATAAAATATTTTTAAAAACATGTATCAGTTTTCTCTCACTTTCCAATTACTCACTGCTTTATGCTTTATGCTGCTCTATGTATAACATTTCTACAAAATACATTGCTGGTAATGTGACAATGTAGAAAAAGGTGTATAGGTGTTTTTTTTTAACAACTTGAGTTATTTTAGTTTTTCTCTAAAACATTAATCTAAAAGGAAGCACTTTTAAGACTAACAAGCAGATATAAATAATCTAGGTATGTTTATGCAGATTTGAAGATTATTAAAATTATTTTTGCAACAAAACAAATCCAAACCTGTGTTTTTGTGGAGTGGGCTATAATTTCAATATTATATTGAAATATTCAACACAGAATATAATACTTGTTATTTTTCCTTCTCATTTTTGTTGCAAATCTAAGTTTAGAGATCGGTTGTCACTCATGGCTTTCAAACTTTCCTATAGTTTTTTGATCAGTAGTCATAATTCTACATTCAAATCCTGAGTGATGGTTCTCCTGTCCTGATATAAAGGAGACCTTTAACCAGTTAACTTTGACGTAATGTATCTGTTGTTGCAAATAAATCTACTCTTATCTCCTTAATTTCCACACTGAAGAAAAAGTCTAATTCACAAGGAACAAATGGCCTGATAAAAAATGGCTGCCAGATTGGAAATTCTAAAAATGTACAAATAGAGGATACAATTGGCAAATGTATTTTATTTTCTCGCATTTTGGGAAGTCTTTTGTTGTGTTTTGTTTCATGAACACAACTAACAGAACACAATGCATCTGTTGATACTACGCTAAAAAAAATGCAGCCACACTTCACCATTTATTGTAAGCCCTTTATTCTTAAAATCATATGAGTAGTTTCTTATTTGAGTGCACAGTCTTTAAATGCACTTTACAGCAAGTAAAGTGAAGGTTACATTTCAATCAAAAAGTTTTCTGTAACTTTCTTTATTTTCCAATTTCTTGAAAATATATATATATTATTCTGCATTCTGCAGACAGTACTCTGGTTAGGTCAATGTGCAATTTCACAAAGTTTCAAAGATACTCTTTACTATGTTATTTATCACAATTATGAACATAGTATCCTGTCACATAACCAATTATGTAAATCCCCACCAGTGCAGCTAACGCTCCAACAGCCTTCAGCGCGATCCCGGTGTTTCCAGTGCACAGTCTGTTGTAAAACCTGTGAATTAGACCAACCTTAAAGTTACTAAACATAATTATTTAAAATATAAATCAGAATTTGAAAGTTCATTATGAACCATAAAAATGCCAAAAGAGAGCTAAATAATTCATCAGAATTTTTCTGTCTAGCACCTGACTGCTTTCAGAAGACCATATTTGTGTTTGTGTAACAGTTAACTTGGATCTATGACTAATTCATGCATTAAAATCATCAAAATTATTAAACTTCAATTAGTTAGGAAACTTAGCAAACAACCCACTCTAAATTGAGTATTTGGGTAGTTTGATACCATCAACCAATCACATAAACACAGCAAAGAATATATATTTGTGTCCCTCCAGATCTTTCTTGTCTCTGCTTGAAAGTTTCAGATCTTAATTTCAGACAAAGGTCACCAAGGCAAATACGGAATGTAGCTTTCAAATTAAGTCATTTATGATTATTACGATCCTTATTTTTTGGAATGCTATCTGACTCTCCCTGGTCACATCTAAAATAAATTACTGCGCAACTAGATGTTTGAGAAAATCTGAGGTAAATTCCAGCATTTACACCCATGTCTGTATCATGTTTGTGAAAAAACATCCTCAGACTTTTCACAAGTGGGTTGACTAGATAAAATATCGAACTTTTAGGAAGATGTGAATCTTGTTACATCCAGAATAATACAGCATTTTAAAAAAAAAGCACAAAAATGCCAGTCAAACGTTATTCTTGTGATCGTTCGAAGCTGCTTGGGTGCTTTATAAGCTGGATGAGTTGGAAATAAGGATGGACATTTATTTTCTCATTTGTTATTTATCACAATTAATTTCTTTGTATGATAAGAATTCAGATTTATTGCAGTTGGAATAAATTCCAATTAATAATATTTATATTTATTTTCTAGCTTATTCATTGTTTGTGAACAGGTAACAGTAAATATCGATTAATACATTTTAATTAAATTCCGTTGCTGTGTGCATGTTAGTGATAAAAATCCCACTTCCTTTTGTGACTAGAGTCCTAAGTGAGCGAATTACAAATGCATATGTTTTCCAGATCAGTATTTGTGCTTTTGAGGCTGTGATTGATGTGTCATGCAGACCCAGCCATACAGTTACCTAGCACAGAGTAATAAATAGTTCTTATCATTTGATCATTATCACAAGATTACCATAAAACATTTTGATAAAACTTCAACTTGTGAACTGTGAAACACTCCAATGGGGCTGAATTAAACAATTATGTATGTGAAACTGGGTCAAAACCTTTACACAGCAATATGCAAGATTAGATTTAAGATTACTCAACCTTGTCATTTGTAAAATATTTTTACCACAAAGTCTTGAGATGAAATAGATTGTACAACTGGCAATTGACTAATATTTTATTCAAAAGTTCACTTATTTTACAAATAGACATGTCACACAGGAATGTAGGGAAAACAAGTAAAAAGTAGCATTACTTGGAAAAGACCTTTAAAAAAGCCTGGAGAACTTTCTAAGGTTGTAAAATGGTGAAATTATTTGCAAAAATGTATTGTGAAAAGAGGGTTAAAACATTTCCTCACTGTTGTGCCTCCCCATCAATGGAATCCAGCAGTTTAGCTGATTACTTAACAGTGTGAGAAAACTATTCCCTACATGCGAAATAGATTTTTGAGACTCATCTTCATGTTGGGCAACATTTCATCTCACCTCCTTGCAGTAGACTCTGAAGCTTCTACATTCATGTTGATGTTAGTCTCACTCCAGCGGTCATAATGCACGCTGCTCTCCCCGCTGGACTCCATTGAAAGTGTCTTCTTCTATTATGAGAGCTTTATGTGTAGTTATTCCCTGCTCAGTGTCTGTCTAGAGACAGAAGAAGTAAAATATGTGACATGCAAGCCAATATTTGCAGTAGCAAGGAAATTAATCTCACTTAAAATGAGGTTTGATATCTGTAAGGTCGCCTGAGATTGAAAGAAGGAATCTCAGATAGATCATTACCTTCAAAACTAATGTCAAACATTAACTCTAGTCAGTTTAAAGAAATAGAAAAAAATGTATTTCTTTTTACCTGTGGCTGACAACAACAAGCTTGGAAAGTCTTCTTTCGAATCCTTGAAAAGAAAGCACTGCCTCGGTCTCAGTGTCAGACTTTGGCCAAAGTTCACTAAGGCCATCCTGTCATAAATCTGTGAGCTAATCTAGTTCATCTTCTTAACTGTATTATACAACTCTTTCCCAGTGATAAAGCCACTTTAGTTCTTGCCATTTTAAATTCTGGGTTTGATCACAACCTGAGCAGATATGAAGAAATGCAAAGCATGACAAAAAGAAAAGGGCAATAAATATGTTCATGAGAGCTCACCTGCCATATAAGCTATTCATTTTGTCAAAACAACCAAAACATTTTTGATCTGGAATACAGAATATAAAGCATAGCAGCAGCCAAGGGTCATTTTTACATACAATTAAAAGATTGAAAGTAGTGAAATGTTTTTGCCCTATGATTTGATGAACAGACCATAAGGTTTTATTATTATTAATTATTAATACATACCTATTAATAATGTATAGGGAAAAATGCAAACTGTATTCCAATTTATATTTTGAGTGTGACGTGATATGATATAACATAAGGGGCAGTGCCACTGTTTTTCTGAAATAGAGAAAAAGATTTCCTGAATTATGTGAATTTTTGTTCGATAAGATGTGCTAATTAATTATTCACAGGAAGGTTTTGTTTCACACCGGAAGCAGTGGGAACGTTTGTGACGCGATTGAACTTCCGCTGCGCATTTTCAGGTGTGTTTGGGTATTTTATTTTCTCAGCGGTTATTTTAATCAAGCTTTGCATTCACGCCTTTATTTTAATATCTCAAAACTGTAACACACACGCCAGCTAAAGTGTATAAGAACTGTGATATTTGTTTCTTTGTAAAACATATACTTTCAGCTGCAGAATTTCTTTAGCAACGGTCTCACATGCTAGCTTACGCTAAAGTTAGCTAATGCTAGCACCGTGGTAGCATTCCTGTCAAACATAAAACTTAAAATAGCTTCAGAAAGTTTAACATCCTGCTATGCTGCTCTTTGCAATTTGTGAATTTATACACTGTGTTCAGCTTAAATTCGTCATAGAGCTTAAGGTTTTAAGCTATTTTACTGACTTAGATATATATAAGTCTCATAACATGGTTGTGGCAATGCTAACTAGCACTGTAATGTGGAAACGAGACACCTGATTTAAAACTACAGCGTGTTGAGTTCATATGCTGCTCACGTACGAAACAGCACTCTATATTATTAGCGTTTCGTGTACCTAAACGGTGAGCGCTGTTTTAGCAGGAGAATACATCTCAAAAAGGGCGCAGTAACGTCACACATGAATCATTTTAAAATTATTGGTTTTTTTTTTTGTTTTTTTACAAAGTTGCGCTCGTGTGGTTTTGCTGCGGCGGAAACAATTTCTTGAACTAAAAACAACAACAGCTTTAGTTAGGTGTAGGATATACTTTAATTCGCACTAACAGCAGTTCACTTTCATCTCTGCTAGATTCACAGCTTACAAGATTCTTCCTATTCGATGTTGCAGTGCGTCTCTATTTTGTTGCCCAAAATGCTGGAGAGATAACTTTGTAAAGTAGCTTTAGTACTTTTAGCATGTGTTTAAAACAGATGTTTCTCATGATTTTGAAATTGACCTACATGATGCCGTTAGTCATAACCAATCTGGTCACCTAAAATAGAAATTTTAGGCTTGTGTTTACTAATGCCTCATGAAAGAAATCTGTAACACCAATGCTGCGATACATCTCTGTATGTGTGTGTTTGTCATGTGAATCAGGTGGTGGATTGTGGATGCTGATGGGGGACGAAAAGGAGACCTGGAAAGTAAAAACTCTTGACGAAATCTTGCAGGAAAAAAAACGTCGACGAGAATTACAAGAGAAAACCGTTATTAAGCGCCAGAAAAATGTAAAGTGCCTATAAGGAAAAAAAACATAAATATTCTAACCATGTAAAACATGCATGCTTCTGAAAATGTGAGCATTATTCATAAAATATTCCAATGTCAATACACTGTTTTGCAACTTCATTTTCAGAGATATTTATAATTAGCCATTTTTTGTGTCAAAAACAGTATTTATTGTTTTCCCTTTCAGAACAATTTTAGCCCAGAAAGCTAACTGAGTTTTGCAAGTGTATTTTAAATATCTTGTTTCTGATTTGAGCTTGCTCTAGTAATTAGCTGTTGCCTCTTGGTATTGATAAGGTTTTAGATTTCAAACACTAATAAATGTCACCTTGTTTCACGCAGTTCTCACAGGGCGTTGGTCCACAGACGAATGATCGGGAACCGAAACGAGACACTCCGGAGGAAGGAGAACTACGAGATCAAAGAATGGAAATAACAATTCGTAATTCCCCGTACGTACGGGAGGACTCGACAGAGGACAGGTAGATTGTACCGTGAAACAAATGTGTTAATTAGTCAAGGGTTTTTAGTGAAATCCAACAGTGTTTGTGTTATGTTTCTGGTAGAGGAGAGGAAGACGAGTCACTGGCGATCAAGCCCCCACAGCAGGTTGCGAGGAAGGACAAAGCGCATCACAGGAAGGAGGAGAAGAGAAAGGATAAAAGGCGTCACCGCAGTCACTCTGCTGAAGGCGGTGAGATGTTTGATCGATTACTCAGACAGAAATGCGATCAACGGAGTGTCTTACCAACATTTTGATAATTCCTTTTGCTTTTCTCCTCTGCTGATTACGATTAAAGTTGGAGGTAAACATGTACGAGCCAAAGACAAAGAAAAGGAGCGGGACAGCGATCGGCGGAAGCGGCGATGGGAGGAAGACAAAGCACGCAGAGACTGGGAGAGGCAGAAACGAAGAGAACAAGCCAGAGCTCATTCTCGCAGAGAGAGGTGAGTGTTAATGTTAATTATCCATTGATTTGATGGTAGTAAAGCCAATATGGTTTTAAATGTAACCACCCCAGTATCTATGCATGTAATGGATTTTACAAATGTAATTCAATTATTGTTATTTTTTTTTTACAATATGTTAAACTTTGGGGTGGGCGATATGACAATATTAAATCTTAAGCAACTACAACCTGTTGAGGCTTTACTAAAGCAGAGATCTGGTGGGCTCACAGGGCCCAGATCCTGCGGGTTTAAGCTTTTTGCTCAGATGCATCAGTTTCTGTTTTATCTGTTTCGTTCAGAAACAGATCAGGTAAAATTTTTTGCAGCAGGAATGAAATGATTACTGGTTTTCCACGAGTACCATGGCACCTGTTTGATATCCGAATAATCAGTTTGAACAGTTTGAAAGTAAAATTACGTTTAAGCCATATTCAGGTACGGTGCTAGTAAAGACTCAGGTGTTTCTGATTGTCCACCAAATGCAATTGAAGCTATTTTGTCCTCATTACACACAGAAGAAAACTCCAAGAACACTCCCCTCCTCCAGCTGTTCCTAGGTGTCTAGCGGCTAATGCTAAGTAAGTAAACATTTAGGTGGTTGTTTGCTAGCTCCACACTGGTCTGGTCAGTCTATTGAACTTGTTGACTTGTGAGGTTTTGTGAACTTTGTGCTTCTATAGTTAAAATAATTACAGCAGGGTTTGGATTTGATAGTGTCACTGTAGCAGACATTAACAGTAATGTTTGCTTAATATCATATTTGCAACTAATTAAACAATTACAGTATTGTTGGGGATTGAAACATTGTATTTTACTTTGATGAACCAAAAACACGTGAGTGGGTTGGTGAGAGAATGATCAACTTGAAGAATATGAAAATTCTACTTCTAATAATAATAATTGTAACATTTATAATTAAGTTGAATAATATCTGTGATACATAATGATCAAAATGCAGGCTATTAAGAAGCAGATAGTACATAGATATTAAGTAGTAAGAGTGCACCTTACCTGAGTACTGGTGTTGTTTTAAATTTCAAGTTAAAAGAAATTGTTTTGAATTTGACCTTAAGACAAGGTGTATATTTGCCAGTGGACCAATTAAATATCAGTTGTGCTTCTTACAACTTATGAAACTTATGCAAATGATCAACATCTCTACCAAAGTGCTCCACTAGATATTTAACTGAACAGTTGTGCTTTTATGTCTTGAAATTGTCATTAAAAATCAAGTTTTGTTGGACAAATATATTTGCCATATTGCCCATCCTTAAGTTTTGCTGTAGCTGTCTGTGCATTTATTTCCTAAAAGCATTTAAACAAAAAACGCACAAAACATTTGGATGATGTGGCAGAGTTTCTTCCTGGGTTTTTTTTTTTTGCTGGTGTAAACAATCTGCTTCCTGTTTGATGTTTTCGACAACAGAGACCGTCTGGAGCAGCAGGAGCGCCAGCGTGAACGAGACCGGAAGATCCGTGAGCAGCAGAAAGAGCAACGGGACTTTAAAGAGAGAGAGCGAAGGGTGGACGATCGGCACAAAGAGAGAGGGAGTCGACGAGAAAGTTAGTCTTTACAGAAGATGCTTTCTTCTTTTTTTTACAGTCAGAATTGCCAAAATTATTGCTTTTTGCTAAATACCACAACATTGAGAGAAATAATGCATTACTTCAACAATGTTTTAACTGCATGTAAACTGATATAATTTGACAGTTCTAATCCCAATTAGTTATACTAAATGCATTTGTCATCAGTGTGTGTCGTGACAGATTTTTCAATCTGTGATTAAACTTTGACCTGTCAATACAAACGTAAACAGATTATGATTTCCCCTTTTGCATCTGCTCTTATGACTGACTGTGTTGAACATCAAATTTCATGCATTTCCCGTCTGAAAAGTAAATAATTTATATCGGTTCAACGACATAGTTTCCGATCACGTTGAAACGTCCACAGCCAATTTATTTTTACGTCTCCACTCACAGAAAGGACTTACAAGTTTCAAAGGATGTCGTTACAGAACCCTGTAAATCCGCAAAGCTCTCTTTTGAATCTGAGATGCTCTCGTTCGCAGTACCGTCTCACCATCGCCTGCTACCCGACGAGTACGATGACAAGTCAAAACAAGCTCACCGCAGCCGCAGTCCGACTCGCAGTTCCCGGGACCGGTCTGAGCACAGCGAGCCACGGAATATTCCAGGTGAGGGTTCCGTGCAAAACCTGTGTCCTCCGTCAGATCATTTCTATGTCAGTTGTTGTCATAGTCAATTTTTTTTCTATTTTTTTATTCAGCTTCAAAAGAGGAGAGGCTGGACGTTCAAGACCTGCTTGCAGACCTCCAAGACATTAGTGATGTTGAAAGGAAGACCAGCACAGCAGAATCCTCCATTGGTAATGTGGAGCTGCACTTAGTGTTGCATCCCCAAATACTTTTAAAAGAAATGACATTTTTAATCCCTTTTGCAGCTATAAAACTTCAGATTAGCGGCATTGTGCCTTATCTGCAGACTTCCCTCTTTCTACACTATAAGTTGATTATTTTTTTTACCTTCCCATGTTTGTTGATTTAGTTTTTCACACAGTCAAGTTCTCTCTGTCTTGCTTTTAGTATCAGGGTCAGGCTCTGAGGAGGAGGAGGATGAAGAGGAAGGAGAGGACCAGTCCAGCAGCCAGAGTGAGGGGGAGGAGGAAGAGGAAGAGGAAGACGAAGGGGAGTCCGTTTCAGCGTCAGAACGGTCTGAGCAGAGTGCAGGTAAAATGTGTTGTTATTCTGTCTTGAAATGTTACTCAAGACTAATAATAATAATTATAATAATTAATAAAAACATGGCTTTATCCCCCATTTAGAGGATGTGAGTGAGGAAGAGCAGTCAGAGGAAGACGTCGGGGAAGAGAGAGAAAATGGAAAGCACATACCTGCAGGTTGGTGAAGCCCGTATTCATGAGCTGCCGGACACTGCCATTTGTGTGCAATTGAGAGTAGTTATAGTGAAATAAAAACATTTTTCTTATTTCTCAAATGCTGATCATCTTTCAGCATACAGTTCGTTCGTTGTTTCAGATGCTTCCAGCCTTTAGGTCAATTTCTTTGTAGTTGATTAAGAGAAGACATTTCGAATACAGTCTTATTCTTCACTAAAATGCTTGAGATGCTGTAAAATAAAACTCAACATTTCCTTAGTTTTCTGCTGAATTTACTCACCAATGAGGTTCTGGATCTCTCTTGTGTATTTTTTTAATACTTTGTCCCAACTCTTCAGTTTCTGCCGGATATCTGCATTGCCATCTCTCTTATTGCTTCATAATTTGTTCCTAAAGATTTATCTGAACTTCATTTATTTATATTTTGTTCATCTTGTTCATATTCCTCAAAGCGGTTGCAGTTAATCTTTTTGCAGACAAACCTTAAAGAAGTTTAAAAATTTACCACGTTACATCAAAATGTAATGATCAGCAAAATAATCTTCGCAGCCTATGTTACATTTTTGCGAGCTGTGCAGCTAAAAATAGAAGATAACTCATAAAGATTAGCAGAATTGGTTTGCTCAAACTCATTATTGGCACTTTAACAACAGAGTTTAGGAGTTGAGTTTCATAACTGATTGTTGCACCAATCATTTGAAAATGCCTCAGTATGCTAGATATGTCAGATCAGACGTTCTCTCTTGCACTCCGTGAAGGCGGACGCTTTTTTCCTCTTCTCCCTTGCCTGCCCTGCTTGTTCTGTTTTTCTCTGCTCTGTGGAGGCTGAGCAGCGTGGTTTCATGACCCTCTGATGTCACCGCCTTCACTCAGGTCTTTCTTTTGCCCTTTGCTTTGTCTGAATGTTGCCATTTGCCCAAATGTGTCCTTTCCTCTTTTTATTTTTTTTTTTACCTGTTAGAAACTGTGGACTACTCCCTATTTCACCCAGAAAGGGATTTAGAACAAACTTAGAACTTAGCTCATTTCTTAGAAACTGTGGAGTCCTCACCTTTAACCCTGAAAAGGATTTGGATTAGTCAGTCTTTAGCTTATTCTTTCAGAAGCTGTAGATGATTCACTATTTAGATGCAGAAACCAGAAGCCCAGAGGACACTTTTGGATCTAGACTACTTGTCAGACTCCTGTTCTTCCAACCCATACATGGAATTAGACCAGAGGAAACTTAGCAACCCTGAACAGGAGCACCTAGTATAGATCAACTTTAGATTCTTTTTCTTCTTTTGCTCTTTCCTTTGGTTTATTTTGTTTGTATTTCCATTTAATTCCTCTAAAGCACTTTGTATTGCCTGGTTGCTGAAAATGTGCTATAGAAAGAAAATTACCTTTACCTCATTAAAAGGAAATAATTCTGTTTTTTGAAAGTGTGCCATGAAATTTACATAAGGTGTTTTTAAACCAAAAAAAACAAATAAGAGCACAAAGTGTTTTTTTTTTGTTGCTTGTTGTACAGAACAAACCCTCCTCCCCCAACAAAATAAAAAAAAAAAGAAGGAAAATCAGCCACAGAATCCCAACATTGATCGAGTAATTTCTGAATTCACGGCCCTCATCAAACAAACTTAGTCAAATCATTTTAACTCTTCACTCCTGCTGTCGCAGTTCCAGAATCCCGCTTTGACCACGATTCTGAGGAGACCGGCGAGGAGGAGGAGGACGACGAAGAGGAGGAGGACGACGAAGAGGAAGGTAGAGAGGGCGACCCCACCCCTCAGTCCCAGACTCACTCCCGCTCGCCCACCCCGGAGGAGAACTACATTCCAGAGTCACCGCCAGTTTCACCTGTGGAGCTGAAGAAGGAGCTTCCCAAATACCTGCCGGCTTTACAGGTAAGTGTTAATGGATATAGACACATTGCACGTTATTTACATTTGCACAACAGTGGAGGGCAAAAAGACGATTCTTTTACATGCCATCCATATAAATGGTAGAACAGTTCTGTTCACTGAATAAAACCCGGAGAATAAGAAAACACAATTTAACGAAGCTATGAGGCAGATAGTTTTCCTCGAGGGATTTTAATAATTGACGTACTCAAATAATATGAGGAACTGTTGCAGCCCCAATCAGGATTCAGCACCAACAAACACGCAAACATTGCGGAAAAGACAATGGCAAGGCATGGCTTTTAATGAACAGAATTATTCATATGCGATTTTGATTAAATGAACCCATTGCAGTTGTGAAATTGTGTTTTTTTTCTGGCTATAGTGGAGTATCAAAATGTTTTTTGTTGTTGTTTCAGTTTTATCTTTCAGCGTTTCCCTCCTAACAGCCTCTCGATTATGTTCAAATGGGTTTCGGGTTTGGGAGTTAAGGAAATTCTAACAATAAATGTTTTGGCTCTTTATTCAAACAGATTAAATAAGCAGTGAAATTTAGCCTTGCATCAGAAGAAATGATTTTGTCATGACGACAGAATGTTTCGTCTCCCTTCAGTCGCTCTACTAACCACAAGGTGGTGCCTTAGAGGGAGAAAAATGCATCCTCACCTAAATTGAATAAACCTCTAATGACATCTAAAAGTTTGATTATTCTGAATGAAATTCTTTTTTAGGGTTGCCGCAGCGTTGAAGAGTTTCAGTGTCTGAACCGGATAGAGGAGGGAACCTACGGAGTGGTGTACCGAGCCAAGGACAAGAAGACTGGTGTGTAAATAAACTCATGTTTAAAATATATATATATATATGCTTTTTCTCGATGTGTGCTGTTTTATATTTGCAGATGAGATCGTTGCCTTGAAAAGGTTGAAGATGGAGAAGGAGAAGGAAGGCTTTCCCATCACGTCTTTAAGAGAGATCAACACCATTCTGAAAGCCCAACATCCAAATATTGTCACAGTCAGGGTGAGACAACGTGACAGTATGCTTGTCAACAAACATTTGCTGTTTGTTTTTTTTTTTCTAGAATGACCTATTTATTTCTTTTTTGCATTATTGTCAGGAAATTGTTGTTGGAAGCAATATGGACAAGATCTACATCGTAATGAACTATGTAGAGCATGACCTGAAGAGTCTGATGGAAACCATGAAGCAGCCTTTCTTGCCTGGTACTGTTTTTTTCTTCCTCGTCTAAAAGTCGTGAAAAAAATCATTCTGACACTTTGACGACATAAAAAGGTTATTAACTAGCAGGCGGTTATTAGAGGCTCATGCAAGGCTTTTTCTTTTAGGAGAAATAAAGACTCTAATGCTTCAGCTCCTTCGAGGAGTCCGACATCTCCATGACAACTGGATTCTTCATCGGGATCTGAAGACGTCTAATCTGCTGCTGAGCCACAAGGGAATCCTCAAGGTAAGCTGACCCAGAAACTGTAAGCTAGAGTACGTTTATATGTGTGGATGTGTGTGTGTGATGGGTTAATGACATGTCTAGAAGACAAGACAGGTAGACAAGGTGATTGTGACAAGCATAAAAACAGGCTCAATTACCTCATGCCATGTAAATATAAAGTCTGAGAACCAAGTTTGTTAAAAGCCCCCAAGTAACTTTATATAAGTTAAGTAATTATACTTAGAATTAGGAGGGTCACAATAAACAATAAATCAATTAATCGCACAGTAAATTAAAATGAGTGTGATAATAAATTTAGGGCAATAATAAAATGAGAGCGATGATTATGCTTGCTTGTCTCTCTCTTTCCATCAAAGAGACTGGATGACAAAAAGCTTCACTCCGGTGCCTCGAGTTACTCCTCCTCTCTTGTTTCCTTGGTAACGGCTGAGCACACAGGGAGCTAAAAAGCTTCAGTTATCCTCCACTCACGCTGAAGTCAACACACAGGACACGATGGCGAAAACGACGAAAGTTGAACAATTTTCAACTTTCTTGTGACGCGTTGCAAGCCCGAGTGTCCATGTCAATGTGTATGAGCTAGAAGTTTCACATGAACAAATTATACTGTTTGCTTGTTGGGATGAGTGAAGCAACTGCCGCCTCACCGCGCAAACATCATAGAAATGAATGGAGATGGAGCGGCGCGGTCTCCAGCCATCACTGTGTGACCATTACCGGGCTCCTGATCTCCAACCACAGAGCGAAGCTTAACTGAATTCAGACTGAATGGCCGTGGTGGAGCCGCTGTGTGGTAAAGCTACTGACATAGCAATACAACCAACATAGCTGCACCTGAAATGCACCGATGCTGGTTTGCTTGCTTGTGGACCCTTCCTATGGAGAATCACTGAGGTGCAGTGGCGATTTCTGGAATATGCGATATGGGCAACCGCCCAGGGCGGCATTTTGTGGGGGCCGGCTGCCTCTGCCCCCTGCCATCAACTGGGATGTGAATGTGAACAGTGGCTAATGCAAACCCTTTCCCCCAACTCCCCTCCCAATTTTTTATTTTTATAAGAAATGTTTTAAGTAACTTAGCACTATTTTTCTGCGTTTGATTGGTTTTGTCTGAACCTGAACCTCAGATATCGGGTTTGGTATCGGATGTGAAGAAAGCGGTGCATTCCCAGATTCTGATTGAAACAATCTCGACTCTACCGCTTCTTTCTTCTTGCTTAAAAAGTGTCAAAGTCCCTTTTGAAGTTTTTTACAGTTGGGTCTTTCTGTAGACTTTGTAGTGACTCTGTATTAATTAATCACCTAGTTGTCATTTATAGTTTTATTGCTGAGCGTATTATGTTTCATTTTCATCACAGGAGTCTCTCCCCCACACATTCGTAGCATGACCCTGACCTCCGTCAACGTTGCTGCAGCCCAGCATCTGTGGACATAACTTACACAAATGTCTCTATTTTGTAAGCCGCTGTGGAAATTTGCATGAAAAACAGCCAGGGTAAATTAAAAAGTTCCAGGAAAAGAAGTTCCATTGGGAAAGCATAGTTGAAAAAAAAAAAAAAAAAAAGCCAAATGCAAATGTTTCTGAATCTCCAAGTTAAAAAAAAAAAATTTGCGTAGACACCTGTCAGCTTTAAATTTCTACTCAGCTTGACATAATACAAAACAACTGGTTAGGATTTGATTAGAGAAACTTGATATAGACGTGTTTGGGGAAATCTTTCGAAGACATGAACCCCTTCGCCAAGAAAAACCCCGAGGTCTTACAGTTTCCCTCGTTTTTGTCCTGTTCTCTAGATCGGGGACTTCGGTTTGGCGCGGGAGTACGGCTCGCCCCTGAAGCAGTACACCCCTGTTGTGGTGACTCTGTGGTACCGATCTCCGGAGCTGCTGCTCGGAGCCAAGGTGAGATCTCGAGCTTCGCAAACCACAAAGGCGAAATACCTAAGCAGCAGCTGACGTTCCAGACACAAAGGTGGTGACCTTTTTTTTGTCAAACTGATTGCATCATCTGGACTGTTGGTCTCAGAGATATATTTCCATTAAAAACACAACATCTGTGAAGCATTTGGCTTGTAAGTCACCAAATACCGCAAGTTGTTGCAGGAGTTGTAGAGCACAGGCTTTGTTTCAGCCAGACGGCAGAGGCCCAGAAAGCTATTGGAGAACATCCACGCTCCCTCGGGGGGAGGAGAGGGGCGGGTGGACGAACTCAAACAGAATTTTGCCAGGCAAGACCGTCTGCTTGATGCTTCTGTGGATTACCGCCGTGTTTGTTCTTCTCTCCGCAGGAGTACTCTACAGCTGTGGACATGTGGTCAGTGGGCTGCATATTTGGCGAGCTCCTCACCCAGAAACCTCTTTTCCCTGGAAAATCCGAAATTGACCAAATTAACAAGATTTACAAGGTGAATGCCATCATTTGCCCTTCAAATTGAAGCTAAATTGTACCTGTGGAGAGCAAAATTACCTTGTTTACTGCCCATGAATTTAATGTAGTGTTAAGAGGATTAAGAGCGCAGTTCAGCAGTTTTTCTCAGGGGGGAGCTATTGGCAGACCGCTGACTCACCAAAAAGCTTTCCATATTTTAGCGGCTCACATACTGTAAAGCAATATAGCCATGCTCGTGTGTATTAATGCCTCCTGTTTTACGACTAGCAAATTAAACATGCATGCTCCGTTTCTCCCGGGAGGGAAATTGTTCTCTAACGAACGGTATCGATCTTATGCAAGTACAGCAGTTGACGTGTTTGTGTTCGCGTTGACTGCAGGATTTGGGATCACCCAGTGAGAAGATCTGGCCTGGCTACAGCGAGTTGCCTGCTGTGAAGAAGATGAGCTTCACAGAGTATCCCTACAATAACTTGAGGAAGCGCTTTGGAGCGCTGCTGTCAGACCAAGGCTTCGACCTCATGAACAAGTGAGACTTTTCCTGGAGTTCATATATATTTATTGGCACTTCTGAGAAAGACTTGTAAAAAATCTTAAAAATGTATATATATATTTTTTTTCCTTTAAAATAACATAGTGTCACACTTTTTAATGACAAAAGATCCAACCTTTAATTTAACTTTTTTAATTTACTTGATGGGGGAAAAAGCTCCCACATTTAGAAATAGTTTTTATTCTTACGGCAGAAGACGTTAACATTGAGTTAGGGACGCACCGCTATGAAAAGTTGGACTGGTATCTGATATTGATGTTGCCCTTATGGCTGATAACTGATATTTACCGATATCATATATATTGTATACATTTCACTACCCTTTTAATGCCTTGAAACAAATAACCATCCCGCTGATATAATATAATGCACAATATTGTGCATCCCTTAATTGAAAATGTGCATGAAACTTGTGCAAGCTGTCTGATTATGTGAAAAAATGATTTGAATCACTTTTAACAGAAGATCAGGCGCGCTGATCTGACTCTCCTGCTACATGATACTTATGCACTTATGATATAAAATGCTATATCACAATCACTGGTAGCGTTAATATTTTTCACAGTTTTACACATTACATTTTTCACTAGCACACAAAATATCTTATAACTGTCTAACTATAGCATAACTATCAAAAACAAATGAAGAAAATGTAAAACGTTTTAAGGCCGTCCCTTCTCTTCGATCTTGCTCGCTGTGTGTCGTCGTCGGGATCTCAGGGTGTCGTCGCGGGAAGAAGGCGGTTCGGTTTGGGAACCTCAGGGACTCAGCTTTGCTCTTTGCGGATGACGCGATCCTGTCCTCTCCTTGAGGCCGTGACCTTTTGGGCGCATCGGCGCGGTTCACAGCTGAGTGTGCAGTGGACGGGATGAGAGTCGGCAGTTTACAGCAACTGGAACTGTGTCGAGCAAGAATGGAGAGGATCCAAGTTAATCTTTTTAAAACAAAATGTTGGGAAAACGTCAGCAAATTATTCACTGGGAAAAGAAAACACAACAAAAAAAATCTTAGTTTATTTCAAGGATTTTAATGCAGTGGTGGCAGTGTATTTGGAAGGCGCAGTAGCTGCTGCTGCATAACAAACACAGATCAACAGTCAGTGTGATTAATGCTGTGTTTGAAAAAGTGCTATTTGTCACATTGTTTGGAACATTTGGTGATATTTCAGGAGACTAAAAAAACATTTCATGGCAATATTATCAGCTGAAGTACAAGAAATTAAAATGAACCGGTAAGCAGCATTGAATATTTCATGAACAGGCATACAGTAAAAATTTCTATAAATGAACGAAACAAGTTAAAATGTGCTAAGCGCCTTTTGCTGTACTTCTTTTTTTTTCCTTCGTGTCGGCGCATTCGTGACAACAGTGGCGGGTCGGTCATTCATCAACGCGCCTAGGTGAGAGTCACAACCAGGCACACGTTCCAGTTCACGATCTGCTCTTCAATGACATGTTTGGACAGCACCGTTCTTACGAAAATCGTTTTCATATTGCAGTAACGACCTCGTAATTTTCTCTCGCGTGTTCCAAATATTTGCTCGCCAGCTGCAGGGCGAGTCTTTATACTCAGACTTTTCCTGACCCGCTGAGTCTTTTGTCTACACTCGTGTCTCTAACAACACTGTGCTGCTTGAGGAACCACAGTCCAGTGGAAGTCTGGCCAGCGCTGCCAAAACTCTCCACCTATCGGAAAGCATTTTTACCCTGGGACTTGTTCAAACCTTGGAGAGGCGTTCAGCGTTAAAAAGCATGAGGGCAGATTAGTGTGGGAGTCTGTCTGTTTAGATTCCAGTGGGCTTGTTTGGAAATCACACATCCTTGTGTGGGAATGTGTTTGAATATTTGCTGTTGGACTTCAGAAGGGCCTCAGCACCAGAAGTACTTTCTAAACCTGTTCAACTTCCTGGGGAATCAAAATCTTTCCATCATCTAATCAGAATGAACTAAGCTTCGTCGTCTGCCGATGCAAAGTTTAAATTCTTTACTTTCATTCCTAACAGTGGAAAACAAGACCCTGTTGTGTATGATGCTGCATGCATTGGGACAGGGATCTCTTTGCCTAACCAGCGTCCTATGCAGCATTTTCTTTGAATCATTTAAAAGCTTTCACATGTCAAACGTCAGTAAATGTTTTTAAAAGGGCTGCACTCTCGAGTTCCTTAATTTCAGGAGATCTGTGATTGACAATCAATCCTATTTGCCTCCACAAAAGGTCTGGAAATCAGCCACTGTCTCCTTTTGCTCTCTTTTGAGAGAAGGCTCAGGGTTTCCCCCAGAAAACATACTTGTCCTGGTGGTAAGGGCGCACGGGCAGCTATCCAGCAGCCCGGTGTGTTTTTGAACGCTTAAGGTTGACAGAACAGTTGAAACTGTAAAAAAAGCAAACATAAAAAATACATTTGTCACTTTATTCAGCAAAGTTGTTGGCTTGCAGACTGGTAAAGTCATGTAGTGGTTCTAGTGAACAAAGAAACACCCGACTTCAGTCAATCGACTCAACAAAAATATTCCCTTACAACATGGATCAGAATTGTCGTCGCTCAATAAATTACGGAAAATGCCAAAAATGAAATCCAACCAGGGGAGTATTTTTTTGTTCAAACGCCCAGAATGTTTTGAAGAAACTGAATCTGGGGGGAAAAAAAAGGACAACTTGAACAGCAGCTCTTGCACCAAACAACAGCGATGATGGGTCGTAGCTTAGATCAGACGTCTGGCTATAGACGCGCAGCATCTGGCAGGTAATGAAAAACAAAATGCTGCGAGTTGAAAGCCATTTGAAGCGTTTTACTTCGGCTGTGCCTTCGCCCAATTCAGCTGAGTAAGCCCATTGTATTCAGCCAAGTATTTAAGTTTTCAACCCGTTTATGCGTAATCAAATTGGCGGTATTAAACAAATCTCTGCAATTACCGGGTCCTGAAAAGAGCTACTTAACGACATTAAAAGTAGCGATTTTTCTTTTAATAATTACGCACTGCAGACATGTTGACGCGCCTTTGCCGTGGCTCTGCTGGCAGCCGTGTTTCAGACGTAATGATGTTGAAGTTTAGGAGTTAAATGCGCTCAGTGACCCTTATTGGATCAATAAGAAATGCTGTCATTGAGACACCAAGTCGGGACATTTCACTCTTCAGATGTCCAGGAATAGATGTGGAGAATCCTCAGTCTTACAGTATGTCCAAACATGGGTGGATTTTTTTTTACAACATTCCTTTCCTCCACCTACACAGCTTTTTTGGTTCTCTTAAAACTAAACTCTGTTTACAGCGTATCGAAGGTGTTGCCTGGATACCTGGAGATTATTAAAAACCCACTTTCCCACTCCGGCTCTGTGAGCTCGTAACCACAATAACAGAGCCATTTTCATGGGGTTTTATTTGTCCTTCACACTTTGTATTAACTTTCCCCACTGAATGCCAGAGGTAAACAACAACCTTTAAAAGACCGAAACGAAAGAGAAACAGGAACTACATTTGGAGACGAACCAGTGAGGGACATCTCTAAATGATGGACTGAAACCAGGCTCTTTTTTCTTAGGAGTTTCTCCTTCCAAATCTGATTTTCTGATTCTTCAGGCATTTGGCTTCTAGATCAGCAGTCAGGGGAAACTGGTCCAATCCATTATTTGTCTGTTTTATTAGTGCATCGCAGTACTTTAGAAAAAATGCTTTGCTTGCTGCTGCTTTGCCCAAACTTTTCTATTAGAAGCAGGAAAAATATCTTGATAACGTCCAGAATAGTGAGTAGTGTGACCGGGGTTTTAGTCTAAAGAAGAAGAATGAAGATACCTTATATAGACAAATAGCATTAAGGGCTAAACTAGCTAAAAGTTAAACTTCTGCTAATTTTTTTTTAATCCGTGTCAACAGCTAACACAGAATCAGTCTCAAAAATGTGAAAAGTAACAAGACAAGCTGATGTTTTATCGTCAGGGTTTCTACCAGCGACCCGCCAGGCTTTACTTGGCCTCCCTCCGGGCTGAGCATTGCTAGTTGCTGTTTGCACTGAGCATTTCACTGGCACAAACATTCCTGAAAGACGGGCTTTGACATGCATTGAACGGGGCATGAAGGCGGGAGCGCCCACCAATCACACCGCTGTCATTGGCCGCATAGCGCGCGGCAGCGGCTTCCATCTCTGCAGTTTACCTCGAGTGGATCGCTCGTGCCTCCTTTCACTCAAACCAGACATGAGCTCTCATGTGTCGGCATTTACGTCAACCCACAGACTGGTAGCCGGTGAATGGAGGTCACAGCAGACACCGAGTGAGACACAGAGGAGGAGAGGGAGGACGGAGAGCGGCTATCCGCCTTCAAAAATGGCGTCTCTGGAGGGAAATGAGTAAAAAATATTTAAACACAGCCTATATTTAACACGCGGACTCGTGTTTCTTTGGAAAAATCTTCATCAACGTATGAGTCACGTTTAAAAGCCATCACGTTTGCTCAGTTTGCTCAGCTCAATCTAAATATTAACATTAGAACAGCAGCAGCAGCCACACACCCTAATGTGCAGCTATTTCAGCTGCACTTCACGGACTTCATCAGCAGTTCTCCAGGAGAGAAATGACATCAGTGAGTTGCTGGTCGATTGAAAGCATTGACTTCCCAAAATGGTGGATTCTCGGTAAAATCATCACTTTTGGGTGAATTTCACTTCTTTTTAACGCAGAAAGGCTTGGCTGGTATTGGAATTATCCTTTTGGTAGCGTGCTAGAAAAAGAAACCGACCATCAGTGCGACCATCTCTTGGCAGCATCTGCTGGCCATTTCTCACCACCATTTTTCTGGCTCTTGCACATGAAGAGGATTCCTTTATATTTCGTCCTGCCTAAAAAGCCCTGATCTGTTTTCCAAATGGAGAGAGAAACGTCTGAATGAGCTAAACCCCAAACCTGCGATGAAGGAATCGGAGGTGAGGGCAGCTGCAGAAATTCAAACAGCAATTGCCCCGTTTCACATCGCAGTCCAAACGGGGGCACTTTTGCACTTTTAAAGATCAATGAATAAATAATAAGTGATCGTCCGTTTTCCAGATTCCTCACCTACTGCCCCAGTAAGAGGATCTCAGCCGACGAGGCTTTGAAGCACGAGTACTTCAGGGAGACGCCTCTCCCGATCGACCCCTCAATGTTCCCCACCTGGCCGGCCAAGAGCGAGCAGCAGAGGGTGAAGAGAGGCACCAGCCCTCGTCCGCCCGAGGGAGGCCTGGGCTACAGTCAACTGGTAATGACATTAGGCTCCGCTTTCTCCATTACACCACCGCTACCAGGCTTTCTTAGTGCTGTCTGTGTTAAATAGATTACAGGCCCTCGAGCTTCTGGTTTGTGTCCGACTATTTCCTCCTCGTGTTTTCCAAGATGTGCTCCCTGAAGCTCCTAATGTTTTCTGCAGCGGTTCCCGCTCGCCCATAAGCGGGCGAGCTTATTGAAACTTTTCAGCAGCAGTTTCAACATTTTCCACCTCCGCGTACGAAACGGAGCGCGCCAAAAAAACTGTTGCTTGTTATTTCAGTTTTCTTCTTGAAGAACGCCCAAAGCCCACAAGCCGCCGAACCCACAGTGATTGATAACTGTGTTAATCATTAGCGTTCCCTCGCCCGCTCCTTTGGATAAAAGTGCCTTGACAAATAATTCCAGCGTAACTTTATAATGGTCTGTTGCTGAAACACTTTCAAAAGTATTCAGTTGGCTTGCTTCCTTCCAGATACAAATACCAACTTTAAAGTATTTATTTGCAATTTTTTTTTTCTTTGCAATTGACCAACTCAGGGAAATGTCATGCAGTCACCATCTCTCCCCACTTGAGGAAATCGTTAAGCCAGGATCATTAAAAATGTCTAATTCTACTTTCTGAACCATTTGAAAGGTTTGTTGCACTTTATTTTTTTGTAGCCAGTTTAGCACATCCTAGACTCTGCAACAGAATATTAAGAAATTTAATTGCAAGAATAAAGTCATACCACAGTGAAAATAATACTAGAAGAAAGTTGTAATAACAGTGAAATCTGAACAATACAAGAATAAACTTTAAATGAGGCATGTTGAGCATCTTGTGAAGTTGTGCTTTGGTTTTACACATTTTGAAACACATCAAAATCCAATTATCATCAGGAATTGAACTTTGAGATGATTCAGCCAACTACTGTGTCTATTTTGAAGAAGAAAAAAAATCCCGGACCAGACGATCTGCTCACGTCACGTCTGGGTAACTCTCTCCAAGCTCCACTCTCGTTAAACAGTGTTTTTCTTGTAAATTTACAACTTTCTTCTGGTATGCTGTGCCTTTATTCTGCTAACGATGTGGCTTTATTCTTGTAATTAAGCAAACAAAAAAAAAAGGAACATCTCTTAGTGTCTAATGCTGCATTCTAAGACGAGGATGATCGAGTCCAGAACTAGACCAAAACCTCGGAAATGTGGTTTTGACACCGATCTGGAGGCTTAATGAATAAAACACACAGAAGGCACACTTCTCCAACTTTTATTTGTAAAACATTTCTATTCCTTCCACTACACGGTACTGCTGCACTTTGAGTCAATCACTTAAAATCCAATGTGGTTGAAGCGTGACAAAATGCGGGGAGAAAAAATAAAGGTGTGCGAGTCATTTTTTAAGGGGCTGTACTTAAACAATCGCATTCGTTTTCCTGTCAACACCAGGGCGACGACGACCTGAAAGACACCGGTTTCCACCTGACGTCCAGCAACCTTGGAGTGTCTGCCGTTGGACCCGGGTTCAGCCTCAAATTCTGACGGGGAGAAACCAGCCGGGGCATTTCTCTGCCTCGCTTGAGAGGAACAAAAGCAACCAGTTCTGGGACTCGTTTGTTTTTGAAGCCAGGCGGTTTTGCCGCGGCGGACCAGCTCGGTGTGTCTGCTAAACAACAACTGATCTCAGATACTCAGGACTGACCAGCAGCAGCTGGAAATCTTCTCATTAGTCTTCTGTGGATTCAACATTTCAGAAGTGACTGTTTCTGCTCCTCGACAGCAATGCACCATTGAGACGTCTAGCTCTCATGTTTGAACTTTTTATTTTTTTTAAAGCTGCCCTGACTACCTGAGCTGCTGTATAATTATGCATACCTGCCATGTGATCCATCAGAAACCTACTGCTGAGTCTCAGCTGATGTGACTGTTTTTCTAAGAAATTAAATTTGAAACTTTGCTTTGTCCGCTGTTGTCGCTGTGTTTATAAATCCTGCCCAGCCTGCGCAAACACAGGAACATTAAACCTTGCATAAGTCCAGCCTTTAGCTAAACTGTTGAACTCAGAGAACAAAAGCTGATTTGCACACTTTGTCTCAATTTTTCTTTTTTTTTTTGTTCTTTTAGGTGAAAAAAAAAGAAGAAAAATCCTGACTCTGCCTTTGTTTAGTAACCAGCTTTATGTCATCAGATTTAAACCAATAAATTCTCTGATTGAGAGCCAAAGAAAAATAAACAGTCTCGCTCCGGTTCCCGCAAGACTGCAAGCCGCTTTCGCTGGAGGCGTAGAAAATCCTCCTGCCTCCCGCCTCCCCCTTCCCGCCACCCCTCACTCCACTTGTCCTGGTTCTTCTGCAGACAGCCGTAAATGGAAAAATTCATTAATCAGTTTTATCTGTCCCCTGCCTCCGCCGCAGCCCCTTCTGCAGATTATTACACCTGATGTGTTGAATGAGCTTGGAAAGAGCTGCGAGTGGGGCTGGCTGCCGAGTCCCTGGAGGCAGACTGCTGGCCTCATTGCAGGGCTAGTAAAGTGAAGCTAGACGTCTGAGATGTTCCATGTGCGGTTTTAAGGTCCAGATATCTCCAAAGGCCGCTGAAATTACGGCTCATTTTTTGCTTCAGTGGCTCAGTTTGGTGGGTGTGTAATTACGCTGCATCAGAGAAAACGGCTTCTGTGACTTTTTGGTGAGGGGAGAGGGAAGGAGGCGCTGAAAAGGATACCTCATCAACCGTGTAAAGATTTACTTTTGGTTGGAGTGGGGGAAGATTTTTATTTTTTTAATTAGGATTGATTATTTTATTTTTTTAGTTTTCTTTCACACCCACAGGTTTTCTCTTTTAATGCTGCACTATGCTGGAAATTTAGAGAAGTGGAAAAAAACCCAACATCAATCACTGGTGCCACACTTATTAGCGTCCCCTTCCACAGCACTTTTAACAACTTGCTTTTAGGACAACACTGGATGTGATGTTAAGAGCCTCGGGTCGCACTGACCCCATGTGAACTTCTAGGACAGTTTTTCTGTGTGTGGGTTTGGGTGGTCTCATGGGACAGCCCCATGATTACCTGCTGTCCGACCGTGATATCTGCCGCGCTCCTCCTGATCGTCACTCTAAGAAGACCAGGAGAAGTGCTAAGGGCTATTTTAGCCCTTAGCACTAAAATAAGGGCTAAGGGCTTATTTTAGCCCTTAGCACTTCTGGTCTTCTTAGAAGTGGTAAGAGTGGTAAGTGGAGGGTAAAAAAGATATTAGCATACAGAGAGAGGGAATCTCTTTGGAGCTGCAACAAGGGACTTTTTTAGTATTCAGTTCAATTATCCTCATCGGATAAACAATTTTGCAGGTTTTTCATTTAAACTGCTTAAGCCTTTTTAAAAAACATTTTTATACCATATTAGAAATGCCTTAAAATATGCAAATAAACACGTCAGCTCCTTTTTAAAATACAATAAGTTAGCATTCAATGACATAGCATTTCTATTGCATGCTTCATCATTTGTAGCAAAGTATATATTTACAGCTAAAATCATATTTCTAACATCGAAGTGAAAAGCTCAGTTCTTTTCGCTTGACTTAACATCAACACAGGTTAGGGTTGATTTAATGATTATTTTTTAAATTAACCTATTAATTGGAAAGCAAAAGGTATGTATTATATATTTTTTTCTTTTACAGAATTTGAATTGTGTTAAGCTAAAACTAGGCCCCTTGAGGAGTTTTGGGAGAACACATTTACAGACAGGTTGTCTTTATTTTTTACTTAAATGAAACATATAATTTTTTGTACAGTCTTGACTTAATTATTGTTCTTCTGAATGTGTTGTTTTTAGAAAATAGGACATTTTAAAAAAAAATTTTCTACTCCAATTAACGATTAATTGACTACAAAATTAGTTGACAATTATTTTAATAATTGTTTCATCGCGATTAATACGATTAATCATTTTCAGTCCTATACTTCTTTGGGTTCTTTCACCCAGGACTTCTGCGGAGTCCTGGGTGAAAGACCCGATTCGAATCTCTTGGGTTTTCTGGTAGAATCCACTTGATTTGGATTTCAAATCTGGTATTTCTAAAATTCTATGATATCATTCCAATAAAATGAAAGTTGTCTCAAACAACTACTCATTTGCCAAAAAAAAAAAAAGCTTTTCACTGTTGGGTAGTATAAACCATTTATTGTTTGCATGTACAAAAATTGATTTACAAAATGACAATGAAAAGCAGACAGATTTTAAGGATGATACAACGTTTGTGGGTTTTTTAAAAAATTGAAATATGTGCCCTAGAGTCCTGTGTGCTCTGCGGCTTTCGAGGCCATCAGAAGCGCACGCGTACCCTCCATGAGTAGTTCGTAAGAACTTTGTCCTTCTTCTTCACGATGCAAGTGTACGTGCCTTCGTTGATGGCGTTGGCCACTATGGTGATGTGATCGTCTTTCAAGGAAATGTAGTTTGGGTGAGAGTGCTCCAGCAGCTCCCCGTCTTTGTACCAGCTGAAACAGAAGGCGGACGCCGTTCGAGTACCGTATCGTCACTGCAGCTATAGGACAAGCGATAACGCGTCACATGGACTTACTATATATTGCCTCTCTTGGATGCGATTTTCTTCCCGCAGCGAAAAGTCAGCTTCTTTCCCTCGGTGACCAGCTTGTGTTTCGTCCTGGGTGGAGCGGGTGTGGGGGCAGCAGTGGGGAAAGGAAATTCTGTAATAGGAATGAACACATTAGAGGGGAAACAAAGAAAAGGATGCAGATATCCAAACCAATCCAATCAAATTGTTTATTTGTTTAATGAGAGCAGCTAATAGCAAGCCGTTATTCAGAGCTCTGCAAAATCATTCAAGCCTTTTTGAACTTGTGCATGTTTCGTCCACAAGCTTCTGCATTCGTAATGGGGATTTCCTGGGGCAAAATCCCAACACAACACAGAGCACAATTATATAAAAACAGGACACCAAACATGCATCTCAAAACTTTGCATTTATCCCCCATCCACCCATCCATTAGTTGTTGGTGCCTATCTCCAGCAGTTTAGTCTGCATTTATATTCTAGTACAGTATTATTATCGTGCTACTTGAGCTGCAAGTCTTTTAAGATCATCGAGTCAATCTTAAGAAGAACTAATGGTCATTCTTCTTTACAAAATAAGCTGAATTAAGGGGATATGGGAATCAATTTTCAAATCTTACCACAGATTTAAAAATCAGACTTTGATTGGGCCATTCTTACGCAAATATCGTTTGATGCAAACGATGTAATGGCCACATGGGGCGAGAAACCTCCACCTGAAGTTCCTAGTCTTCAGCAGCCTCTAAAGAAAGATCTTTTAATCAATTTAGCCCAGTTTTAATACAAACAATAAATTATTTCTTCTTGCTCCTTTTCAAAAAGTCCAGATTTGTGGACTGTACCATAAATACTCGGCCTGTCAACAGATTTTCCTAGCTTAGCTGTGGACCTCCGCACCTTCATCACATCTTTGCTGCGTCTCTGATTAATCCTCTAAAGCTCCAGACTTTCAGTTTATGTGAACAGCTGTTGGCACGTCTACTGTTGTGCCATTCTCTTTCCAAGTCTGGCTAATGGACTGAGCAGTGCTTGGTGAGATATTCAAACTTTGGGATATTGTTTTACCACCTAATCCTGATTTAAATGTCTGTATAGTTTTATCTGTGAGCTGTCTGCTATGTTCTCTAATCTTTTTGATGCTAGCTTAATGATCTGAACAGCTGTATTTCTACTACCATTAAATAGCACATAGGTGGGCTCTGTGTAGTGATTATGTTACTGGTTAATGAGTTAGTATTGGGTTGATCACTAAGGATTAATTGATGAGGTAATTTTCTTAAAACCTGAGATTTCTCTGGAATCCAGAGGGCCAACCGTCTTTCAACAGCATAAAGGGCTAAAGTTTCTATAATACTCAAAATTAAATAAAAAAAAAAGTAACATTATTTATGTGTGAGCTGTATTAAATACTGAGTGAATAAACTGAAAATTGTTGTTTTCTCTTATTTGTAAATTTAGACATTTATGAAATATAACAAAACAGGAATCTCTTAAATTGCTGAATAGAAATAAAAAAAAATTTAATGAATAAATAAATATGTGAAACCCTTAACTCTCAGATGTTCATACAGAAATATCTGTGGTTACTCTTGAAGGAATGCTAAAATTTCGCTCCATGAAATTCTTTCACTCACGACAGACAGTTTTTTTTAGCGTCATGTTTTTTTTATTATTATTTTTTTTTATATTGTTAAAGTTGTTCTCTGTTTTGTTCCTCAACTTTTCTGTCGCAGTACATAAATAACTTTTGAATGGGAAATTGGCACTGCTCCACCAACCAGCTCGGCTGAATCGGCATTGTTAAGGCGTGACGTAAGGAGTTTGCAAAGTGTTTGCATTTCAAAGCAGAAACGCATAAAATGCATTTTTTTCATCCCACCCTGGCTTCTGTTTGGACCATTTCTCTTTCCCGTTCTCGTACGCCCCCGCCATCTTTATTCTGTTATCAACAGGCCTTTAGGACGACCAGCACCTCCTTCTGCCTTCAGTCAAATTACAACACTGACAGAATATCTAAGTGTTATTAGTCTAGTTTGACTAACGTTATAAGTCAATCGACTGGAACTAACTTTAATCTCGTAAACCATTCGACAATTACCCGCAAGTCAATTCATTGTTTACACCCCTGCTGTTCATGTATTTTGCGGCAGATTTTGTTTCAGCGTGTTGCTTAAATTTAAATGAGACGAAACCAGAAGACCTTTGTGCTGGTCTATCACACAAAATCCCAATACTGTTATAAAATATTATGAAAAAAAAACCCAGATTCATCTCAGTTTCCTTTGTGATATAAAAATACAACCTTGTTCCCCGATAAGCACCTCCACAAAAACCTGATAATCATAAATGTCATGATCCAACCCTCGTCTGAGGGAGCGATGCTGACCTGTAGAGGACGTGCCGCTCCTGTCATTATAATGTGGCCCATCTGGCTCCTAACAAACTCAGCGGAGCAGTTTGTGATCAGTTCTTAGGCTGCTTAAGAGCCCCTCATTCTCGTTAATGCTGCAAAAATCCCAATTGACCCTGTGCGTCTCTAGCCCTCAAGCCACAGTCTGAAATTCCAGCGGTTTGGAGTCGCTCTGGAATTTTCCACAGCCGTACGGCGTCTCTGAAATCAACAATGAGGAACAGATTCCTGCAGGCCAGGAATCGTATCCTCACGCTTGTCTCCGAACTGTCCCCCTGTTGCTGACTAAACCCGCTGGAAAGCCAAGAAATGCGAGGGTCGTGATAGTTTAGAGGGGCCATTTCCTGTTGTGCAAGAGGAGCATCCCACAGTGGAACCTAAAGAGGTGCTCAGACTGCTGATGTGGGGGGATTGCACTGCGAAGCAGGTCCCTCTGGGTGGCAGCCAACAGGTACCGACTCCACCGAGCCTCGAGGGAAGGTAGAAGTTCAATTTAATTCCCTCTTAAATCACACACTTAAAAAAACTCCATCACAGCTCCATGAGGTTGGACCTGTTGGCTCCAGCTGTTCCATTGGCAAACGGTTCACAGCAGCTCTTTACGCTCTGAAAGCTTTCATTTTTTATTTATTTTTTCCTCCCCAGGCAGCTACTGCTGCTCTGTGCTGCCTTACCGTAACAGAAATCACAGCTGGAAGGGCAGTGCCTCTGCATGAGCCTGCGCTTGCTGTCGCAATAGCCTTTCCGAGCCCAGGAAGGACAGATAAATAAGCGATCCAAACATCCTGGAAGAAAGAGGTGGAGGGTGGATTTAGGAGGAGCAGGACCAGACAGCAGTTTCTCTCTCAGTCAGCAGCAGCAAAAAGAGAAAAGCTGGATCCCTGATCAACGTTTCTGTGCCAACAAAAATGAGTCACTGTAATGCACACTAATGATGACTCATGAGTTTATACAATGTGCATTAATGCCACGTTGGCTGTCAGCGTCAAAGACAGACTCGGTGGTCTGTTTTCCCTCTGGACCTGATCCAGAAATGTGTCTCTGTGTGTTATTTAAGCAGCTTTAACGCGTTTATCTGGGTGTAATTCCTCCGATTCCAGGACCAGAGCACAAATTTCTTGTCATTCCCAGATGAAATTGATCATTTTGTTCATGTTCTTCCCTTCCTTTGCCTACGTTGGCAGCAGATTTTTGGACTAATAGGAGGGTTCAGAGCTGGGGTTTTGAACCAGAGATCTCAGACGGCTCTGGTTTTGGTTTTTAAAACAGCAGTGATGATCCATCAGTTCTATAAACCAGGTGAAAGATGGCAATGTGAGGAATTCAAATATTCCTTCCAAACAAGTTATTACCAGGCACTAATTGGTAATAACTTAGTGCTTCTAATGTAGGAGATTTTTATGTTGCTGGAAAACTGGACAGACTAATTAGGGTCTAGTTATTTAAGAACATCTTAGATGTATTGCAGAGCAGATGCATCTTACATAAATAGATTTTAAGAAAGAAAAAAAAATTAACAATAACTTATTTGATTTAAAACAGAAAGAGAGGAATGATTCCTTCTACTGATAAAAACAATTTCATTTACAAATAAGTGTTTATTCTGTATGACATTATACTTGTTTGTTATTTTTGCTTTGTCTGGACTGGCATTAGCAAAACGTTAACACTAATTAGTCTGGCTGTCTGCTCCTTTAACTAGCCTGCAAGCCGCTGCTTTACAGGTATGTAATTTGTAAAATGCTAACTGCGATTTAATAAGTGTTGATTCTTTGGTTTTCTTGCCATGACTGTCGAAGCCTTTTCAAACACTTCAGTGTTTTGTAACAGGTGAATGCTTACATTTTTATTATTAAAATTAATGTACATCACCTGCCCTGATGCACAACTGTGTGTGTATGAGTGTGCGTGTGTGTGTGTGCATTGAGATCAATTGTTATGGGAATCACTGTTCTGCTCTGTTGGTACTGAGTACATATCTCATTATTGCTGAGCTGCCAATGTTTTATTATTATTTTTTTCATATCAACTAACCACTTACACTATATATTGCCAAAAGTATTCGCTCACCTGTCTTGACACACATGAACTTGCCATAGCATCAGTGTTTCCCCAGACTTTCTTTACATTGTCAAATATTAGACTCTTTTCAACTTTAGATTAAAAATATTTCAGGCATTATCCCTTTATGTACTTCTTTCTTTGCCCACGCTCTCCATGTTAATTTGATAATCTTGAATGTTCGCAGTTGAATAAACGGCACCATTTGTACTAGTCAGAATGGTGACATAGAAAATATTCAGCAGTTTTTAACGGTAACTTTCTAAAGCCTTGCTCTACCATACTAGCCCACCCCTCGCTCTGACAGGGATCTCTCAAACCTGAGAACAACAAACGTACCATAGAGACGGTGCAAACCCCACACCTCATCCTGTGTGATCTGCTTGCGTCCTGTCAGAGTAGCATTCAGGTGCATTATAGCCTTCGAATCCATAGAGTGCATGAGTCCGAGGACATGACCGATTTCATGCGTTGCCACGTGGACGATGTCCGTCAGCCAAACCCCTGCAACACGAACATAACTGCTGTTGTCGCTCACTTTAGTAATTGTCTGTGGGTGCAAACATAAAAATTCCTGCCTTTCTTCCAGCTGAAGCGCATGTCTCCCAGAATCCAGTATTCATGGTCGTCAAAGTGGATCTCGCCTGTCGGAGGGAAGAAGGCGTGAGCCAGTTCACCCGTGATGCCGTCAAAACAGTGGTGCAGGTAGGACTGCCAGCAGTCCGTGTGGTTGACAGGGTAGAATCCTGCCAAGACAGAGAAGAATGCATACGTGTGAGTCAAGGAGGGAAACCCTGGCCCCGTTATTTCTGCTCTGTGCAGACTACAGATGGGAAATGATGAATTACCAAAGACAGAGAGCTCTTTGCTAAAGCCTCGTCCTGCAGGATGACAACCATGCCTCTCATTGTCACTGACAATTTATGCCGGGCTCTTGAGTTTAGTCCCAGAAGTATGAATAAAGCATAATTCACACCGCTTTGCTATGGAAGTTGTCAAGCATTTGCAGTTTTTTTTTTTCTTGCAGAATTTTTCTTGCAGCATGAATCGTGCTGAATATAAGCTTTGTACCCCAGTCACGGCACAGCAATTTAAGAGAAAGCAACAGCAAAGCAGAACTCTGGACCCGGGCGCCAAGCAACATCTGTTGGGAGACAGCAGCGGCATGCAGGCAGAGCAAGCACCCACCAATCTTAATGTCTGCCTCCTCGTCAGCTGGCACCTCTCTGAATGAGAACGGGGAGACGTCACTCCACAGGCCAAAAGCCCTGGCAATGCCTCGACGAGTGTCGCTGGCATTTATCAGGTTTGTAGGAAAAGACAGCAACCTGTTGGGAAGCACCGTGCCGTTAGTACTGCTCTCTGTACACATTCCTCTATGCAGCTGAGGAGTCGGCAAAAAAAGAAAAAAAAAAGAAAAACACAGCAGCTACTGTTCAGTAGCACACAAATTCCCACAAGTGTTGCTGAGTACAGCTCCATTACTTCATCTTCTTGAGTATCTTAGCCAGGGTTAGATCTGTGCAGGAACTTTTAATGAGGGTTTTGTGTTGATCAGATTGTCTGTAGTCGTTTTGTAGGAATTTTTAGATCACCACACTTGGTGAAATTCAGTGTTTTTTCTAATTCAGACTTACTGAAGAGTTTATGGGCTGACTGAGAAGGACGCCAGAGGACGTAAAAAATTGGTGAAGGTTTTCTTCGAAGCAATTTGTACGTTAGGGTCCAAATCAATTTTATAGTAGCTTTCTATAGTTGAGCATGGCGGTGATGTCGCGCCACTTTTTGCTGGATAACAAGTCAGTGTGTACCTTGGAATGCATGAGAAAAACATGGCAAGCTTTTCCATTTGGAATAAACAATTTCTTTAAACCACATCCACAGATGTCAGACTTAAGTACCTTCAGAAATGTTTTCAATGTTTGCAAAGGCAGACTTTGACTAAGACGAAAGTATTTGTATTATCCCGCCAAAACCAGCGTGACTGTGGGGTCTGTGCATTGCTTCGAGTAGATTTGTATTTATTCAGCACTTTCTGCAAGCTGCAATAAGCTGTTTTGAGTCGCACTCAAGACGAGGGTGGAGACCACATTATTTAAGTCTTGGTCTTGTCTAAATCTCGACTGCATTTCTCCCTTTTTAAATGTTTTTTTATGCCAGTCTCGGACATGATGATCTCAGGAATCTCAGGACTTTTTTCTCAAACCAATCAAGATGCAATAGATGCGACTGCAACATCCCTTTTTTTATTGCAGTAGGGTACGACACTCCTGACAGGATTCAGTTTTTTTTTTTACTTTAGACACGAGAAAACATCTAGAAGAAATAACTTCCACTGCAAATACTTGGATATTTTTCTATCACAAAGAAAGACCATTAAACCATCCAATTTGACTCACTCATCCTGCAAGTAATGCTACGTTAGCTAACATTAAGCAGCACGTATGTGTCCAGCAGATTAGTCTGGTTTACCTTGTTACCAGCTTGCCAGATTCATTGAACAAGTAGCAGCATGTAGCTCAGGGTCTGCCGACATACAAGTTTGGGTTTGCCTAAATCAGGGGTGCCCAAAGTGGATCTTCGAGGGCCGGCATTCTGCATGTTTTAGTTCTGTCCCTGGTTTAGCACACCTGCATCAAACGATGGCTCATTATAAGACTTAAGAAGAACATTGACTTGCTGTTGCTACCACTAGGGAGAGAACTAAAACATGCAGGATGCCGGCCCTCGAGGTCCGACTTTGTGCATCCCTGACTTAAATGTTGCAGCTATATGAGGAAGTACCAGTTTGCTAATGAAATACACCAGACATGTTTTCTCTAAATGTTTGCATCAACAACGGCATTATTATGAATAGAGCAATGATCATGAAAACCGTGTCCCATTAATTTTCTCTTCCTCCACTTTGGTCTTGGCGTTAGTCTCATCTCCCTCAAAGTCTCGGCATGCTCTTGTCTACTTAATTGTGCCAATAAGGGAACAGTGTGTGAGTAAATACTTATAAGTTAGCTTGAATTTGTCCCATTTGAGCTGCTCTGGGGTCAGGGTGTAGCGCTTGTTCCTGGACAGGTGGAGGACTTGTGAGCGGGCCTCTTTGCGGATCCCGATGACCAACATGGTGGTGTGAGCTTCTTCCTTGGACAAAGCAAAAACCTTTAATGTTTCACAATACAGATTGCAAAACGAGAACAGAATCCCCACTTCGACCGCATGTCGTATTAAAGATCTAGTTCAGAAATTTGGAAGTGAGTTCCTGTTAAAGGTGAGTCGTGTTCCAATGCAGGTGGGACCCACTGCATCTGCATCTTCATACGGTACCATACGGATTAGTCAGCCCAGGATAAGAGTCCAAGACTAAAATGGACTTCTGCTATTTTAACCCTCCTGTGGTTTTAAGAGATGGAATCACGTAGACCTCACAAGTTTTTTACTCTTTGCAATGACCCCGTGTGTACTTTCATAGTTTTTTTTTGTTGTTGTGTTGTTTCAGAAACTGACGGTCTCCTATAAGCCCCTCTCTACTTCCCCCACTGCCATGTCAAAACACTTAACCTTGACACAAGCATTTCACACTCATTTGTGTAAGATGCACAAATGAGTGTGAATAGTATAAAGCACTTTCAGTGCTTAAGACTGAGAAGTTCAGTTCCCTAAAATGACGACAATTGGAAGGGTCATTAAATAGCGGTGTTACAGTATTTGGAGTTCTTTCAGGAAAGTAAATGTCTGCGCCCGCCAGCTGATCTGGAATTACACTAAAAGAAACTGCGTAGATGATAACTGCTTAAAATGTTAACAGGACCTTTAACTCTTTAAGGAGCCAGTGTTAAACAATGGCAATTGTCTGGATGAAATCTATTTCGTATGATTGTCAATCATTTTTATGCAGAAGCACTTGTAAGAAATGAAGCTATTTAAGGCATTTAAAGTGCGGCTGAATTACATAAACTTCAAATTACACCACCTGGAGTTTTAATGCTCTCATAGATTTTAAAGCCTGTGATTTGGTGCTTTGTCTTGTAGAAATTTCATATATATTCAATGACTGCCTGTGTGTCTCTGTGTGGCCTGTTGCCATTTGATCAACAGGTGGTCTAACCAGGGTCTTCTCATTCATTTACTGCTGGAGGAGTAAACTCCACCTCCATCAAGCTGTACAGTGGATCTAATAGTCAAATACTGTATTGGCTCCAATGGTCTTGAAGACTAATGTTGCCAAAGGTATCGAGCCATGCTTTCATATCACTGAGTTTGGGTATATCCAATTACAATAAAATGCAGACTGCTTCAACAAGCGTCTGTGAAAGAATGGGTTGCTCTTGAGCTCAGTAAATTTCTGTCTGGTAACATGATAGGATGCCATCTGTGCAATAAATCCACTCATGAAATTTCCTCCAAGCTAAATATTCCGCAGTCAATTGTTAGTGGTAATATAACTAAGTGGAAGTTACTGGGAACAGCAGCAACTGAGTCTTGAAGTGGTAGACCACTTAAAATCACAGAGTGGGATCAGCAGATGCCGAGGCTCAGTAGTGCCCAGACTCAGTAGACAGACTTTCAAACTTTATTTGGCCTTCGGATTAGAACTGTGACTAAAGAGCTTCATGCAATGGATTTCCATGGCAGAGCAGCTGCATCCAAACCTTACATCACCAATCGCAATGCAACATGTTGGGAGCAATGACATGAACCACTACTGGACTGGACTCTGAAGCGGTGGAGATGTGCTTTGGAGCAATGACTCATGACTCGTTTGGCAATTGAATGGATGAGTCTGGTGTTGGCAGTTGCCAGTAAAACACCCATTTACGACTGCATTATGTCAAGTGTGAGTGACATGCTGCTCTCAGCATGAGCTTGCCTAAATTAATTATTGTTCTATCAACCTTCCAGACAACTCAAGTTTTCTGGATCTGGTCTGCTCTCCATCCCCACAACCAAACATGGAGAGGCAGCATTCAGGTTCTATGCACCACTAATCTGAAACAAACTTCCAGAAAACTGCACAACTGCTGAAACACTGAGTTCCTTCAAATCAAGACTTAAAGCACACCTGCGATTAGTCGTAAGCGGAAGAGCGATCAACAAGTATTTGCTTGATGATGACGTTTGACAAAATACAATTGTTTGATAATTGGTACTTTGAAAAGTGCCACACAAGTAAACTTGACTTGACCTAAATATTGCATTTATTGGCTTAATTTGATATCAGTATTATTTGCTCCATTTAACTTTAGATGTCAGCAGATGCTGGTCAGACTGTTTTGGTGACTTTTAAAGCAATGTTTATTCTAGATGCCTGCTCCATTACCTGGTAGTGAGCTGGCTGAAAGAGGGCTACTACATCGTTTCCCTTCTTCTCCATCCATCCATTCTCTTCCGCTTATCCGGGGTCGGGTCATGGGGTAGCAGCCTAAGAAGGGCGGCCCAGACTTCCCTCTCCCCAGCCACCTGGGCCAGCTCCTCCGGGGGAATCCCGAGGCGTTCCCAGGCCAGCCATAAACACCCCCCCGGGTCCTCCTCCCGGTGGGACGTGCCCGGAACACCTCACCAGGGAGGCGTCCAGGAGGCATCCTGACCAGATGCCCGAGCCTCAACTGGCTCCTCTCGACGCGGAGGAGCAGCAGCTCTATTCTGAGTCCCTCCTGGATGACCGAGCTCCTCACCCTATCTCTAAGGGAGAGCCCAGCCACCCTACGTAGAAAACCTATTTCGGCTGCTTGTATCTGGGATCTCGTTCTTTCGGTCAAGACCCAAAGCTCATGACCATAGATGAGGGTAGGAACGTAGATCGACCGTTTCCCTTCCTTATAGAAACACAAGTTCCGCAATTTGGAAGAATCATGTGTGTGAAAAACACAGGGGGTCTTGGTGTGGAATCAAAACGAGCACCACCCATCACTTTCATTAAGGCTACATGGTGAAGTGTTACATTATTTTATCAACACTTGGAAGGATTGGTGCTAGTCTGTTTGACGTAAATGCAACAGGATGGTGGTTAGCGTTTTAGTTTAATATTTTTGTATAAATGCTGTGAAATTGTATTTTTACTAAGGTAGCGCTAATAAAGCTTACCAGTTGTACTCAGATTGAATCAAGTGCAATGCCTTCGTTGTGACCAGCAGCATTCTAAAAACATCAGGCCTGTTTTCACAAGCAGAAAGTCGAGAAAAATCTGTGGACTCAGTCAAAGAGCTGGCTTGTCTCACTACAGAACTACAGTTTATTTTATGATAAATACTACATTTTCTTCATGTGTGCCATTATATCATCATGGAGTTAGCCAAAAACTTCACCTGATGCAACTTGTTCTGCAGCCGTACCTGTCTGGGGTAAAATGGCATAACTTGATGGCAAATGCAAACTAGAGCATTCCACACCTCATCCTCTGGATCCTGTTCCGGATTTGCCCCGTCATGAGTAAAATATTGCTTCCTTTCCAAAATACTGAAACAGAGACGGGCACATTCTGTTGGGAAACCTGATAATGTCTCTCACTTGACTTTCAAAGAATGCTCCTCTTCTTCCGAGTTACATTCCCAATATGCTCTACTGACCTCCGCTGACACACCGCAGTCATGCACTCGGTGACTTATGAGGCGTCTGATGTATTCAGGCCAGCACGCCTCTCTCCCTCTCTCCATGTGCCGTGTCACTGCACACCGACACTCACGCTTTGGCTCAAATGAAGATGAATTGGGGGATCTGCTGTGGACCGAAAGTCGGCTCTTTCTAGACTAAACCTTGAAGCAGTGAGTGAGCTCGCAGACCAAAACATGCGGGGAGACGTCTCTGAGGACTACAGAGGGAGTCTGGAATAGCTTAGCCTCAAACTACTAAACAAGGGATTATGATTTTAATTCCTCATCTCCAACACATACACACACAAATCCTTTTTTTTTTGTCAGCAAATGCTGCATTTCCAATATAATTAAAAACATAGTCTGTTTGTTGAATGATGTACATATGAGTGCCTTGCAAAGGTTTTTGACTTGTTTTTTTTCACATTTTGTCATGCTACAACCACATACTTAAACATTTTCCACTGGGGTTTTCTATGACAGACTAACACAAATCAAAGCGTAATTATGAAGTCAAGGGTGAATTTATGTGGTTTTAAAAAATGTTTTAGAACAAATAAATCTGAAAAGTGTGTCATTTCACAACATCTAATTTCCTGTTGAGATCAATAAAGAAGTTTTGGATTTGAATCAAGTTCAGTTATATTAAACTCTCTTTACTGTAGGATTGCAAAAATAAAATTTAGAGCAACAAACTACAACCCCACCAAGAGCAAAACAGATCTAGCCTTTATGGATTATGGATTAAGTAATAACAAGTCATGCTTATAGTTTGCCACAAGCAGTGAAAGAAATGTAGGAAGCTGCTCTGGTCAGATAAGACCAATATAAAAAATACTGTTAGAGGTGGAGCACTGGCACTTCATATTATCCTGAACACATCATCCCCAGTGCTGCCCAGTAGCGCAGCTGGTAGAGCTGTTGCCTTGCAGCAAGAAGGTTCTGGGTTCGATTCCCGGCCCTGGTCTTTCTGCATGGCGTTTGCATGTTCTCCCTGTGCATGCGTGGCTTCCTCCCACAGTCCAAAAACATGACTGTCAGGTTAATTGGCCTCTCTAAATGTGTGTGTGTGTGTGTGCATGTTTGTTTGTCCTGTTTGTCTCCCTGTACCCCGTTTCTCGCCTGAAACGATAGCTGGAGATTGGCACCAGCAACCCTTCTGACCCCAGTAAGGGACAAGAGTGTAGGAAAATGGATGGATATCATCCCCACTCATAAATACGGCGGTGGCTGCACCATGCTGTGTGAATTATTATTATTTTTTTGTTCTTCTAGAAGGGCAGGAAACCTGGTAACAGTTGAAAATAGCCTGTTAAACTCTAAAAATACAACAGAAACTGTGGAAATGTTTAGATCAAAGCAGATTTTTGGTCCAGTCAAAGCCCACGCCTGAATCCCATAACGAATACGTGGCAAGACTTGCATATTAATGTTCACAGACACTCAATCTCAGTGAGTTTGTGCTATTTTGCAAAGAATATTTGACGAGAGAGAAAAAAATTAGTCTCTAGATGTGCAAAGCATTCTATTAAAAAAGGGATTAGTCTATAATGCATATGAACACCAGACTGTTCATATTTTTATTTGCTAAAATAAAAAAAGAAAATGAAATCCATGAGTCATATTTCATTTTATGTACTTCTCTATGTTAGTCTTCTATCTCAGAACATCCCAATAATTAAATTTAAAAGTAAGGAAGAAGTGAGGTAAAAAAAAAAAAAAAGAAAAGAAAAAAGAGAGAGAGAATAACTTCAGGTGGTGTAAATACTTTTGCAATACATAGTAGACTAAAACTCATTCGCATAGCCGGATTTATGTGGTCAGTTTATCTAATAAAAGTTAATGCAGCAGTTCTCTTGAATGACAGCTAATAAGAATGTATGGCAAAGTAAATGCCACCAAGCTGTCCCTCAGGCTCTCCATTGCAGTGGGTGGCTGGAGAGAAGTGAAGTAATGTGGAGGGGAACACATTTTTCCTATTCACTGAAGACATTACCTTACAAGGATCCACTTTATTGCCCAAATCAATTCCGGTTTTCATCTAACTAAACTGAACTGAACTTTAACTAGATCTGATGCCCATCACCTTAAATAATTCCATCTTTTGGTCGTGATTAGGCTGAACAGTTAATACCAATAAAAGTCCTTTATGATAAATTGTAAATAAATAATAAAAAAAAGACAGTGTCTGGACGTCTCCAGACATTCCACATGAAGAGAAGTTTTCGAATTCAATTTTTTCATAGCACTCAGAATCTTTTGTAGTACTAGTGCTGTCTTTCAAAAGTAAACATTTAGTTAAGAGTTTCTGAAAAATCACGATTATTTTGGGAAATGTATTATCTTGGACAATTAGATAGACAGAATATATCGTAAAAAAAATGAATTAAAAGGTAATCGGCGCCTTAATTAGTTCAACGCGCAGCTCTACAGCTCCGAGTCCTCCGGGTCACCAAGTGGTCACAGCATACCTCTAACCTCCAGGAGGGAAACGCGGTGGTTAGATGCATCCCTGCGAACAAAAGGCTGAGCAGCGCAGCGGTCAGCAGAGGAGCGGAACACCAGTCACCGCTTCGTAAGCATCCAGGAGTCCCGCAGCTCACCATGGCTGCAGCACTGTCACACTTTGGGAAGTATTTGCGTCTGTCTGTCTGTCTGTCTGCGAAGAAAGGTCCGACCATCGATGCCCGCCGGCGCTACTTCATGGCCATTGCGCGCAACTTTGCGTGGAGCTTTCTGTCACTCTGTGCGGGAGCGCAGTCCAGCCTGCGGACCGCGTAATGAAAAGTGCAGACTGCACATCAGCTCTGCTCGGCTCTCTTCCGCTCAGCAGCACGCCTGCCTGCCTTGCCAGCGGGCTGGATTCACGTTGCTGCAGTCGGGGCAGGGGGTCAGTGTCGAGACGACCTGATGAAAACCAAACGCGCTGTCCGTCACACCACTGCTTCCAACCACCAGACCTCGGTTAAAGCACTATCAGATGGGTTGCTCTGTTTTTTTTCCCCCCTCTCTCTCTTTTTTTAGTGTTTATGTAAGGCTCCTGAAGGGAAAAAAAAAACGCTCATGCACAGGCATCTGGACATAGGAGAACGGACAGAGGCGTTGTTAGTATTTTAAAGCACATTGGGGGCTGGAGCTCTTCACCTGCCTGGATGTTTAGTTGCTCTTATTCCTCCCATAGCATTAATATCATTCACATCATTGGTGAGGGCTGCACCTGAAGTAAATGGCCTTCACATGCCACAGTTTGCAGTTTATGGTTTTTATAACATTGGTTACAGGTTTCACGTGTGTAACAGTATGTAGATTTTAAATTTCACATGAGCATTATATTTGATTTCTCAATTGCTGCATAGTCATTATGTAATTTGTGATTTTTCACAAGATCATCACGTGTAAAAGGTAAATTACCTGCATATCCATAGCGCTTTATCAAGTCTGAGGACTCCAAAGCACTTTACACTGCAATCAGTCATTCGCCCTTTCATGCACACATTTCCACACTGACAGTTGTAAGTAAGATATAATGTAGACACACTAGGGAACATTTAAAAAAGCGAGTCTGTCATTGAATTGGCGCCATCAGAACCCCTAACCTGGAGCAGGCAAGAGGTGTGAAAGGTTTTGCCCATGGACACGCTGACCTGCAGGACAAATCTCTGCTTCCTGACTCAGATTTGTTGGCTAGAGATATTAATTTTTTAACAATATGTGAATAACACCTCAAATACACATCCTTCTTGAGAAAGGATTTTGAGAAAATCTAAAGAAACCATCCAAGATATCAAGAAGAGACTAGTGCACCTCCACAAGATTGTTTCATCTTTGGGTGCTATTCCCAGTTGCTTGAAGATATCACATTCATCTGTTTAAACAATTATCCGCCAGTGTAAACACCACTGGAATGCCCAGTCCTCAGAATTTTAAGGAAGGAAACAGTTTCTGCATCCCAGAGACAGATAGATTTATAGGAGCATAATGTATGAATCAGTCCTAGAACAAAAACAGAAGACTTTGTGAAGATGCTGGCCAACGATGGCAAGACAGTGCCATGATCCACAGTGAAACAAGTCCATGGGCGTGCCACTGGGCGTGCCAGTGCTCCACCTCTGACAGTTTCTTCTTTGCCACCCAGCAAAGAAAAAACAAATAACTCAAACGTAAAACAAAAGTGCAAGTCACAGTTTGCAAATGCTTTCAGCCATCATTACTGTTCTGGAGGAGATGAGTTCTGTGTTTGGTGCAAAATGTGTGAAACATCCTCAGAACAAAAGCAAAAGACATGATGAAGACATTGACAAAAACCGGTAAGAGAGTATCATTATTCACATTGAAACGAGTCATACACTGCATACACTGTGGTGAAAGGACACTCAGCTAGGAAGAAGTTATTACTTGAAGAGGAATATAAAAGTTAGCGGGCTGCCGCTAACTTTTATAACTTTTAGAGCCGTTGCCTTGCAGCAAGAAGGTTCTGGGTTAAATTCCCGGCCTGGGGTCTTTCTGCATGGACTTTGCATGTTCTCCCTGTGCATGTGTGGGTTCTCTCTGGGTAGTCCGGCTTCCTCACACAGTCCAAAACATGACTGTCAGGTTAATTGGCCTCATCATGTATGGTTGTTTGTCCTGTCTGTCTCTGTGTTGCCCTGCGACAGACTGGCAACCTGTCCAGAGTGACCCCGGAACGTTAGCTGGAGATAGGCACCAGCACCTCCCGACCCCACTAAGGGACAAGGGTGTTAGAAAATGGATGGATGGATAAAAGTTAGCTAAGAATAGCTAATGTCATCTGCTGTACTAATAGCTACCACTGGCTTAACAGGCAAGCATTTCACCATGCAATATGCTATTATTTGGTAGAAATGAATGAGGTTTTGCATAATTAAACTTGTAGAAGCAAAGAAAGTACACATATTTACTATTATGGGGGAATGCAAGACAAAAAGTGACAGTGATAGAGCTGGGCTTACTGTAATGTGAGATATGTACACAGGCGTTCAGCTTGACATGAAGATGGATAACTGAGGTTCCAGAGACTAAATGGAACAAGGAGGCCACATGAGAGCAAACTAGGGAAAGTAAATGTTTTTAAATGTCATTGTTACTTTATATATTTTGCCCAAGAGCTTGTCCAAATTAGATAAAAAAATTTTTATTAACGCCTAATGAACAAAAATACGTATTTATTTATTTATTTATTTATTACTAATTACGACCGAATTTGTACATTTTAATTTACGACCTTGCACATCCGAGTCATATTTTATTAGTGTATTTCCAGGGCGGAACCATTGTGCGAGATATAGTTTCTTCTGTCCCTCACGCATCGTCGCGCTCGTGTAGGAGAAAAAGCGTTCCGTAGCCAACCAGTGACTTTACCCTCGGAGTTGACACGTAGTCGTTGCTTTTTGCAGCGCCAGGCTCGTTGAGCTTAGAAATATGATTTTAAGCGGAGAGAAACCGGGTTCTGGTAGAATAATAAAGACGTAGCAGGTAAGAACTACTGCCGTCACTTATATCCACCGCTCTAAGTTACCACTCTTAGAGCTAGGCGGCTAGCTTATTAGCTCTAATCCTATAATCTCAACAGTTAGGGTCAGTTCACTTGACTGTCCGAGCTGGCATCTCCTGAATTTAGTTTCGAACAGAATCCCGCAGGGTCGACAAGAGACCCAACCAGAATGAGCGTAAAAGCCAAAGTGAAAATCACTTATCTGTCAGACATGGTATACATGCTTTAAGTGTTTGAATAGAAATTCAGGAATGGTGTTCAGATTTATAATGTGTCTAAACATTTTTTTTTAAAGAACTCATCCCCTTATTGTAATGTCTAGACTCTGATCCGGATACAAGGTTCTGTTATGCAGAGCATCCCACAAAAGTGAGCACACCCCTCACATCACATGTTTGTAAATATAATATCTTTATCATGGGTAAATACTGAATATAATGTACTTGAGACAATGTAGGGCAGTCAGTTTGTATAAAAATGTAAATTTGCTCTTCCCTAGCCATTAATGTCTAAACCGCGAGTGTTACAGGCTCTGAGGTGTGAATGGAGTCGCAGGCGTGTTGCGTGTCAGAGGTTTATCTTCCGGTTGGACGACAGAGCTACAATCGAGGGGCTCAACATGCATCGTTAGAATGGACCAGCTAAAGTCCAGATATAATCCATGGCTAGATTTGAAAATTGACTTTAAAAAATCTGATCCATTCAGTCTGACCGGATGGATCTGTCAGATCTGCTCCATCTCACCAGATTTGGTGAAATACCTTAGCAAGTATTTGCTAAATATTTCAGTTTCAGGAAATGCCATAAAAAATTGCAGCAGTAATTACAGCAAAATGTTGTTTTGTGAAATATAGACCAATATGGTTCTGAATACAATTGTACACCAAACCTTTAAACTTTATGTAGGAAAAAAGTAAACAATGTGTAATTTTTCTTTCACTTTATATTTTCTTTTGTTGCTATTTTCGTCTTGCTGTGATAAATTCCCAGTAGAACACCTTTTATATTTGGTGTGGTAGCAAATGAAAATATCCACAAGGACAACAAGTAGCCAACAAGTAACTATGGCAGTTAGTTCATCGCAGATGACATGTTCAAGGCCGTATGTTGCTATCAAATGTCAGCTTTGTTTTATTTTTTCCCTCCGCAGGAACACCAGATTAATTAACGCTGTTCATGCTGAGGAAGATGGCTAAAGATCAGAGGCACAACAGGGTAGAAACATTTGTGCTGGCTGGATCGAACGGTCACAATGGCCAGCAGTGGCAGACTGACGCCAACAACTCGAGGCCACACCACCCCGCCACGGCCAACCACGTCTCTAGGATGGCCCGCGTCGCCTCCGACGTCCGACACAAGTGCGCAGCCTACGTGCTGGCGCTCAGGCCGTGGAGCTTCAGCGCCTCGCTCATACCCGTGGCCCTCGGCAGTGCCTTGGCGTACAAGCTGGACGGCTCTGTGGACCTGGTGGTCCTGATGGTGTGCGCCGTGGCCGTCCTCGTGGTCCACGGCGCCGGGAATCTTGTGAACACCTACTACGACTTCTCCAAAGGAATCGACCACAAGAAGAGCGACGACAGGACTCTCGTCGATGAGATTCTGGCACCGCAGGACGTGGTCATGTTCGGTGCTCTGCTGTATTCCTTGGGCTGCTTGTGCGCCACTCTCCTCTACTTCCTGTCGACGCTCAAGCTGGAGCACCTCGCCCTTATTTACTTCGGGGGTCTTTCCAGCTCTTTTTTATATACTGGAGGTGAGTAGATTTCCTTGTCTTTTTTGCTGTAGAGAACTTTGCATATCGTAAGGTAAAATCTTTGTAAACTCGTTTAAAATAACTTTTTAGAGTATTGTAAACAATGCAGCATCATTAACATGTACAGGTAAAGAGTTCTAAGAAAAAAACTTTAAAGAAATGTTTTTTAAAGGGACCTAAGGTGTTGCTGTTTTTAGCCTATTTTTGCATCCTGCTCACTTAGGCCTTTATGTTTTTAAGCTTTTTATTATTCTCTGAATAGGTATGGGCCAGTATGATTTTCTCACACTTCTACTAGATCTTGGGTCGACATACCACAGCCTTAACAGCTTCAACCTGGTAAAATCCAGCCGTTTGTTACTCTTTTCTTTGTACACAGGGTCTGGACTCTTGGCTCTTGAGAAACACCTGTGTAGAAATTTGAAATTTTTACCTAATCACTAACATTTGGCGGTGACGTATTCAACGCGCCTGTTTGACACTCAGGAGCATCACAGAAATTAAAACATCCTTCTCTGCAAAGAAAAATGTGCCAATCTGAATGAGGCAGCAGTTAGTTAATTTGATATTTGAAAGCGTGACCAACACAGACCGAATTGCTTCCTTTCCTTTCTCTGCTGCCATTGCTACACCTGCAGTCAGACTCAAATTTTAAAACAACGCTGAAAATCAGTGTCATCGTTCACAACTTTCTCCTTTTGTTCGCTGATCAGCCCAGGAGAAATTCGAGCGGAGAAATCCAGGTTAATGGAAGAAATCCCAAACTGGGCAGTGAAAAGAGATGCAGAATTGCTTCCTATGCAGTACAGGGAGCAATGCTTCTCATTTCTTTCCTTTAAAAGAAATGAGAAACAATTTGCCATTGTTGCCAAAATAATCAGACATTAATATGGTTGGAATAATGTTTTTTGTTTCTACTCCCAGTAGTACAAAAATATTGACCCTAACAATTAATGAATGCTGGAAAGAGGCAGAAAGACGTGGAATGAAGTAGAACTTTTATCTGCTGCTTATTCTGCATCACATATTTGCAGTTTTAAATATAAATATAAAGGCTCTAATTTGAAGTGCATACATTATTTTAGATCCTCATCAAAAACCTTTTCACATTACGATTCCATAAAACAATTTCCATCTAAAGGTATTGAATTGAAACGCACAAAAAAATCTTGTGGTTTTAAGTTTTACATTATTACTAAACAAAACTAATTTGACGAATTTTCATAGCACTCGTCAGCGGCTACGACCAAGGAACGTCTGCTTCCTCAGGAACATAAAGATGAATTCACTACATTATAATGACCAGGCTTTATTATGTGATGCTTAAAAGCAAAGTGACCTGTGAGGCAGTGTAAGCTTGTTCTTGTTATTCAAACCTGAACTTTCATCATAACCTGCCTTTAAATACCCAGCCTTCAAACCAAACCATATATATATATATTTATCTTTTCTTTTCTCCAGGCATCGGCCTCAAGTATGTTGCCCTGGGAGACATAGTGATCCTCATCACCTTCGGCCCCCTGGCGGTGATGTTTGCCCACGCAGTACAGGTGGGCTACCTGTCGGTGCTGCCGCTGGTCTACGCCGTCCCGCTGGCCCTCAACACAGAAGCCATCCTCCACAGCAACAACACGAGAGACATGGACTCGGACAAGCAAGCCGGCATCGTCACGCTGGCCATCCTCATAGGCCCCACGCTGTCTTACGTCCTCTACAATCTCCTGCTCTTCGTCCCGTACGTACTCTTCTGCATCCTCGCCACCCGGTACACCATCAGCATGGCTCTGCCGCTGCTCACGCTGCCGATGGCCTTCCCTCTGGAGAAGCAGTTCAGGAGCCGTTGCTACGCCAAGATCCCCCAGAAAACTGCCAAGCTCAACCTCCTCATGGGACTCTTCTACGTTTTTGGGATCATTCTGGCGCCTCCTGGCAGCTTGCCGCTACTGTGATTCTTTAGATTTGACGCATCGAAACTCTTGTTTATTATTCACTAGTTTATAGTACCTCCTTTTTATTTGTAAAAAAAAAAATTCTACAGGCTTGTGCTGGCTTTAATTTATTCTCTAATTTATAAGCTCAAATGTTTAGCTCAATGACAAGACAAAGCAGGTTTCTGACAGTATTAAATCATCTTTAATCTGTTCAGAGTAAGACGCACCTGCAGATGCCGGATTTGTAGTCATTAAAAGTAGAGCACATGATATCAGCACAGACATAATAAACCATACTCCACAACATTATGCTTTTTTTGTTGTTGTTTTTATGGTATTCAGAGTTCATTTGGTGTTTGTCATTTTTATTTCTCAAGAGCCAAATAATTTGAGGTCATTGTAATAAAACTCACTTGTGCTGATGTGCAACGTCTCTGTTTTTGGTCAATAGATGGCATGCTAAAGTGAGTACTGACACTTTTGAGTAAAACCAGATGCAAAGCAAAAATGTCTTCAATGTTTTTTTATGCATATATAAATGCACATATCAGAATATTTTTACAAACATTGAACTCATTTTTGCTTGACATCTGATCAGTGCTGTGGGAAGTATTAGCGCCTCAGAAATTTCTTCAATTTTAACTTGCTTTAACACTTGCTTATTTTAGACTAGTTTATCTCAAACAAATTTCTATATGAAAGAGATGGCAAATTTAAAAACCAAAAAGAAATTTTTATTTTGTTTTTTAAGTGAGGATGAAGAGAGGCTGCGGGGGATTGTTGCAAAGTAACCTGCTCCTGTGACATTTTTAATTTACTTTTATTAGCCGTTCTCAAACTTGATTATTGCCAGACCTGTATATGAAATCACCTCAATTGAACTTCATTGACAACATAAAGTACAAAATATCACATTTCAAAAGTGAATGAGAAAATCTACAGGTCTATCTACAAAATAATAATAAAAATACTTAAATATTCTTTAAAAGTTTGATGTTTTGTCACTTATTTCAAAAAGTGAAACTCATTAATTTCAGATGGAGTGAAACATTTCAAGCTTTTATTTCTAGCAGGATGCTTGTGGCTTGTTGAAAACCAAAAATTCAGTGTGTCAAAATTAGAAAGTTGTGAAAACTGTTCAATAATGGAAACTTATGATGTCACACCAGAAGCATCTAATGGATCGGCACAACCACAAGGAACACCACTGAATGAACAGATGCCCAGTAGTTCAATCAGTAATGAATGAACTACTGAATGAACTGCAAATAATTCGCTTTCTGGAATGACTGGCAGAAAATGTCCGGAATGACTGTTTTACCAAAATTGCTCCAATAAGCTGACAATGGCTCATCCAGCGGTATGATGAGGGGAAAACCCAGAACAGCATAGAAAAGCAAGACAAACATGACTTTGTGAGAAACTATTCAATACATGAAGAGTTCTGAGGTCTGAAAAATGACTGCTGATCAAAAAGTCTGCAAAAATGCCTCTCATTTACAAAAAAACATATTGATTATTTTGTCTTGGCTGTTGTGGACCAAAACACCGGCGTGTGTTCAGTTCCTGTTGAGCTTGTAGGAAGGTGTGATTTACATGCCTTACTCTTTTGCAAGAAAAACATGGCTCTTTTTTCCTGTTGATCAGTTTTGTGAAACTTGACACCTCTTTTGCAATTTTAAAAAGACAGTGACATTATTTAATTTCAAATCCACATTGCTGTTTTTATAAGGTGCAGTGGGCCTGGCAATATAAAAAGCTTAAGGATATACACATTTTAATATAGCATCACAGTCTAATTGAAGACTAGATTTACCAAACATGTTAAATGTCAGCAGGTGGCAGCATTGAACCAGCACACTGCCAGCTGTTCCATGTTTGCGTAGTTATATGTTGAAATATCGAATATCTAAGTGAAATATCTGTAATCAGATATTTCAACTCAGCAGTTTTAGTGATTTGGTCCCAAAGAGAACAATATTTGTATTTGCATCACTTTTTTTTTGGAATCATAGAACTTACAATATTGCTGCCCTGAGATGCCTTTTCATTAATTACTCAACAACAAGGTTTTCAAAGTTGTTTTGTAATCTTTTCTAGAGTAAATGTGTTTCATACGTTTACCCGGTTGCATAAGAGACAATGTTGAAAGTGAAGTGTTATATTCTGCAGAAGCCACCCCAGACAGCAGACATTGTAACCATTATGTTCATAATTTAGAGTGACTCATCAAACACCAGATTAACTCTGGCCACAGGTAAATTATTTTATTGCAATGCAAGTGGTCAGAATAAGCTGACTCTCCCTCTGAAATATATTTCTAAAAATAGTTCATTTAGTTTCAATACTGTCTCACCTACAGTCACCCCTACCAATTCCTTCTGGGTAAATGTAACGTAAGCATTTTTGTGTTTACATTTTATGTTTTAAAGTTTTTCCAAGTTTCTAGAAACTTCTAATTAGTAATCCATGACTTTGTGAGGTACAAATATGATGTCACACTGAAGGTCATTTCATTTAGCCAATGAATAGCAGGATAAGGAGCCACCACACACTGTTATAGATAGAAAACTGTGGATATAAAAGAAGGCACAAAAACATCTCAAAAGCTCACATTTGGAGAACTTCAGCAAACATTTTGGAATCACCAAGTCTCTATGACAACCAGTAGATACTATCTCCATGTCAAATGTTTGGATAAGAGGCATGCCAGGACATGTAAACATATGCTATTTGCTAAATGCTTGTGGGATTTTAACTGAAACTGTGTGGTTTAGTGACGATATACTGACAGATTTTTTGGGGGGGGGCAACAAACAGTTCAACTAAGTTGGATATGATACAGTGAAGGAATATGTTGAAAAATACACATTTTGGAGTCGGTGATGCTTTGGGTCTGTTTCTCTTCCAAATGTTCTGGCAATATTGTGCATGGCACCATGAACACCTTGCAATACCGGGATATTTTAAATGAAAATCTTGAAGAGTGTGCCAAAAAACCAAACCAGACAAAGAAAAAAACCCACAAAAACAAAACAAAACAAAAAAAAAAACTGAAAGTAGATCATCAGTTTCTTCCATACATATGTCCACACTTAACACAGAAATGGAAACAAAATCCATGTCGTCCATCTTTACTTCAGTCCTCAGACATCTGCCGTTTAGAAAACATGTGGTGAGATGAATAAAGGACAAAATGAGAAGGGAGAAGAAGCTTTCGGAGAAGAAAGGACTTAGAGACATTTCACAAAGCAGAATGGTCACAGATAGCTTTTTCTGTGCTCAAACTTTGTCAAATGCTATGAGTGCTCGTCTGCTAGAAAAAACCCCCCAAAACAAAACATCAACAATAAAAAAAACTGTACAGCTGGGGTACCAGATAGAAAGAGATTTATAAATAAAACTGATTATTATTATTATTGTTATAGTGATGTTACTAAAATAAGTTGTTCCTATATTTATGATTTTTCCTGAATGTAGGAAAAATCTCTAATTTTTCTAATTTTTCCTAAATTAGAGGTCGGATTTTTCTCTAATTTGCAGTGTGAGATAATGCTGCGTAAGCAAAAATGCATCATTATCTGGTCTTTTAATGCTTTGGTTCACATCTTTACTTGGGGTGCCAATACGTGAAGCGATAATGCAAATAACAAACTAACCATACATTAATTACCTAAATAAACATGCACAAAGCAAATATTTTCATTTATTTGCTGTTTCATTTGACATAGTTCTTATAAATCGCAAACGTCACTAACAAAATCTCTACTAAACCTGGGGATTTTGTATTTGTGTTCTTTTAATTAACTGTCATGAATAATTCTGCTTATTACGAGCAGCCAGTGAAGGCAGCATGACCAGTGACGCAATGCATGGGCGTGTTGTCATGGCTGTGTGCAGCAAAACCTCTCAGCCTTGTAAATACATATTTATCCTAAAACAAGCCAAGTCGGGGTTATTAGTTTACGACAGTATGGAGTTTCATTTGACTGCAAAGTGAGCATTCTTGACAAGGACCCGGTAAGTGGACACAATGCGAGAGAAGTTGAATTTATGGCAGGGCAGCTGTGCCAAACAGTAGTTAGCAAGCTAGCGTCAACCTTAGACAGGCTTACAGAGACGTACAGTGTGATAATGCTTTGAAGCGATGAGAAGTACGGCAGAGTGTCAGCATCTACGGCAGGGATAAGTCTGAGTTTGTTTAAAACGTGGGCTGTCTCAGTGGAGCTTTGCAGGGGTGCAGTTAATTTTCTTGTTAAAATTATTATGACAATCCTAACAGCGACGTGCTGTTGTGGAAGATGTTTATTCTTCTGACCATTAACGTCAGCTGTTACATTGAGCGATGCGCCTGTCCGCTATAAATGCTCATGACTTTATGCGTTGGCAAGGGCTGAATTTATCATGCGCCTTTGACGGTGTCAGTTGGAAGTAATGGGAAAAGGTGTTGTCTCTGCCTGAAGGCGGGATGCATGTGGGGTCATACCTGTCGGGACTGGCCAAGCTGCAGGCTTCTGCTTCCAGTTTCTCAAAGACATGCGTTGACTGTCACCTGACTGAACGCGGGGAAAACCACGCAAAAAAACCCTGATTGAAAAAAAAAAAAAAAAAGGAATTCTGGACTTTACATTGGTTGCCGTCATCACATTTGGGGTAAGGCTGACATTTACAAAGATTGTCGCCTCAACATTCAAGACCCAGTCCTGCTCAGCTGTCAGGTTTTTTTTTTTTTGGTCTTATTGATGAAGCCTGGAACATAGTCATGGGCTGAGATGGAGAGTAGTTAGAGTAGTATGTAGTTATACATTTTTGTCTGCAATTTTATCTTTGTTAATGACAGTGAGCGGGAACTTTGATAGAAAAATGTGAGAGTTTTCCGGTTTATGTCACCTGTTTGCACCCAAACAGGTTCTCTCTGGAACGGGTTCAGCATATGAGTGCAAAATATGTTAATGAAATTCAGAAGAACAGCTAACAACTTTGGGGAGATTCTGGTCGAATCTGGTAAGAGTGTCATGAACCGCAATGAAACATGGGCTGAAAGGCCGCTCAGCAAAGAAGAAACCAAAAGTAAGCTTACAGTTTGCAATTGATCTCAGGAACAATGGCCTGAATTTCTTTACATTGTATAGATTATTACAAATATAATAGAGCTTTTAAAAGCTATATATATATATATTATTACCGCAGTTATATCAGTTTCCAGCTTTCTTTAAACTCTGAGCTGCTGATGACAATTCTGACAAACAATTTTTTCCCCTCAGGACTGTAATAAGTAGAAGATAAATATGCACTACTGGTCATTTGATGAAGGCAGTAGTTTTAAAAGCATAAATCCCAAATCTTGATTTTATTTTGATCAGCCCCTCCAAAAGTATGTCAAAGTACAAGCTGTTCTTTGATGCATTTGCCTGCCAAAATTGGTGGTGGTTTATAGTCTTATTTTTTCACAACAAGACTATAAATATTTTATTTATAGTTTTTTAATTTTTATTATATATTTATTTATATTTTACAGACCCTATATTTTATTCTCTATAATACTCTTGTTATAGAGGATTTCAAAATTTTATTGGTGTTTATTATAATTATTAAGTATTTGATGTGCTAATCTCTGATCAGAGCACATCAAGGGAAAACAATTTGACTAAAACTAAAATATCATATTCTTGGTAAAGAGAGTTTTACCGCATGTCAAGTCAATTATTCCAGAAAAGTACCCAAGCAATCCTCTGTGGATGCCATACTAAACAGACTGATACTATAGTCATAAGTGTGACTTCATACATTGTTCAAATAATAAACATTATTATGACGGTTGATGGGGCTGCATAGTGGTGCAGGTGGTAGAGCTGTTGCCTTGCAGCAAGAAGGTTCTGGGTTCGATTCCTGGCCCCGGTCTTTCTGCATGGAGTTTGCATGTTCTCCCTGTGCATGCGTGGGTTCTCTCCGGGTACTCCGGCTTCTTCCCACAGTCCAAAAACATGACTGTCAGGTTAATTGGCCTCTCTAAATTGTCCCTAGGTGTGAGTGTGTGCATGTTTGTTTGTCCTTGTCTGTGTTGCCCTGCGACAGACTGGCGACCTGTCCAGGGTGACCCTGCCTCTCGCCCGAAACGATAGCTGGAGATAGGCACCAGCAACCCTCCCGACCCCAGTAAGGGACAACTGGGATGGATGGATGGATGGATGACTGTTGAAAGATAAAATCAAAGGCTTTGTTTCCTTGTGAAACATTAAGGTATCATTTTCAAACCTGCTGGTTTGTCTGAGTATAGAGAGTGAATCAAGAATGAGTTTAGTCCACTTTAGACAGTTTCAGCATCTGCATCGTCTGGGAACGGAAGAAGGCAACTTACAATCAGTACAATCAATATCAGTAGTTTTGTATTAGTTTTCATTCTAAGTGAAAATATACACTTGAAAACAAGCGGGTATAATTACTTTATGCCTACAGGTGAATTGGCTCCTTGTGAGAAAACAGGAGAAAGAGCTGATGCTCCTGAGAGTTGAGAGATGCCAGTACACATGGAGTTAGCTGCTAATCAGGATGTTATGGGTTTGACCCAAAACATTGTGGAGAGATCATATCTTTGCTAGCATTCTTGTTGCTTCAGATACGCGCTTTGCCTGCTGCCATTGTGTTGTGTTATATGTCCTGTTCTGTAAAAAAGGCTTTTCATGCTCTTTATAAAATAGACTCAGCTCTAATCTTGATGCTAATTTTTGGGTTAGTCAGCACGAAGAAGCAATTGTCATTGCCAACGGATGATAAACCAATCAGTTAGCCAATTTTCTTTTGACGGGATTTGACCTAGTGGAAATTACAATCTGAGATCACAAACTGAACATTTAAGAGATTTCTGCATTGAGAAGATCTAGCAAACCAGCACCAGATGCAGGAATTTAAAAGCACCTATAGTGGTAAATAGCTGCATTTCTGTTGCAAATGTTGATATTCCGCTAATATAAAAAAAACTATTTTGCAGTTGCTGTGTTTCCATTAAACAAGAAATGCAGTACCCTATGCAAGAATAAATTATATAAGTCGTATGTTACTATAAGCCACAGAACCAGCCAAACCATAAAAACTATGACAGAAACTATTTTTCTTGTTTATTTTTTCTGCTTGTTAAATGCATCGTAACTGTAAACTCCTACAGTTTTCAACCAGCAAATGCATCAACAACAGCATTGTACTTTGATGTCCTTTGTTTAGAGTTGAGTAAAAGTCGGATAACGGTCAGTGATGTATGTGTGGATACATAAATGGAGGTACTAATTTCACTTACTTTTATGTTCGTACGTTTTATAAAATCCAGAATTTTTATAAAAAGAAAAGTTTTTAGACTAGAAATCTAGAAAAATCCTTGGAAGTCATTCTGCCTTGCAGTGCCCTACATTAAAACTTTTCACTTATTCATTCCATTGGTGTTTCGCTTTGCAGAAAGCCTTTACCTTTAATCTACCCTCTGACTCCGATGACAGACATCTGCTGAAATGTTTTCCTATTTTTAACCGTGAAGCGGAGAAGAGCTGTGGGATTGAATACCTCCCTTCATGCGTTTCACACCAACATGTCTGTCATGCATTGGACAGCGGTAGCTTTGTTCGCCAGATTGCAGCGTGCCGTAATAAACTTCATTATGAGCTTGTGTCTCAGCCATTTCCTAAGCACCCATTCATTCTTTTGCCTATGCTTGTCCTGCCAATGCCAGCTGTATAGATTTTCACGTGTGTTTGCCGGGATCAGCAGAATGCTGCGTCGTCTGTTTTTTTTTTTTTTTTTTTCTTTCTTTTTTGTAACCATATTGTTGCCTCTTGCAACTGTGGCCACATTAAAGTAAATATTCCAAGGCTATGAAAGCTTCGGGAAGCATGCAGACAGCCTCCCCCTTTGCTCTTTCCTGGCTGTGCGTTAGGGAATCAGCGGACTATAGCAAAATAAGAATACAAATTTTTAAGCCTGAAATTGAGAATTGTGGCAGGTGTCCATTCATCAAATTTGCCTCCAGCCACACCCCTTTATTTTTCCTCAAAAAAAAAAAAATAAAAAAAAAAAAAAAAAAAAAAAAGGAAAAACATCCAGACCACGCTCCTGTAATGTATGCCCCTCCCCCCGTCCCCTCTTGTCTTCTGCTCGCTGGCTGGCAGTAGGGCGAATACTGTCCCCACAGGCTACTAGAGGAAAGGGGGGGGGAGGCTGTACATCTTTATGCAGAGCTTCTTGATGCGCATGTGTTTGCACATATTGGCCCATAAAGGCAACGCGTCTGCTTCACACGCTCACACCCACCCCAGTGATGGGATACAGCATGCACACAGCAAAGCCCACTGGGCCAGTTTTATACGAAAGCAGTGGAACGTCGGGCTGAACGCAGCGCTCTCGCTCCCCTCCTCCTTTTTCTTCCTCCTCCTCCTCATCTACAGTGGTAATCCTTGCTGACACCACGCACAAAGGACTAAATGCCGCCTGCATCCTCCAGTAGCCTTCTTCTTCTTCCTCCAGCTCTGATCCTACGCGGCCAACCTGTCTGTCCGTACGTCGGGGATGTTGTTTAAAGAGGACATGGATCTATAAATCACATCCCTGGAATGCTGGCCTGGCTCTTCTAATCCTCCGCCTCTTCTTCCTTCCTCCTCCTCCTTCGTCGGCCGGTTCATTCAGGGAGAGCATCACAACAGAGGCTTTTTTTTTTTCCTGGTTTTTTTTTTCTACATTTCCCATTTCTTTGCTGGACTACAGATGGCACATTTTATTTACTTCTTCTTTTTTTTTTTTTTCTGATTGGTTCATGTAGCTTAATATCAGAGCTGCATCCTTTCCATCCTGCTGTTGTCGGTCTCGCCGCACATCTGTATGCCAACAGGTAAACCAGGCAAACAAGCATATGCTTTATTTATCAGGTGATGCAGTGTGAGTCGCTTCGCTCCGTGTTGGCAATTTTCTCCTTACGTTTTGGTTTGTTTTAAAGCTTTTTCTCAACAAATGAGACTTTAACGGAGAGGGATGGACAGTGGAACATATCTGTCTTCTATTTCCCTTGTTGAAAAGGAATTATTACCATATTGCACGTCAATAGTTGTTGAGAATGTGTCTGCAGGTGGGGTGATGACGAGCAAAGGCAGCGCGCGTGCAGCTGGTGTCGGTCCACGGCCACGCCGCTGCACATGTTGCTGTGGTTTGTAGTAAAGCGAGATGATGTGCTAAGTAAGCAGTTTGCTGTTTGCATTAGCTGTAAGTGTCGCCATTTGTGGAACAGAGCGGTGCTGATTAAAAGGGGGCTGGGGAAGATGGTTTTGCGAAGCCCACTTTGTCCCAGTTTGTACCTGACGTTGCTGCATTGAAGTGATTGATACGTGATGCTGGAGTTGACCCTGTAGTTTTGTTTCACTGTGTGGACCCTAAACATGAATCAGCAGACGCTTTAACGGGTTAACAAAAGTGAAGCAGGCCTCCAGTCCACTTGAAGGTTTACATCACAACAAGAAACCTCAGTGTGTTTTAAGAAGATTTGAGGTTGGCAATATGAACACAAAGTCATGTAATCGCTAAATAGCATGCATGGCTTTTAATTCTTAAAAAGTATTACGTTCATGGATCTAAAAATAAGGCCTTAATATGTCTTAAATTCATTAAAATAACGTGAATTGGCCTCAAATACGTTAATCAGAGGTCTTAAATTTGATCATGACACTGTTTACTCTCTTATGTAGTTAATGTTTCTTGTGAGACTTTTCTGTGAGGCAAAAGTTTGAATCACATGCAGACGTCTTTATTACATTCTGTGACTCAAGGTGGTTGTGGCTCCCCCTAACCAGCTGCTAATATACCCTTATTGGCTAGCTATCTTGTTTGCGTCTCTCGGTGGTAAGTGTAAATTATTGCCAGTTGGCTGGAGAACGTTTGCCTTCTGTTGCCAATCCGTACAGAGCTAAGTGCATTCTGGGCAAAAAAGCTTGGCTCCACTGTAAAATATGCTATTTTCTTTTGTATATTTCTGTCGTCATACAGGTCTTAAATTTCATTCACAATGGTCTTAAAAAGTTCTTAAATTTTTTTTGTTTAAAATTCAGAAAAGTCTGGCGTATAGTTGCATTTAGACCCATTTAATGTGGTCTCCAAATAAAATCTGGCATAATTACTGGAATTCATAATTAATCAGCAAACGACATCATGGAGACCAGTCCGGTAGAAAGTTGTGGAGAAGCTTGCAGCAGAGTTAGACTATAAAAAATATTCTAAGGTTTGACAACTCTGTTTAGCAAACTGTTTAGTATGTCATCTAAAATTTCAGTAAAGCGTACGGCACAAGTGTAAACCTACTAAGACATGGCTGTTGATGTAAAAAGAAAAACAATCTGGGCAATGAGAAAGTTAATCAGAGAAGCAACCAGTGGGTATGTCTGGTCAGATGAGACAGAAGTCATTCGACTTACAATTCATAACATTAGTTGTTGTGAGTCGAAGCATATTCATGTTAGATCCAGACTCAAATCTACCTCAGAATGAGTGAAATTATGTTTACAGACTTTATGTATGAGTTGGTTTACCTTAAACTGTTGAAAAAATATTTATGTTGTCCAGAAAAAGTAAGGGATTTTTACAGGAGAGTAGTCGCACAAATAATTAAAGCAAGGTTTTCATCCTCCGTTTAAAAAATAGCTTAATCTATGATTTTTCAGCTTTGTTACAATAAAATAAATCATTATTTTTAAATAAAAAGGTTCCACGAGGCCGGAAGCGTCAAATAGCAGCAAGCTGCTCCAATCTCAGCCGGTGACGTCATAAAAACTACGGCAGGCAGTGAAGGTCAGAACGCTTTACCAGATAACGCGTTAAAAAATAAAAACCTCTCCCAGCTTACTTCAACTAATTTTTTCCCCCTTATTTATCAGAATAAATGAACCTTAACACTATTTTACAGGAAACCTGTGCACTGTGATCACGTTCTCCGCCTTATCCAGCCTGTATTATTATGGTTGTGGTTTTTCCTCTATAAGGCATCAGGCCTGTCCAGTTTTGTGCAACAAATTGCTGACAACCATGCCTGCCTCAACCTGCAGACTCATTATCACATGGGTCTGTTATGTGATCCCAAACTTTCTGCAAGTAATTTTGGGTTCCTAAATAACCGTTGGGCATTACAAGTTGGAATGAAAACATTTGGTACCTAATTATCCTGAAAACAATCATAAAACCAGGATTTCAGGGCCGTAACAGGTTGGCTGTGTTCATTTACAAATTGATGATTTTTTTTTTCTGGCATAAATTGAAAGTAGCAAGATTTGGCATGGCGTAGACTTTTTAAACAATGTTTTACCCAAACTTTGACCCACGGCAGACTGTCTGGAAAGCCTCTTGGGGTTTTTTTTTTTTTATTGCAGAATCGTTTAGTGATTAGCAATCAAACAAGCAAAAAAAAAGACTAAGCTTTTCCCTCACCAACAGGACAATGCCTGTCATTACACCAAGTAATATATGTAAACACAGTCCTCTCAAAGGACTAGACCTCTTCCATTATTTGCCCAACTTTAGACAGGTTTCATGTTTTTTTTGTTTTTTTTCTCTGTCTTTCTCAACCCAGATAAGTAAGTCTGCTTGTATAATCCTTGATCAACATCTGCCAAACAAACCAAAAAAAAAACACACATCAGAATGGAAAACGGTATGTTCCAAAGCATGGACCAAAGTTCACAGCTAACCAAATACTACGATGGTGCCAGAGAGAGTTCAGTCCCCTGTTCAGTTTGAGCGACGGCTCCACAGAGCTGCCGATTTTCAGCCGCTTGTCGCAGCCCGATAGACGCGGGGATATTAGTGGGATTGTAATCCAGTGAGAAAACAAAGTTGTTCGGCACGGCTTCTGGCATGTTCAAAAGTGGAATGAAGATCATGGGGAGTGAGTATGATAATGCGTGATAATGACTTCATCTCGTCAAGTTTCCACTGGGTACTTTTGGGGATCAGTGGATGTCTTTATGTGTGTGTGTGTGTGTTTTTGATTTTCTTTTTTTTTTATGTTTGCTCTCAAAAGGCTCTGGGGATTGTGAGTGAATATTAAATCACTAGAGTTGTGTTGAGATTGTTGCACTTTAAAAGACATCTTTTGAAGTAATCCCTGATGGATGTTTAAATATGGCAATGTAGAGCGTCAGGAATTAACTTGATGGTTGCTCAATCACATGTCATTACATTAATCTTTAGATTTAAAAGTTATTTTGTGGATACAGATCAAGACAGGCAACAATGTTAATTTTATGAATCAAAAATAAGATCGCAATTTATGGAGTTTTGTGCTGGCTTGACTCTCATGGCAGAAAATTGTTAGTACACGTATTATTTACTCTAGAGTCTTATTGATCTTTTTCTGACCCTTCTGCTGCCAGATGTGTTCAACAAGTTCCCCTTTCTGTAGCTTTTTACTAGTTTCTTTACTGCACCAGCTCTTGTTGAGTACAGCAATGAATAGCTGTGAAAAACTATTCGCACCCTTACATATGCCTCCTGTTCCTGTTTTGATGTATTTCTTAAACGTTTCGCAGATTAGATTAACAAGAGTTTCAGTATCCTGTAAGAATTTTGAAATGTTGCAGAATTGCTGATTCAGCTGGATTATTTTTCAGTTTGAACGATCTGTAAAATGTCGGGCGATAGCAGCTCAGTTGGATTTCAGGCGCTCCTTGTTGTTTCTTTCTTGAGTCGTTTAGTGGCGCTTCAGACAATTGTCCTCTATGCTCTTGAGCATAAAGTCACAAACTGGTTGTTGGGTATTCTCCCACCATTGCAACACCACAGCCATGTTTGACTACACGTCTGTTTCTGACAAGCTGTTTGGTTTTTGTCCTGTGGACGACAGACACCGTCCAAATCCTCTGCTTTCGTGTCATCAGTCCATAAAACATTTTCAACAAAAAGGGAATAATAATGGTGTTTTCTTTACAAATATGATGCAAGAAAACATTAAGTTGCATTTTGGGCTTGGAGACATTTTGATGGATTAATTTTTTTTTTGTACTTTACAAAAGAAAGTCAAGATCAATAGACTTTGAGCAAATGTGAGGTGGACCTTTGTTTTGTCTTTGTTCAGCAGTCGTTTTCCTCTTGGAGCGCTCCCATGGAGGCCATTTTTGCCCAGTTCTTTTTGAATCATGAACACAGACCTTAATTGAGACAAGTGAGACCTGCAGTGCTTTGGATGTTCTGGGTCCTTTTATGATCTGGATGAGCCATCAATGCACTCTTGTCTTGAAGTAAATGTCTTCACTTCTGAAGCCACTTCTGGAGACATTTACCACAGTTCAGTGTTTTCTCCCTTTGTAGATAATAATTCAAAATAAAAGCTCAGAAGGAACTTTGTAACCCTCTTCAGACATTGTTTATTTCTTTTTAGTTCAGGGCATGATGTGTTGCTTTTTGTGATAATTGAGCCTAGTTTATATTAGCAGACAGATTTTATTTCAGTGATCTCTTGAATCTGCAGGTCTGGTTAGTGCAACTAAAAGAAAAAAATTTGGTTAATTACATTTTATTCGTCATTTAGGAAGGAGGGCAGATGCATTTTCAAATACGAACTGGCTGATTTTGTATAAATACAAACAAACACTTTTTTTTGTATTTATACTGAGATGAAATTACTTTCAGGCATATTCTGTTTACCAATGAGTGACTTCTGAAGGCAGGTGGCCACACTTTCAGTTTTGCAGTTTTCTTTCTACTTGAACAAAAAATAAAAAATCATAATAAAACATTAAAGGGTTGGGGTTTTCACCTGGCAACAAAAACCAGTCACTGCCCGACTGTTATCAACAGATCTGAGTTTGTGTCCTTATCTCTTACTAAGCTGTTTTTTTTGTGTTTTTTTTTGTATTTTATAGATTTAAATTTTAGAAGAAAAAAAAAACATACAGTAATTGATGGTCCAAGTTGAGCATTTTTGTTAAAGTATGATATTTATGCAATGCAAGTTGCCGTGTGGTGCAGTAGATAAAATTTTGAGTACCAACATTAACATTGGAAAACTTTTCTATGGAAGTGGGTCATTCCTGCAGAGTTTTATTTTTGAATTATTTGAAGCACGTGGCATTTGACACCACTTTGAGCCCGAGAATTGTAGTTTACTGTCTATAACAGAAAATACCTCCTGCTTCTGAATACATGTGTTTTTGCGTTGTAGCTAAAAGACTGATTTTGCAAAGGCGGTGGACGGTGGCATCGGCAACCAGCCCTCGGCAGTGTGTGACGGAAGCCAACCCATCTGTTATTGCAGGCAGAGAGCTGTAATCCCGTATGTCCTAGCCCTTTGTTGCAGATTGGCAGTGACATTTCATCAACACAGGTGGCCTAGTCATGACAAGCACACGCAGATATACACACACACGCGCACACACACACCAACATGACAGAGGAATGCACGGCATTCTGGAATAACAAAACACTCTGCAGCTTCACCTGTTGGGCCAAAATACAGCAAATGACATCAAAAAGCTGAAACCCATACTGCTAACGAAATTCATAATATCTATTGGCAACTTCTTTTTAGCCTAATTTTTTTAAAACTTCAAAATAAACATTGTTTTAAAAACAGTAATATACTCTGGCTACCAGATATTCTATTTAATCGTCTATTTAGTAGCTACATTACAGTTTGATTGCTTTTCTTTTCTTTCTCTTTGTTTTTCTTTTTTTTGTGGCTTTTGTTGCAGTGACTCACAATAAACAGTTAATGCCACATTTAAAAGTTTCACAGTTTGGCGTCATTATGTTTTGTAATGCAGAAACTTCAATAAAAGAGCCTTGAGGATTTCATAAGCCAATACAAATGCACTTTACAGTTGCTGTTTTGGTTTCAGAGCATTAGATATGTTCCTTTTTCTTTTGCAACAAAGTTTCAAGAAGTAGTTCCACTAAAGCACTTGCTTCTGTCGACAATGTCAATTTTGGATTTCCCAGTGGCTGATTCATTAAAAAGGCCCTCACCTTTCTGAACCTGTTGGCAAAGTTCTTCTGGAAACTGGATTGTTTTAGTAAATTTCAGTTTTTAAAAGGAGAAGTTAAAATAGGAGAGAAAGACATCTCTCAAAAGATACTAAAGCAACGTAAAAGGAACGAGTTATTTTCATTTTATTAAAAAAATAACGTGTCAAGAATGACTTTAAACCTTCCTCAATAATCAACAAAAAACATCACAGGTATTTCAACTATCAAACCCTTCTTTTAATTACTTACCAGATATCTGTTTGTCTTTACTGGTATTTTGATTTATCTTTGGTTATGAGCGCCGAAATGTTTGAGTTTTGATGCTTCCTTATCACCCTAATCTTTAGCTCCCTCTGCAGATTTTTCTACTTCCTTGAATTGGGACTCTGACTCTGCTGCTTCAAAACGTTAATAGTACTTCCAGTCTGAAGAAACCTTCTGGATAAAATTAAAGCAATTGTTTTAACATCATCTCTCTCAGGTCCTACATTGTATTTGCTTTTCAATAATGGACTATTTTTGTATCAGTTAAATAGGATTTTCTTTTTCTTGTGCCATTTTTCTGCAGCTTTAAGGTTTTTGAAGTTCTGGTGTTATAATGATCCGACAAGGAGCTTCCCGTCAGTGAGAAATATCTCCTCCATCTCCATTCTTTGAGATTAGGTGGCTGCACTTTTTCTTTTTTTTATGCGAGTAAGAGGCTAGGCTGACATTTTGGGCCTAAAGAAGATTCTAAGCAGCTTATGTTCTGCTCTTTAAAAAGCCTCGTCCTTTATGTTTTCAGTCATAAGCAGGGACAGCCTGATGCAGGAATGACCTTGCAATCTTGATAAAGATGCAGTATGTGTGATCGTAGCTTCTTTCCATCTTGTTATTTTGGTGTTATTAGCTTTACATTTGTGGTAAGTTCGAAAATGGTAAATTTGTTTAAAGACATGACAATAAAAGTGGATTGTAAACATACATTTTATTTAATTAACGACAGACATTTGCTGCAAATTACTGAATCAAAATATTGCCACTTAAAATAAAATAAAACAATTCACTGTACACCCAAAACTTCACGCAAGAGGCGTTTGTTTTGATTTCTTTGTCTTTTTTTTCTTGCAGTGTGATTAGACACAGAAATCCCACAACTTTTTGTATGCATCTGAAAGGAGGAAAACCACAAGAACATAAATGAATGTCTTAATACATCATATGTGACTAATGAGTGTAATTAGATTATCATGGTCCTCAGCAGAAGTTTCTTGCTGGATTGCTGACTCCAGCTTCCGGAGCCTCTAAATGTTGCTTCCTTTCTGTATCGTTTCCTGTCTCTGGCATTTAGCCCTCGGCTGCGTTCATTAAAACCGCTGGTGCTGCTTATCGTAGGTTTCAAACACAAGTCCTTGGACCTCCTTTGTTGTGATGAGACTCTGGCTTTTTATTTCCAGTTTCAGACGTTTACAGAACCGAAGACAAACATTAATTCAGACTGAATGCTTCCTGTTTTTGGTTGTTTAGGATTACCAAAATAATTACTGTTTGCTGCAAGCCACGTTATATAGGTTTCCTTATTATTTGGAGTTTTGGCCCATTGCTCCTGGCAGAACGGTCATTATTGAGTCAGGTTTGCAGGCTGTCTTGCTTGCAGACACCTCCACAGCTCTTCCAAAAGTTGTCTATAAAAACCAATGATTTGGTCCTGGCTGGAATCGCGGCCTTGTTTTGGTCACTTTAATGTATTTTTTTTTTATCTCCTTCAGCCACTTTGTAACTAGTTTGATGGTATTTGTACGGTCACTGACCTTCTTGCACCCGAGCTAAAACTGAGTGGGCAAGGTCTTGAGTAAAATATTTCAGAATACTGTTTGAACCTGGGCTGCACAGGGTCTTTCTGCATGGAGTCTCCATGTTCTCCCTGTGCATGCGTGGATTCTCCCTGGGTACTCCAGCTTCCTCCCACAGTCCAAAAACATGCCTGTCAGGTTAATTGGCCTCTCTAAATTGTCCCTAGGTGTGAGTGTGTGTGTGCATGGTTGTTTGTCCTGTCTGTCTCTGTGTTGCCCTGCGACAGACTGGTGACCTGTCCAGGGTGACCCTGCCTCTCGCCTTGAATGTTGGCTGAAGATAGGCACCAGTACCTCCCGACCCCACTTGGGACAAGGGAGTATAGAAAATTGATGGATGGATGTTTGAACCTTTTCTTTAAATTGACACAGATGCTTTGATAATTTTCCTTGTTGGATTAAAAGTGTGTTTATTTTCTGCCTGAATATTGCAGCTTGCCCTTGGTGTTTTGCTTGTTGAGTTGTGTGTTTGGGACGGAGCCAAAATAAGGTCAACAATAGTTGTGGATCCTGTTAAGGATGTTGGTACAAGTCTGTCGGTGTGTGTTTGTGCCAGGTCAGGGCTTGATTAGCGCAGCAGGGCGTAGCAGTCAAGTCCAGCTGCTCTCTGCAGAAGTATGCCATGACACACAGTGAGGCCTCCAGTGAGCGATCCACCAGCCAAACAGAACTATGTTCTGAAATTAATGAGACATATGGCGCGTTGTGTGTTGAATCCCTCAGCAGTAGCTGACAGTTGCGCACAGGTTGTGTGAAAGCGCAGACAGGTTGCAGGATTAACTTAAAGTAGTGGAATCGGATCTAAACAACATCTCATGTTTACTCCATTGATGCCAAATGCAAAGCATTTTAAAGACACTTTTATTTCTCTTAAAACTTATTTCTGACTTACAGTGGTTGCCTCTACATTTGTAGCGCATTTCATGCGCTTCCTCCCGCTCTCTTGCAGTCACCCCCGATCTGTTCCCGGAAACGACGCTCGTGCCGTCTCTCCCGGCGATACCCTCTGCGCGATCCGCCTCCGCCTCCTACAAGGCCCGGAGGCGCAGCAGCCGGGGCGACTGTGCTGCCAGGCCTCGGCCTTTGCCCGCAGCCTGCAGGCCAGGCCCGAAAAGAGGCAGCATGGAGGTGGGCATGCGCGTGGTGCGCGGCCTGGACTGGAAGTGGGGAAACCAGGACGACGGCGAGGGCCACGTGGGCACCGTGGTGGAAATCGGTCGGCAGGGGAGCACGACGACCCCGGACAAGACGGTGGTGGTTCAGTGGGACAGCGGCACACGAACCAACTACCGCACAGGATACCAGGCTGCCTATGACCTGCTGCTGTATGACAATGCTCAAATTGGTAAGCGCTGATCAGGTAAACTTATGATTATGCCTGTTGCTATGAGCAATTATTTGCTGGATAAATTTAGTTGTCATGTTTTTTTTTTGAGGATTTTCATTATCGTCCAGTTTCAGTGCTAAGAGTGTGACAGGCCCTACTTCTGATCAGATTCATTTTACCCATTTTCTTAACCCGTAAAAATTGTACAATGATTAGATTTGCATTAATAACAATTTTAGGTGAAAGTTCACAGAGCTGTCATTTTAATCTGCTTTTAGCAACTTATCACCAGTTAGCATGGCTTTTTGTGCTAACATTTTTTGTCTTCTTGGTTAACAGTTTAGGTTTAGTGTGCCAAAGGTGGACAACAAGGAGAACAGAAAAAAGCTACTCAGAAACTTTTTAACAGCTTCTGAGTTTATTTGTCAGAAATCCTCTTTTTTTTGCAGCACAATAGTGTAAAAAACACAGTTTTGTTTTATACAGCGTTTTTTGTACTTCCTTTGACTTAATCTTTAAACGCCTAACTAAATACAGCCGACTCTGAGTTCCCTCAACTACTACACAAAGAGCCAAAGTAAAAGTCAAACATGGTCACCGACTGATCTTTTTTGTGCATCTTCATGAATAATTTTCATGTTTTTCTCCCAAAAATCTTGATTTTTTTTTTTTTACTTTAAAAGTACATTTTCTATCCAATTACAATGTTAAGAAATAGTTCTGTTCTCCTCTGATTCCTAAAATGTTTTTGTTTTGTCCTGCCATGTTCCTGCTTGTACGTCATCGTCTATGCTCAAGTATTTGCGAAACCCATTTTCAGGGGTCTTGTCATCACCCGTCATGTTCTATTTGGGGTTACATGCACGCACGCACGCACACACTCTGGAGCATTTTGCTCTATTTACAACAACATACTTCTACTTCAGAAGTATGTTGAGCAAAAGGCTCAACAAAAGGCAACTAATTGCCTTTTGCTTCAATTAGTTGAGCAAAAGGCAAAAAAGAGGCCTTGGGGCCGGGAGTATTTTGTTCAATTATTTGATCCTGTTTGTTCTTCTTTACCATTTCTTGGCTTTAGATACTGTCATGCTTTAACATATTGAGGAGTGTGCCAAATAACTTGAATGCTTTACCACGTTAGTTGGGTTTAGTTTGGTCTGTTCTTCACACTGTCGGTAAAACTGCGTTTCCTTCAGTTAAAAATAGAAAACTGAAATGTCAGGAATGTGCCCAGCCGTTTCCTTTTCTTCACCGCTCGTTCTGTTTGCAGGAGTCCGTCACTCCAATATCATCTGTGACAGCTGCAAGAAGCATGGCATCATGGGAATGCGGTGGAAGTGCAAAGTGTGCTTCGACTACGACCTGTGTACCCAGTGTTACATGAACAACAAGCACGACCTCAGCCATCCGTTTGAGCGCTATGAGACGGCCCATTCCCAGCCGTGAGTGCTGCACTTCACCTTTAAGTTCAACATTCTCTGAATTTTAATTACTTTGTTCGTGTGAAAGAATCTGTGCAGAACATTTCATGGCTCGAATCTTTTCCAGTCCAAAAACAGGAAGATGAGTTGCAGTTTTTATGTGGTTCATATGGATGCATTCAAAACATTTACTTGTCACTTATACCTTCTTTTGGTTTCTTTTGGTTGATTGTGTTTCTAGTAAGCAGGGAGTGTGATTGTGGTTTGGTGCACTATGTAAGAAATGTAATAAAATCCAGGTCTGTGCCACAGGTGAGTGATGTTGCTCAGAAAAGAGTCAAATTCACAGTTTTCAACTTGACGTCCAATCGAAGGAGAATTTTGCAGCTTTTCGGGCTGCAGCAGAACGTCTCCAGCTTGAAAATCTAAACACCTAAACTCTGTTTACTGTGGCTGGATTACTCTGTGCTGAATAGACATTTATTAAGGCGGATTTGGAAATAATAAACATTTTTTTTATATAACAAAATGCAAAAGAGGCAGGAGAACCACATTAGTTTGAGATGATGCATGAAAGCCATTTCATATCAGCAGGTCAAACTTGAACTGAATTATTCCACACTGATTGCCGATTTATGAAATGTTTACTGCTTTGTTAAATATATTGCATATTATTATTACTATTCATAATTAAACGGCGGTAAATGTGGGCCCTATTTACTCTATTTATACAAGAAACTGTCACTGAAAATTGTAGTTGCTTATCCTAATTAACTAGTTATGATGCATACAAACCTTCAGGTGATCATAAAACCCTGGTGTCATTTTTACCTTTATCACAAGTAGATAAATACGTCTTATAAAAACTCACCATTCTCTTTTGGCTGGAGCTGCTTGTTGGAATCAGGTTTGTTTCCAAATGAGCAGAAGATTATCTGCACAGCTAATTAAGTGGTTTGTAAAATGTTAAATTAAATTACACAAAGCTACATTACAAAAGAGACTATTAATACATATAACCCTAAGATATTTAGTTTAAGTGCATAGTAAAATTCCTAATTTTACCATGCATAAGATTACTTGGCCCAATGTATACTTGGCAGAAATGTTATGGGCTTAAAACAGGAACAGCACATCCCATCAATAATGAGGCGTACTGTAGGACTGTTGTTTCTGAGACTACGGGTATTAAATTTGTTTTAATACCCACCAACAGTGAGAAAAATGGGTGTCTTTAAAATGAAGCACAATGAGATATAAATAACCCCAAGAGAGTACGGAGAACTGCGGCTGCAAAAAGGACTCGTACCAGCATGGATCAGGATTTCAGAAAGCGAAGAAGCCTTAAAAAAATTTAATTCTCATTTAGACGAAAACCTTCATTTTATGTTCAATTCATTAGTGTCTTTCTCCCAGATGGGGATCCATTGTGGTGTCTTTTAGTGTACTTTGTTCAACTAAATAATGAATCTCGTCTGTTACTGCAAAATAATTGCATGCGAGTTTCAAGGAGAAGCGTTCTTAGATAAAGCAAAAATAAATAAATAAAATTAAAAAAAATCCAAAGCAAGTAATTGATCTTGGAGTCATTCTGTGTTATTGGAACTGATCTATATCATCAAGCCTGCATCATTAGCACTGCAGTTACTGGTATTTAATCCTGATTTTTATTGCTTTTTTTTTGTTTTTAACAGCGCACATATTTTCAAATAGCTTTGTTCTGTTGTCAGCTTGGACAAACCACATGTGGCCTAGATTTGCACAAATGTTTAGTGAGCTGACTGCAAGTGTCCTGTGAACCCAGATTTACTCGACTGAGTTGTCCCTTCAGAATCCTCTCTTCTGCATCAGTTCACAGCCAACGCTCCAAACGGCTCGCGGCTCTGTCTGAATGTCAGCTGGATGGCCTGTTCTCATTTTAACGAGGTGATACGTATGACCCAGATTTCGTCTAGAGTTTAGCCTGGTACAGGTCCAGCCCCTTTCCATTTATTTCCCTGAGCCCGCTTATCCAATGAACGCCGCAAATAGGTGTAGGAATCATGACTCACTGCTCTTTTCAATGTGACCGAGTCATCGGGTTTCGTTGTTTTTCTTTTTTTTTTTGGTTTGTTTTTGCCCCTCGAGAGGTTGGAAACTAGTCAGAACCTCGCTGGGATGAGCCAGGAAGTAAACACGAAATGAGAGAATTGAATAACTAACAAGCACAGCAGGAAGCCTGTATGTTTATATAGTACAAATCCAAAACAAAAGGCGATGAGAGGCCTAATTGGAAAATTATTTTGTGATTTAATAAAGTTATTATTATTTAGTTATTAGTTATTATTTAATACATTTCTTAGATAATAGTTATTTTATTAAATTAAATAATAGCGTAATTATTATTTAGTTAGTAATTAATTAACTAAATTAATTATTTAGTTAATTATTGAACTAACTAAATAATTAGCTATTTTTCCTAATTGGAGAAAAATAACTTATTTTTCCTAATTAGGCTTTACACACATCCAGGTGTATATGGTTCTGTTCACTTGCGCCTTTTATTATTTTTAACATTTACAGTTTTGATCAGACAACTAAACATTCAGTGATTTTTTTTTTCTATTATCTACAGTTTACTTTAAGGAAACATAAGCGTGTATTTCCAATAATCAATATCTACTAGCAAAATGATTTTTTATAATCTTTATTATGAGATTTTGAGATTATAGCCTGTCATATACTAATTCTTGCAATGATTAGAGAGTTAGAAAGTCAAGGCAGGGGAGCGAATACTTTTGGCAATATTGTGCCACTGATAATGGAAATAGTTCTTCCTGTCGTTACAACTTTCACCTCATGCAGGGTTGATATCAGCATGACTTGTTCTTATTGAGCTGCAATCACTGGTGAAAAAAATATTTTGTTTGAGTTTTTAACATGATCATACTACTCAAATGTACAAAACCGAAGCATGATTGATTTTAATCTCATACATTTGTGGATTTAGACGAGATCAACCTTGGATATATGTTTTAATAATACTGTCAATAAAATATAAAATCCTAATTTTGAAGTAATTGACTAAACCTACCAAAGTTTTTCAGTTTTTTTTTTACAGTAGAAATTATACGGAGCGCCTAAGGGGACATGGAGAAAAAAAAGAAAAGAAATCCCGACTTATTTTTTTTTCTTTTCGCAGGATCTCGAGAAACTAAGTCGGGATCTCGAGAAAGTAAGTCGGGATTTCTTTCCTTTTTTTTTTTTTCTCCATGTCCCCTTAGGGGCTCTGTAAAATTATTTTCAGAAGCAGAAAAAACAAGAATATCCAGTAATAGAGGAAACCTGCTTCTGAACTGTAATGACCTTCAGATACAGGCGTCCATTTAGTCCGTTGGTTTAAGTGAAATTATATTTGAAAGAATCTATTCCGAGATATTTGTCAGCATCACCTTTGAATGGGTTGACGTCACTGACGGCGCTCAGGGTTTCCGTCAGTTTGCTTTTCTCTGAGAGGCGACTTTTATGAAACTGGGACTGTGTTAATGTGGTGAATGGCAATAAAAGACAGTGACTCAGTCGGCTAGGTGTGAAGTGAATTCAGTGGTGTAGATGTCACCAAGTAAACCTTTCTAGATAGTCTTTTACATTTCTTATATTAGTATGTTTTATATTTGGAACTTCATTTTGGTTTTGCACAAAATGAGCTTGGACTACTATGAGATTCTCACAGTCTGATTTACCATCCATCCATCTATCCATCCATTTTCCTACACACTTGTCCCTTACTGGGGTCGGGAGGGTTGCTGGTGCCTATGTCCAGCTATTGTTTTGGGCGAGAGGTGGGGTCACCCTGGACAGGTCACAGTTTGATTTACCCAGAGCAAAAATATCACAGCGTTTCTTTACTCAAAGGTACTAACTAACAAGCAGAAATAATTAATTCAATCTCGTTTCTCCGATTAAAAACAAACCAAAAAAAAAAAAAACCTCATTCTGCTACAGAATATAACATGTATTCATCTTAAAAAATCTTTTGGTTTAGCAGGGACGTGTATGGAACAAATATGACTCTTTTTTTGGCTTTTAATTATTTTTCTTTATGGTGTTTAGCAGAGAGAAAGAAGCTTAAGATTTGCAGTAAATGGCCCAGGGACGAGAATAAAACCTTGGGAAGGCTGTGCCTTAACTATGGCCTCAGCTTGCAGTGAGCCTGCTGTACCCCTGAGCCATGTGACGCCTCAGATAAAGTTGTTTTAAACTTTTGCACAGCCAGAATCAGAGTTTAACTAAAGGGCACAACTGTTTTTTTCAGTAGATAACTCTAAAAAGTGACACCAAAACAAAAGTAGTAACCGGTAAATGTTGCTATTTTGCAGGGTTTCCTCCAGAAAACTCATTAAGCCAGGTGGCCGGGGTACCAGGGTGGTCCAACAGCAGCCGACAGCGTTTTTATGTATTAAAAAATGTTACATTGATTGGAAATGTAAAATATTACTGGATAATTATATTACTAGAGGACATTGTTGATGGTGCGGATCATTGGTATGGTTAAATTAGGCTCGAAAACAACAAAGACGGATATTTATTTATTTGTTTGTTTTTATGAATTAATCTTTATTTCCAGTTGCAGACTTTGCAATTTCTCCAAAACTGATATTTTGTATTCAGGCCAACCCTGAAACAGATTTCACTTCTGGGACGTCACATGAAAGTTAGTTGTTGTGCTCGTCAGACAAACGGTCCAGCCAAACACTGTGCAATATGTATTCCCCATCTTAACACACAATGGCTCTTTATTTTTAGACCACATTGACCCAAATTTCATTGACAGCGTTTCAAAAAAACTGATTTATACTCTGGCAATCATGAGACACACTGCTGTCTGCCCAGACTGCCAAATTTAGCTTGGTTTTCTAATATGTGTGACTTATCTTAGAGCCAGGAAAGATTCGTGAAAGGGGTGTTAAGACAGACTGTTTATTACGGAAACATGCGTGACGCCTTGAAGGCAAATTGTTGGAGTTGCAGTTAATGAACGGGGAGAGGTGAGTTGAAACGCCAGTCTCCTGATGGTGTGATGAGTTTCGTTTTCGTAAACATGGTGTGCGATGTGAGCCGGATGTACCGTTAATAAGTGTCCCGTTATAATTACATCAGATTTAAATGGATTATCATGCTACCATCCTAAGATGTTCGGATTAAGAATTTCAGTTTCCTAGAAGATATCCAGGTGGTATCGGGAGGCGGAACAGGTTTAGGTAGAAGAAGATTTGATGCTGGCGAAGCATCTTTTACTTATATAAATCTTGTTTCTTATTTTGTACTTGGTGTTCAGGGCAGCTCCGTCGGTGATCCATTTGTTCAAGCCCGATCCTCAACGCTGATTCGGACCGTGGAACATCTCTGCGACTGCTGGACGATGCATCTGGAGGCATGCGTCTGAGCCATATGTTTACAAATAGCTGGGTTGGCGTGTAGCTAGTTAATCGGCTCTTTCTTACACAAACAACACACATGCAGTACCAGGGAGCCAATCGGATCAAGTCGCTGTCTAATCCTTTACTCTGCACATAAAGCACTACACTGCTGCCACAGAGTCATTGTTTGTTTTCCAGTCTGCGCTCACGTCAAACCCTTAACGGGGTGCGATTTTTATGTTTATTTTCTTACCTTTAAGAAGGTAAGAAATATTATCAAATTATAGGTAAGGTAAGAATACCTTAAGGTAAGGTAAGAATATTTATCAAAAGTCAAGCTTTTGATAAATATTCTGCCTCATTTTGGCTGCAGGGAGCAATTGAGCAAAATGAAAATTCTTATCATTTTTCATACAGCTTCTCATTTCCATCCTCTCAACACTGGTTCAGTGCTTAATTGTTCTTGAATGTGTTTAAAGAAATTAACTAAACAAAGAAGGCACCGATTTTAAAGGGATAGCTCATAATTTCTAAAGTGAGGTTCTGTGTAAAATTTATAAGCAGCTAACAATATATATAGAGTGGATAATATTCATAGTATCTTTGTTTCATATAAATCCTGACACTTATTTGCCTTATTTACATGCAAACCAACAGTTATCGAAACACGAAACGGATGTAGGAGCTGGTGCCTTATATAAAATCTTCTATGAAATGGAAGCGGTTTAAAAAGCAGCATCGTCATGTCGGCTGGTTAGTGAAATGTTCTGTATTGATTTTTACTCTAGACTCTTGCCGCTTCTTGATGAATTGTAAAATTCAGATCAAGTTGAATCTTAACATTTCTACTCAATGATGCCACCAAAATCTACGGCAGGTAAAATGTTAATTGCTTTTCATACAAAACCTCACTTCAGAACTCCTGACATCCCTTTCGTTCTCAGGCTGTCGGGTTTAATCAGACGAGTAGCTTGATACTCGGGGCTCACTTTGCACTTTGTTCTAGCATGTTTGTTGTAAGTATTGATGAGTGGTAGCTGAACCTGCCTGTGTGTCAGTAGGCGCAGGTCTTTGCTCTTGATCCTTTCTGTGATCGGGGTTGACATTTGGTTCAGCAGGATTACAAAAGTTGATCCCTCGGAAGAGAGGCTGCAATTAAAAACAAACGTCAAGCGCCGAGGTCATGTGTCCCTGTCATAAAACTGGAACATCTGTCACGGCACATCTGCTTTTTGCTAAAGTTTAGTAGTAAAAAGGAAGCTTTCTGTCGTAAGCAGTGCTACTCTTGTTTGTTTTGATCATTTGAATCGGTCTATCAATCAGTTTTGCATGACGAAGTGCAATTTCATTATTTTCCCCCTGCAAAGTTCTAAAAATAACCTTGTTATTTCATTTTAGAGATGGTGCATTTCTATATTTACGTCGACATTTACTTGACAGCATGTGGATGTTTATGACTTGCCCTAAGGTGCTTTCTGATCGCTCTGCTGTCTAGGATTAGGCTAAAACCTCTGCACAAACCTGCCCGACCTCAGCCACACGCTGAGATTTACTGCTAGTTGGCTTTACGAGCCAAATGGGCAGCTATTTACTGCCATAGCTCAGAGGATCCTGCAAGCATGTCTGACAAAAAAAAGCCTTAGCATGAAAAGGACCTGATATGCCGAGAAAACGTCTATGACCTTAAGAAAAGCCGTTCTTCATTTCTCTCTTTTTTTTTCTTTTTAAATTCCATCTGATTTTAAATGATTTTGCGTCCATCAGAGAGCTGTTTGGTTGCAATGGAAGCTGGTGCTGGATCCTGGTGAAGTATGGGAATAGGCAGCTCCTTTGCAACCAGGCCTGATCAAATCTTCACAATAAGGTATGCCTCAGTTCTCTTTATAGGATGCCAATGTCTTGTTTTCTGAGGTCAATTCTAGTTTTGACCAATCTTTTTTTTGTTTTATTTTATTTTATATTTCAAAGATGATTAGACACTAAGTAGAGAAAATGTGCCCCAGGGCAGACGTAGGAGTTTAGAATCCAAAAAAACATGAAGAAATTACATAATTGTCTTTTCTCTATAACCTTTATCTGCATTTATTGAAGCTCACAGAAGTGCCTCCAAGTACAAGATGTTTATTAAGCATTTTGTAGACTGAATATGATTCGGGTTCTTCGTTTTGATTAATTTAATTAATAGGCTAAAACCATTCTCTTTTTAAAAAGTTAAAATAATATCTAACCACTTTGGTTTCTGGATGATGCTTTTATAATTCATGATATTAGATCTTTTATTTGACTTATCTTTGAATACTTGCAAAAACAGATATTCCTCAGCCTGAAAAGACATGTGGAAAAATGTTTTTGTTATCATTTGTTTGTTTCTGAAAGCAGAACTAGCACTCTGTCATGAAGGATCAGCAGATCCAATCCCTGGATTTAACATGTCTGACATCCTGCCAGCATAACCAAACGGATGTGCTTATGCATCATAACACCGATGTTTTTGTGTTGCGATCACTTGACAATCTAACGATCAAGGTGGAATAAAGTAAAAGTGCAGTATTTGTTTGTGTGTGTGTGTGACTGTGTAATGTCTGACTTTTGGAGGTTTTTATCAGCATTTTAAAACCTTGGTGCACCTTGTTACAGACATGCATTTATACATACTTCGTTGTTGTGAACTATCAATTATTGTTGTTTTATATTAAACTCCAATATTCCTCACAATAGGGAAGCAATAAGTGAAGAGTAAAGTCATGTAATCTTGTACATTTATAGATTTTTGCAGAATTTCAGCTACTATGTAAAAATTGACTACATAATATAACTGCCACTTTCAAAAAATGATACATTATCAATGAAGAGTTTTCTTCTTCTTTTTTAATTTTTTTTTTTTACAATGCAATACAAGAAGCTAAGTCCTGATGTCCAGCTGTTCTAAAATGTCCACTACTATGGTCTTACTTGGTTTACTTGGTGTGCGCTAAGATCACACTTGTTAGAAAAGCCACCAGCTCAAATTGTCTGCTCAGGTGTGAGTTGACACACATCTCCCTTCTTTCCGTCGCAGAGTGAACTTGACACCGAGGCAGAACCTCCCACGCATCATCCTCAAAGGAATCTTCCAGGGCGTTAAAGTCGTCCGCGGACCAGACTGGGACTGGGGGAACCAAGACGGTGAGTTGGTGTGTGTTTGGAGGAGCAGGAGGAGAGGAGTTGTTCATTTTCATTTTGAAATTCATCTTTTCTTTTTCTTTTTGTGCTGTTTCTTTAAACATGGCATGTGTTCAAAATGCCTCACCATGTGAATACCATTCTAACCGCACGCCTCAATAACCCGAAAAATGTTGCATCCGTGTGTGTCTGTGTGCACTTACACTGCCAGTGAGTCATCTGAGTCTGTCCCACAGATGCGCCAGCCTGTTTGTGTCAGTGTCTTTATCGAATCCTTGTTTTATAACGTGCTTTTTTTCCTATTTGGTGGGGGGAAATGTCCTATTACTTGAACTCTGTGGTGCAGCTATTTGTGTATTAGTTGTCATCTGTGAACATGTTCTTGCACAATGTGACTTTGTCATGTTTCTGTCTGTAACGCTTCCTCTTTCAGATAAGCCCAGCTTTGCTCTCACTTGTGCTTAGAAATGATTAAACGTTGAAATGAAAATGATCGCATGGTGATGTTCCCTTCAAAGAAAGACAGAGTGGTCATCATTTTTTTTTTTTTTTGCTTGTCTGAATCTGAATGAGTCAAAATGTCCTTTTGGTTTCTGCCCTGGGGTTTGGTTAACTCACTCATCAGGCTTAAATGGTGTATTCAGCCAGAGCATGTGGGCCTTTCTGAGCACTCTCAGTTTTCCCTTTTTTTTTCAAACAAGTCATTATGTAGTTCACTGATTTGGTTGGAGTTAATTAGAAGCAAAGCAATCAAGTGACTTAAATGGTTTAAAGACATTATAAAATACGTGTTCAGGTAATATGGCTCGGAAATGTGTGTGTGGAAAGAATCATTTAAAGAAATGATGGACGAGTGTGTTTTGTCAAGCGTTGAATCCATGGAAACATCTATCGGCATGTGTTGCATGTTTCTGTTCCACTATGTGGTTTTTTTTCATAACTATTCTTAAATATAATGGTCACTGAGCTTTTCTTTCCACAAACTTATGCAGCTCTGCATTTTGCATATTTTTTCTGTGTGTTTGTTTTTTTTTTGTGTTTGTATTTGTGCGTTTAGGCGGGGAGGGTAAGGTTGGGAAAGTGGTGGACATTCGTGGCTGGGACACGGAGTCTGGCCGCAGCGTGGCCAGTGTCACCTGGTCCAATGGCACCACCAATGTCTACCGAATGGGCCACAAAGGCAAAGTGGACCTGAAGTACGTGTCGGATGGCCAGGGAGGCTTCTACTACAAAGATCACCTACCTAAGCTTGGTCAGTAAGCATGGCGGTTCTCAATATTTGTTCTATTACAAAAATATTCATCTTTTCACACAGTCATTCTTTTGGGATTTTATGTAATGGACCAACCCAAAGTAGTAGCAGGAAAATAGTAGATGATTTTTTTGACTTGTATCTTTATTTACCAGTGTTCAGGTCTTGTCAGCAAATCTGGGCCCAGGTTTGGACTAGGACTGCAACTAACAATTATTTTAGTGATTGACTATTCTCTGTTTTAAGCTTCTCCACAACCCCGTTCCCACCTGCTGACACTTTTAGCTTTAATCTGTAGAAACTTATCAGTCTTCAAACAGCAGGTGCGTTTATCCTTGGGCTACATTACACACAAGTCGCTAATTGGAAGCCACTCAAGTGAACTGAAATGTATTTACGTATAGATGTAGGAGTAAAGCAGGCTACATGTGTCTTTTATTTCTATGAAAAAAATAAAACAAAACCATGTATGTCTTTCCTTCTGCTAGTGCAGCTAGTGCAGGAGTCTGCAACCCGTTGCTCTTTTGTGGCTCTTAATAACTTTGGCAAAAATTAAATCAGGACCAAGTGATGCTTTTAAATACGGAAAGAGCAGCAAAACTCAGGCAGTTTTTTTTTCAGTAAATTTCCACAACAAAATGTTTTGGTTTGTTTTAGTTGGTGTCATTAGGTTGTAAACTTTTATGTTTTCAAAATCAGCTTAAGAAGGCAAAATGATCTGCCCAAACAAAAACTTTGACTTTGATTTTAAAACCTCGCAGCGTACAAAGAGGAAGTACAATGTATAAATTATTATCCTTCTGAATCTGTCCCAGATTATTGATGGTGTCTTCTTTTTTATTTTTATTTTTGCCAGGCGAGCATGCAGAGCTCCAGCGCCAGGAGAGCGCCGATGGCCACTCTTTTCAGCAGGGAGACAAAGTCAAATGTCTACTGGAGGTGGACATCTTGCGACAGATGCAGGAAGGACACGGAGGGTGGAATCCCAAAATGGCAGAGGTACGAGAAGCATCGAGAAATCCACATCCACCTCATGAGAACAGGCAGCTTGGTTTCTGTGGGATGTAAAGTACAAAATGTACTTCTTTGTGGTTTCCGGTTGGTTTGTCCTGTGCACATATGCAGTGAGAATGCAGTCACAAGTCCGGCATGTGTGCCCGCTTGGCTCACAGAGACTTTATATAAGTGGTTCAGGTGGATGCTCTGATAAAATGAAGGCAAACGGAGCATTCGCGTTTTCAGTCACAGCTGCAAAAGGCAACGTTGAGGTCGGAGCAGCAGTGGAGGGAGTCGTTTGGGGACCCGGAGTGACACAACCTATTTCTGTTTGCAGTACATTTGTCGGATCGGGACGGTTCACAGAATAACTGACAGAGGAGACGTCCGGGTCCAGTACAGCAACAACATCCGCTGGACCTTCCACCCGGGAGCTCTCACCAAAGTACCGAGTCACAGAAAAACTCAATGGGATTTAAATTTAGCTATGCAGATTTATTCATACATTTCCCCCCTTTTCTTCCGACAGGTGAACACCTTTGGAGTTGGCGAACTGGTTAAAGTACTGGATGAGCTGGAAAATGTGAAGAGACTTCAGGCTGGCCATGGGGAGTGGACAGACAGCATGACTCCTGTATGCTAAGTTTTACTTTCTATCCAACTCTAGTTTTACGTGCTTTGATTTTTGGTCTAGTAAAACAAAGAACTAAATTTTACACAGATTGTCTTGAGACTCTAAGCCCCTATTAATGCAGGCTCCCTTTAAAAAGGAGAAAGATGTTTAATTGAATGAAATTATTTGGTGAAAGGTCCATATTCTGATGTAAAAAAAAGTTTCTTGTGGACTAGATATGATCACTACATTTATTTGTGAAAGTGTTGTTTGTCTTTTTATAACTTTAACTTGATTATCACCCCATGTCTGACTTACCTCACTCATACAACGAAATGCTCTGATCATCATTTTGTGGCTGATTTCTTTGACCTACTAGAACCAATTTCAATAGATTGTAACAGTAATTATAAAAAAATGTGTTACAGATACCTTTGTCTTCTGTTATGCTGATTTATGTTGGTATCAGGGAGATACCTGATACCAACATAGCAGCAGGACCTTTCTTTTTCTATTTTAAAATACATTAACATACTAAGCTGTTAGCTTCTTATGTTGGAGATAAGTGAGGTTTGCTCATCACCAGACCACCTTAACATGTTTACTTTTTCTGGACAATAAAATTACTTTCTGTGATCCATGATTTAGAAAAAGGCTGCCAACATTTCAAACTCTAGTAAGTTCTCAGAGAGATGGAGGAAACAGATGTACTTTGCTGGAAGAGCTTCAGCCTTACTGTTATCTATTGAAAGTCTCTTTCTTTCACTAGGCCTGATTAAATCACAGATATGTCTTGATATGTCATAAAAATGCAACTCCTTTTAAAGACGTTGCTCTTGCTCTGCTTTGTAAAACCTTTCTGATCCTGAAAGAGCCTTTAGGTTTTCTTTCCTTAGTAACAGGTGTTACTGTAACGCAGCAGCTCTTGTGTTCGGTGGATTCGCTGATTGGGGAAAACTCACTTCATGCACCAAAATAAATCTGCAATATATCTGACCTGTGTCCAAACTAGAAATGGAATATCTCTAAATTACAAAACGGACAGTAACCAGACCAGATTCTGCAGGATGTTTGTTAACTCAGTGCCTTTCATCTGTAGGTGCTTGGCCAAGTGGGAAAGGTGCTGAAAGTATACGCTGACGGTGACCTTCGGGTGGCGTTTGGAGGTCAGACGTGGACGTTCAACCCGGCGTGCCTTACGGGCCAGCCTGCAGAGGTTGATGCCAACCTCATGACGGCCGAGAACCCCAGCGAATCTGGAAGTAAGGCCTCTGCGGGAACCGAGGGGGCCTGACTCAAACGCTGCGCTCTTTCAATCCTCTCCAGCCTTCCTCCTAGCTCCATCTCTGCTTTTGCATGCTTCCTCACACCAGCTGCCAACAAGGGCCTTCTCTTTTCCTTTTTTTTCCATTCATGTGGAAACAAGGTGTCTGTTTGTCTAACCGCTCTTCCCCGTAGCATTTTACGGTCCAGTGTGCTGACAGCAAGATGCTTTGGCAGCTCAGCAGACATTTGTCATCATGTCTGAAGTTCTCAGCAGCCTCTTAACGATGGCATACTCTGTGTTTATGTTCACCTCAGTGGATGGAAGGGTGCTAACATGCCGGTGTGTGTGTGTGTGTGTGTGTGTGTGTGGTCAGATTCACTCTGCATGGAAGGGACATTTTGACTCATTCCTGTGGTTTTGCTCAGTTCTGACAAATTCATTAACCATTGCAGCGTTCAGATTTTGCCTTCCCCCTCCGAACGTCCTTTGCGGCTAACTTTTGGATGAAAGAAACTAACATTTTCCCTCTTTCATGTGTCTTCCCTGCTCCTCTTCGTATCTTTTCAGGTACTGTTATCTCTGTGCTGGAGAAGCTGCTGTCTCAGTCCACAGAGCAGGACAACCCCGGCCGGCTCGTCATCGAGGCTGCCCACGGGAGTGCCAGCAAAGTGCGGGAGTTGGTGCAGAAGCATCCCGACAAGGTTAGTGCGACATGCCTTCGCTTTGCTGCGGTCCGGGCTGTGACTCATTGATTCAAGAGACAAAGCCGTGCGTTGATGTGCAGACAGATTCTTTTTTTTTCATTCTGATTATTTTCACATTTTCTCCTTTTTGCTACGCGTGTTTTCTAAAGAAAAAGGAAATGCAGACAACCTATGCACACAATAATGACAAAGTAGAAATGACCTGTTGAGGTTGACATCTGGATTGGTTAAACATAAGTTCATTACACACTTATACTTTATGCACTTTTTGTATTTCTCCGCTACTTCCAGTACTGCAATTATTGATTACTTTTGAAATCGATTAATTTGTCAATTATTCTGATGATTAATTGATCAATCAGATAAAAAAAATCACACATTCTACAGATTTTTCATTTAACCCTATTAGCCTTTTTTATACAGTTTTAGAAATACATTAAAAATGCAAATAAACAAATAATTTAAAAAATGTACATTTTGTTAAAATGCAATACCGTCATATTCATGTAGCAAATCTGAAGCTGGTGAAGCTAAAACTTTAATACTGGAGGAGCTTCGGCTAAAACAAATTTATAGAAAAAGGAATTTTTATCTTAAAAGCAACATCCCTATATTTTTTGTGTAGCTTTGGCTTAATTACTGTTCCAAATATGTTGGGTTTTTTTTTAACCTTTTTTGAGTCTGTATCCTAACTTATTTGACAACGTTTTCAATAATTTATTCATCCAATTGTTTCAGCTGAATTTACTTCAAACTAAAGCACATTGAAGTTTCTCCTGAGAACATGAGGAAAGGTTTAAGGGGGGAAAACACTTTTGCTGCTGAGTTTGTTGTGCTCCACTCTGCTATGACGGCACTGCCTGCCTTTTGGGATTATCTCCACCACGTGTGTGATGAGCATTGTTGTTCATATGCAGATTATTCCCTGCCAGTGTTTGATCAGCTCTGTCGGTGTGCGCTGCTTCTCTGCTTCGGATGAATCTCCAACTGTGTCTGTGCTCCTGCCAGGTGGATATCAAGAACCAAGGCAAGACGGCTCTGCAGGTCGCCGCTCACCAGGGCCACACAGAGGTGGTGAAGACCCTGCTGCAAGCCAACAGCTCCATCGAGGTCAAAGATGAAGATGGAGATACAGCTTTACACTACACTGCCTTTGGGTGAGGGTGCATTACATAATAGTCACTCTAGTCGTCGATTATTCCGTCGTCTGTTCTGACGATTAATCGATTAATTTAAAAAAGTTGAAAGAATTTTTTAAACAAGAAAAACATTACAATGCCGAACATGCATCAACATATAAGTCCTTTAGTGCACACTTGATCATTTGCAGCAAAGGATGCATCGGCAGCCAAACAAATGCTTCTGACATCAACATGAAAAGCAGTACCGTGTAGGACGAATCTGTAGATTATTTTTTGGATTAACCAATTAATAATTGGATAGCAAAAGGTATTTAACATTATTTACTTATTTATTTTGTAAAGAATTTGAACCAGGTGATGCTGAAACTATGACACTTTAGGAGTTCTGGGTAAAACATATTTAAAGACAAAGGTTTCTGTTCATCTTTAATGCAAAATCTTTATATTTTTTGCGCAGTTTTGGCTTAATTATGTCCCTGAGTTTTCTTTCTTTTTCAGCAACTGACCTTTTTAAAATCTTTATACAGTTGACAATTAATTGATTACTAATTTAGTTGACAACTAATCCAGTATGTGATAAAAAAAAAAAAAAGAAGAAGAAGACTTGCCAATAAAAAGAACATGTAATTGACCTGCACTGGTTTGTTTTGATTCAGTAACCAGGCTGAGATTGCACGGCTGCTGCTGAGCAAAGGGACGAATGTCAACGTACTGAACAACTCCATGTGCACAGCGCTCCACATCGCTGTCAACAAGGGCTTCACTGACGTGGTGCGAGTGCTGACTGAACATTCGGCTGATGTCAATCTCCAGGTGAGCAGGCGCAGATTGCTTACCTCTCCAGCATTAACTACAATGTGTTGTACTCTACATGCATGCCCTGAAAAAAAAAAAACACCCTAATTAATTAATTAATTAATCAATTCATCACATAATAAATTAAAATGACCTCAATAATTTCTATTCTGACAATTAATATTTAGTTTAATCATAATCCATTTTATTTATGGTTTTGGTTATTTGTGGGTTTTTATTTACGTTTTACTTGTTGGGTTTGGGTTTTTTTTTTTGTTTTATTTTGGATATTTGAAATGTCTTCAAGTTCCAGTGCTGAGATCTTTACAAAATCAAAAATTTATTGATTTTTGAGGAGGTGGTTGCATTATTATGCCATTATCATTATATTACTTGAAAATGGTCCCAAATAAACGATATTATCATCTGTCGCAATCATTGGTGGGACAATTATTGTTCAGCAAAAAATGTTATTGTGACATGCCCAACTCTAATTGATTTATTTTTTCCTTTTAGGCTCTTTTTTTTATTTACATTTTTTTTTTTACTTCTTTTGGTTGTTGTTTCAACTCGAACTTATTAAAATAGTGACAGGATTGTTGAAATATCTTGGAAAGAAATTTAAATTGTTGTGACATGAGACATCGTAGTCATGGATACAGAGATCCTACACTGCCCGGACAAGTTCTGGATATAGATTACGTATTTTCTGACCGACCATGGATGGATTAGTCTGCTCTCCTTCGTTCATCCATTTTTAGTTTTTCTCTCCTTCCTTTTGAATTCTTTAGAAATAAAATAAAAATTGTTAGAACTCTGCGTATATGTATATTTAATAGTTTTTCTGACCCAGTGTTACTGTCTCAGTAAGATAATGTATTTGTTTAAATAGATTTTTTCAGATGGTCTAACACGCCTGCAGCCTGGCCCTGATTTGACTAACTAACTCAGTTTATTCTGCTTGAACGGTGTGGCTACTCAGCTAAAAACATGTCAGCCTGGAGTGTGTTTGTGTTTTATCTGTGACAAATGTGCATATGGTCTATTTCTCTGTCTGTTTTTTGCACTGACTTGGAAGAATATTTTTTTGGAAGGTATCCAGAGGTCTTCAGACAAAAACAAACTTTAGTTTTTAATTATCGTTGAAAAGCTTCCAGGTTTCAGCTTTTTTTTTTTTACTTATGCAGGATCTTTACTCACTGTGCTGCCTGTCAACTTACTCTGTTAGGATTCGTACGGGGACACGCCGCTCCATGATGCCATTGCTAAGGATTTCCGCAGCATCATTGAGATCCTGGTCATAGTCCCCAACATTGACTTCACCCAGCAGAACCACAGAGGCTTCAACCTGCTTCACCACGCCGCCCTGAAAGGAAACAAACTGTAAGTGGGGATCACATCGAAAGGTTAAACTCTGAAATCATTGAGCACTGATGATTTGCTCGATGCCTTTTCTAGAAAAGGCATCTAGAAATTGTGGTGCAATTTCTAGATGCTGAATCCCTCCTAGATGCCTTTTCTATTAGAAAAAAGCATGGTAATATATATATATGCAGCTATGCTTTCCACAACATTCTGTCTCCTGCCTTTTTGCAGCATCTCATTAGTTTGAATGCATGTTTGGAAATGGTGTGTTATTTTCTGTGTGTGTGGAAATCTCTCCTGTGAGTTCAAATGAGGATCCCAAGGTCAGTTCTCAACGCTATCTGTTACAGATAGCTTGCAGACAGCTCGTCTCCCACACAGTTGTTGCTGCTGTCAGCAGGCTGGGAGTCAATATCTCTCAGAAATGCAGCGATCTGTATTTTTTTCATCTCTCTGTGCACACACACTTGTACTCAAATTTGTTCCCAGACTATATGCGGTAACCTCACCGTTTGGGGGCAAATTAGATAAAACATTCCAGGAATCCGAACAAGCTCTCATCACAGAGCTCAGAGAACTTTTCCCAGGAAGGACAAACCTACTGCTTACTTTTTCGACATCAATGTATATTGTAAATATAGTGCAAGGGTTGTGCAGCGAAAAGTATTTGCCGCCTTTCTTCTTTGTCTTTTGTTTTTATTGTCTTTTTTTTGACAACTTCCTGTAGTTAAAAGAATCATAAATTCTGCTTTGTGCAAGAACATTCTGAATGAGAATATCTATCAACTCAAGGTTGTTGAGTGGCCTAGTCAATGTCTGGACTTAAGCATTAAGATGCTGTCGCATGACCTTTAGCAAGCTTTTTTTCTAATGGCTAAAAATTCTCCAATGTAGAATAATTATTATTTAATCAGAAATATTTAAGACAAACAAACGGTGTGCGTGCGTGCGTGTGTGTGTGTGTGTGTGTGACTGCTGCTGTTGTACAAAACAATAAACCAGGTATCTGAATGTTCTTCTCTCTGTGGTTTGCCACACAAGATAATGCCATCCCCTCCTGTCCCCGCTTGTCCCTGAAAGGTGCAATTAGTGTATCTTATTTGTGTGAGGTGTGTATCGTAACATGCCATTAGCGGTAAAGTGAATTCCTGTCATTTTAGCACAGCTGATCATTTATTAGGTTTAGAGAAACCTAGCGAAATCTGCTGCTTTCATTGTAAAAACGCGTGAATGATAACAAACAGTTATGAAAGGCAAGGAAAGCCATTTTCTTTATATGTGAGAACATTAATTTCTTCATGGTTGCCTATATTTCTTTACGTTTGGCCTCATGTGACCAGCGTCTGACACTTCCACCAAGTGTGTTTGATACTGGTCACATATAGGCTCCTTAGTTTTCTGTCTGTGTCTGGCACAGAGTGTAAATCTCAATCACAAACCAGGCATGACACTGACCAGGCAGGAAGAGACTTAGAGGATTACTCACAGAGTGTTTTCACAATGACAAGGTCTCATCCAGACATGATATAACTGTTCTACTTGTTCCTGTTTTTTATGTTTAATGTCCCCTCTGTGGATGTTGGACACAGTTGTTACCCACAATTCCACCAAATCTCTTCATAAATCCTGTTAAAATACTTGAAAAACACAACTATTTATATTTAAACTGTAAGCCCTGAATAGCACATAATACTGACTGGTGGCTGAGAACCTATAGTTCAATTGTAAATGATGTCATGTCAGCAATATTATATTTATGTCATGTGTATAAAGCAAAATGTTCCAAAGAAATGGACAAGAAGAGAAGTAAATGACAAAGATAACATCATAGAAACAATAAAACAAAAGTAGAAATAGAATAAAGGCTGCAAACTAAAAAAATCTATAAAGTGAAATGAAATATAAAAAGAGAAAATCTCAAATCCAGTGGAAAGCCAAATAAAAGTGGTGGCAAAGCTTTACGCTGGCAAGAGGTGAAATCTGGAAAAGAGCTACCTTTCACACCTCAACTGGTTTGTTTTATGAATTTAAAGCAAGAAATGCAATATATCAAGATTCTTAACCAAAGACTGATTGTACGAAGTGAATAGTTAAAGTAGGTTATTTGGAAAGTTCCCTCTCCAAAGGACATAATTTCTCGTTTTTTTTTAATCATTGAAATCAAGTAAATTTAGCAGATGGATTGAGATGTGCAAAGCTTTGTATTTTGTTTAAACGTACAAATCCATAGGTTATGGAATAGATTAGAGATCTTCGGTTAGTTAAGACTTAACAACTTGGTTTTGGTCAGTTTTATGCAAAAGAAGCCTTATTTCGTGCTTAATAATCTGGAAAAGCTTGTGTGAGAACTGTAAAGTTCTTAAGCATTTAACATTTCGCAAAGCTACAGAACTTTTATACATCTAAGTTGAGATAGAGTTCCAAAAGCAAAGTATTATTTTTGTTTTGCGGTCTTTGATCCTTTCTATTAATGAAGCATTAAAGATTTTGTTTTGCTTTGTTGTTTTCTTTTTTTCTGTCACTTTTAAACATGTGCATGTGTAGCACTACGTTGGGACCCAGAGACGTCAAAGATGAACCCTTCCTTGCATGAATGTTAACATTTTTACAATGCTCTAACGATCTTTAAATCCTTACTTGGGCCCGTCTTACTTCCTTAGAACTTATGTTTGCCTGTTGCTGTAAATTTTGCTCTACTGTGCAGATACAGGATATTCCTGTGTCTGCACTTCATGGCAGCCTTTTGATTTACTACAAAATTTCCTTCCAAATATAACAAAACTATGTCATGGAAAGTCGTCAACGGTTCTTTAAAAATAGGCCCAGAAAGAAAGAAAGAAAGAATGGAAAAGCAAAAGTATCACTTGGATTTCACTTTAACTTGAAAGTCTTTTCATTGAAGGAGTCAGTTAGAAACTTTTGCAGTTTTGATAAACAATGGAAATGGATAATGTCCTAAGCAGTTTTATGAGAAACTTTTATAAAATGTTGTTGCCATCAAAATACATTTTGCTAAGATTTCAGTTTTGACTTCAGTTTAAACATGTTCTAGTTGGATTTGTGGACAAATTCATTTTAGTAGGTTTTAGTGCATATTAAAATTGTACCGTTCTGATTTCTATTTAAGACTTGTAATTAATGCAATTCAAAATGATTTTCCAACTGTCCCTGTTTGAAGAATCAGAGGTGATGTCACAGAGCGACACGTTCACATATTCTTCATACATGCCACCTTGTCAAATCTGACCTGGTTAAACAGACACAGACCCTCCTGATTGTTCTAAAAATATAATTTCCGTTCAGATCCGTACAGGAGTGTTATATGTGCACAAAATAAGAGATAAAACTTCCAAGTGAGCAAGAACCAAGTTGGAGAATTGGAACCTCTGCAGGCTAAACATTTAATTAATGCTGGGTCTTCTCTGGCACGAGTCTTTGAGTTTAGGCTGCAGTCTGCAGCATTCATTCAGCCTGACAGCAACTGCTTCACACAATGAAGACAGACATGATTCACAGTGATCAGGAATGACTCTCTTCACTGGTCCATTCATGTATCATCAAAGGTCTTTCACTGCACCGATGCTGTTGTATATGTGCGTGTGTGTGTGTATGCGTGTGGGGTGTGTGTGGGTGTGTGTGTGTGTGTGTGTATACATTACATTTAAAGGTCAAGGCTCATTCAGTTTAAGTGATTTGTCTTTGTTAGGTTGGTTAACCCTGTATTTTTTTATCCTTCTTCGTATTTCTACTCAGTTTGTAGGTTTGTAACAAAATCAAACTTGGTAACTCTTAGACCACATAGCCAGCAGAATATCGCCACCGTGTCATTTAAAAAAAATTATATTGTGCACACAGAATCCGTTTCAGAAAAGTTTTCGTCCACATGAACCCACTAAAATAAAGAAGTTTTTTAAACATGCTCGACCCATAAGGGGCTAAGTGGCGCAAAGCTAAAATCTATGTCAGCTAATCGGATTGCTTCGAAACAACCACAACTTCCTGTTAGGAATTAAACACGGCACCAGCAGGTTTATTTGTGTGGACACATTATAGAAGAGACTATTTTTTAAATAGCATATTAAGAGTACAAAATTGATAAAGCACATAATTTGTGGCAGACTTTAATGAGCGCGACCCTAAATCTCAGTTTAGTACAAACACAAAAACTGAGTTTTTCTCAAATCTCCACTGGTCTGAGTTTTTATAAATAATTAATTTTAGTGATGTTAAAAGTTTTGTGTGAATTAGTCATATGTTGTTTACGGTGAGCTGTTGTCATGGATACAGGGTTCCTAACTTGGTCCAGAGCAGTTTAGGATGTAGATCACATATTTTCCAGATCTATCTTGATCCATAGATTGATTGGTTGAATTTCCATATTTAAACCCTAACCACAGTAGAAAATACTGCTATCATCTTTACAAAGACCTTTTGTATCTGCTCTTTAATATTGACTGAGAAAGACCAGGAAAACCATGTGATTCACACTTAACCCCACGCTTACCGCAAACTAAAACAATCTGGTGATGTTTTGTCTTGCACTGATAAGTGCAACAGTTGTTTCCAAATTTAGAAACTGAAGTTCTTTCAGAGAGCAGCTGTGAACATCTGTTTTTTTTGTGACAGAAAGACAAAAATGGATTGTTTATCAGTCTATGTATTTTGTTTGAGGAAATGGAAAAAGACAGCCATGTGCCAAGTTCACAGAGAGGCCTGGGAAAGCGAAGGAACGAGGCATGCTGCCATATATTCTGTGAAGACGCAAATGGACGTACGGGATAGATAATGGGATAACTGTTTATACCGGAGAACAGATGCTGCTCCGGTTTGACTTCGTGACGCGTCTCCCTTTTATAACTTCATTTTTCTCTCTTTATCACTCCTTTTTCCATCTACTTGTCAAATATGTTCATAGCAGGACAGTCAGGATTGATCGTTTCACATAAATCTATGGTGTACTTGAAGCAAGTTTAGTTTAAATGTGAGTCTGAATGGTTTAATTTGCATTATGAATTTATTTTTGCTTTCACTGAGCTTTGATCTGATGGCAAAATGCCTCAAAATGTCAACTAGGTCTTAATATTAAAGCAGAGAACTGAGGATGAGTTGGTACAGACAAGAGTGGCTACATTAAGTAAAAAACCTGAGCAGTTTAATCTTTTGACTGTTATCTGGAAAGCAGGAACTGCGGTATAGGAGGCTCCGTCAGCGCTTGGACCACTGGCTTATAGCTCTGCAATGCAGGTAGCTGTGACCTCTGGCAATGTCTTCTTGAAATCACACAGGCAATCCAAGTCACATCTGACTGACCATGTTACAAACGAGTTCAGCCCCCTCCTCCGAATGCATTCGCAGTGAGCAACTAACGAGCCGGGAATTGTTATAATCGACTAATCGTGTTAGTAAAAGCTGTTTCTACAGAGCTGCATCAGTCGATGCTCTCCGCCCGTCTCCTCATTACTCTTCGCTTTTGAAACTACGGACGGCGGGGTCGTCTGTCGGCGTGTGTGCCATCAGTGTTTCCACACAGTGCAATCCTGCAGAGGCTAGCAGTAAATTAAACCCAACTTCCTCCAGAAGTTTTGGTTCATGTCACACTAATGCCTCTGTGGTGATTTGCCAGCTTCCTGGGCGCTTGCTAAGGCTGTCGGCTTCAATTTCACATTTCATAAAGCCCACTCAGGCAAAGAAGAGAGAGTATTCAAACGGCGCAGCCCAGACCTGCACTGCATAAAATGCAAACAAAGTTGCGATGGTCTCATTTCACTGACCGAGGCCTCATTATGGTCTGCAATTAAACACAGACTGATAGTCAGCATAACCTGACTAGTCCTGATGGACGGCAAACAGGAAGTTTAATATTTGGGGCTTTGTCTGGAGTCCTGTTGAAGAACATGCTTTCTGCTCAAACTGTCTTGTTAGCAGCTTTTGAAACGGCTGCAGTTCTGTTCAGACGTCAGGAACTTGGACTCACAATAATGAGGGGCTTCCTGTTATGGAAAGTATGCGCGTTGTAAGCGAATAATGGAAAGTACGCATTGGTGCTTTTGTGAAAAAAACTCCCTGTGGAATCAAATGGATGCACAAAAGGTCATGAAATAGCGATAAATCACCAGAAACTACTTCTCTTCACAACAGTTAATGTCAGTGTTTTTTATTGGGATTTTCAATGATACAAACAAGCAGAAACTAATGCTTCATTTTGCAGTGAAGGGAAAATTATACATTGTCTTTTAAAGTGTTGACTAGAGATCGGTAGTAACTAGTTACATTTTGTTGAGTATCTTTTAAAATAAAATAAAAAATTACTAGGGGTATTTTTACTACGTTGTACTTTTCATTTTTATTTAAGTAATTTAATTATGAAGTACCATTAACCACTGTGAGTAGCTTTACTGAATAATGAGCAATTCACCAGATCATCATCATATGTTTTGTATTGAAGGAAATTTGGAAAAAAGTTTATTTTGCCTGATTTTGTTATCTTATATGTTATTTATATGCATTATTTTCATTTTAATCTCTAAAATACCAAAAATTCCACATAACTTTAGACTTTTTTTCATCTGATTTATGTAATTTTTATATATTAAATAATTGCTGTTTTGATCAGTTACTGTGCACTTGAATGGCCTTTTTTCCAAATACTTTTTTACACTTCAGTAATTTCTTGGATGGTTATTTTTTACTTTTTACTTCAGTAAAACTATGTTGAAGTAGCTGAAGTGGTGCTACTCTTACTTGAGTAAATTTTTCGGGTGTTACTTTTAATACCTACAAATTAAAGACACGGCGTCTTTTCTCTGCCAGCTTACAAATAGGTTGTAAATGGGTATGATCTGAGTTGCGACTGGTCAAGTTGTCTGTTCATTTTGCCTTCAGGGCCACAGAAAAGATCCTGGCTCGAGCTCGGCAGCTGGTGGACGTCAAAAAGGAAGATGGCTTCTCTGCCCTTCACCTGGCTGCTCTCAACAACCACAGAGACGTCGCCGAGGTCCTCATCAAGGAGGTGAGCCAGAGCTTCAATGTCACCTCTTTAGTGTTCATTTTTACTCATTCTTTTGATATGAAAAAAGTAACATTTCATTCCTCCTTGTTTTTTGCCAGGGCCGCTGTGATCTCAATATCCGCAACAACCGAAACCAGTCGCCACTGCAGCTGGCCGTCACACAGGGCCACACGGACTTGGTGCAGCTGCTGGTGGACGAGGGCGCTGACGTCAACATGGAGGACGAGGACGGGGACACGGCGATGCACGTCGCCCTGCTTCGCCCGCAGCTGGCCAACGTCATGCTCACCCCGTCACCAGGGGGCAGCAGCGCGGAGGAGGGCAACGAGGGCTGCTCGTCCACGTCGCTCTATGGCAGGGTGAGGGCTGCTGGGGGATCTAAACAACGCAGGGTGGGCTTAACTGTTATTAAATGATTGCTGCTACTTTCCACTTGGAATTACAAAAGGCGTCTTTGAACAGAAACTCACCCAAAGGCCTTAAATAACAAAGCTCAAAGTGCAAAGTTATACTGCCGGATGATTTCACTTATAACTTGAACTTTTTCATCAATATTAAGGAACTGTTGACTTAAAACAAGCTCCTGTTGCTTGCTTAAAAATTACATGTCAGTTAGTTTCGTCTTATTTTAAATGTGCTTCAATATTTGCGCTAGAAATTACACCAAAGATACTTGGTAATATTTTGTGTTTTTAATACCTGAATCTATTTAAATAAGCAAAATGACCAAGTATGTCGTTCAGAACTTGAAAACACTGTTACAAAACAAAGAGGTAAAAATGAATAACCCCTATAGAAGTCAACAAAAGCTAAATAAAGTAGTAAAGACCTACCCAGACATCGCTGATCTACTCTAAGTAAAATAGAGACATCTACTCCTTGTAGCTTTAAAGAGATAAATATAGTGTCCAAGTGAGATAAGAGAAAAAAAACCACGTTCTGGGAAACCTATAATAGGAAACACAGCAAGGCTACAAACCTTAACCAATGAATGTTACTGTGTATCTCCCAGGATATGTTTAAGACGAAGCTGTTAGTTGGATTCCAGGTAAACAGCAGGATGAAAGGTGAAAGAAGGTAAAATGGGGATGAAGGTGGCTGAGCTTGGAACGGGTTTAACTGAGGAGAAAGGACCTCAGTTAATTGTGCAAGCAGGTCGCAAAAACCCAGATTAACCTAAGAGACAGTAATAAGGTTGGAGTGCAGAGAAGTGGAGCTAAATATAACCTGAGGAATGTGTTACAGCTTCAGTGTTTAAGAAAAGTAAAAATACGGGTACAGTAAAACTTCTATGTGCCTCAACATAAAAGATTCACTTTCTTGAAGTGAAGATGACATAATGAACAGCTCTGCTGTTTTAAAGGTTGTATTTGTATAAGATCCACAGCCTGATTGGGAATAGATTTAGACGGAAAGTCAAGAATGGAAATAAGCCCAGATGAAGCTTTAGTTAGGATGTCTGTGATACATTTAGGGGAGCATTTTTACTCCAAAGGAAGACTTAATCACAATGGTGGAGACTGGACACAACTTCACCGATCAGAAAATATTTTCATAAACTTACTGAGCTTATTCTGTTACGAAAGACTAGAAATACTGTGATCGATTTTGTGGACAGTTTCCGATCTCCCAGTTTCTTTTCCTTTGAAGCTTTGAGCTACAAATTCCAGTGTTGGTCAATTCAGATTTCTCTTTACACACTTTAGTGTGAAGAGAATGTATAAGAACGGATATATTCTGTAGGATCATTTGCGTCTGTAGGACGCAAATGACTGTAAGCTGTTGATGGTGGACACTTGGTGCAAAAAAATAAATAAACTAATAAGCAAAGTGATCACTGATTAATTAACTTAGAACCAGAAGTAATTTTATAGCATTTGTGTGTGAGCATCAGCTGTGAAACAGGGTTTTGCCAAAACAAATATTATGTAGTTGATATTTTATACTGTCTGTATCAGGCTAGCATTAGCTTTGTTAGCATGGCTAGCAGTAATAAAACAACAACCTGATGCTAAAAACAGCTAACTTTTCATCTTCTCTCAATGACAGCATCCTCCTAGAAGAGTGATACTTGTATGATGAAGTGGTGTGTTCACTGATCAGAAAAAATTTGACTTTTGAGTTTACGACTAGCCTGGTCGGTGATTATTGTTGATCGTTCATTTGCGGTCACTTATCTGTGCATCTGTGTGCTTTGTAAGTCTCTAGTCAGTTCCCCCTGCCCCCCAGCCTTAATGTTTGGTAGAATTGTACAGACTAGAAGTGCACTGTCATCAACATTTTTGTCCCTTTTGTTTTTCGGAGCCATTAACGCAGCTCTGTCTCAAAGTCTTTTATTTTCCCTTAAAAAAAACCGTCTGTTGTTCGCCTGATGTGAAACGTTTCACACAAGCTTTGTTCCATTACATGGCGTAAATATTTCACGATTTAAAAAAACCCATCCTCATCGCTGCAGATGACCGCTAACACTGCAGCTCCTCTCAGCGTCATGGGCTTTGAGCCAACACACATGCACACACACACACACACACACACACACACACTCAAAAAACCACCCCTACGCAGCCATGAAGGTGGCGAGACTGAAGTGCTCAGGGCTGTTTTGGCCACCGTCAGCAGATGAGTTGTCCTGGGAGTTCTTCTGTGCTGATTAGATGTGGGTTTATGCAGCGTCTAAATCTGGATGACTCTCACTGAACTTCTTACACTCATGTTAAGCTCAGTTCTCCTGCATCTTTGACTTTGTTTTTAGAGTTTTCTTTTGGAGGAGCACAATCTCATTTATAATCGTAACGGTTTCAGCTGAGACCTCTCCGCTTGCCCTTCTCCTCCTGCTCCTCCTCATCCTGCTCCTCCTCATCCTCTCGTCTTCCTCCTTCTGTGTCCACAGCTGAATTCCTCGGGACTCCTGGGGAACACAGAGCTGAACGTCGCCATGGCGATTGCTTGTTTTCTGGCCCAGGAAGGTGCTGACATCAGCTACGCCAACCACAAGGGCAAGAGTCCTCTGGACCTGGTGGGAGACAGCACCATGATGCAGCTCATTAAGAACTTTTCTGAGAAGCACAGGTACGTGTTCAGACGTCAGCTGTGATCTGTGGGCTGACATTCAGTTCATTTACAAGGTTATTTTGGTTTGAGTATTACAAAAAAACTAAATCTAACATTTTCATAGGATTGCAAGAAGCAGAAACTTTGTGCAAGACAGGCTAGAAATTAAGTGTTGCTTATAAAGAAATATATTTATGCAAACAAATCCATGTCAGAGTTTGATTTGGATAACATTTTTTTTTTGTATGTTGACGTGTTAGTCATTTCAGATGAGCTCTTACGACTGTCTGTTGCCATTCAGGTTGCAGCGCCTGCAGGCCATCACATGCGGGCAGGGCCTGAGCAGCGCGAGCCTGCGGCGGGTCCACACAACACCCAACACCATGACCAACCTGGTTTTTCCCACGCCGGCCGGTCCCAGCGAATGCCTCATCTGTTCTGAGCTCGCTCTGCTGGTTCTGTTCTGCCCCTGCCAGCACAGCGTGGCCTGTGAAGGTACGTCTGCCAGCTGTGGTGGTGAGGGGCGGCGGGGGGAGTGTCATGGTATTCCAGATTGACTGCGGATTCTTAAAGAGTCATAAATTCATGTATTTAGAATGAAGGCTAAATTTGTTAAATGTTGCCTTGGCATGATTATTTAATTGCATATCCTATGTGTATGTTTATTTTTCTCATCGGATTTTTCTGGCTTGCAAAAGGCCGAGTCACACACAGAGATCTTCATTCTGTGACTCAATGCTAACATACCCTTGCTGGCTGGCTGGCTAATTATTATTATTGTTTTTTTTTTTTTTGCATTTTTAATGGGTGAATATAAATTTATGACCAGACCTGTTACAATAACACATTTTGCTGGACGATAAGTTGTCCCAGAAGTTATTGCCATAAATGATAATGCTGTTTGGCGACCGTTTTCTAATTAATATGAAGTAGTACACTGATAATGACGTAAAAGAAGACATTCTCAAAGATCAATAAACTTTAAATTCTAATGAACATTAAACTAGAAGGCATTTTAAATATCCCAAATTAAATAAACAAAACAACAAATAAAATGACTTATGAAGTCTCTGAAAACAAAATTCAATAAAAGGGCCAGTTGAGACCAAAGCACCAGACTGAAGACTTTTCTCATCCTGTTTTTGGTAGAAAGAGAGAAAACAGAAAAATGATAAATCATGCAAATGAAAATTATCGAGCTGGTTTTAATTTATCATGCTGTTGACTGATTCTCCGTTTACTGCCACTGGCCCAGGTATAGGATCTTTCGTAATGGTCTTAAAAAGTCTTAAGTTTGAGCTGGTGAAACCTGTACAAACCTTGTAGCCAGTAACGCTAACTTTGTCTTAACAGAATGTGCACATCGCATGAAGAAATGCATCAAATGCCAGGTCACAATAACCAAGAAAATACGACAAGGTAAGGAGAGATTAAGAGACTTTGATTTTCTGTTATGTGGGATGTTTCAGAGCGAGGTTATGGCCATCCCTGGAGTGGAGTGGCACAAACAGCAACAATACATAAAACGTTTGATTGAAACCGGGTATTGTCAATGATTTTGGCTCCACAGACCAAACAGAGGTGGACTGCAGCCCCGGCACCGAGAACTCTGAGCAGCACAACCTGCTGGAGCAGCTGCAGTCCCGCTACAGGCAGATGGAGGAGCGCATCACCTGCCCCATCTGCATCGACAACCACATCAAGCTGGTTTCCAGTGTGGCCACGCCTCCTGCATTGACTGCAGCGCCGCGCTCAAGACCTGCCCCATCTGCAGGCAGACCATCCGGGAGCGTATCCAGCTGTTTGTCTGAGCTCCAGGTCTGTGTCCTCCTTGGTCCGCTGCCCCCGCAGGCGCCATAGAGACCCCCGGGAAGGTCTACGGAGGCGCACCGCTCTCGTGCCCTCTCGTCTCTGGCTGCCGCACCTCACCAGCGGCGATCAAACATTCGTTCGGCTTCTTTTCTAAAGAGACGCTGCTGTAGATCGCTCAGAGTTCGCCGTTACATTTTTGGTTCATTTCCATCTGGAGTAGCGCGGGAACATTGCTTTAATTGAAATTCCTGCTGCAGGACAGAATCTGAGTCCGGGAGGAATGGCACGAGGCACAGTCGACGTGACGCCTCCCTCCCTCCATTTTGAATCCTCTTAAAAGAGGGAGAAAAAAAAGCATTTCCTCCTTATGTTTCCTGTTGTACTTTGTCCGACCCTTTTGCTGCTTTAAGTGGATGTCTGTTACCCATCATCCTTTGTGGTTTTCTGGCCTCTTTTGTTTACATGTCTGCGCAGAGATCGGTTGTTGTCCTGGCGCTCCTTGGCCCGTGAAATACGTCGCTTTCATTTACATCCGTCGCTTACTTCTCAATGTAAGGCTCTGCAGAGAGAGGTATAGATGAAAGCTCTCTATGTAGACCCCAAAACACTTCTGTCTATATGCAAAGGGAGACAGATACTATATATGCATGAGTATATGCATATTATACAGCTGATAGCGACTTGTTCCGTCACAGATAAACTATGGTTTTGTTTTTCTCTAGGGTTACGCTTGTGGTTGCCAATGTACATTTGACTACAAAGTTTTATTTATGTGTGAAAGGTGTTTTATCTTGTTTTGTTTTTTTTTTTTTGCTTAGCAAAAAATGTGTTTTGTTTCTACTGAGGTTTAACCCAGGCCAACGTCTGCCACTCAGGGTATTGCATCTTGGAAGCACTCGGGATATCCATAAATGTTTTAAGGGCCCTTTCCCAGACTCTCACACTAACGCCATTACGGCGCGCCGTATCGATTTGTTCTGGTGGATCACCAAGAGGAAGAAATGTAGCAAAAAACAAGTAGATTTTGGCATTAATGGCTAAAATTAACACAATGTGATTCTCAGTTGAAATGTGGACGCTCGTTGAGCAGATTCTGCAAAAAGACTTCAACTTCCCTTCAAAACGTACGAAATGAAGGTGCAAACTTCCAAATGAAAAATCTAAACCTGGACTAACATCGATTATCTCTTCAGTCTGGAGCATCTTTTCACAAATTATACTGGAAATCTCATATTGACACACGCTCTATCTGATTCACAAGAAAACAGGCCTCACTAATTGTGACAGCTGAAACCTGGCATGAATATCATCAGTTCTTGAGGTTTTTGTCATTTCTGCTTCAGACTGATGATGAGTTTAGCTGAACGTGAGCAGAGCTCTGAGGGTCTGCAGGCGGCCAGCAGCTGCTCCACACACCGCTATCTGGCTACTGGCATAATGCTGCATAAATGTGAAACATGGAGAAGGTTACATGTGCTTTTCATGAGTTATTTCATAATCTGTCGACCTCATTCAACTCCAAAAACGTAAAAGATATGAAATAAACATCCCGACTGAGGAGGAATCTCATGAGCTGTTACCCCGGACGATGACCTCTGATCTATAAAAATCACCACTTGTTTTAGAGCGTCTTTTATTGAGCTTATTCAACATTTTTAACCAAGAAAGTCTTTTCTATAGAGAACAGAACACCTGTTTTGTCATTTTTGGTGACAACAGTGCTGATTAGGGCAACACGATTTAGGCTTTTATTTCTGCCTTTTTTTTTTGTTTTTGTTTTTTTTGTTTTTCCAGGAGCAATTTGAGTAGCTCTTCTCTTTCACTAAAGTTGTGTCAGGTCAGTGGGGGGTCCTTCTGACAGCATGGGTTTTTGCTCAGACCACTCAACTCTATGACATACCTCTCCAAGTCTGTGAATGTGAGCCACTCGGACCTTTCAGATGAGCGAGTTTTTTTTTTTCTTTGGGACTCTTGATGGTCGCACAGCCAGCAGCGCCAATGACCACATTCCCGTCACACCGGCCTCGTGGTAAAACGGTCTCGAAAGTAGGAATTAGGCTTACTGCAGATACAGTGAGCGGAGGCCAACTATGAACGTGGTTTTAAATGCGTCACGGCGTGTATTTATGTGGTTGGGTTGGCCAGGATGGGTGTTAGTGCCAGGTGTTGTCCAGCCAATAAAAACATCCCCAATCAATCTAAGAAGGTTCCACACAACTTCCTGTCTGATTGTGTCCGTCTGACCCTTAGAGTTTGTCACTGGATTCCCCCTATTTAAAGAAACTCATGCTTTTTTCTTTTTTTTCTTTGGTATGTTTTAGTTTCAGGTGTATTGTGCAATGTGTAATCACACACACGCACACCCCGTCTTTGTGTTTCTGTCTAAGGTTCATATCTTGTCTTACCAGTCGAGTATTTCAGAAGCAAGCCGCCCTTTTTCCCCACCTCTGGAGTTCTGGATTGTACATCAGCTTCGTCGTTTTATTTTAATTATTTTATTTGTTTTGTATGTTGATGTGTTTTCTTTGAAGGGCTTATGCATATATGACAACAACAACAACAACAAAAATCTAGTCTAATTTAAATTTTTTTCCTCATTTTTCCAGAGACAGGAGGGTTTTTAATGTCCTCAGTGTCTCTCCCCCGACGGTGGGGAGAGACAATGTTAAAGATGTACATTTGAATGTTGGTAGGGGAGATAATGTATCCTGTCTCACGCTGCCTTTTTTTAATGTGTGAAGAAAAACAAAAACGTATAAAGATAAAAAAAAAAGAGCTAGGATATCCTTGTGGTTTATGATGAGGAAATGACTTTTACATCAGTGCCAAATCGCATGAGGATGTGCATGAACATGAACATGCACGCCTGCTACTACACAGATGCACTCTTCTCGCCCACCCTCCTCGGCGTCAAACGGGGACTGCAGATCATTCGAGCGGCGTGTTACAAAGTGGAGCAAAGCGAAGCATCTGGGACGCGTTCTCTCTCCGTTTGTGGCGTTGGCCTTCCAGCTCCAGCAGTCGCACTCTGAACCTCTACGACAGAAGACGCTACTCTCATTCCCAAAAACGTGATCCGTTCGGAGCTTTTTACGACTATATACTTATATATGGAATATATATTTATATTTTGTGAGACATTATCAATCAAGGGGACGTGTTTCTTATAGAAGTTTCAGTATTTAAGGATTGGCCCTTGGTGTTCTGAGCTGATGGGTTTACAGGCGAGGCAATAACGTTTAGGAGAAAAAAAAATGTGTGAAATTGTTTTCATTTCCTTTCTGCTCCTTTTTAAGGGGTCTTGCTGTGAGCGCGGTGAAACGGTTTCTGTACAAAGGTTATTAATTAAAGCAGCAAAATGTTACCGTCGGTGTTTGTACAGTTCGACTCTCGGAGCTCTGATGTTGGCCTTACTGTCCATTCCTCCTCTGTTGATGTTTGGTTTTTTTTTCAGTTGAATTCTGTATAAAAATATTTTGCAATAAATATGGAACTGTTTTTTAAAGGCTGGATCTTTTGTGTTATTACAGGAAAAATCATTTGACTGAAAGAATAAGGTTTTAAATCTGTTTCATGAGATATTTTCTTAGTTTGGAAGATTAACTAGGATTCAGTTTACCCAGTGAGTAATGACAAATATGATGACAAATGCTTTTTGATTTAAGCTGGAGCTGAACAGAAAATTTCATGTTAGTGTAAAACATCCTCAGTTCCTACTAGAGATGGACCAATCAGGCTTTTACTGACAGAAGCCGATTTCTGATTTTCCTCCTGGTTTCGACAGACTCAGATTTTTTCTTTTAGGGTCTGCATCTAACGAACAAGGAAAAGGTTTGTTGCCAGCTCTCTTCTCTTCAATCCACCAGGAAATGAAGGAATTACAAATTATTGTCATCCATGTCCCACACCTTTACCTATTTATTTTTTAAGGTGATGTTTGAAGCACCTACAGATTTAACTCTGGGTTTTGGTACTTTTAATTCATATTTTTAAAAAATCCCTTATTTTTTTTCCAGTCAAGTGTAAGTTAGCTTCATATTTCTGACTGATGGGTTTATAACTAATCAGAATACATTTGACTTTCTGTTTTCCTCATAAATCCTTATTTTATTTTAAAGTTTGTTTCATGAACGAACCTCTTTGAGGCAATAATAACTTACTTATTTTAAATTGATGGGCTATCGTAACAAAAGCTGTGCAACACGCCTGTAGTTGAAATTCTGCTTTTAGTTTGTTGGAAACGTCTTTGTGTCTGAAATGAAAATCTTCTACATGAAAAATTGCATGTTTGACAAAATAATGGGTTGTCCTCTTTTTGATTTCTTATCTGGCTGTAAATAGATACAGTCAGATATCTATTTCTGACTGTAAATACTCTTGTTTAAATATTCATAAATAAGAGTATTTCTGACTGGCGTTATGCAGTAGATTTACAATGTTTGATCGTTGTTGTTCTCAGCCACCAGACGGGTTAAAGAAATTGGTGTGAATGCAGATGTGTCCTTTGATTTGTTCTTTTTCTTGCTCTTATTTTCTATGTGAACTTTGATTCTTATGCATTTGGCAGTTTAACTGTAACAGTGAGCTGGAGCCGCTACAGGGCAGCCACTAAACATCCACTGAAATGTAATGTAAGCTGGCAAGTGGCCTCGAACTCACCGTCATTTCAGACTAGTGTTAGTGTGTCAGAATGTGTTTGAAAGTGCTATTTTTAGTCAACTCTTTCCTGATTTGTTCTAAGTTTGTGATTCTGTTTCATGCTGCAGGGTTTTGTTTTTCTTTCGCTTTAAATGAGATACGATTCCTGATCCCTTTTCTTCTTTTTCTTAGGAGTAAACACATTTTTTTCATTTGCACCTCAGGTCCAAATTGTTTCATCTGACTGCATCGTCTTCTTCCATATACTTACTGTGTCCCTGTGTGGCTAGAGGCCAAATGCAGTAGCTGCATTCTTCTCATCACTCTTCCATTCAAATTCAAAAATACTTTATTAATCCCACAGGGAAATGAAATGTTGTAACTCATTCATTTAGATTCTTCAAAGAGATGATGGTGATGGCTGGAAAGATCTTCTGCAGCGGTCTGTACTGCACTGAACCTGAAGAAGCCTCTGACTGAAGACGCTCTGCCTTCCCAAGACAGTCCCATGAAGAGGACGGTCAGGGTTGTCCAGAATTTTCTTGATCCTATGAAGAACCCGTCTTCATAGGATCAACCTCATCATCTCCAGAGGTTCCAGTCGTCCCCAGATCAGAACCAGCCTTCTGTGTCTGTCTGTTGAGCCTTTTTAAATCCCTGGCTCTGATGCTGCTCCCCAACAGATGACGCTCTCAACAACAGCCTTATAGAAGATCTGCAGCATGTTGCTGCAAACCTTGAAGGGTCTTAGCTTCCTTAAGAAGTCCAGTCTGCTCTGTCTCTTCTTATAGATGGCTTCACTGTTGCATCTTCAGTCCAATCTGTTGTCAAGGTGAACACTGAGGTATTTATATTACTCGATCACCTCCGCTTCTTCTCCCATGATGGAAATAAGGTTTGATCTAATCCTGTTCCTCCTGAAATCCATGATCATCTCCTTTATTTGTTCACATTGAGGCGATTGATCCCACACCATAACACAAAGCGATCCACCAGATCTCTGTACTCGGCTTCTTGACCATCTCCGACACGCCCAATAACTGCAAAGCGATCTAAGTGTTTCTGTAGACGTCAGACTTATGCTGGAAGTCTGAAGTGTCGTGAGTGAAAAGGAATAGTGAGGATCCCTGTGGTGCTCTGTGTTGCTGACCACATGGTTAGACACAGTCCTTCAGTCTCACATACACTGGTCTGCTTGTGAGGTAGTCAGAGATCCAGGCGATAAAGGCAATAAAGAATTAAAGCTTTTAAATTCCTACATTTCCTGACATTTCAATCTAAATATTGCTTAACTCCTGCAATGGACTGGCGACCTGTCTAGGGTGACCCCGCCTCTTGCCCAGAATGACTCGCACCTGCACCCCTCCCGACCCCACAAGGGTGTTAGAAAATGGATGGATGCTTAATACCTTCGAAATCTTTTTACCTGCTTCATATTTATTTATGAATTGTCATGTTGCTTATTATATGTGGAGGTAATGATTGCTACCAGCTCCCTAACTCCAATACATTGTGTTCTTTATTATTTTAACTTTTTATTTATTTATTTTACATTAGAATATTTTCTGATTTCAAAGGTTATTTTGTACCCTTGTCAACTCAGGAGAAACCCAGTAGGGGAGAGCTCCACCTAGTGGTGGATGAAAATACTAAACATGAACTGAGACTTCCTGTTGTGTGGATCTAAATAACAAACCAACAACCTACATTCTCCTTAATTAGTTCATCACATTTTACATTTGTTCATAGAGTCACAATGTTTTTTAATTGTTATTAACAATCAGCGATCTGTGTTGTTTATTTTTAAAAAATAATCTCTAAGAGGGACATGATGTCTCCTGCAGGGGGCGCACTTGTTTACAGAACTGAAGCCATATTGTGATGTGAGCTTCAACCTGACAGCCCTGCATTTTTCTCCCATCTACAAAACATTCAAATAGCGAAAAACTGCACAAGATTTCCTCAGTTTTGACATTTTTACTATTTGCATTTTTTTTATTTGACTGTAAATAAAGCAGTTATGCCAAACTGTATATCATTATAAATCTTGAGGCCTGAGAGTTATGGTCCAGACTGCAGTACTGTGAAAGGTCCCCTTAAAGATGTATTGATTTAATTTTTTTTCCTCCTTGCTCTTGAAGGTCATAGGTCATCAAATAAATTTCAATAACAGACAAAGATAAATTGAGTGAAAACAAAAAGCAGTTTCCAAATTATGATTTCATTTCTTAAGAGGAAAAAATCTATCCAAACCAACCTGCCCTGAAGTGGTTATTATTAAATAATAAATTAACTGTAATTAAACAACTGTTAATAGCAATTATTTGGAGAACTGAGCATTGTTTCACAAGCCAGCCCCAGGCCTGATTAATGCAGTTGTTGCCACCAATCACTTTGATGATTGTTGAATCTGGCACAATTGTTTATTAGATTCTGGGTCAATTACTTTTTCAGGCTTGTTTGAATAGCTTTTTTTTTCTTGCCCCCTGCTTAAAAATTTAAATCATGATTTGAAAACAGCTTTTTGTATTTATTCAACTTTAATCCAATACTTGTTTGATGATTTCAAACATTTTAAGTGTGACAAAAAAAAGCAAAAACAGGCTAAATATTTAGTGGATCAAACTCTTTATCACTCCACCGTGCGAGGTAAATATATGACGCATCCACATAATTACAATAAAAAAACGGGAACAACTTAAAGTTGTTAAATGACAGCTTTAACATTGAAAGAAAATAAAGATGCTGAACTTTCTACCTGTGTCTGTAAACAGGTTTGTGCTGATTGATTCTCACATTTTGATTTTTAAATCTGGTTTTTGTAGAAACAAATCTCTGAGTGACTTTTAGATCTTGACTCACGGCTGTAGAACTTAAAGTCGTTCATGTTCTTGTGTTGAAGGATGTTTCTAAAAGATCCAAACAAAAAACACTTCAAAAGTAGCTCATTTGGTTGATCATGGACAGAACTTCTCCATTCGGTGGGGATTTTTTTTGGGCAGATATTTTTGCGTTTTAAGGGCGTTTGGTCAGACGTTCCTGTTCCCTTACGGGAAAAAGTCACCAGCATGAATAGAAATACAAGAAGAGGAAATCATTTCATCAGGTGGTTCCAGGCTAGAACAGAACTGAAGAGAAAAAACACACAAGCCCAGCTTTTGTTTAAGCTCCTGTTTTAGATAGATGTGCCTCAGAGGGTTTGCTCCATGAAATGTATTTATTTAACGACTCTTTCGGAGAAATAACAGGCGGATTCTTTGTAGGCGACAGAACCAGTGTGATAAAGAGTCCAGTTTTTCAATATAACCAATCAGATACAGCAGACATGTCAGTTTTCTGAACTGCAGCTGAATAAAGCAGCTTCTTGAAAGGTTTCTGTCTGCCTGACTTCACCAGGGTTGGTCTTCAGAGGGTTTGTCATCATTTTCACACGCTTCCATTTTGAACTAAGCAATGAACAGATCAAACTTTAGTGAGGTTTCAAGGTTTTTGAGCTCAAATACTGGGATTGGCCTTCCGGGGTTGTGCATGTGTGTGTGTTGTCTTTCTGGGTACACTGGCTTCCTCTGACCGTTCGCTCATGTGCTTTTATGTGAAAATGGTTGTTCGCCCTGTGAAGGACTCTTACTGTGCAGTGCGTGTCTCTCCATTGAAAGGGTTAAAAAAAGTAAAGAAAACTGATGTATATTTGTTTAATCTCTCAAGGCAATGGTCATTCAACCCACACTTTAGTACCCGAAACATTGAAAACCTAACCAAGCAGTCAAACCCAATTCTGTTTAGCTAAGCCCACACTGGGTCAGTTCTTATGTAACATTGGGTTGGATTAATAAAATAATCTATAATAATAATAATTCATCAGTTATTAAAACAAGGGGCTAAAATGAGATGCTTCAGCCCAAAGATCCCATCAAAATGGATTTACAAAATAAAGATGTAAAATGTGAAATTTTGGTAATTTACCAGTGTGCAAAACTTCTTGACCACTTTTAAACATTAATTGATAATTTCATGTGGACCACCCCTTCTTTTACTTTTTAATTGCACATATTTCCAGTTTAGATTGAAAGCATAGTTGTCTTTTTAACAAATCTGTGTTCTGTGTTATTGGTTGACTAAATATGTGATCTTTAATAGTTAAATTATTTTATTTTTTTCCCTTTAACTGTTTTACTTTGGTTAAAGGGTGGCGCCTCCCCTCTGGGTGAAGAGATGCGATCTCAGTGACCGGTCTAAATGTCTGGACGGTCTGTGCTGAAATTTGTGAATTTTTGTAACGATGGGGAAGAAGTCCCACGAAGCATTTCTTAGGTTACCCGTTGATGCTTCCTCCCATTCCAGTTTTTCAGTTTTTGGCAGGTTTTGCATGTTGGCCAGGACTCCAGTCAGAGCGTTTGTAACAGAACAGGTTCAGCTACAGTGAGTCGTTTCTGTAAATGTCCTCATTGACCTCTGGAAGTCTCCGTGTTGCTCTCGGAAAGTCTTCAGATTCTCTGTATTGTTTACTGAAAATGTGTCTCAGAATAAAACTGTCTTAAGTTTTATAGTGTTAGTAAAACAGATGACTGAATCAAGCACTCAGGTTCTCTGTTAATCGTTGAGCTGTCGGTTTGCTCCTCAGCCTCTGGTTTGTTCCTGTGACAGGGCTTCAGCTGGAACTGTTACAAAAAAAACAAGCATAGCAGCTTTCAACAACCACAGATTTTCTTCTTTTTTTTTCAGGAACAGCAAATTCCAGCTAAATGACACAGGAAACACAGTAGCTTCTCCTTCTCTGTCCTCCCACAGCACAACAACACGGGTCATTAACCTTGCATAAAATTATATTAAGAAGGAAAATACAACAGATGGTGACAGATGTGGCGTCTTGTTGAATTTATGGTAATTACAGCCATTTAGGAAGACAGGACATTGTTCTAGTTTAACTACTTTAAGAAGAGATCGACTGGGATTAAAAGACTAAATTACTCCAACTTTGGACTAAAAAAAGAGAGGCTTGTGTAATTAGGTTTCAAATATGAGTCATCTGTTTGAATCCAGACAGGACTCAGGTCTCTGTGTTTGGACCTGAGCACAACACAAGCAAGCAGCCACTTACACCGGATGGCCGAGATGACGCATCTGACCCAGAATCATGCAGAAATACTTTGATTTTTGCATTTTGTTTGACTCTTGATGTATTTGTACACTGAATGAGCTTCACAATGAAGTTTAAAATGAAAATGTATGAATCTTCAATTTGACCTTGTGTCATTTTGTTCTCTGTTAAACAGAATATAATCTGTCTGGCCAAAAGCGAAGAAATTAAATGTAGTTTGGAGTAGCAGGAAAATTGCACATGTATGTGTGCTGTTCATGATGTGGCCCTTATGATACTGTATGTATAACGGGATGAATGGTGTGTTTTTTTTTACTAACTAAATTGTGTAAAACATTCAGCGTGTGTCAGCTCAGAGGTTTTAACTTTTTGTCAGGATTTTACTGTCCTTGCAGAGTATTTTCTGTACCTGACACTCAATTTACCAATTTGATCTGAATGTTCACACATTCATCGCTGTATTCGGACAGCAGACAAATGCAAAAAAATATATAATTTCCCTGCCCATACGTGACCCATATCTGACTTCTTTCTTTTTTATGGCGGTTTGAGCGGTCTGCTTCCAGTCTTTGAAGCGACAGTGAATTAAAATGTGAAGGGAAACGTTTCTAGATGTTTTCATGGAAACCAAGATGTGGGGGAGTGTCGGCAGCTTTGGCTTCACCCATCTGGACTCCGCCGGATAAAACTTAATGTTTGCACTGTCACTAAACACATGTTATCCCATCAACAGGTCGCGCTGAATCGACTGCTTCTCCGTCCCAAAACAAACAACAACAAGATCATCACCAGCAGCCAAACAGTTGCTGTGGATTTGTTCATGCGCTATGCGTTGCTGAATTATTTAGTTGCCAGGGGTTGTTGCTGCTGTGCACCGAAGGAGACGGTTCCCTAGGCAATTGTCAAGCTTTACGAAGGTCCTGTAAGGTAGCTGAGTGTAAGACATGAAAGTTTCTTTAGGATCATGAAAAACTCAGATTTGACATGCCTCATTTATATCATGAGGGAGATGAAGAGGGAGAACAGAGGTCTTCAGAGTCTTTTCTACTCGGATCTATTCTCAAGCTCAGTTTCTGTCAGTCATCACAAAGGTTCATTAAAACCTTTTCTCCAGTTAATGTAGGGTTACCTTAATATCAGCATGTGTTGTATTATATTCACTACAAATTAAAATGTACTATCAACAAGCATAAGAGTATAACGGGGAATAGGAAATTTTGTACCTACACTGTAACAAATGGCTGTAAAAACAACATTGTACAAATACAGTAAGGTGGCTGGGTTTTGAAAATACTGTGATCTGAAATTGGCATGGAAAATATATAGGATGTGATTGGACCTCTGGATCACGTACGGAAATTTGCGGCTGTACTGAAAAATTGAAATGTACAGTTGCATTGTGGGAAAGTTTTTCAGTAATGGAAGTCTTACTGAAAAAAACATTACAGTAAGACTGTTTGAAATTACAGTAAGACTATAAAAAATTACAGTAATGTTACCGTAAAAAATTACAGTAAAACTGTAAAAAATACAGTAAAACTGCAAAAATTATATTAAAACTGTAATAAAATTACACTCAATCTGTTTTGCGTAGCCCTGGGCTCCAGCTATGACATCATATTAAGTTAAGTTTTAGCAGAATTTTTATTTTGATACATTTTACTGAATCATTTGAGCTCAACTTAAATTCAACATAATTAATAAATATGCCTTATTGATAGGTTTTATTTTATTTGTTTAATCTGACTGTATTGGTGTTGAATTTTAAACTGCATCAAATAAAATCACAATGGACCAAACTGAATTATATGCAACTATGATATAACATTAAATACTTTTGTTGTAAAGTATATTGAAATTCTTTTTGTTGGGTTTAAAAAACACTTAAACATGCTTCATGGTTCATATAATGGTTTAAAAACTAACACACTAACATATAGTTGATGGATTTACCTGTTCTTCTTTTTGTGGTGTTGATGAAATAAATACAAATTTCTTTGACCTGAAGCAATAACATTCAAATCTAATGACATGTCCTTAGAAATGACTGGTTTGTCTCACAAACAAACCCAAAGCATCTTGCTAAAGCGACCTAAAAAGGAGCAACCTTTGGTTACAAAGCACCTACACCCCAGCTTGTTTTGCTTACAGCTGTTGCTTTGCACATTTCATCAACAAAATCTAAAGTTGCTCCCCGCAGGAGAGTCTCCCCACACACAAACCGGCTGATGGTGCAAAACAACCCTGGCACCACCGATGTAAAAACTGAAGAGGCAATGATAAACTCAGACCAATTCTAGGAACGGGTCATAAAACGTCCGCAAACATACGACCTGTAGCATGACCTCTGTCACGCCGGTCCGGCTCTCCTCATTTAGTCTTTAAACCGAGTTTGAATCCTATTGGACAAGTGCGCAGCAATGCAGAGGATGTTTTTATTTGCGCGTTCAAATCGGGAGGAGACCTGTGATCACCTTGTTTTGCTTCATGTGCCATCTCTTTTCCAGGCTGATTCTGATGCAACATCCACCACGTAGGACTCAACCCTCTCGGTACCTGAGCTGAGATGTGTGAGTGTGCATGTGTGCACTTTAAACCCTGCACACATTTATTTAGTTATGACATGATTTTTTACTTCCCAGTTTCAGAAACACAGATCGTCCAGCAATAAAAATACACACTTCCATCCACATTGTGACCTGAACGGTGGTGTCAGAATGTGACCCTCGTTCACCGCCCTTCAAACCGACCACACCTCTCCTGCTTAACCACCATATCCCCCCCAGCCCCCACAAACCCCCGCTCGTAGATCCCCAGCCGGCCTGCATTGTTTTTAAGACCTGCTGTCGCCCTGGCTCACAACAGATTTGTTAAGAAGGTGGTCATTACTCGTCCTATAGGAGCACATGGCCCATATGTGGAGGGAGCTGCTGCAACAGATGGGTAAACTACATGGGAAGCTGGGTAATTACAGCCCGATGACACCCAGATGCCACGTGTTGCTTCGCTGGAGAATACTGCATACCCAGAGCCGGCCCAAAGTTCGACGAGGCCCAAAGAATGATTTTATTTCATAACTCATCAGTTCCGCCACCACGTCTTACCTTTATTTTGCTTGTGCTCAATCATTTTTGTTTTCTGCTAACAATAAGTTAATTTTAAGTAAACCATAGTATCAGTTGCTTCACATTATTGATCATCAACACCACTTTTTTTCCCCCTCAAAGTACTTTAATAAAGCTTCACTGGGTACGTTTGACACGCCAAATGACCTAAAACTTAATGAACTAGTCTGAAGGGAAGGCGAGGGAAAATTTGAACAGCATGGAGTAGCTTTAGGTATTTCAGCTAAAGCTGTTTGTTCTATATTTTGAGCAACAACTCCCACTTAGTTGAGTTTTTCTCATGTCTATTATAAAAGATATTTAAGCATATTTGGAGAAGAAACACCGTATTCTTTGGACTATAAGCCGCTACTTTTTTTCCCACGCTTTGAACCATGCTGCTTATAGCCCGGTGCGACTTTTCTGTGGATTTTTCTTCAACCACCAGGGGGCTCTTTAGCAGGAAGTGAATGATTGGAAGTCAACATTGGAAATCAAAGAAGAAAGAGCTAACTTTCATTTAGCACATGCTAGCAGCAAGCACGACATGCTAGCAGCAAGCACGACGGAGAAATGTTTTCAAACTCATATCCCCTCATTACGGAAACCACAGGAAGAAGTTCATATGATGCCGCTTTTAAGTTGAAGGCTGTCGATCTGACTGCACTTAAGCTCTGCGTGACCGAATCCATGGTTCGGCGTTGGAGACGCAGGGCTGCGTCCTTAATAGCAGATTGGTGCGTCCTTGCGGAAAACCGAGAGCGGCGGAGATACCAGCAGCTTATAGCCCGGTGCGGCTTATATATATGTAAGTTTCCAGTTTATTTTTTAACTTTGTGGGTAGGGCTTATATTGAGGTGCGCTCTACAGTCCGGAAAATAATCACTGCTGGTATTACTTTCAAATGAAGCCTTTTCATAATACGAGCATAAATTATGTATTTTAGTAACCCAGGTAACCAAAGGTCAGCAAAATCTACTTTGACCTCAAGCCGCTCTCATACCAAAATTAAATGTTTATTTCAAAAAGTTCTGTTCAAACATTTGGTTTTAGTTGTAAGAAGATATTTTAAAGTTTTTAATTGCACCTTTTTGGCTGTTTATGATGAATTTGATCATTGGGAATTTTCCTTTTACAAAAGGTTTTTGTCTCAGTGTTGTCTGGTCAAAAATGAAGTTTTGCATCTGGGGGTTAATGTGAAAAAAACAAAGTCAGGAAGGGGCGTGAGCATGACAAAACAACCTTGTCTCCTGCAGCTGATGCAGCTGCATCCCAGCGAATGCAAAGTTATTTGCATAGTAAAATATAAGGGATGCTTTCAGGATACAGGGTGTTGTGTTTCCTCATTATTCAAGATTTATGCACGTTAATTCTGTTCTGTGCTCCAGAGAGTATGGATTAGAAATACAGGGTTACATCATGCTGACATGCAGTTTCAGACTTGATGTTTCTTTGTGTTACAAAATTATTTGTTATAGGCTAAAAAAATACAGGAAGTGAATAAAAAAAAGTTTTTAGTTGAATTTGTTTTGTTTACTACTTCAAACATATCTGCATTCAAACACCATGATGCATCTTCAGATAACAATTTAGACATTAGAGTGCCCTGGAAATAGTATGAAACGAGACTAAAAGTCACCTCTTGTTGCCGCGACTTCCTAATTTTCGGAATATCCATGTTTTGCTCTGTTGCTACAGCTCGCCTTTCATGCAGTCTGACTGATTTGCCTCCCATGCAAATGTCAACTGAAGACTGAAGTCGCAGGGAAGAATCAGAGCAGCCAACAGGAAAAGGAAACAAATTATTTGAGGTAAAATGAAATGTTTGTTCACAAGGCAAAATAGAAGCTTCATATGTAATGCTTTTCCTCACTTTTTTTTGCATATGTCAATCAAATGATCTTAAATTACTGACAAGATGCTTTTGTCAGTGGCGCACCCAGAACTTTTGCACAACTTTGCGTTTAACTAAAGAGCATCCACCTCCTGTATTAAGTAATTCCTTCTAAAAATATTGAGCATATAGGATTAACAGTGTTAGTGGAGCAAGGTTTGGGCTCCTATTTGTGGTTTAATTTAATTTCTACGTTCATTTCCTTGTTCTTTACAGAATGTAAGTTTTGAAGATGCGGTGGGGACGCGGTGGGAATGCCATGGGGATGCGGTGGGGATGCGGTGGGGACGCGTTGAGGGCATATACTTTTGTGAATACTTTTGCAAAGCACTGCAGGTCAGACAGAGGGAGCATTATTATATGTATATGATTAAAGCCCTGATGCCATAGAGATCTTGAGAATAAACATACAGTTATGGTCACATGAATAAAAGCGAGCATATTGTTAAATGATGATAATAACAGCAACAATCAGCGGGGAGATGGCTTGTATTCACACTTACACACACACACACACCTTCCTTTGAAGTACATGTGTGTGTATGTTGGCGTGCTCTCTGTCTGCGGTCCCTCCCACATGAATAGAGCCAGGCCCTGTGCAGTCGACAGCTGTCTCCTTTGAACGCCCAAAGACAAAAAGCCTTAAATCCAGCGACCTACCCTCTTTCATGTGTTCACCTGATACCACGATTCTTTGCCTTACTGTTACTCTGTTTAGCTCCGTAGCTCCAGGCTGCAGCTTGTCGCTGCTCTGCACAGTCCAGGGATCCGTAAAGAGTTTTAAAAAGAGTGTTTCATGCAGTTCAGCAGCTAAATGGTGATTAAGAAAAAATGATGGCATGCCACGCAGAAGTCATCAAGACCGCGTACTGTGGAAAATGTCTCGTAAAGACTCACTTAGAAATGACTGGACACCTTTTGCACAGAGCAATTTTTCAATGAGATTTATGCGAGGCTAAGAGTCAGTTGATAGCAACAGCGGAGTTAGCTGGATGGGAAAAAGGAGTAATGTGTCATCTTATGATAAATTCCGCTCTTATTGCAGCTGTCTAATCTCACACTGAAATTTTTGCACAAATGCAATTTTTAATTTGGCGGACCGCAGGATAAGATTTTTTAAAAACAGAAACATAATAAATATAAATGCACTTCAAAGACACCAAATTTGACCAAGTATTTCTGGTCTAGTTTCTAAAGCAAATGTCTTAGTTTCACTTGAAATAAGACAAAACTAACTTACAAATAACTTTTCAGCAAGATTTAGGAGCTTGTTTTAACTCAATAATTCCTTATTATTGGAAAAACTAAAATCAAATACTTGTTCCATTGGCAGATACATTCACTTATACCAAGACATTTTCCCATGTTATAAGTGGAACTTATAAAATGAACTTTTTAGAGTTAAGGTTAAGGAATTATTGACTTAAGCTCCTATATCTTGCTGAAAAGTCACTTCTAAGTGAAAAGTCACTTTAAGTGACTTTAAGTCACTTTAAGTGACTTTTCAGCATGACTGCGTTGTTTTATAATTGGGATATAACTGAATCTAAAAGAAAACATTTTTGTGAGGTGACTAGATTTTAAGAAAGAATCCAGGATTTTGGAAGAGCTGTCCAAAGGAATAGTCAAAGATCCATTTGTGATCCTTTCCTTGGCTAACAGTGGCTGACAACTAGTTTTTGGAATGGTGATTTTATATAAAACATGAATTTCATCACCTTTTTTCAGAATAAATGCACTCAAATTAAAATTGATTGTGAGATTATGCTGCTACAGTTAATCCCATTTTTGTTTTTTACATATCTTTTCCACAAGTGTCAATAAATGTTTAGGGTTCTTTATCTAGAATATTCACCAGAACCTTTGTTTAATTAAAACGTAGTAACATGTGCTGTTGTTGCTACAGTTTAACAAGTATTGGCTTGTTTTTTAGTCCTCTTTTTTAAACGAGTGAACCTCAGAAGAAAAGATTTCAATTTGGCTCAGTTTACAAAGCGGCACCCCAGCAGATCTTCTGATGTCGATATCTCCCAGAACCCTCACTCACTCTGACTAAAAGCATCATAGATGAAAGCTAAAAATAGGGCCGTATGTTTGGAAGAAGATCCGGGAGTCTTGGAAGTGTGTGTGATAACCCAGGCAGTCTGCCCTCTGTGTGTCCGTCTGCCTCCCATTCACTGAGGGTAATTAGAAAATCTTCAAGGCAGGAGCTACTTGGCTTTGTGTATCTCGATGTGTGTGTGTGTGTATGTGTGTGTGTAGTTTGTGCATATGGAGGCAGAGGCCCAATACTGTACCAGGCAAAGGTTTCCACCAAATCGTTCTTGCATAACTCGGTGAGCGATAACACCGGTGCATTCCTCTCAACACATATCACAGCTGGCAGCATCTTTGCTTCACTTTTTCCCAGCTCTCTTTTTCAATGCAGCCCGTCTGAGCGGGAGAGCATAAGGGTCCCACTGTGAGGGGGGACAGGAATTAAGCTGCCACTTTGGAGGATTCCCTCTGTGCTGCTTTGTTTAGCAGAGATGAAGAGATCTGGGGGATCGTCCGGGCTATGGGTTACTGCGTTCATCAGGAGGTAGGTCAGTGGGGGTTACAGCTGCAGGTGTTCATATGTCTACTGAAAACCTTGTCCTTCCAATCTGATTTGTAACAGTCTGGGGAGACGTTTCTCCCAGAGACACTGTTTCTATTGAAGATTTCTTCCGTTTAAACTTTTGCTGGCTGCTTCAGTTTGAAAAAGTAGATCATACTGCTGAATTTGATCATTTTATGCTTTTTCTTGGCAAAATTAACGTGTTTCCATTCAAACTTTGTTTAATGCGGGGCGTTTTCACAGCTGATAGTCTAGTGGACTCAGTTCAATTGGGGGCCACAACGTCCATGTTTGTTACATTTTCAGCTGATGTGGTTCGCTTTCACACTCGAATTGTGTCAAATGAGCCAAACCCTTTGAAAAAGCTGTTCCTCCACTCGCCTGTGGTGGCGCTGCACTGAGAACCACTGAAAGAAATGACTTGAAAATTTCTGAAGAAGATCCTGGGCGCTTCCTCTTTCACAAAATGCAAACAACAATGTGGTAGCATCCGATTTTAGCAGTTATAGGGTTTCTCTTTTGTCTTTGGCAAGAGCCATTTCTCCCGCTGGTAAATTTGATGGCATTTACCCAGAATGCCCTGCGCAATAGTCTGCTTTCTGCTTTTGGAACAGCTTCCAGTCTGCTTGGCGTTCACATATGCATTTGAATTGCACCAGAACTCACTTCAGCCAAGCTGATGTCTAGGTTTTTGGACGGACCACAATTCGCTTTTGTGGTCCGCATTAGAGTTTGATTGTGCATTCACACCTCCCCAAACGAACCCGACTGTCTAGACCAGGGGTGTCCAAATCCTGCATGTTTTAGTTCTCTCTTTAGTGGTAGCAACAACCTCCTCAGCAAGTCAATGTTCTTCTTAGGCCTCTAATAAGCCATCATTTGATGCAGGTGAGAACTAAAACCTGCAGGATGCCGGCCCTCGATGACCGACTTTGAGAACCCCTGGTCTAGACAAACGGACTAAAGTTTGATCAAAAGGACTAAACAGTGTCATCCTGCACGATGAGATAATAGATTGTATAAACATGGATATGGAGGGTGCACGGGCCATAAAACACCACCATCAAGCAGTGTATATACACTCTTGCTTGCCAAAACACAACCTTTAGCTTCACTCCCAACACTTTCCTCTGCCATCACCCGATGAGCAGCTGGTCCCCATGGCTGCTGCCCTCCCATAGGCTCTGGCTGGAGAATACAACACCTCTCTGTTGGTTTCCGATTGGCTGAGGGCACCGTATGAACCGCCAATCCCAGCGTCTGGAAAGTTGCCGTGTTTACAGAGTGGCGCCCTGATCCAAAGGGTGTGTTTAGAAGGTTGTAAAGCTCTGGCTGAGAGAGCCGAACGTGTTAATGTGTAGCTCTCCTCCTGCGGCGCGGTTGAGAGGCTGAGGCGCTGGGGTAATGTTTAGGCCTGTGGACTTTGGTACTGATTTCTTTCTGATTCACACAAATGAGTCAAATGTGGCGATCATTTACTCACAGTGAAAGGCCAAATGAACTCTTGAGGACAAACTCAGAGTTCTTCCAGGTTGAATTGGATGTAGAGTGCAGAGAGGTGTGTGTGTGTGTGTGTGTGAAGTGTTTTAGATTTTTCATCTTCAAACTGTTACACAAGCTCAAAGCTGTATTTATGCTGCCCGTGTTGCTCAAAGTGGATTTAATTAGTTTTTTCCTCTTTCACACTTTTTCATGACAGTGTTTTGGGTAAAACAGAACTAAAAGTACTTAGTCATCCTTCTTTTTCTTATCTTCCAAGAAGTCAGATATACTTACTGCATAAGGTTTTAAAGCGGTAATAATCAATCAATTATGCAGTATTAGTTGTATTAATATAATTAGTCATAAATATCATCTTGTTTGTTGGATTCGAAGTATCTTGAAAACAACAATGTTTCAGCAGATATTAAACATATATTTCATAAAGCCCTCATTTCCTTTACTTTTGTTTATTGGTCTGATGTAATATTCCAATTTTAAATGTCTTGTTTTTATTTAATGTAAATCAAATGGAAGAAACTTGTAGTTACCTAATGTATTGAATGGGTCTGTAGATCTGCAAAATATGCAACAGATTTTAAATAATCGACTGGAAAGTTTACATTTATTGTGAAAAGCCCCTGCCAACGGTGCCAGTGTGTTTGAAAAGCAAAACAAAAAGACTCTTTTCCTTTCAATGATTATAATAAAAAGCAACACAAAGCAAATAGTTGACGAATATAACCAATATCGGTCCAGCTTCCAGATCGCTCCAGCTGCTCGCCGGGTTCTGGCTCTTCTCTGTCCTTTGGTTTGTGTTGACTCATTTGTGGTATTTGCTGCTGTTTTGTGTTTTTTTTTTACACCTCTCCAGTTGCGAACACTTCCGCACTTCAACTAGAAAGTCTTTCTCCATTTTTGTGCACACATCCAGGAACACGCAGGGGTGTGTGGGTGTGTGTGTGTGTGTGCAAATGCACACATGGCAGATTCAACTACAGCAAAGCATGTGGCAGCTATAAAATGTAAATATTAATCAGTCGGGTCATTATACAGTGCCTATCAAAAGTATTCCTCCTTTTTAAAAAAAAAAGATTTTGTTGGGTCTAGTGACCTTTTTATAAGAGAGTGGTCAGACAGGAAAGTGGGTAAAGAGAGAGGGCAAAGGTCATCAGGCCGAGACTTGAAACTGTGGCAGCCGCATCGAGGAGTAAGGCCTCATTATGTGGGTTGTGATCTATCCCTGCCCCATTACAGCACCCTAGGATTCACCCTCTTGAAAATGTTCCCCTCTTTATTGTTATTTCAAATCAATCATGGTCAAAACATTTAGGGTGTTTGGATAAGAAATATTTAAAAAATCCATTAATGTAAACGTGATTCTTACAGAATAATGCCAATTAAATAAAAACATTGAAAATCCAAGAATAATTTTTATAGGCATTTTCATAGCCTAATTTTGCAGCTATGAATGATTTGTGTACTTGTGCGTGATATTTTAAATCATTTTTGTCATAAAAATGTTATATACTTTTAATTCCCTTTATGACAAAAGTAAAAGTGCACAAATTCGTTTTACATTTTAGTCAAATCTTAAAATGAACCTGTCACTCTGCTGGTTTCTGGCTGATCTAGCTCTGATGAAAGTTTTCATTTTAAAAATTCTGCATTCAGCTTTTCAGTTGGCAATATCATCTAAGTTCAGCCGCACACTTTTTCACTTTTCAGCCACGTTGTCACTTTTTGCCTACGGGCGTTTAAATTTGCTTCCCCGTCTCTCTGAGGCTCTGTGCAGCAGGCTGCAGCCTTCCTGATATGTCTGTGTTTGCATGTGTTTGGCTGCACGATGCACCCAGCAAAACAAAGTAGCAGCCCATGCATGGCGGGATTCAGCCATTCCTGATGGGAGTTGACAGAGAGTTGGCTCTCAGAACAACACAAGTGAAACCGTCAGACCCACCAAACCGAAGCTGTAAAGATAATGAATTAATTAAAAGTAAATAATAAATAAGAAATCTTATTTTAAAATAATCTATGTTTTCAAAATACTTTTGAGATTTGAGTGTTGGGTTGTTGGAGATTTATTTAGTTTCTCTGCTCACAGTTGAGCATATTATGAAGTATTCCTTCATTTCTCCATATTTTGTCTCTAATCTACCAAACTTTCATAAGTTTTCCAACTCAAGTCACACTTATGCTGCAAAAATAAAAGACTTCAGACTTGACTTTGATTTGTATTCTAAAAGATTTTAGACTTGATTTGGACTCGTGGTTGGAGACTTGAGTTTTGATAACAGTTTATATCTAATGTGATGAAGCCAGTGAGGCAGATAGATGCTGCAGCTGCACTGCATGTTGTATTGAAAGGATGAGCTTCATTATTATCAATTGTAATAATAATCTATTAATGTTTGCTGCAGCTTCATTATAATGATCACTTAGTCGTCTCTTCAACTCAGTGATGTATTAAATGACTTTTGATCATCTATCACTATTAAGCCATTTTTAACATAAGGACACTTGAGGCTTAAAATATCAAAATAAAAGCACTTTTGTTTTTATTCAGTGAGCCTTTTAGCACCATTACATACTACACTATATGTTGTTCATTATGTTGTGATGTGTATTTGAACATTTTTACCATTAACTGAGAATACAAGCTTGCAATCTCGATTTAGAAAATCGTTTCTGAAAAAAATCCCAAACTCTAACAGTGAGGAGAAGAAAACTCTAAACCACAGCAAGTGGTGAAGCAATGAACAAGGGTTTTAAAATCTTTCTTTGAATTAAATGTCTATCTATTCATTGGCCTGTATTTATTAGTATCAAATATAACAATTCGCTCAATTGCCACCATAATATAATCTAAAATGCTAAATGATTAATGCATAATTGTTGATGAAAATTGCTAGATTTAAATTCTTAACTGTTCTTGTAATAATTTTAGCCTAAAGACAAACAGGACAGGTTTGGACTCTTTAAAATATCCATGATTCTTTTGCAGGATGAAAAATATTTTGTCAGCATGTGGCAATGTCATAGCAGGACTTATACTCTAACCAGAACCTCATATTCTACGTCACGTCTCAATGGTTCGGCAAGTATGGAAAATATTACTTAATGCTCAAGAGTTAATAAATTCAAAAGTTAGTTAAAGAGATCTATGCAGAAAGAAGGACTGGCGCTGCGATGTTTTTTGAGAAGTTCAATGTCAGAGGACTGCTTCCTGAACCAATATTGCATGTACTCACACACGCACGCACATCGTTTCCCCCTGTTGCCTGTCAAACACACCTGCAGACCTGCTGGTCGGGTCAAGTTTCAGTCATTCACGGTCGAGACGTTGAAGTTTGTTTAGGAAATGAGAGCAAATGCTAACCTGCAGCGCGTCGTTCATTGTGTTCGTCTTTAAACAGCGAGCTGGCCGCTCCTTGTTCAGGCCCAATTTTTGGTATTGTCGTGCTTTTAAAGGGCTTGTATGTGTTTGCTCTGAGGGCATTATGAGGTGCTATGTTAACGTAGAATCTCCAAACACACCTGTCTGTTTCTTCCAAAAGGCCCGCTGTTTGATCCTGTGCGATTAGCCCCCTGCAGTGTGTTTGCTGAGACATTAGCATTAACAGCAGTGACAATTGTGTTGTATTTCGTTCAGTCAAGCTCTAATTGACATTAAGAAAGAAAGGAGTGCCCACTATGCTAGCCTTTTGTGTCTTTGAGATAGTGAATGTAGGGAGAGACAGACACTTTGCCATATTTTGATTGACCACATATATGGTTAGAGTTGCAGTATGTAGCTTTTATAGCATGCTTTTATTTTTTTATACATATTTTTACACATTTGTTAAAACTATTACAATGTCATGACAAATATACAGTTTGAAAAATCGATAGATCTGGTGAATCTTCCTCCTGTGTCCTGCTGCCCTCTGCATGAATACACAGCTCTGTCAGAAACAGCCAATCAGAGACAGGAGGAGGACCTGTTTCTCTGCTATGGTACAGCTGGTTCACCGCATCGCCACATTAGCAGTGAGTGCATGAGGTTGACTGACAGTGCTAGGACGCTCCCTCTGACTGTGATTGGTTGTTTTTGATCAAGATTGATGCATTTCTGCAGGTAGCAATAGACGGACTGAGAGGAGATGGAAGAACAAGATCTTTTCACGGACGATCTGTCTCACACTATACTGTCACGGCATAGTAACCGTTTGAACAAATATGTAAAAAAACAACATATTTTTGTAAAAGTTAGATACTTTTAGTGGTAAACCAGTTGAGCTTTAAAAGCCAAACTGAATTCATCATCACTGTGAAGAGCCACACAGTAATTTCAAGATTAGCTTTATACCACACTGCTTGCTGAAACTGTTATTTTTCTTAGTCCTTAAGGCTTTAGTGAAATTCTGTTTTGTTTTTTACAAGTGTCTTCAGGTTTGGCTTGTACTCTGTTATAGATGCTTGAAGCAACTCCTTCACGTGTAGGTCAGTGAAAACAGGACAATAGTTAGACTTAGCTTGTTTAAGCAAAGCAAAAATTCATTAACAGATATACAGAAAAGTTTTGAGCTCCATCTGCCAAACCGGCGGATGTGGAGGTTTCTCACGCAGAACATTTTTGAAGCATGTAGGACAATTTACTCCTGTGTCTCAATTTGTATTTGACCTCTTACATTTGTACGTTTTACACTGGACATTAAACATTATTTTGGTGCAACACCCCGAGACAATAGCTGGCCCCCAGTGAGTTTAAAAACTCCCTGGATTCCTGCTCAGCAGACTTATGGAGCACTGCTGCAGACTTGTACAGCTCGCTAAACAGAAGTTCATAACCTGTGCTTCACGTTATGCAGCTTTTGTCAGTGCTGCCTTCAAGGAGTGTGGAAAATTTCGGTATCAAATGGCAGCACAGGACTCACCACGCAAGTTTGCCGCTCCTGCTGTCTAAATTTAAGCTCATTAAAGCCCAACACAAATCATTTCTCATTTTCTCTCAGACTGTTTAGGTCAGACTAAAACATGCTAACCACTACAGCGCTAATAAACCAGATTTAGACTTAAGACTCTTTCTCTTACCTACCAGAACTTTGCCTTCTTCTGATCATTTTCAAATTGTTTAGATGTATGTTGAATCATAAGATACTCACTGGGATGTATATATACATCTGCTTTCCAAAGGTACAGAGAGGTTCAAATGTCAGCAGTCATTTACTTCAGATGGGAAGGTTGTATGGCAAAACCAACTTTAGTATCTATTCCCAAATATGTCTTGAGCACCAAGAGCATCGAGACTCTGTAACATAACACCAAAAAGAAATGAACCAAGCCATGAAGAGCAAAAGCTTGACATACAAAAGCAGACTGCTGTGCAGACTAGAGCTAGCTGAACAAGAAAAACGTTGATGCATGTTGTGTCCTGCTCGACCAGAGCATTTGGATAAGCAAATCCTCCACTGCGATTTGGGTTTTCTGGTCTCTCCTGGAGATAAAGAACCTCATAAAGAGCCATCATTCAGATTTTGCTGTAATCATTAGCTCCAGAATTAGGGGCAGCCAGATAAAGAAGTCAATGAAAAGCTAAAGTAATGCAGTAGCACACGGCTTCAAACATTTATAGGACATTTGCCAGTTTTTATGTGTAGGACAGTTTTGATTTCACTCAGAGCCTACGACAATTTTTTCACTTGTCCGGTTGTTTGAGAGAAAAACTAAATTCCAAATATCTAATTTCTCAAAAATCCAAATTTAAGTTTCTGAATTATGAAAGGCTTCTACAGGTGATCCCAAAAACCTAAAAACCTAGGTTTCTGTTCGACTCAAGTGGTGTTTGAACATTAATGCAAGCAGATCAGCCACCACCCCAAAAGCAGGAAACGGGCAGCGCGGGGCCCAAAGCAATTGTGCAAGTCCAACGGTAGTGAGAGAATGGCTTGTGGTCTCTTACCAATGAAAAAAGAGAAATCCAACAATTGCTAAAATCTGACTCTACTTCCTTTTTGTTTACGTTTTGTGAAGGAGGAAGTTGTGCTCCTGTGTTCTGTGGAGGTTTTTGTATCGTTTCCTTCAGTAGTTCTTGGTGCAGAGCCATCACAGGCAAAGGGGATAAACAGGTCTTTCAAAGAGTTTGGGTCATTTGACGCAGTGCAGTATGAAAGCAAACTGCACCAGCTAAAAAATGTAACAAATATTGCAATTTTGGTCCCCAATCAAACCAAATCTACTGGATTATAAGCTGTGAAAACACATTTACCAACCTATGTAGAGCTGCATGCTTGTCTCTGACTCCCTGAAAGCCTTGACTCGTAAATGTACACTGGATAATGATCAGCCTCTCCCACAGAGTGTGTCATGGGGTCAGTGTGCAGGGTAACAGCAGGTTGTGCTCATGATGCAAGACATGTTTGTGATGTGGAGGTTCTTTGGGGAGTCACGGTTCAGGTGAAGACACCATCAGGAAGCAGCCCATTGGTACCAGTTACCAAGAAACACAGCCCCTCCCCACTCCAACATCTTCACATTCACTGCTTCACTTCCTCTGCAGTTCAGGGCCACAACAAAAACACGATTACAGACCACAGCAGACACATTGGTGTGACTGGAAGTGGACATAGACATCGGAAAGCGTTAGTTAAGTCACATTAGCGTTGCGCTTGTAATGTGTTCTCTTCAGCTGCAAAGGCATCACGTCAGATATCTCAACAGATACAAGAGTAAACCTTGGCAATGCAGAAATTGGATAGAAATAACACAATAAAAAACGTAAAAAAGAAAGCTTGCAAAAATATTTTACTCCTTGGATTTTCTCACATAATGCAAACTTTAATGTATCTTTTGTAGATAGAGCAACACAACACAGTAGATGATTATAAAGTGAAAGGAAAAGATAAGTGATTTTGAACATATCGTGTCAAAAACAGAAAAGTAAGACTTTTGCATTCAGCACTCCTGCGTCAACAATTTGCAGAACCACATTTTGCTGCATTTAAGGCAGCAAGGTTTTAGGGGAGGGTCTCTTAACAGGTTTTTTCTTTATTTATTTTTGCCCACTATCTATTTTCTTTCTGGGAGAAAAATAACTCAGGCTCAGTCAAACTCGATTCAGACCGTCTTTGACCATCATTTCCAAGTCTCCATAATTGTTTTTAACCCTGGGCTTTAACAGAGCCATTCTGTAAACATAATTGAATTAAAACTACTACCTTTTGTAGTTCTTGAGCTGTCACCCTGCTGGAAGGTGAACCCTTGCTTCAATCTCAGATGTTTTAAAGTCCCTAACGGGATTTTATCCAAGAAAGTAAACCCAGGTCATGATGCTGCCACCACCACATTTCACTGTGGAGAGATGCTGAAGTATTGCTTTTTTAAATTATCAAGCTTATCTTTGTGAAATTTGACCCATTTGTCTTCAGAAAACCAGAAATTGTTCTTCCTTGAGCTTTGAGAAGACTTCACATTTAAGGACTGTGTTTTTTCTTGTTAGTTTACATTCCACGTACTTGGTCCAGATATATGGAAGAAGCAGGATAACAAATAATATAAAGATAAATAGATGTGAAGCTCTCCTTGTTTTTCAGTTGAACAGAACAGAACATCTGTTGCATCAAAGATGCAAGGTAACGAGGTAAAGACATTTTTTGTGTTTGTGGCTGCAATGTAAAAGTGAAAAACATTCAGGACTATGAACCCTTGTCTTTCTGACAAAATACTGAAATCCAAATGTACTATTAATGCAGATTTTGCCCCATGTTTTCCCATGATTTCATCACATAAAACTGTCATGGAAGCGCTTCATTACTTTGCTGCTAAATCACTGCTGGAAATATAAGGAAAATAAGGGATTCAATTAAGTGGGATTTATAGCCTGGGAAGATGCGCTGCTCTCTGTAATCCTCATCATCGAAGCCAAAATATATATCTGAGCTGAGCAGAGAGGGAGTTAAGGAGAAGAGTGATATTCAGCAATTGCACTTAAAAATTGAAAGGGAGGACAAGAAGGCTTAGAAGAAAATGAATTCTTTATTATGTTTAATCTTCACGGGGGTCAAACGATGTGAGATGAGTGGCAGCAATAAAAGAAGGTTTCTTATGCTGACAGTACTTTACCACAGGTAAGCTTGGCCATATAATACAAGCAAACGGAAGGACCGGTCACTTTCCTGTGATCGTTTCAGATATTCTTTAATGTTTGGCTAACTTTTTACTCATTTTCTGTCCAGTCCTTTTAACGTTCACTGACAAAAGTGAGTGAAGTAGTTGGAAGAAAACTGTCAAGCATTAAAAAAAATATTCATAAAAGACTGAATTTCTCAAAGAATTGTCAGTAATAGATCCATTTGTCAAAATAGCAGAGAGATTCATCATTGGTTGATCAGATCAGGTTTACTGGCATTAAAATAAAAAAAAAAAAACCCCAACATTCATTCTTTGAGATTAGAATTGTTTTGCACCTCTGAAAATGGCATCACATGCGACTGAAAAATAGTGAGAAAAAAAACCAAAGTCCCCCAAAATAAATAAATGAATAAAAAAACTGAGAAAAACATTGAGAAAACCTGGTTAAATATTATCGGGGAGTTCGAGGACGTGGCACTTGGAAAAACGGAGCAGTCCAAAATTCATGTAGTGGCTGAAATAAACATTTTCTCATGCGAGATGATCTGGGTCATCTCGAACTGCACCACTGATGTATTAAATGATCGTTATAATGAAGCAACAGCCATTGTGATCCAATAATTCATCAATGTCACTGGATAATAATGAAGCTCATCCTTTCAATACAACATGCAGTGCAGCTGCAGCATCTATCTGCCTCACTGGCTTCATCACATTAGATATAAACTGTTATCAAAACTCAAGTCTCCAACCACGAGTCCAAATCAAGTCTAAAATCTTTTAGAATACAAATCAAAGTCGAGTCTGAAGTCTTTTATTTTTGCAGCATAAGTGTGACTTGAGTTGGAAAACTTATGAAAGTTTGGTAGATTAGAGACAAAATATGGAGAAATGAAGGAATACTTCATAATATGCTAAACTGTGAGCAGAGAAACTAAATAAATCTCCAACAACAACCCTACTCAAATCTCAAAAGTATTATGAAAACATATATTATTTTAAAATAAGATTTCTTATTCATTATTTACTTTTAATTCATTAATCATCCATCATATCTTATCTAACACAGACATATCAGGAAGGCTGCAGCCTGCTGCACAGAACCTCAGAGAGACGGGGAAGCAAATTTAAACGCCCGTAGGCAAAAAGTGACAACGTGGCTGAAAAGTGAAAAAGAAACAGGATCAGCAACAAACCTGCAAAGTCACACGTGCTTCTGTGCTCATTTGTTAATTCAAACATTTGATTAAAATTTTAAACAAAAGGGGCAAATTGGGCTGATTACATAAAACAGATGTAGTTTAGAATAATAATTTATACAACACAAAGAAAATCTAAAGTTTAGAGACCTAGACTTAATTCCACTGTTGTCATTGCACAACAGCTACCAGAATGCAGAAAAAATACTGAAAAACAACAAGTGTGACTATATATGTATGTATGTATACACATTTATACATGTACATATAAACAAGTGTTACTGGTGAAGGTAAAAAGAAAGTAAATTAAATGTTATACAAATAATAATGTGTCAGGTTAACGTAACCCGATTTATGTCAGACAGTAAGGACAACAAGCTGTGACCTTTCACACACAGCATCGGTACTGAAAATGCTGAAAGAATAAATGATAATCCGATGGATTCTCTGAAAGTGCCCAGACAGAGGGCTATTCATTCGGTTTTGGTCATGACTCTCAGTTTGGTGGTTAAGCAGCAGACAAGGCAAACAGGTGTGTTGTGGAAGAAGACGTTGGTAATAATTGGTGTGCCTCACTCACTCCATTTCCCTATAGCAACATGCCCTCCTCGGAGATTATGGGATACGACTCTTCCATCTGCACACACCATCCCACACCGAATCCTGCGGGGCCAATTACCCACTGGTGGTGGCAGTCTGCAAGTCGGAGCACGGCTGTGGCTGCTAGACTGCTGGCGTGCACGCCGCTCCCTCGGTAGTTCTTTGTCAAAATATATTCAGCTTTCTTCTCTCGTGCACAAGAGGAGTCAGCACGGATTTAGACAAACAAATGTTGGAGTAAAACACGAAGACGAAAATGAATGAAATGAATATTCGCCTGCTATTTCCTTACTTTGAGGCGGTGGAGGATGTCTGCTGCTGCGGAAGACAGACCACTAATTGGCTGGAGACTTGTCAAAAAATCAGCGGCTGAGTGCTGATCAGTGTAATGAGGGGCCTATGAACATCACACCTGGGCTAACTCCTCCAATTTCCTTGAAGACAATGTAAATCTCTGTAATTATCCTGTAGTCACCTGAGCAGAAGGGCAGGGCCGGAGACAGGTGGATAAAACAACATGAAAGCGCGAACATACATGCTGCACATTGAGCAATAAGACCCGTCGTTTAAAAGGAAAGAATAACGGATGTTTTTTATGATTGCATATTTTATTAAATTTTTTTTTAACTGTTGGAAAGAAAGTTTTTTTATTATTCATGTCAGATGAACATGTTAGCATATAGAGCATTATGCTGTTGAAGATTGGTGTGGAGTGTCTAATCCCGGAGCGAAGCATCAATTCATTTTCTAACACCCTTGTCCCTTAGTGGGGTCAGGAGGTGCTGGTTCCTATCCCCAGCTAACGTTTCGGGTGAGAGGCGGGGTCAACCTGGACGGGTCGCCAGTCTGTCGCAGCGAAGCATCAAATGAATCATTTTATTAATAAGGCGCCAGCTTGGACTTTATGACTTACAGTTCTTAACCTAGAGAGCTGGGTAGAGCTGTTGCCTTGCAACAAAAAGGTTCTGGGTTCGATTCCCGGCCCGGGTCTTTCTGCATGGAGTTTGCATGTTCTCCCTGTGCATGCATGGGTTCTCTCTGGGTACTCTGGCTTCCTCCCACAGTCCAAAAACATGAATGTCAGGTTAATTGGCCACTCCAAATTATCCCTAGGTGTGAGTGTGTGTGTGCAGGGCTGTTTGTCTTGTGTGTCTCTGTGTTGCCCTGTGACAGACTGGCGACCTGTCCAGGTCCGCCTCTCGCCCGGAACATTGGCTGGGGATAGGCACCAGCACCTCCCGACCCCACTAAGGGAAAAAGGGAGTATAGAAAATGGATGGATGGATAATGAAACAGGGTCTACAGACATGTTCCAGTTTTCAACGTGGTTCAGAGTAAAGTAACAGCTCCAGCTGTATTAGAACAGAGGCATTTTCTTTCTCTTAGATCTTCCGGTAAACATTTTTCTAGTCTATAGTTCTTCCTTTAAATATTTAACTACATTTCCTTTGTGTGTTCCCTTCTTTGCACATTGTACCTGGACCCAGCTGATTGCAGGGTTCTATGGAAATCAGCTTGAACAGATGCTGTTGTTGAATGCACTCATAAGATCGTATCACTAACAAGTTTTGAGAAAGAAGAATGTTGCATTATGTCTATATTATGTGATTGCATTCTATCACTGTAAAGAACACATATATAACTTAATTTAGCCTCTCTAACCTCTGTTTTTTTTGTGATTAGGGTCTGATACATTTCATATAGAAGCCCGCACCTCTGTAATGCTTCACTTAATCCTTTAAACTGAATGACTCGAGCTGCAGTTACAATACGCAACAGGAATTAGTCATGCTATGTTTTCTTGTGCAATGTGCCTTGATTGGATTGAGATGTGCTCAGATTACATAATCTGAATGTATCGTTTATATGGGCACAGAATGAAGTCGGTGCTTCTATTCCCAATAGAATCTTAGAAATTCCCTTAAAATAACACAGAAAAGGTTGTGCTTGTCACCAACAACCACAGTAGTGCGTTCGCTCTGTGTCCTCTGAGTGCCCAGAATGGACCTGCACCACGTTCTAATAACGGTTGAGACTTTCTCCGCTACCTAGTTAAGCTGCAAACTAAGCAACACATGCAGTTGGTCTTCATGCATTACAAGGACGAGAGAGCTAGAGGAGGAAAACATCCTTCAGCAAATCACACGATCGACCGCCCGATGATGATGAGTGGTAGCGCAGTAGCTGAAATATGAATAGGATCTCATGTAGCTGTTTACATCCGTGGCTACCATGACATTTCAAATATCTTATTGCGTGGACAAGCTTATTCACTTTTATTTAATTTTTTAATTCATGGAAACACGGCAACTGGAAAATTGTGTCTTTTGACATAAGCAGAAAATTGACAAAGCTGTTCACACATTTGCCATGGAGGCGCAGCAACACACAAGGCACATGTGTGCTGTCAGTTCCAATTTCCTAAGTCCATGTAAAGGGACCTTGATAGTCTGGCTTAGAGGCCCTTTGCAGTACTTGTCACACTTTTTCACATTCTGCCTCATTAGAAGCTGAAAGAATGTGTAACCTTCATTGGGAATTTATGTCATAGGTCAGCTGAAAACAGAAAGCGGAAGGAAAAAGTTAAATAGCTCTCAATTTTTTAATAAACAAAAACATGAGGAATTAACATAAATATGTTTGATCTCAAATATAAACCCGTTCTTTGCACAAAAAAAAGTTAAATCTGTCAGATTTATATGAAAATTGTCTCTGAACACTCATCACTATCTTTTCTAATCCCCATAACATGCAGCAGCCACCACCGTGCTTCACAAGGAACATAAACTTTGCATGCAGGCCAATAATGTCCATTTAAATATTGCAGCACACATCATCTTCTTTCGATCTTTCCGATTGCAATTTGTTTGTTGTGTTATTAGAAGTCACTGCTTTGAATTTATTACCACATTCAGGTGGCTGAGCATAATAATAGCAGCTCCAAAATGCCTTCAGGCGAGATACATGACGAGTTTTAAAAGAAACAGTGGATTCTGGTTGGTCAAGTGACTTGAAAATGTTCTAAGAATAATTTACAATACATGTAGTATGTATTTTTATCTATTAGTTTTCACTTTGCTGTAGCAAACTATTTAAAGCACTCCGATTTCTGTGACTGTTGGCATATAGAGTTCACAAACCAATTCAGGGATCAATAAAGAAAACGCTTTAGGTTTAAAACACAAATTACACTTGGCAATTGCAAGATAACACAAGCAAGAATGTGAAGTAGTTATGAACAATTTTACAAATATGTGATCAGACTACAACCTAATCTAAAACTGAGACCTTTCCTGACTTTTGAGCCTGCAACACCTGTTCTATTATGCATCATTATGCATTGTGTGCTGAGGATGGGAGGCAATGCTGGGTCAAAACACTTTACTAGCACCTGTTTGATATTCACATGAAAAAAGAGCCCTTTGTACACTCTCCCAGCTTTGGAGAGTGCTTTCTTTTGTGTTGGTAAAGAAAGCCCAGATTTCCAACATTAAATATTATTTCAGTGGTTAATCACAAACGTTTACGCCTCGACATGCAAAGTATTTACAGAAAATTACTTGGAAAACTGGAATGTTACATTTTGGAGTTCAACATGTCAAGCTCAGGCTAGTGAAAAGACAAAAGAAAATGATAGGCTGCATCCATATGGAAAAAAATGTTGTAATAAAACTGAGCCAAAACTGCTTTTCACGTGATTTTTCTCAATCCACCATTGTCTCATGATCCAAGCACAAACAGTTTTAGATGTAAGAAATTACCGGAATTTAGAAACCTAAACCTATCTCCTTTTGTTTTCAATAAAACGACTTCTACTAAACATACTTTGCATTTTTTAAAATTCCTAGCAAGTTCCTGAGAGGCCTTGTGATGGACTGGCAATCTCTCAAGGGTGTTGTAACTCTGACTCATGCCCAATGACCAATGGAGATAGGCATCAGCCCCCCCAGCACCCGGCATGGATCAGCGGGTGTAGACAATGGATGAATGGAAGTTCATCAGAGGCTGTCTGTAAAAGTCAAAATGTTAGCAGGGTGTGTCTTTGCATTTTTTTTTACCATGACTCTCTGTTTAGCTTGCAACTAGCTAGATTCGATAAAACATCTTGTAGGAGACATACAGAACAGAACGGTGATAACACTCTGATGCTGGATGGACACTACAATTTTATTTATGACACAAATTTGAGTTTCAGCCACTGTAAACTATGGCAATCAGAAAAGGAGATGAAATAAAAACATTTTCAGTATCTCCATATCAAATTATAATAGAGAAATAATCACAGCAGTCTCACCTCAATGTTGTTTTGAGACTTGGTTTTCTTGACTTTGTTCATTGGATGATATGAGACATAAATGCCTTTTTAATCTTCCTTAACACTGGTCCAAATCTACTTTGATTTTCTGTGTTCAAATCCCAAAACAGTATTTGTTTTTGTATCAAAGTAGCTGTAGAGAGACTAGAAAGTGGATACATAGATGTTACCCACAAAAAATAAGTTTTTTCCTCAACCTGCATCTCTGAATCTTCTTGTCTATTTTTGGTATATAGCTAAGATCATGTAAGGTACAACCAGCACCACTAGTCCACTTTAATCCAACCCTAGCTCGTCTGCCAGGTAGTGAGTTCAGGTCAGGCCTCTTTTTTAAACAGTCTGATTCATTTGTGGAAATGTGAATGAGTAATCAAACTCTGATATGGACCAAAAAAGCAAACTCTGGTTTACTTAAAAACCTCGGTCTCTGTTGTGGTTTGAATGCTGATGTGGATGCAAGCAGACCGGAGACCACTCCTAAAGCATGAAACGGATTATAGAAAAGGGCATTCTGGGTAAATACAACCAAACCATTTTGCAAATCTAATTCTAGCGGAAGAAATGACTCGTGGTCAAAGACAAAAGAGAAATCTACAATTGCTCAAATCTGATGCTACTGTATTTTTGTGTACATTTTGCAAAGGAGTAAGTTGCGCTCATGTCTCCTTCAGATGCTTTTGTGTTGTTTTCTTCAGTGGTTCTTTATACAGCGCCACCACAGGCGAGGGGAGGAACAGGCATTTCAAAAGATTTGGTTCTTTTGACACAGTGCAGTGTGAAAGCTAATCGCACCAGTGACAAATGTGACAAATGTTGCAATTTTAACATTGCAACATTGGTTCAACTGGTGTTAAAACACCAACTGAACCAGGTGTTCAAACACCCGTAGTTTAAAGTCACAAATAAGCTTCAAAAAGAGGCCAAGTCATTTTAGTGAAGATTGTTGCTTGATCAATAGGATGCTGCTTACAGTTCACTTCCCAACTTGCTTTATTAAAAAGGACTCAATTAAAGTTGTGTGTAGAACAGTTATTATTATGATATGTTTTATAGAAGGACATATACATGTACAACATGTAGGGAATTTGATTTAAATATCGAATTAATGAGGAAAACATTTTTCAGTTTTGATCTCCTAAGATCAGCAGAACAGCACACTGAATGTGTGAGATAAAAAAACAACAACCTTCAATCCGGATGTATATTTGCACTTTACAGTGTGGGGATGTGTAAGCAGGCAAACATATATGTCTCTCTCGGTGTGTCTTTGTTTGGTTGTGGATCCTGAAGCTGCTGCTCAGCCTCACTGACGGATGTCCTTATGTCCTGTCTTGCGTGACTAGCTGCCCAGATACCCATCAGTAGCCAAATGAGTTCAGGTCAGGCCTCTGTGCTTCACTCCAAAACTCATTTGGTATGCAAATTCAATGTCCAAACAAAGCCAACCTTTCAGGGCAGAGAAACTCACTACCTGTTCCCTCTGAAAACAGCAGAAAAAGAGTTAGTAGTTTGTTATAAATGACTGAGCTTAAACTTTATTGCAACCAACACAGAAGTTCCTGTACATGCTAAGACTTAGGATGTCCTGGTTCTAATCATTTCCATCTTTCTTTTTCAAACATCATTAGAAATCCCATGGTTTTAATATATATATATATATATATATATGTGTATATAAAAACTGAAACAGAAAAAGAATAATCAGCCAACTGACAGGAAGTGAATAGCAGCAGGTGGGGGAGGGGACGGTGCTGAATCAAACAAGTACATCACTGTGGTGCATTGACTGGCTTCTCATTAAAATAACTGTAGGTGATGATGATGTAAACTTTTTGCTTCTTTTTAACTGACATACTTATCAGTTAAGTATGTCAACAACCCACTTCTAGTTAGGATATCTTTGAGTGAAGGATTTCAGACAAAGCTGTCAATCATAGTAAATAACTAAGCTATAACTACGTGAAAGAAGTCAGTAATAGATCAACTTTTCTTTAGAAAAGCAAAACCATCAAACAAAATGAAGTCCACTCCTTTTACGTCTTTCAAATTGAAAAAAGCCCTCCACTTCCATCTTTACCAGTGCGGTTCAGCAGCAACCTGTGCCACGCCCCGCCAGAAACGAGATACGATTCTGGCATTGTGCTCATTGTTGAGGGTCTAATCCCAATAATTAAACCTCGGGACTGAAAGTTAACGCCTTGCCCAGCCAGCATCCAGTAAAACTTAGGGCAGGCTGTGGAGAAAGCCCCCTGTTGGGCCCTCATGGGTCAAAATCCCCAGCAGGCTCTTTATCTCTGCCTCCCACCGACTCTGCTTCTGACTCCCCCAAACTGACCTAAAGTCGCTGGTGTGTCTTTCTCAGGTTTTACTCACCTGCACTTTGTTCAGCTTTCGTGCTTGCTGTAACTCAACCGGGTTATTGTTCCAGGACAAAATGAAGGAGTATGTAGTCAAGAAGAGGAAGAGGGAGGTCATGAGAACAAAGGGCAGGTATTTGAGGTAGTGGACTCATGCAGCTGAAAAGTAAGCTAAAGGGTCAATGCTTGACCCTTGCTTGTGTCGGGCCTCTCAATTTATTTTCTTTGCTTAAACATCATGGGTGTGTTCAGCATTTCATGTTGATGGAGGCACAGTTGTTGTCTGAGTTGTAATATGAACAGTGGAGGTCGTTCCCACAGAAGCTTGAGCTGACATCATAAAAAACACACAACAAGGTACCTAGGGGCTTATGAGGTGGGTGGAGGTGAGGCAACCGGTGAGGTGGGAGTCCGAGGGCAGGAGGGGTTTGGTGGTGTTTGGAGGGGGTGCGGGGGGGTTAGTCTTTCCTACCATTGGCTGAAGACCAATGGAGGACGCACCTGTGAGCGCCAGAGGCTAAGGAGATTGGCTGTGACCTGAAAATTACACCTGTGGGGAAAAGAGGGTGGAGGGGTGGGTTAGTCTACATGTAAACCAAGCCCTTTACAAATTCAGCCTCTGTCTTCTTGAGGAGCTTAACCGCTTCACACCGCCAAGGAGAGCTCATGGAAAAAAACAAGCCTCGCTTTGGCGACAGGAAGATAAGTGACGTGCTTCAAACTGGTTGGGTTTGTTCTGGGGTTTGGCTCATCCTCCGTCTCTACGGCTGCAACCTACCTGAGAGGGACAGCTCTTTTTTCTTTTCGCCCAGATCGCCGCCCGAGAGGTCGACTGTCCTTCAGCAGGAGCAGGAAAGAGGAAGACTAGCCAACGGCAAGAGCGGCAAGAGCCCTTGTACAATGATGCCTCTTGCCTTGGGTTTCTGGCTCGGTGAACGCACCTGGGAAAGATGGGGTAAAGAAAAAAAATCCCTTCTGTCTGCTTTCTCCTTCTTGAAGTTAGTAGTCGCCACGGGTTGTCGCTCGGCGACGCAGCAGTTTAAAACTTTTAAGAGTACTGCGAAAACTGCAAAATGTGTGGCAAACAAATACGATTGTTGTTCTTGGGTGGGATCGCAAGGTTTAAGGGAGTTTTGACGAGAAGCGAAAATAATAATGTATCAAATTCCAACTCCATTTAAGCAGAGAGAAAGAAGAGGAAACAATAGGGGCTAACGCTCATTCCTAAACTGGATAGACCAGTTGGGGCAGGTAAAGGCAAACTGCCAGACTTGTCAAAAGATATGAAGCCAGACGCTGACTCCGTCTTCTAAAGAGCTAAAATTCTGCTAACGACGAGACATCTACAGCATCGCGGTAAGAATCTGTTTGACAAACTAATGATCTGGAAGCAGTAGTCAGTTACTTTGACAAACATCGTCAGGGAAACTCACTTATGAACATTTTTCCATAGCCCATTAAACTTTAAGACCTTGTAATTTTTTAGTTTTATATCCTTATCTATCAAGTCGCTGCTTGCTTTTTTTGGCTTTTCAAGATGGAGCTTACAAGGTTCATTCAGTTTCTGCTGGGAAGTGGATGCGAGCCGGATGTAAAATGTCTGCTCATCCACTTTTCCTGCCTCTGAGGTACTGCGGCAAGTTGAGGCAGGGCAGAGGCTAAACACAGCAGAGAGTTTCCACAGGTTGGAAGGTGTATATTATCTTGATGTCTGGGCTGCTGTTGAAGGCGCTAAGAGGCGGACTATCCACGGGACGTCTGCGGAAAGAGAAGGGGGCAAAATGGAGGGAAAATGTCGACCGAGTACTGTACGGGGAAGGCTACGGAGCAAGGTGGAGGGTTGTGATTGGCTGAGGAGGAAACATTTGTTCATTTCTCTTTGTACACCCAAATAGCTGCTGGTCACATGAGTGCCGCCAACTCCGCTGGTGCACGGCAGCGGAGCAGGAAGTGCAGGGCAGAATTTCGACTCGTTATTTAAGCTTTGGGAGAGGCGGCCTTAAGTTGAAAGTATTTGTCAAAGCTTGAGCCACAGTTTGAATTCAAGTGAAAGTTTATCTCTTTTCACCTGAGCAGGACAATTTAAAGCAGCAGTAACGCTGACACACACACACACACACAGAGATGACATAGCATTATGTGCCAGGGCCATTTTTAAAACTCTAATGCAACACCTTGAAATCAAGTAGACCTCTTTTATTAGAGGAGAATAGTGATTAGGCATTATTATTCAAAATACTAAATACATTTTAGTGATAAATCAAATTCAGTGAAATTAAAAAAAACTTTATTTATCCTCTTAGTGGTGATTAAAGTTAGTGTGTAGAGCATACAAAAAATAAATACAAGATAAAATAAGATGGAAAAAGGGATTTTATGTTGCATTTGGTGCCTCAAGGGGGATGACAACAGGCTATAATATGGCGTTTACAGCAGATTATATATAATATTTAATAATAAAAATATTTAGCTTTTTACAGCTTTTATTCAAGGTTCTAAATTTCCCCCTGATTGTAGGAACAATAAGTTTAGTAGTAAAATGGACAACATTTAAAAAGTAAAACTTTACACAGTGAAAACTGTAAGCAAAAAGCCAAATCAGTTGAAAAACCTTTGTCTTTCATTTGAAATATTCAAATGAAATACGGAGGTAGCAAAGGCTGTAGGTAGGTTTAAGAGAGGAAGTGGGGGTGGAGCAACCAAATAATATGTAAAACCATCAATGAATGTATATGTAGAAACCAGCACTATAAGTGGCACCTGTATGATAACTAGTTCTCTGGCCTAAATGTCACAGTAGCTGTGTTGGCCCTGCTCTGAAGGGCCAATTAGCTTGTGATGAGATAAGGCCGGGAGTTAAATAAGGTTTTGGGTTTCTCTCTGCCATTGTTTTCTCACAAAGACAGCAACTATTGATTAAGGGCCAGGCCGCTTTACCTATCGGGTTGTTCACTTCGCAGCAGAGTCACATTCCAGCAGAGAGGGCAGAGTTACCTGATCGTGCCTCACTACCAGCAGGCAAAGGAGCGTGGGTAGCTGTTGAGACTCCCACTGCTAGCAGAGCCGTGATCAACAATTGGGAAAAAAAAAAGAACTCTGCAGAATATAGCCACAAGCGGGAGAGGAAGTATGTGGACAAATGGAGGACAAACTGATAGGACGTTTGAGTCGGTTAGATGCAAAACAAGCTCCACTCTGTTCAGGTACAGATCAGCTCCACTGCTTTGTTTCTACCTGCTTGAAATTTTCTGGGCTCACCCTCTTCTTCATATCTCTTCCTCTTTTCTTCCTCAGAGCGGCCTGCAGCGCTGGTTTATAATGCTGATGATTAACTAACTAAGAGTCTGGGAGAGCAGGTCTGCTTGACTTTCTCATTTCATGGGGCCTGCCTGGCTGGAGGGAAGACGGAGCGCTCTCAAGCAGCCGGCTGGAAACTCAAGATCTCCTTTTCTCTCTCTTTCTTTTTCGGCTCCCTCCCTCTAAACATGTTTTCGTTACTTTGGTTTTGTTGCGTTCTTTCCATGGGGTACCTTTCACGACGGTAAGGTTACAGGTGCATTCTCTGCTTTCCTCCTCCACCTTCTTTTTCCTGAATTTTCCCCTCCCTTAAAACTTTTTTTTTCTGTTTCCTTTACCCTCTCTTCCTGAGAAACACTTGCATTGCTTAGAAGGTGATTGAAAACCTTTTTTTTTCCGATTGAAAACGGCAAATATTTGACAGCTTGAACGAGGAAGCAGGGATACGTTCTATTTGCACGTTTGCCGAAGGGAAAAAAAAGAAACTTAAGGGTAAAATGCAAAAAAAAAAAAATAATAATTTTAACAAATTCTAAAAATGCCGGCGCAGGGTGTGAGGACTTCACGCGTTGTACCTGTGAAATATCCGTGTTATTCAGTAAACGAGGGCTGTTTTCTGTGACCTTCTGTGTTCGCGCCGTTGGCTCAGGTCGAGCCAGACAGCATTCCATCGGCCTTTCATCACACGGCAAACACAAAGACAACGGACCGGGAGAACTCAACGGAAAAAACAGGGTGGAATAAAGAAAAAAAAAAAAGAGACAGTTATCCTTCTCTTTCAGCATATGTCGAGACGGCCGTGACAGAATCACCAATGCGAAACGCAAAGCTTAATCTCAAAGAGCTTCAGATACAGTAAGATATGCAGCCCAACCAGCTTCCAAAAGGGCGGGAGGGGGGAGGGCTGAGGGGGGCGTCTTAAACTTGGTGGCACTTTATAAATGACTTACAGCCATGCATTGTGTCAGAAGAAGCCCTCACAAACTTTGTCGTGCCATAGTTGTAGACTAGTCAGAACAGGTTTTGGCAATCATTAACAGCCTCTGTGGCCCAGTAGTCTGTGACAGCAGGTTTAAGCGGTAAACCCCCGCCACATCACAGCTCTGCCACTTGCTCAACGGCGGGGTGTTCCTCGCATGCACGCGTCTCCTTTTCCAACTGCGATGCTGCTTCTGGCTCGTTTTGAGCATTACCTTCACAATCGCAAATGTAAAACTAATAGTTTGCCGTGATTGCGCAACTCTGTGCTGCCACCATTACCGGTAGAGTTTTCCCTCCTTTTCTTTTTTTTCCGTGATGTAGTCTTCTTTCTAAATACTGGACATCTTTGGACATCCTTTTCTTTTGGCTAAATGGCCAGACTTTGTCTTTATGGAGACCAGATAAGTAGGATGAAGATTTTTCCTGTTTTAAATAAAAGCTGGATGAATTAGTTCGTTCAGTTAACTTACTTTTCACCAAAACTTTTACAGCTTACTTTGTTTTCCAAAGTTTGGGTTGCTATCCAGCAAGGTTTAGTTAAATGAAACTAAATAACAAATATTGATGATTGTAAAACATGTCGATTCCTTAAGTATGAACATAGATTTAAAAACACCAGTGACAAGAACATGACATGAATTTATTAGCTATCGAGGCAATGAGGGTTTTCCACTGTTAATTTTGTGGGTTGGAGTTTAAACCTTTTGAGTGAAGCTTTAATTGGGGAGGGATCAAGTTAGATTTCATTAACCATTAAAACACTGAAATTAACAATAATTAATATTCTCCAAACAAGTATTGATGATTCTGCTGTAAGTTTAGATAGTGGATGTTTTTGGGTGACTATCTCCATCTTACGAGGCAGCATTGGATATCATCCCTTTCTCTAATACTGCCTGGTAATGATGATGATACTCATCTGCTGACTGCGACCAGAAAAACTGCTTTCCGCAGGAACTTACTCCTGTTGAACCTCCGGGATCAGGCCTGCTGCTTACGCAGCGACAGAAGTGCTTCCCAGGATCCATCTTACCCGGCAGTGCTGGATTGTACAACTGTTGCTCTAACACTGTCTGGTAACGATGTTTCCTGGGCGGCTGTGTTTCTTCAACTTGACTGTGGGACGGTTGCCGAGATACGGTCGTCATTAGAGGCCAACGAGGAAGGGTAAAGTTGGTTGACTTGAATTTTAGGGTAATTCCAAGAGAAGTGTACTTTTTATTTGGACTTGTGTTTACATTAAACTAGCGCCATGGATATCACCCCTCCCCCCCCCCGGGTTACTCTGTACTGTTGATTGTTCAAACTGAAAAGAAAGGCGCTGACAGATGTTCTTTGGCGTGAAAATCCATAAGCATGTAGACGTTTTCCTTGCGTAAAAGAGGTTTCTGTGAAAAAGAATAGATTTCTAATGTGGTTTTTTCCTCTTGTCTCGCTGCCTTTGAAAAAAAAAAAAGAGCCTTTATAGCAATCTCAACCCCACCCAAGTTAAAGAATAGCAGTCGGTTGATGGTTCCACCGGTCCTGCAGGGCCTTGTTTCCTTGTTCCCTCCCCTGAACAGCGTTGGTCTTTGTGCTGTTTAGCAGTGATTGGTCGGCGGCGCTTTACCTGCGTGGCACATCCTGAAACGGACACATGAGCTCACCTGATGGTGGTTAAAGAGAAAGAAAGGAAGAACAAAAAAGAAAATAACTCTGGCTTTCTCCCACTTTCTCAACACTAGAAACAAAACCCACTAATAAGGAAATGTGCAACAGACTTTAGACCTGCTTTAAAACTTTAAATGCGTGTAACTAAAAACTTTAAAGCAATTGTAAACATTGCTTTTAACAGATGTAGTTTTAAACCAGATTAAAAAAGGTAAAGAGCAGAGCGAGTATAGACACTGTTTGTCAAAGGAGGGAGATATACCCCACAAATATTGAGCCACACCTTTATTTGCCCACCAGGCTCCATTATCCAAGCAACATGAAATAGCACTTTTTTTTTCTCTAATGCCCCTTTGCTATTGTACTTCACGTTTGGGATGTTGACACATATTTTGTATTTAACAGGACCGTTTCAGCTAACCTAGCTTAGCTCTCTTCGTGTTTCTTGGTTTGTTTACTCGTGCTTTTACTTACTTCACTGCATGCTTTGCAAATTTAAGCACACAAAAGCGGCAAAAAAAAAAAGGGAATCGCTCATTCCAACCTGTTTTCAAGCTGTTCTGTTTCCTCCAGCACTTCCTCTTAGCACAGACGAACACTCAGAGGTCATCCCCTTCTAGCCTGTTGATAGGCGTCTTACCAGACATGGTTAGATGTAATTACTGGTGTCTAATACTGTCTGGTAATGCCGTCCATTAAATGGCGTTGCCTTCTGCTCTCTTACTTCCCTCCCACCCTCCTCTTCTTCCTCTGTGCATTTGACGTGCTTTTGTATTGACTAGAGTCAAGGTATTGACATTTAGTGGCAGGTGGTGCTGAGTGATGATTACTGTGGAACTGTGATCCTTGCACTGGAAGATGGGTGAATTTCTTTAGGTTTCTTCCATGTGTCACGAGTCAAAGTTTCTTATTTGATCGGCTGTCCGGAACGACATTCGCACATTTTGAATTCAAAATGACTTTCTTGTAAAATGTTGAACATTTTTTTTCTCTCATTTTTGTCTTCAGTTATTTTTTTTCTTCCCTTTTCTAACTAGGAATAATGTGTACAGATTTTTTAAAACTTATGTACACTTAACAAAATCCTTTTGCAATTTAAAACTGCATGTTATGTAATGTTTTGTAATGCAAATTGGAATTTAATAAATGGTCTAAAATTGCAAATTGTATTTTTGTTTGTTTTCTGTTCTTTAAAACACTTTTTAGACAATTTCCCCTCTTCTCTGGAGCTCTTCTGTTGCAGCTTTCCTGCGAATAATGAACTCTTCCCTCGGACGCAGCGGAATGCCGAGCCTCTGCGGCTGTGGATCAGGTTACCACTGAACAGAGCTTCTTTTTAAATACCTCAATTTCCCCATGAGGTCCCTCCATCAGCTAAGTCCTCATTGTGCCTCCCTGTATGGCTGCACAGAGTAGGCCGGCCTGATAACCCGGGTAGCATAAGGCGTGTTTTCTGTGCTTCCACCAATGCATTTCTGTGCCTGCAGAAATGCATTGGTTTCTTTTACACACGTAAAGGTAAAAAGTCTGTTATCTACCCCGCAGACACAAGAAGAGACTATAGTTATTGTGTTAGATTGACTCTGGGTTTCAGTTGACTGTCAGCAGTCAGCAGATGTTATCAGCTTGAACACAAACAGAAAAAAACCATTTAGCCGTTTAACATAGCAGGCCTCATTGATCTCCTTGGCTTGGGGGAAGAGTTTACAATTCCCAGAAACATCACGATCCTTACAGCACTCTTCAGGAATCTGACTCAGCTTGGAGGGAAACATGCATAATTTGTTTTAGTTTGCTAAAAAAAAAAAAAGCTCAGTAGGACTTACATTTCTCACTGGTTGTGGTGAATTATGATATGAGCTGTGTTGTTTATGAGTAGTTATAATGGCTTCCTGTAACTCTGTGTTCAAATGCTCTAATCCAGGCATCCTGGTTAATTAATGATTAAACCCACCATTCACTGTAGAGTCACTTTTCACTGGACTGTGATCAAAAAGGAACATTTTTATCCTGCAAGGCAGAAACAGATTGTTCCACTTTGTCCTTTGTAGTTCAATGAAACAGCTTCCTACAAATGTATGAGCTGGAGTTATGCTTAACAGAGTTGGACTAATCAATAAAGTCTTATAGTACTGTTTTTCATCGATTTATTATTAAACATGAGATTTAATATTATCGGGGTTTTTTCTATTGTAGTGAGTAAAAAACACTTGCTGGGAACAGAACTGACCAGAAACACTTAATTAAGCAAATATAAATTCTACTCCCAATGATAAGATTAAATGTGTTGCAAAAGTATTTTCACACTGTTAGCATTTATATTTGAAATGATAAAGGCTGGATTACTTTTCTACAAAAATTTAAAAAAGGCTGAATGCCACAAAATTTAGATCTAATTAACTGCATTAAAATATGCATTGTGTGTAATGTTCAATATATAATAATAATAATAATAATCATAAAGGTGCAGATTAGGGTCAAGGCAAGGAGGCCAGTTATCAACCACACTTTTGGAGCTCATTTCACAGTTTTTTGTGGATTATAGAGAACACTCCAAATGTTTTTACGTGCCCCTCTTAAATAAAACAAAACTAAAAACATAGCTGGTGCTTATTATTTATTATCTTTTGAGTGACACCTGCAGCATTTATTATCAGAAATAAAAAATGTAATCTAAATTTGCTAAGGTATGAATAGTTTTGGGCCTGCATGCACATATTTAGAATAAATTAATAATATTATATAGGACAATATAGCTATTTACTTTCAAATATCCTAACCATTGGCATTATGAATAAATAAAGCATTAGTGAATTTCAAATACTGCACTTTATCAATTTGAAATACACTGTCAGAAGAGATTTGCACAACTAAAAGGGCAAAACAGAACATTGTTAACACTAAAGGGTTAACAGCTCATATTTTTGCAGTGCTGATCAACAATATTTTAAAATCATTTTTAAAGCCAAAATATTGTTTCGATGTTTTCATTTCAGAAATTCAGTCATGATCTTCGAAACTGTTGCTTCATATTTATTCCCATTAAAATAAAAACGCATTAAGCTGCAGCATTTCAGTATCCAAAGCAGCACAGACTGTTAGCCCTTGTTGCTCTCTGCTTTGGTGACGTCGACGACTTGCATTCCTGGCTGGCGGACAGCCTGTGGAGGATTCCTGCACCGGCCCGTGCATGTTCAGCGCAATCAGACAGGATTTTTGCAATTCTGCCGGTTGCATTGAAGGAGGCCCGGTCTGCTAAGCTGGGTTGCCACTGGAGTAGAACAGGAACACAACAAAGGCTGAACGTCTCCTGCAGGTGTGGTGACGTACACTTAAAGTGAAAAACACACACACACACACTCCCATGTTAGTTACATTTATCTACTCGTGTATAAATGCACATTTGTCGTGATGTAGATGTGATTCTGATAATAAGCTAAGAAGAAAAACACCACCATTAAAATGTTTAATTGAGACACATCATCAGCTTCGTTCTGCTACTTGTAAAAAGCAAAAACGAAAATGAAGCAATGAGTTGAAATAAGCTTGATTCTGGATCGCAGTGCCACTTGTGCAACTGTATCTGGAAAAGTTTCCATATTAAAAACTTTTACTGAATGACTAAAAAAAAGTTTACTGGACCATCTTCACATGTAGGTTTGCCTATTTCTCTTTAGGCTAAAGGTGTAAAGTTTATTTGGCACGTCAGCCTAAGCTCATAGACGTTATCTTCTCCATGCTGCAGTTACAACAAGAAGAAGAAGAAAAAAATCTGTTTCACTTTCACTTCTCTCAGATGCTACCACAGAACATGACTGTGGAAGGACTGGCAGGCGAGCACACCTCAGATCAAAATCATAAACGCCATAAATGCCATGTGCACTGGAAAATTAACATTTTTCTGCAAAATAGAAAAAGAACTGGCTTGAATTTCAAAGTTATTTCATTTGAAACACAGTATTGCACTATCCTTATCAAGTGATTATTGCTGTTTGAACGTTTTCTTTCAGTTTAGTTTATGCAGACCAGAGGACTGATTAACCATCTTTGGCTTAATCTGCTTTAATTTTAACCGTCTGCTCAAATGTGTGATATGTTTTAATTGATCCATATGTAAATAACCACCTGATGCAAACCTGATGGAAATTTTCTGTGCTGCTCACAGTTTAGATCTAATAACTCTGGTCTGCAAACAAATAATTTTGTTCATGCAAAGACGCTGAGAGAAATACTGCAGATTAAATGATGAGGAAATATTAACACAACCTCGCTTCAAAATATGTGAACTATGCACTGCTCCTTTAATCAATCTTCACCAGTGGTGCAGAAATCTCTTAACTCATGTTTGGTATAACTCCACCCGAGTAGTTAATGCGAAATAACGTTATGTTGCTTTATCTCAACAATGTATTTAAGGGTAATAAATGCCCTACATTTAGAAAGATTTATGGAATGTTTATTAACGGTTATATTGTTTTCCATTAACAACATCTTCAAAATGTGTTACAATGTGTTCAGCTTTAACACATGATGTAGTCAAACCCAACACCTGAACCAGATCATGAGAATGAAAGCATAGCTCCAGGTTGTGGAATAATAACTGTTAGAGTGAGTCAGCTGCTACTTTGCTGAATCAAAATCGCCGATTCGTCACAGAAAAATGACTAGATTAAGAAAAAGTGACACCCAAATGGTCATCTGTGTTTATTCTTTCATAAACAACATCATTGTTGCATTTCTATGGTATTTTTGTAAATTATACTGATTTTCATTTTCAATGCTTCCTTTGAAAATGTAGACTTTTCTTTTGAATGTGCCGCAAGATATTTTAGATTAGACTCATTTGAGCAACTTGGGAAGCACTATTTTCTTCAAAGGTCATGTTTGCAAAATATTGAAGTGCTGACCCAGCTCTGAACTGCTTTGAATCTTCCATCTGCAGAGAGCCCAGAGCTTCCAGTGCACATGCACTTTAATTGGTGCATCCTCTGGCTTTACTAAAACTGGAGTTTTTCCTTCTCATAGTTATATTTGCCCTAGTTATTTACCAGTGTCTCCTGATGTAAACTGTGAGTCTTTCCCGTCTACCTATGATTCATAAGTCTTTTCATAGCTCTACAGGGTGCAGCTAATTTATTCAATGACATCAGTTCAGAAGCTTACCAACCGGGCATGCCATATCTAGAAAACAAGCTCATTCCAAGATGCTTTGAAGAAGTAGAGTAAAGCAATTGGAGAGACTCCAATAAATACATTTCAGGAATTTCTGACCCACAAAAAAAGCAGTTTTGATACTAACTGTCAAGATAAACATGTTCAGGGAAAACATTTGGACTATATCACTATGTCAATGCTACTTTTTTACAAGATGAAATAAATAAGCGTATGCATACCCTGGGAACAAAATGACCCCCTCTCTCCATTAGAATGGGCCTCATGCACTCTGCCCAGTGTAATTCTATAAGGAAATCATGAATAGGAGGGGAAAGAGAGGCCCGACTGAGACAGACTTCTTTACAGCGTAACTCAACTCCATTTCTTCCAGCATAACACCTCGACAAGGAGAATCCCTCCAAATAATAGGCTGAGCAGGGACACCATTGCTGCAGGCTGCATCCCGGTAATTGCTGAGCACTTCCCAGTTGGGATGGCATGAGAATGGGCGAAGCTCCAAAATACATACACACACAACTTATAGCGTGACCATCCGGAGACAGACGGACCGAAACACACGCACACACCTAGTTTTCATATAATAATCAGTGTGTCTGAGAAAACCAACATTTTCAGCCTCTAGATGTTGCTGCTGAATCTGTTTGATGTGGCTGAATTATTTGAAGTGAGTTAAAGGACTACGACAGTAATGGGTTGCTTTGATAAGCTGGAGTCCGTAAAGCCATCTTTGGGAAATTGAATTTAAAACTCCTTTCTAAATGACGCATTGCATTTTTTTCAACTAAGTTAAAGTCACGAAGCTCATCAAACCTGGTGAAAAAGAGCAGAGATAAACGCATAATGGTGTCGTTTATTGTAATATCTTTTCCCAACCCAGACAAATGCACACAGACTGCTGGCAAATGTTGAAGCACAAGGTAGACGGGGCTGTAAAACAAGCCTGTTCTCTTTGTCCACCTACGCAGCACTTTGCACGGTGTGTCTATCAGATGGCGGCTCTTTATCAAGGTGTGGCTGACACTGGCTCCACACAAAGCTCTGCTAAACAGGAACATGGCAGGCCTGCCTCTAATAACTGTGCTTCTGCATCTAGACTCGAGCACAAGACATTTCATTACAAAATGCATAAACGAATGAGCAAAAGTAAACTACCATGCAGGCACAGCTAAAGGCACTTTAACACCCAACAGTGCTCTAAAACTCTAAAACTTGATGGTCTTTTCCATTTAGCCGATGTGCAGCGCGGTCCCGTAGAAAAAAAACTTGCAATTTTTTCCTTTTCTTCATTTTAAAGCTTAAAAGTAGCAAAACGGTGACTCTTTAAAAATGATAACTGATTTTCTATAATACACATATATCCAAAATGACAAGATTTAGTTTCACAAAAGGTCATTTAAAATATGTGCCTCTAAGCTTTGGACTGAGGACAAACTGAGGATCTTTGAGTTGTAAATGTTCAGATCCTTGTGTTAGGAAGAGATAGTTTGAACTTTCTTGTTTGCTCCTGCTCTGCATCCGCGATACTTTCTTTCCAGCCACTCTGGGATTTCTGGTTTCACGTTGCGATATAATTTCATGAAAATCAACTGCTCCATGCTGTAAACCACCTTGTTGCTATGGTTACGCATCATAACAAAAGAGCAAAGTATAAAAAGTATAAAAAGCGAAAAACAATCCGGCTGCACAGCATCCAAACCCAGAAGGAAAAGAAAAGCTTTTCCCCGCCCCACAATAGAAACGCTGGAATGAAAGTTTCAAAAATGAAAACCTGAATGAGGATAACAGAGCTACTCCAACGTGCTGCCACTCAGAGCGACACCATTCTAGAATTGTACTTCTAGATGTAAATAATCATTGGCTTTTTGTAAACATCTGCTGAAATGCAAACATAATGATGGCCTTACAGGTTCACATAGCATCTACAGGAATGTTTTTTTTCGACTGAAGTTCATAGAGACGGCTTCCAACCCGCTAATGAAACCTTATGAAAACAGAACTTAAAAACCGCAGCCCATCCCTTTAAGATTTGCCCTGCATTATACTCAGTCTTTTTTCTGAAATGAGGGTTTAGAGAAAATATTTTTTTCTTTACAGTAATAAAAAAGAAACATATTTGTGGTTATTATCTTACAATTTGCTAATTCTTTAAAAAAAAAAGTAAAAAAAAAAATTTTTACTTGTTAAATTTAAAAGCCACAAAACGTTTTTTAACAATGTGGACCTAAAATTGTTGCATGTATGACTTTTTCATACTGGATACATAATTATATGGTTTTGGGCCTTATAGGCGCCCACCTCCTGTCAATTATTGTGCTTTTGTGGGGAAGGGAAGGGATTATTCATAATTTCCAACGGTAGTTGGGCCTGGGTGTTTCCTCCTGAGTCAAATCACAGAGACAGGAGGTAATTAGTGGATTTGCCTTGCAAGCAGACAAATGCTATGTTGCTCAACTGCATACCTTGGCTCTGAATTTGTTAGGAGAGGTTGATTAACGATATCGTCAACTGAGTCATCGGTGCAAATTAATGTTGTACTTGATGGGTGCAACTGATTCTAGTTTTATGAGTCATGTTTTAATTAATTGCTTATTAATGAGGATATATACATATTTACACACATATCACTGGCACATACACGTTTCAGTTTTATGCCTGTGTGTTAAAGAGCAGGTTAAAATGCTATTTAACCCTCTGAATCAGCACATAATACCGGTTCTGACCTCTAAGTTTACCATACGGTTCACAGAACAAAGGCTAACAGGAGATGAATATTGAATGAAGCTAAACCTAGACGGGGGTATGCAAGGAATGCATTAAACATGAGTTGTGAGTTTGTTGTCTTCAGATGTTGTTGTTGTAATATTCATTCTACAAATGGCAACTGTTGCTAAGAGACCCAAAAAGCCAGTAACTGCTGTTGCTGACTTAACCCTCTAGGTTAGCTTCCTTTGGAGGGTAAAACTGCAGACGCCAAGTATGATTTTCTGCAAAGTTTGTTGTTTCCCTTTCCTTTTGTTTTGAAGTTGGAGAGTGGAGGTGGATGAAGAATTGTCGGCTTAGAGAGGTTTCCATGAACTCTGCCTTCAAGCTGTATTAGTCATGGAGTTACAGGTATGTAAACTCAGTGCTACTGGTCAGAGTATGCCTATTACCTCTAAAAATACTTTTAATTTAAATTTGTGTAACTTCTGCTCTTTTCTTCTATGTTTAAAGCTGCTTTATATTTGAGCTAATTAAATGTAAAACCCCACTGCATAGTAATTCATTCTATCATGACTTGCCAGTCTAATTCTATGCTTTCTTTTTGTTTTTCAAAATGTGACACTTCTCTATCTGACAACACAGAGCTCCAGAGATTCATTATCTTATAAGCAAGTTCATGTTTTTTTATTGGAATTATATATAATAACCACCACAAAGCAATTCATAATTGTGAACCAGAAAGATGACTATAAATGTTATAAATAAAAAAGAATAAAATAAATTCTGATAAGGACGAAATAGACTCGGCGTAGTGTTGATTTAACTCTGCAGAATTTGCTGGTTATCTTGTAATAGCAGTAGGAAATGTCCAGTAAAACCTGGCACTTTGAGAGCCCCAGGAAGTTTTCTACCAACTGAATGGGGTTTGAGAAGACAGAGCAGACACACAAAGCACAGAAGAACTGAACCAGGAGTACTTTCTATGTGGAAGAAAACAGTAAGGAGATAAAGAGAGCAGTATATCCTTCTGTGAATATATTTAAGAAGAAAACAAGACGGATAAGCTCTGAGTCAGTACAAGCGTGTGAGATTAAAAAAGTCAGGTCGGCCTAAACACAGGAAAACATGACAAAGTGAATCATCTCTAGTAAGACAACATGAAGGTATTGACAGGAAAGGCTCAGCTGGTGGCTCCTTCCAAGAAGGTGACACCTCTAAACACAGAGACGGAAACCCATGTGTGACTTCTGAGAAGAGAAATAGAGAAAAATATGAAGTCAACTCATTTAATAGTTTAAATGGAGAGCATACACCCACTTGATTCAGCTATTCCAGAGAACACAGGCAAAAATGTCAGTCTAAAAACAAAACATCTGAGAAACCTTAATCAGTGTACCTCCAATGCACAACTATGTGTTTCTTTGTGTTGTTTTATTTACTTGAGAACCCAATAAAACACACTGAACTTTGTGATTGTAACATTGCAGAAGATCTATGAGTCCTTATGCAGAAGGGCCATAACATCCAAGTGCTGCCAAGAAATGTACAGTGGAGATACATGGAAAGAGGGAAACAGGCAGATTCTTTATGGAGAGAAGGAGGAGCCAACAACGGAGCAGTCTGTGTCACCTGACTCCTCGGACTCGCAGGAAATGACATCAGAAGGTTTGGAGTGTACCCACAGGGAGGCGACACCGGCTCAGGAGGAGGGAAGGAAACGTTCATGCTTCTCTGTCAAGCAGAAGAGACAGGGTGGACAGACAGGTGGGTGTGTGTGTGTGTGTGTGAGAGCAGAACAAACTGAGTGTAGTTTGATGTTCTGTCAGCACAATGAGTATTTATCTGGATATCTTATTGGTTTATCATCTTTACTCAGGAATTATTGACTTAAAACAAGCTCCTGCATCGTTCTGAAAATGTACTTGTAAGACGGTTTGGCCTTATTTCAAGTGAAAGATACTTACAGCAGAAACTAGACCAAATATACTTGGTAAGACTTTGTGTTTTTGCTGTGGATCAGCTCTGGCCAGCACAACAACTGCATTCTTCCTGGGACTCTTCCATAAAAAACAGATTGGATGAGCTCCTACTTGTCCTTTTAACAAATCTTCCAGGCACTTTGAATTTCTGCAGCTCCTCCACAGTCAACATGTGGGAAGAAGGAATACAGCTGCTGACCACTTTTTCTCAGATTTTAATTGAAGAAAGTAAAATAAAATAAAAATAATTAAGGTTTAACAAATACACACCATGCCTGTTACAGGGCATGGTGTGTATTTGTTAAAATTTGAAATCTTAAGGTTCTCTGTATGATTTAAAACATCAGGTGGAACCAAAATGGAGGGCATCTTCCAAAGGTCCAACCCAAGGGGCCCGGGGCCCTGCTCTAACAAAGGACAGGACAAAGACATTAAGACAGAGGAGCCTCGTGGACTTGGGCCATTCTACTTCTTTGGAGGAAACAACGGGGCTGAAATGTGAGCTGGAAATGCGAAACACAGAAATATCATCCAATTCAACAAGAAAGCCCATTAGAAAGTTACAAAATCATTTGTTTTATTGCAGCAGGGGAAAAGTTTTGACTCATTCTTCGCTCTTACCTCTGGCTTTTTGTTTTTGCTTCTATATATGCGTCTGATTTCTCGCAGCGTGTGCAGCTACTGCGAGAGCAGAGGATGGAAGAGAATTTATAACAAGCAAAGGGAAGATTTCAGGCTCAAATGGTGCGAGACCAAATCTCAAATTAACTACAGTCGCTTCAAGCAAGGTACCGTAGAGTTAAACAATATCAGATGGACTCTCAATTGAAACTGCACACACAACAAAAAGCAAAACATAAACACACACATTACTAAAACTATAAATTCACACATTTTGCTTCCAGGTCGACACTTGGTGTTCCAGATTCCCAACAACAATGTTCTCACCACTAAAATTGGGCTCCTAACCAGCCTGCGGGAATTTGAGAAAATAAGCAGCAAAATCAAATACAAATATGGACACAGGTAAACCAAGCAGCCGGTTTTCCCCTTTCATTTGGGGCAACAGGCTTTTCAAAGGGTTTGGATTGTTTGACAAAGAGCTGTGTGAAGGTGAACCGCACCAGCTGAAAATGTAATAAATGTTGCAAATTTTGGTCCACAATCAAACTGAGTCTACCCAACTAGTCGATGTGAAAACCCTGAGCCTTTCAGGTAACAGCTGGATTTATACTGAGACTATAATTCTCACAAGTGGACTTTTTTTTTTTTACTAGCTAAGTGACTTCTGTGGGCAATGGATTGGCTTAGATTTTATTTACGGTTATCAGATTAGAGGGATCTAACCGAGTACATGGCACACTTTTTCATATTTTTATTTGGTAAAAAAAAAATTGTCCCTTTCAGGAGGCTGAAAATGGAGGAGTTCATTCCTACAACATTCCGCATGGATGTGAAGGAAGAGAGGGAAGATTTCTTTTCCCGCACCGCCCCGCAGGAGGGTGAAACAGGTAAAACACATCCTGCGTGCATCAGCTCAACGTCCCGCTGCAACGACAACTATTCACTGGTTAAACTGGATCTAGCCCACGTTTGCAGGCTTCCCTTGACAAAGATCAATCATACATGACTGCTTGTGAGCACGACAATGAAAAGAAGTTTGTTCTTGATGGTGTTAGGACAACAGTTGCCATGGTGAGTGTTTGATCAAGGGGTTGAAAACGTTGGAAAATAATGCACTTCACCTCCCATGAGGCCCTGATAAAATCACTAGGGTAGCATGCTGCTGCCATGGAGATGAGTCAGCAGAGGGCAGGGCTGAGACACAAACAAGAAGATCCTGAATGCAGCACTGCTGCTGCTGCGCTGAACAAAGCTATGAGAAGCAGATGAAGCTCTTTCCCAACTTATAATAATAATAATAAAAAAAAACCATAGTGTCATGCTTGGACCTGGAGATAAATTGACTAGATCTAGATTGACTGGGTCATCACAAACACATTGTGCTAAGTGGAGTACAGGTCAGTCAAACACAGCTATCATTAAGCAAACAGGAGAAGGACTCAAACAGCTGGTTTAGATCTCTGGGTGACGGATGGGTTCATAGGATAGACAGGAGAAGAAGAATAAAAGATTAAAAGAACAAAGCCAAACTAGAAGGGTTAAAGATATGAAACAGCTTACACTGAAGTCTCCACACCTATTCAACATTGCGTACTGTGAAATAAGCAAAAAAAAAGGTTTGCATTTTCCTTTAAAAAGAAAAGTCTTCATTGTGCATATGCTTAGCATTTTCACATTTCCAAAGTAAAGTATTGTGCAGATATCCTAAAACCCATTACTTCAGCTTGCCTTGCTCTTTCATGTTTTGTGCTGTGTATGCTTAAGAAAACTGGTAATACGAGTAAGCAAGAGTAAGTGGACACATGCAAGATAGATTAAATATTGGCATTAAAAAATACTACTAATAAACTTCAACAAAAAGACCTGACAAATGCCATCTTCCTTCAGTCAATTATTTACTCTATGCCAAGTTTTCCACAAATAACAGTGTGGTGATATTTTCTGTCTATGAAACTGTAACCTCTTGTATTTGTCATAAATCCAGATGAGAGAATGGGAAGAAACTGGCAGCTGAAAATCCCCTCTAAAAGTGGTTCACTGTCATGTTATAAGTAAGGAAGTAAATTCAGAAACAATTCTCAATGCTTGCAACGTAATTTCAAATCTTTACTCTCAAAGTTATTGCATCGCATCCTGACAAAATGATAACACTTGCTTAATTTTTTAAAAACTTGTTGCAAGTCATTGAGTTGATGCAATTTGCCGCATTTCTTTAAATAGAAATTTTTCAAACTAATCTGAATAATGAACTAAACTTGTTTGTCGATGAAATTGTCTGTCGATCTTCAGATTGTCTTTGTGATGAGATTCAAACCTAGAAACGTACTAACTCAAACAGAGTTAGGGCTCACAGAGTTTGGAGAGCTAATTCTGCAGTAAGTTTTACAAAATAGCAATAAAATGTAAGAAGCATTAGCAATTACAACTTAACTCAAAATCAAATGTTCCACTCCTGGTTAGCCTGATGGAAGGACGGTTGCCGTTCATCAGATTTCTGTTTGGTGTATTTATTTTAGAGAGTGAGCACAAAAGTGTTTTTTAAAACAGTAATCATTTTACATGTTTTGCATCTGAAAAGGCTTGACTTTGACTAATCCTTCATGTTTGACTGCATAACTAAAGAGGTTCCACTGAGTGCCAAGCTTATATACTGACAGGAGCAACTGAAACAGCTCCAGGACAAAATATAATAAACAATTACCTCGACGTGCCTGCTCCTGTAGCGCAGAAGAACAAACTGTTTTAATAGCAGGTTGATGTGTAATTGATGTGGCTATGTTTGTGGTGGCAGACTTGGAGGACACGGAGAGCAGCATGTGGATCTGTAAGCCCACGGGCCTGAACCAGGGCAAAGGAATTTTCCTCCTGAAGAACCAGAAGGATGTGGCCGAATTCAGACTGAAGCTACAGAGGATGGAGGAGCACCAGGCTGACCGTACGATGCCTCACCGCCCGATTCGGGCCCACATTGTCCAGCGGTAGACGAACCCTTGACTGTCAAAGTGCAAAACAAATTAACCTTACAAGCAGAGGGATTGATTGTAATCCCTTCCTCTACTTCTAGCCATGGTCATACAACTAAAAACTATATTTAAGTACATTTCAATACACCTAACACACTTTCTGTTTTTAGAGAGTTCCGTTCCTTTTTAGCAATGTGGCCTCTAAAGTAGTTTTTCTTTTTGCATGAAACGCCTTATAATATTTTTTTCTCCCAGTTACATTCAGAAACCCCTTCTACTAAATGACAGAAAGTTTGATGTGCGGTCTTACCTTCTCATCGCCTCCACTGAGCCCTACATGGTCTTCTTTCGTCACGGGTATGTCCGACTGACGTGTGACGTCTACGATCCCAGATCCAAAAACCTCTCTGCTCATCTCACCAACCAGGTAAACACACGCACACATCCCAGCCAGCATACCTAGGTGGGCCCCATATGGGGGAAAGGAGGGCAGACCATATGGGTCCCACATGGGTTTGTCCAGTTTCCATGGTGGCTCCACACGGGTTTGCCCATGTAGGGGTCACCGCCTACATGGGTCCTACATGGCAGTGGCCCTACATGGGTAAACCCGTGTGAGACCTGTATTGTCTGCCCTCCTTTCCCTCATATGGAGCCCACCTAAGTATGCTGTGTGGATATAGTGTGCGTCTTTCTAACTTCACAGGGTCTTTGAATTGACTTTCATTCATTTCTTACCCTAAACCTTACCATTATGAGTACAAAACCCAACCCTCATCCTCCTCGACCAGTAAACCTAACCTAACTCAATTCACATCAAAGTCTTGAACTCCTGGTTGGCTACTTCCAAAGCAAAGCATTTTTTTAAAAATACAAGCAGAGTTGATTTGGATTTCTATTTGAAATCTGGAAAATATGAAATAACTTTAAAGAAATATCTTTGTTGAGGCTTTCACAGAGGTACACTGCACTGATCTCCAGTACGACTTGCTGCACAGTGGAACGCAGCTGAAATCGTTCATCCGACAGTAAATCTTGTTGCTTTGCTTTCCTTCTCTTCCTTACAGTCTAGTTTCTGCCAGGTGTTGCAGCTGAGCTGAAATAAAAAAGAGTCATGTGTCTCCACAATACTGAGTCATTCAAAGGCTTTAGAAAGAGTTGCTGCCTACACTTTTCTGTTTTGTGTGTCTCTTCTCCCCCTGCTGTTCGTCTCCAGTACATGCAGAAGAGAAACCCTTTGTACAGCCAGCTGAAGGAAGACACTGTATGGTCTATGGAGAGCTTCAACGCCTACGTCAACGAGAGGCTTCAGGTTGCCAAGGGTCTGCCCAGGGACTGGGTGCTGGGAGCCTTTGCGGTGAGGTCTGTGGTGTGCTGTAGCTCTCAGGGACCAATTACCAGCACAGCAGTGGTAGTTGGCGCTGGTAGCTAATTGAGAATGTGGTTAGTTTACATGAGCTCATTTCTGTATGAAGAGTCATCAACTTATGGCTAAAAAGGAAATATTACAGGTTGTTTTTCTCCACACTGACATGCATTGTAATAAGCCGTTCTTAGCTTGAGCTTTGTTAAATAAAACTCTAAACCTTGACTGTGGCATCTTTTATGGTTTGTAAAGTTGACCTACTTGTTGTCTTCAGAAACCTGCTGGTGTATCGCAATTATAAATCTAGACGGGAGTTTCACAGTTATTTTAAAGACGCCATAACCGCATGGATTTTATGGCACATTAAAATGTGCCCAATCACATTAATGCATCAGATTATTTACGAAAGGAACTCATTTAAGTTTGAGAGATAAAATGTTTAGTGTCGTTAGAGGCGTAGGACAAGAAATCTTTGACACGTTGAGACAAGGATAGTAAATTCCTTGAAACAAATTATTTTTTATAGCAGTGGCATATACTCCACTGTAAGTTTCACTTAGAAAAAAAAGAAAGCATATTGCAAAAAGTTTGGTGTGAGGTCTGCTAAACTAATTCTGTCATTTGATCACATTTTTTTGATCATTATCCTGCTGGAAAATCCACTGTGATCACCCAGGGCTGGCAATCTAGAACAGAGTGTAGACCCGCCTCCTGGCTCTGATAGGTTGTTTCTAGTTAGAACTGGGAGAAGACAGAGGAGCTCAATTTGTTCACAGATTACTTGTCTTGTACAAGGCTGTCACAACATAATGTATATTTTTATGAAAGTTACATACTGCAGCATTAATGTCTCAATGGACACTGCAACCAAAGTTGGTGCACACAAGGTCAGTCAATGAGTAGATACTGAAAAATATACCTATGGCCCTGAGCCACAGCAAAGTATGAATTAATTTATGGATGTGTATTTTTTCTGTTCATATATTAGAAACGCATGCAGCAGATCATGGCCCAGTGTTTCTTTGCCGTCAAGACCAAGTTAGACTGCCGCCCTGGATTCTTTGACCTGATTGGCTGCGACTTCATGATCGACGAGGACTTCAAGGTGGATTTTTAGACTTCTGAGGTAGAACTGGATATTAATAAGCTCGTAAATGACGTCTTCATGTGACGCCTCCAGGTATGGCTTCTGGAAATGAACTGTAATCCAGCCTTACACAGAAACTGCGAGGTGCTGAAGGAGGTGATACCCCGCACTGTTGGAGAAGCGCTGGGTCAGTTTAGCACATTCTGCAGACTTTGAGCACAAGTTGGTTTTTTTATAGTTCCGGGTATGAAATGTGTTACTGCTTAATTGCTTAAGTAACTTAGATGTGAAACCTCCCCAACGTCCTGTGAGTGTCGTTTCATGGTCCTCTACTTCGCTACAGTTCTGTGCTACGTCAACTTGAGTATCTATTTCTACTGAAGACCTAATTTCTCCCCTCTGGGAGAAGTGTTTGTTTTACAGCCTTTCTTTATGGCATACTAGCTGAAAGATTTATATATTTAGTCAGATTAAAAGACGTCTTCTATAAGTCAAATTTAATACTTTTTGGACTTTTTGAGTCTTTTTTAAACACATTTTTGAGAGTACTGTCATTTAAATGTAAGGCTTGCTGTTCATGGATGGAAAAACAACTTGAACTAAAGTTAGATTACTTGACAACACAAACATTTTACATAGAATGTCATCAGTGCATTCTGGGGTTTTTAAGAATGCGACTTGAGTTCAATCACAAATGAACTAAATAACTTTGATGCCTGCAGTAACTACAGACCTTAGCCAACTAATCCTTCTGAGCAAAACCTTATTAAACACTTTTTTCCCATGGCAGAGTTGCTAGTGGGTAACACAGCAAGATGTTTGGATTTTAATTTTGTAAACATTCATTTAATCCATGTCAGCTGAAGGTTGTTTTGACAGGGACTGTTTCAGGATCAATCCTTTCAACAGACGATTATTTTTGCCCGGGTTTTGGTTGGTTCTGGTTTTTCCACGACTAATAAAACTGCACTTCCTAAAGCACAACTAGAAACCACATAAGAAAAGAAAGCAAAGCAAATGCAGCTGAAGAAGCAACAAAGGAGCAGATCCTCAAATTCTTCTTTAAGACTTTGTTTTTAGGATCAGTTGTTTGTGATTCTTCAAATTTAGCAGAAACTCTGGTAACATGTTTTGCCTCCAGGGTTTTTAAAATCACATTGTGAATGTCCTGACTAAACATCCCCCTGTACTTCAGCAAGGTCTTAGGAATTGAGATATAATTTAACCAGTTATTATGTTTCCATAAATTAGCACTTCAAAGTGCCAAAGGTTTGGAGCAGTTTGAAGAAACCCTGTTTTACCCAAACCTTTCTGCCTCAGGTTTTTATTGTGCTATTTTAAATCGATACTGGTTGTTTTTAAGACTGACAACATGACATACAGTTAACAAAAGCCTCATTCTCACCTGTTTTTACTTCTGCCACAAAATGACCAGCCAGTGTCTTTTCAATGATCTTTAAATTCTGGTTCAACTCTCTTCATACAGCATATTTCAAACCACATTTACTCATTATGCATGAGTTGGATTTATCATGCATAATAAATGCATTTGATAAAAGATCTAAACGTTTCCTCTATTGCTTTTTCTGTCTAGATTTGACTCTGGAGCTGTTCAACAAGTGCCGTCTCCGACAGGAAATCCTTCCGTTAGTCAGTCAACAGGACTTTGTACTGCTGTATTGCGGTGTCTTAGGACATGTCAAAAAGAAGAGGCCCAATAGTAGTGAGTTCTACCAGAAAACTAAAAACCACAGGAAGCCCAGAAGGTGCAAGACCAGGACAGAGATCACCAAAGAGACTATTGCATCGCATGAGGATCCTCTAACTGAAGCCCCTGAGACAGAAACATTACCTCTTCATCAAAACGCAGCGTCAGTAGGTGAATGCTCAAAGGCTGTCAGGAGGAAGGCCAGAGTACCTATACTTACAGTCAGAAAACAGCTGAATAAAAGCAATGCTGTTGAGGGTCGTTTGAAAGCTGAAGATGATGGGAAGCAGCCAAGGGCTTAGCAGAAGAGAAACTTCACCATGTTTCTGTCATTGTTTTACAACCCAGGTGACTTCAGTTCTGTCTGCAGGTCTTCTGATAAAAACTCAAACAGCACTCAGTCAGATCAGGGTGCAGGAAAAGGAGGAACAGTGACGCATGGAAACAAATGATCTCTGTCTGAGCAGAGCAGGTGGAGAAGTTTTGGACGACAATAAAGACTGCCTTTGTCTTTCACAATGTTGTCTATTCTTATTGTTTTCCTCTGCACAGAAAGGCAGTCTATTATTTATCTTGCAGGCACATAGTGCCATTTAAAGCAGTCAAGAAACTATGTTACCTTCAGGTTTTGTTGAAATGTATCAGACATGACTTAAGAGAAATTTGACACTGCAACATAACATTATTAAACCCAGTGGTGCCTTAGGTAAACCTGATGCAATCAGCCAAGCGTTTCATTAGTTCCTTTAGACAGAAAACTGTAAGTACCTGGACTACTGACTTCAATGTTGTAGAAATATGGTTGAGTCAGGAGAATTGTCCAAACAGTTCAGAGAAGAGCTCACTATTTTACAATAAAAGGCCAGATAATTAAAAAAAGACAGAAAAGGCCCTGAATGTATCAACACCATGCCATGTATCACCATCTAGGCACTGCTAAAAGAGGAAGCTATTAATGACTGTCGTCCAGGAGGCGGTTGACCAAAGCCCCTTGCTGACCACCAAAGACGTGTAGCAAGACTTGGTGGCAGCAACCACAGAGGTTTTAGTTACCAGAAAAAGCCGCATAATAAACGCCGAGGGCCGTCTTGCCTTAACTTCAAGATAGATATCAATACTGACCAAAAAACAAAAAGAAAAGTTCACTCCAATTTCCACCCAACTTTGTAAATATACCAAAGGGTTTTGGGGGTTCTGTTCTGTGGATAATGAATTAAAACGGGAACCTTTCAGACCTGTAGATCAGTGGTCCGGCTTGTTACACTGAGTCCACCCCAGAGCATTGACTCAGTGATGCTCCGGGGTTGCTCTGCTTCCTCTGGCAAACTGCAGTGTGTGGATTATAAGAGGGGTTCAGTGAAGTACCAGACAATCTTTATGTGATACTACCAATGAGGAAGCTCAAGTTTGGTTATCAACAGAGCTTTGAACAGAGATGTTGGATATGTTTTGGTTTCAGAAGAAGAAGCCAACGAAAATAAAGTGACCCAAATGGGCGCCTGAACTAAGAATATGAAAGAAGTGGAGGGTATGAGGAGTAGGCTTAGATTCTCCTGGAAAACTATGAATCATATATTTAGCAGTCAATAAGCAAAAGGGTGAAACATGCTATTCTGATGGAGGAATTTATTATTTGCGAAACTGCAGTAATTACTGAAAATGGCATCTTGTGTTTAACTGTGAAACCTCTCAATTGGGCAATGCAAATTGTTTTTATTTGGTTTGTTCATGGGGAAACACAGTTTGCCAGGTGACCTAATTTCCAACAGAGGTTGAGCCTGCGTTTGTATCCTTCCACAGACTGTACACAAACCCGCTCATCGTCCTCCAACCGGGAGGATTGCCACCGGCCTGTGACTCACAGCTGTTGCAGCTTGTTTTGACTGTAGCTCTTTTCCTTGCTCTGTCATAACTCGCAATTATCTCAGTCGACAAGCCACATTCAGGGTGGAAATCAGCAGACATGGGGTGAGCGTGACCGCATATCTTTCCCAACAGGAAGTTTGCTTCATCATTCATCTGCTTCTCGGTAAAGGCATCAATGAACTCATGTTGTCAAAAGGAAGAGGTGGAAGAGCTTTTCCGTCGTTCGTTTGGCCAGTGTGTCTGAGCAACATCACATGCAGCTTTCATTTCTCACAGCAGCAGATCCTCGGCATGTGCAGAGTCAAATAAGCAAAGTGAGGAAGCAGCTCGGCCCTCTGCCGCCTCTCAACAGGAAGGAACAACTTCTGAACTGTGACTCGCCAAAACCTTACCACCTTTTATCTTCGGTACCTCTTTAAGAGTCGCGACATCTTTTGTTCTAAGGACTCTACGGAAATATGCTCTGCATGCTGCTAGAAAGGGGGAACTAGTGCTCAGTCTTCTTATGCCGCCCCTCCTCTTCTGAAAGAACAATATCCCCTTCTACACCCAACCTCCACTGCCCCCTCTACTTTTCATGGTATCTGCTTGATTTTATTTTGCCACAAACTGCTTGGATGAGTGCCTCTGCAGATGGTTCCCAGTGTGTGGACAGTTTACTGAGACAGGACTGAGCGTGTAAGGTCCTTGCTGGTCATGGGATGCTGCAGCGTGACTCAGAGGCATACGGGAGTGGACGAAGTGGGTCCAGATGAAATAGAACTGCTGGAACTGTCTGGAGACAATCTGGGGTAAGATGTGCGCAACTTGTTTTGGGCTCAGGGATGCTAGTTTGTCAGAAAGAGCTGCAAGGATTAAAGAGAGCGCATTGTCTGAAATGTGAATTTCACAGAAAAATTGTATCATTTTAAGCTCACATTTTTAAACATGGTTTTGTAAGTTCTGGAAGAGGAAGTATGGCGGTGTACGATGTGAAGCTGGCCACGTCTGTGGTTTTATCTGGTATTGTATTGTCAGGTTGTTAAAATATAAAAACGATGTTTTCAAAGCCGCACCATGTTTTGCAAAGCCATGCTCGGACTGTGTGGTGTCTTTGAATTTCAAAAGTACTTGCAACTATAATGAGTAATGGAAGAAATTTATCTGATTTCTTTCTGCAATAACTTTGGCCGGTTTGCATTGAAAAATGAATCAGAATCTTTAATGTAGTTTTTTTTTTTTTGTTTTGTTTTTACTAAAACATCAAAAACCTTAAGATTCTGGTAATTTGGCGGTTTCAGTTTTGGATGACATTGACGTCGAGTCATTTCCCTTTCAATTTTCATGTTCCTGTTGATAAAATCAAACAGCAAAATCTTTAAAGCTGAATAATGGATGTCATGAGATGAGGCAGTTAAACCATAGGTTTAAGTTCAAGAGGATGTTTGAGAACTTCAAACATTTGTTGCAAAATTGTTTTAAAACACATGAATTAGAACCCTGCAGTCAGATAATTTTCAGCATTTTACAGACAAAACAAATGATTAAACTATAACATTTTTAACATTACAAACCTGAAGAAGTCCTTTTTAAGTTTTGCTTTGAGCCATGCGGTCGGAAAAAGCAAACATGTGTAAGAAAGTGCTCTTATCAGATAAGATCAAAACAAAACTTTTCGGGCCAGTTGCAAAGCACGGGCTGCGATAGAAAACTAACCATAAATATAACGTCCCCAAAGTGAAGTAGGGTGGCAGATACATCATGCTGTGAAAATGCCTTTCTTTAAGGGACAGGGAAGGAAAATGTTTGGAGAAAAACTATTAGAAGCTGCAAAATGTCTGAGATTTGGGGTAGATCAAAGCACATTTATGAGTTAGAATGGTCCAGTCAAAGCCAATAACCCTGTGCTCTATGAGACTCTTGCTTAAATATGAATGAATTTATTTTGCAACAAAATATTGTACTATAGCACTGAACCAATCCATATTTTCTGTATGTGTAAAAATGATCATGACATTCCTCAAATGACTTGCAGCTAAAACCTTTGAGTAAGAGAAGCTAAACACAGATTTAGCTTCTCATGTTCGTTACATTTAAACATATATGATACTTTATGTCCGTCAATCATATGAAGCATAATACACACAAAACTGATGTGTGGTGATGCATAAACAGTTGCATCAGGCTGATGCTATCAGCATAGATAGGATGTTTTAACCACTATCGGGCAGCAGAAGAATGACACAGACAAACTTAAGCACTCCTGTTCCCCCAGGTCAAACTTGTGAAGCTGGTGAGGCGACACTGATATGATTAGCAGATTACTGCCAGACAAGAGCGTGGAGAGGTTTAATACAAAGTAAAGGGCTGGACAAATCCTCCATCAGTCTGAGGCAGGAGGGATTACCAGGAAGCTCATCGCAAACAGAAACTACAGCTTCTTATGGGTTGTTTAATTAATGCCAGTTAAAGCAGCTGGTCATTCAAGACTACAACGTTAACCCAGATGGGTCTTTTTGGATGTAATGTCTGACTTGCAAAAAATACAATGCATGAAGTGAGTTATTGCATCAGTTAAGTCCACAGCATCTGACAACAATACGTAGCCTGGCACTGCCAATACCTGCTGAGCTGGTTTTGTAATTGCACAGAAAAGAGATTATCCTCCTACTCATACTCATGCATAGAAAAAAAAATAGAAATAGAAAAAAAAAACGATAAAAGTTTTTTTCAGCTCACTTTCACTCAGGAAGTTGAAGTTTAAGTAAGTTTAACCAATATTCAGATTTTAGAAGGTTTTTATTTTTGTTTACCGGAGACAATTTGCAGATGGGATTTTTCAAATTTGCTGCAAAAAATATCATCATTATGTTTTTTGCAGCAAAAAGGTTAATTTCCAACATCGGTAAGTGAGTACTTAGCTCTTCTTGCGCATTCATTGATCCTTTTGGATTGCTTATTGAAAATGCAAAAATAATTTGAACATCTTTGTTTTAATAAGGAGGTGAATCATCAGAGGTGAATGTAAGCATCTTTCATTTTGGTTTTCAAAATTCTAGGAGTTCCTATTCAGCTGCACATCCATTTTGCACCAAAACTAAGTGGATTTCCTTCAGTCTGGTTTACTATTGTTCAGCTCTCTGTGGTCAGCAGAAGATAAAGTGTCTAGATGTTTTGAACAGGGAATTCATTAGACATAGCACTGCAGGACTTTGATCGGCTACATTAAAACCGTGTTAATGTATCAAGAAGTCATCAGTATTATTAAATGTGAGTTTCAAAAAATACTGAGACCTGGTTGCTTTCTAACCAGATCACTATTTTATCACATTCAGGGTTTCACACATGAATCATTATTTAAGTTTGGCATCTCAAGATAATTCATTTTAAACATGCAATGCTTGATGTTAAAAACATGACATATTGCAAATTCTGTGTCACTGGCATGGAACAGAAAAGTGAACATTTGGCCAGATCTAATCTAATGTAAAAGTCTGGAGAAAACCGATGCTAATGTTCTGGGAGAACTTGGAGCAACGACTGAGCAGCCGCCACATGCACATGTACTGAGCGTGTAATCTTGCTTTGCTAAGTACGCAAAGAGTACAGCGGAGGAGCGCTGCTTCCTGACAACGTATGACTCAAAAACAAAAGTCACGCACTGGAAACATTTAAATTATGACCAGTGTCACAATAGCATCACAGAGAATGTGTTTTATGGCATTAAAAACAATGTCACACATCTATTTGAAATTATTTTAAGTACAGAGTCCTTAATGATAGAACACTGCTCGGATGGTCAAATCGGCCTCTCTTCTCTCATCATTGTCTCAGCGAGGGACTCTAGTGGTAGAAACAGGGCCCTGGGGGAGACAGTGAAGGGAGCTGAAAGGATCATTGGATCTGAAAAAGATCCTTCTGTCCAGGATCTGTTTCAGAGCCACTTCAGGAGCAAAACTCTAAGCATTCTCTGAGACTTCTCTCTTCAACCCCATGAGCTTTGTCAACAATTGCCAGGGAGAGGATAGGCACTATACTTAGTCCTTGTCTACTGCAGTCATTGGGACTCAAGGGTGTGATCTGAAACTACGACCTTCTTTCTGCAAGGCAACCGTGCAACCAACTGTGGAAAGTATTAGGGTGAAAAAAAGATGTTTTCTTAAGAGGTTTGTGGTACTTGCAAAAAAGTGTGAACACTATTTGCAGTGTGATATGGTTAAGGTTTAAAATGCAAAAATAGTCAGAGTCAGCCTGTGAGATACCAGTTGACACGTTATGCATGACTGCAAGACCATATGCTGTACACTGGTCTGCTGGCACCAATGGAGGAATATAAACAATCCATCTGGGTCAAACATACGCATACACACACACGCAATGTCTGTCTATCTTCACAAGGATTTACTGTAAACCTAACCATTAGCAGCACATGCCTAAACTGAAGCCTGACCTAAACTCAATTCACACTTTAGTCCTAAACCCTGTTAACTATTTGCAGCAAAATGTTTGATGGTCTTGTGATCACGCCCCAGTATCTTCGCAACTTCAAAAGTGCTGCATCCCTCTGAAAGACTTTTTGCAATTTTGCATTTTAAGAGCCACTTAAATCTCGTTGTTGGCTCATTTTGCCTAATAATTATGCACACTTGATCCAGGGTGTTGACCTCCTTGGGCTCCCCCTTCCCTCATTAAACAAAAACACATCAGCTGACATGTTAAACATGTCAGCTGAGCAATCAGGTTCATACAGCTTGTAATTGTAAAATATGCATGAAATTCCAATATGGTCAAAACTAAAATCTGCCTAATAATTGAACACAGTGCAAAGGAACTCAGTGTTTCAGCAGTTTTGCAGTTTTCTGGAAGTTTGTTCCAGATTAGAGAAGCATAAAAGCTGCTTATTACTCTAAACATGTAGAAACCTGCTACTTGTCCATGTTCTGGTTCTGGGGATGCAGATCAAACCAGAACCAGAAGACCAGACTGTAAAAACCTTTTTCAAAACACTGTGTCAGTTTAATAATTTTTACATCAACATGATCTAAGAGAAATCCTCCTGTACTCTATGTAGTTCCCAGTCGTTCTTATTAGAGGATGAAGCTACAAATTGTTGCAGGAGTAGATAAGCAGCATGTCTGTCTCCCCTCTGATCTCTATAATCTGATTAGTCTAGGCTGAGGGGATGCAGACATGTTGGTAGCATTAGGTTTTAATACTGTTCATCCTTATGTTATCTTCATATTTTTGACAAAGGCTGCTAATCACACACACACACACTCTCTGTTACCAAAAACATGCCCTGTTACCAGCTGAACAGAGCATATTTTGCAAGGAAAGAAAAACCCAGAAAATTCACAGTTTTGTTGTATTTCTGACACTTAAGAGCCACTATGAATTTGACATTCACACAGTGTACAAAGCGTCTAACCCACAGTCATCTTACTTATTGTAGCAAGTTCCTCACTGACCGCTCACACACAATGTGTCATGTCTGTGCGTGTGTTTTCAGAGTATGGACTCTGAGCGAAAACAGAGCTCAGCTGTCGGTGAGGAACAGCAGAGATGAGCAGCAGCCGGCACCACAGCTGCCATGCAAAGCCTCAGTGCGACACCTGGAACAGGAGGTCAGAATAAAGCCACAAAATCACTGTTGATTTGAAGTTTTGCAGAGGTGGCTCAGTAAATGTCAGGCAGACAAATATTTTCCATTTTATCACACACACACATGGATAATACATTCTGCAAAAACACAAGATAAAACAGATTTTATATTATTTTTCTTTTACCTAAGATTAAAAAATAATTTAAAAAAAAAACATTCACACACATTACTTCCCAACCCCAATTTTTGATTTTGAACATGCAATGATTAGTAACTTATAATTTTTTTTTTTTAATCGGCTTTGATTAACAATTGTTCAGACTCCCTAAAAGTGTGCTTGGATGTGAGTTTTCTTTAGCTGCTTTTTCACTCATTTTGAGTTCAGATGAAATAATCTTTATAGAACAGGTTAGTCGTAATTCTTTAACAGAATTTTTTTTTTTAGTTAAGTTCTACGTTAAGCTTACGTTTAGTGACTCTGTAAAAATTTTTACATGCAAGTAGACAAAAAAACCCCAAAATCTTACTTGAGCTGTTATGATTGTTACATTTTTTTTGTCATTGCCTCCCCCAGGTCATGACACCCTGAGTGGAGAGCCATTCAACAAATGCCTCTGTGTGTAGACAAAATGCTGGTTCGCTGCTTTCTTGCAGGACCTTTTTCTGCTTGGAAAGGTCAAAGTTCAGGCAAACAACAGCACTATTTTACTGGTCAAATTCACTGGCGAAAATGAGAGGGGGAAAAAAAGAGCCAAAGTGCAAAGAAAACTTTTTACGGTTTCCAGAAAGCTTTAAAGATGAGAATGTTTATTCCTGTAATTCCAAAATGGAAAATAGAAAAAATGTTGTGCACTCATACTTTCGTATGCCTGCAGGTGGTGCTGTGGGGCAGGACTAGAGATGAGCTCCACCACAGGATTTACTCTCAGCAGCCGATCAGGGGCTGGGAAGGCCAACCCGCTCATGTTTACGGAGAGGTATTCCACTCCTCTGTGGTGTCTCTCTACAACAAATATTCAGAGGTAACATGGAAACAATGACGTTAGGAAAGTAATGGGGATTTGTCAAAAAAAAATCATTCACTTCTTTACAATATGTGCTTTCTGCTGGTCTCTTCTACACATCCTAATAAACTTTGGTAAAATAAAAACATGAAATCAAAAATGTTTTTTTTACAGCAACACAGTCTCATTTTTTCCTTTCTTTGCCATCTTCCTCCCTGTGAGTGATGGCAAGATAACTATTCAGCATTCAGCCTCGTTTGACATATTTCCATTGGTGTTAAACTTCTGAACTACCGTTCTTTCCGTAGAAATAGGCAATGATCAACTTTCTTCCAGCAATTTCCTGACTAATGAGCATCAGTAATGGCATGTTTGTTAACTTTTCCATTTTGAGGAGATGTGACCTCTGCGTCATGTCATATTTATAACATGGCTAAACAGGAAGTAACTATTTAAAAATTCCTGGACACACTTAATCATGCAGTAAAAAAAAATACTTAATTTCTTATAATCTAAGCGTCAATCAAGGGTTGTAAAAGTTGTGGTGGCAGTGATTAATAGATTAATTGCTTATTAATATATATGACAGACTTTATTAAATGCAGTGCTTATTAACAGTGCACTTTATTTGGTTATTGTAGTGGAGTTACTTTATTGCTTGCCACTGAGGGAGAACATTTTCTCTCAATGTATGGAATAGAAAGCTGATTGCACCTCTGCTATGTGTCCACAGGAAAACAGTGAACGGTTCCTTTTGTTGTTCTCTTTTCACCTTTTGATCCTCTCTCTGGATCACTCCCAAGAAGACTTCATATACGAGGTACTATAGTCCAATCTGTCAGTTTTTGTGTCCATCCATCTATTTAACTCACCATATTAAGTTCCATTCACACCGCATTCTGAAGTGGCCCAATTCCCACTTCTTTGAGTATTGCGACCTGTATCTGACCTTTTCATGACAGTCTGAACAACACAGGTTGGATTTTTTTCTAATACGACCCAGGCAACGTGGATATCAGATATGTAACCGATTCACATGTGACCTAACGTCCAGATTGCACTCATCCATCCTGATACGCGCAAGCGGGAAGAAAAACAACAACCATGGCGGACTGTAATGAGGATTAAGTTGTTAATGTGCTGCTCCGGTCGGACAACAACTTCAAAATCATAAGCTATCCTGCGCCGATAGCATCCATGTTTACTTCCGCAAACACCGAGTACTACTTCTTCTCGATGGCGGTTGGCAAAACACTCTATGTTTGACGTTATTACGCCCTCTACGGCGCATACGGGACCCTTTCAGGTCAAATGCCGTTCAAACTGGAGAACACATACAGGTCGCATAAAAGTGTAAACGGCCACGGCAAAAAAAAAAAAAAACAGCAAAAAAAACGATTTGACAAAAAATCGGAATTGGGTCATTCAGGCTGCAGTGTGAACGCAGCCTTAGTTCGCTGATAGATTTTACTAAATGCTGGCAGACTAGTGTAACGTATGACACTCAAAGGTTTTGCCTGCTTTTTTTATCCGGAAGGGTATACTTCCTGTTTCCGGCCTGTCTGTCCGAGCCGTATCCCTGGAGCTGGATGCGTCACATCCAACACACATGTTTGAGATCACCAGTGAGTGGAAATTCTTAATCTCAGCAAAGATTACACTTGGGTATAAATTCACCCAGTTCTGTCTTTTATCCAGGTGCAATGATGGACTCCAAAGTGTTCACATGCGCCAGTGCAGGAGAGTCACAGAGATGGATTCAGCACATAGAAGACAGGAGATATGAGTCCATGATGCAACCCATGAGTCCGTCCCAGTGTGCTCTTTCTTATCTTGTAATGTTTTCACATCTGTTGCACATCTGGTTCCAGCTGTGGATGGCTGGATTGGTGCAGCTAATGTCGTGCTTATGTCACTAGCTGCCTTGTGATGAAAACTGGAAAAGAGAGGAGCTGAAGAAATATCTAATGGAGGCTCCTATATGGAACTGGGAAGGCTCGCCCATACACCACATGGGTCAGCCTGGACACCTCTCTATTGTTCACATCATCAACACTCAAAGACAGGTAGTCGGGTTTTCTGATTTTATTTGCAGGACTGCTTTATGAGCACATTGCCAACAGGATTAGTTTAATAGCAGAACTTATTTTAACTTAAGTACAATGACGGCTCCCATGATGTTGCACAAGATGTGACTAATCGCGTATCATACACCAAAGAACATCGTTCAGAGGAGGAGCTCGAAAATATTGAGAAGGCATTCATTTTACATCAGCATCTGTTTTCATTTAGTTTCCAAGAGGTACCATGGCAACGATGCAGTAACATTGCAAGCTTGAGATCACTCTAAACTATGAAAAATGTCGTTTTAGGGAGTTTTTAATTGATTATTGTGGTCTTAGGGTCTCCAAGAAAGACTGATGATTCTGTTTCCTCAAGATCTCCTGCTACTTTCTGTGGACAGTAAGCGGCTGCATATAAAATATGAGGTACTGTATAATGACTCTGAGAGGAAAATCCATAATAACAGCTCCTGCACCACCATGAGACAGATTTGTGTGAAAATAATCATTACAGCATTTTATGTTTTACAACACCAGTTTGGGGGAAGATCTTCCAAATAGAACCTGCTAAATGTCTTTTATTTAAAAATCAAGAAATGTACCATAGTATAATTAATGAAATGCGTACATTCCTTCTTTGTACTTTTTCATATTGTCTGGAACAGGGCAGGTTGGCCAGACAGAGCATCAAAGCAGTGGAGCGCTCAGCACTTCCTGGACGCTTAGAGTTTGAACTAAGAGGTAAACCAGTCAGAAAATGCTTTTCTATTTTCTTTTTTAAGAAGAAACATCCCCTTTTGTTTTGTTTTTAACATTTGAATGGGAAAAAGCAAATGCACTTACTGACTTTATAGAACGGCTGTGTTTTTGGCTGTAGGGGAGCTGCTGGAGACGCTGCAGGTCTCCTGCACCTGTACGGAGGATTATCAGGCCTGGATTTTTCATCTGCAGCAGGTTAGACTGATTTAGGTGAGATTAGATTAGCTGTATTTGTCACATGGACAGTTACACGCACTAATGGGAAATGTGTTGTGGTACCTGCAGCCAAAGAGCAAAACGGAACGATAAGGGCAGAAGTTTCACACAGCACATAAATAATATTAAATGATAAAAAGATAAGAACTTAAATAATTAAAAAGATAATAACTATAAATAATACAAAGATAAGAACTTAAATTATTAAAAAGATAATAACTATAAATAATACAAAGATAAGAACTTAAGAACCAATAAAAAGATAAGAACTTAAATTAAGCCTCAGAAATGAGCAAACGAATGACTTTGTTGTTGTGTTGCTTAAGACATACGTGGTGTCAAAATTATTTTTTTACATTTTCAATATCAAAGAAAGGTTAAAGGCAGAATGTTGTTAGAGAAAAACTATTCCTAACACTTTCCTGATGAATTTCTTCTTCTTATATTTTCCTAGGAATGTTGACAGTTGAGTTTGACCAATCTGTTTTTTGTCTTCAATCCACAGCCAGACAGAGACAGCCACATTATTATGAGTCAGCCGCCTCCTCCCTTAATGCTGAAGCTGCAGAGGAACAGGAAGGAGTCCCAGGAGCCGATTTTAGCAGGCGACCAGTGTCAGTCTCAGGGAAAATCTTTTAAAAGTGGACTGCCAACATAAATCCAACTCAACTTTTAGATACAGTATTTATTACTTGGATATTTGCCAGATAAGGGTGGAAAGTTCTGGTCCTATTTTAGATATAATTCACTGAGTTGATGATTTGTAAGTACCGGAAAAGAAAGTTTGGTCCATTTCATGTGTGAGCAGACTGAAACCAGGTCATGGCCTGGTTTAAGTGCACAGATGGTAAATACATAGCGCAGAAATCCAGAACTGAAAATGTTGTACATATATGAACTTAGAACTTTACTAATTAACAGTTTTCAAATAAAGACTCAATTACTGAGTATTAAACAAGAATCAGTGTTTATCTGAGAGTTGAAACATTTACAGTAGTGTACAGAACTCCAGTGTAAAGTGGCATCTTAATGACAACAGTATCAGGGTTAAAAACCAAAAGCACCTGCAGGTGGAAATGATTCAAATTCAAATGTCTCTGCATATAAATTACAGTCACACAAAGAAAACAAGCCAAGTTCTAACTTTTTATACACAACGCCATCTACAGTAAAATACACAAACATTAGAATCTGGAGGAACATAAATACATTTGCTACAACAGCAACAGTTTAAATTAAAACAAACAGCTATTTGACAGAAAGTCCAGAACATTTCATGTGCCACTGGAAAAGTGGATTATAGTGGTCCAGAAACAGCTCAGTTACACTGGGCTGCTCACCAAATAATGTTGATTGAAAGGAGCTGCAGTGGAAAAGCACTGACTTTAAGCCGGGTCAGAGGTCAGAGTGGAGCAGGTCAGTAGCACTTAAATTTTTACTTAAGCATCTGTGAAAGTAAAAATAATATTTTTCACAAAAGTTTGTAGATGGAATCAGTTTACATCCACACATCATGAGCATAAATGTCGTATTATTTTAGGAATTCAAACAATGGGTTCACAATTCTAAGAAAAGTCCAGTAGAGTCAGTTCGACCACTGGGGACGTAACTGCAACATTTGTTACATTTTCAGCTGGTCTGGTTTGTTTTCTCACTGCACTATCAAACTAAAGAAGTCCTTTAATAAAAATATGTTCGCCCCCCACCCCCAACCTGTGGTGGCACTGCACCAAGAACTGCTGAAGGGAGCAACACAAAAACTTCTGAAAAAGACATTGAGCGCAACTTCCTTCTTCACACAATGTAAACAAAGTCAGATTGTAGCGGTTGTAGGATTTATCTTGAGTCTTTGGTAAATGACCACAAACCATTTCTTCTGGTGGCGCTAGACTCACATGTTTGCTTTGGTTGTATTTACCCAGAATGCTCTGTGCTGTAGTCTGTTCCTGTTTTTGGAGCGGTTTCCAGTCCACTTGCATTGACATGTATTCGAACCGCACCAGTGTTCACTTGAGATGAACCGAGGCCGAGATTTTTAGGCAGATCAGTGTTTGATTTCTTTTGTCTGCAACAGAGTTTGATTGCACTTTCCCACCTCCCCAACTGGATGTTCTAGACAAACAGACTGGACTTTGATTAATGCGGACTAAACAGGGATGGTGTGAATGCACTCTAAATCCCTACAAGGATTGGCCCACTGGTAGAAAGTGCATGCAATGCTTATACTACATATCCCACAATGCTCTTCTGGTCCATTGGTGGTCGAGTCAGGTCCCACTTACTTTAAACACTTTTCCTTGCTACTCCAAAGTATGGACTCCAGGGGTTATGGTTGTTCTATATACCAGTGTTTTTCAGTCCTGGTCCTCAAGGCACAATAACCACAAAACCCTGCATGTTTTAAGCATTTGTGCCTTGAGGACCAGGACTGGGAAACCCTGCTGTGTAGAAAGACACAGAGTGTCAAGATATTTAAACTGGAAGTATAATCAGTTCTTGGCCAAATCATGAAAATCCCTAAAGTGATCTGGCATTCATGCAGGTGAGTGTATGTCAAAGTTTGACTGGAACTGAATATGTTTGTTCACTTTTCATAGCAAACACGTTATTTTCCTTATATACAGTAAACAAATATAAAAAGGTCTACCCTAACAACCGTTTTCTGGTCAGTTCACAAATTCTTAAAAAACAGCAAATATCCCACCCGGGATGTCGTTTTGTTCTTTTTAAATATACGTTTATTTTGTCAGTAGTAAATAGTGCATCATTATTTGGGTTTTTATTTTCAGCAGTGAACATTTAGCTAGAATTTACAACAGAAGGATGAAAGTGTTTGAAACTTACTAAAAAAAAAAAACCTGCTCGTGTTTTTCAGAAATACATCCGCCTCAGGACTCAACTAAATTATAGATTTTGATGGAACAGTGTGAACAGAAAATTATTGCTTTCCGCACAGGGAGATGCATTGTCTCAGGATTCATGTTTTGTAAATAGAAAAACAGTATTTTGCAAAATGACTCGGGCCAAAACATATTTCCTTTGGTTGAATGGAGCTAGACTTTTTTACGGGACCTTGAATAGTCGCTCTCTAAAAAACTTTTCTTTACTAGTTTAACTCAAGAGTTGAAGAAAAGTAAAATCATGGGATGAAATCGATTTATCTGTCGTTCAAGATTTAGTTGAATGCAGAAGACAGAGCAGAGTTTTAAAGCCTGGTGAAGAGAAGAAGTGATGCCTGGAGCTTGAGTCCTGAGGCATTTCAACAGTAAATATCTGATAATTTGAGTTGATCCTATCTACCTTCCACATGACTGCATGGGACAATCTGAAAATACATTCAACAGGAGAAACTGCTGACAATTTTATTTCTGGGTAAAATCCTTGTTTCAATGTTTTTTCACTATATACCAAACTGAACATTTTTTCAGAAAAATAAATAATTTGATCCTAGAGAAGATTTAAATTGTAAATTTAGCCTTTTTCTTTACAGACTTACACAGGTGAAAAGTTTTTTTAACCTATTTTTTTGCTGTCTTTTTAACATGTTAGAATAAAAATAAGTCTCATTTCAGCTCCTGCTGACTGTAAGTATTCCAAACGTCCATCTTAAATAAAAACAATCGTCTGGATCTTTTTTTCTTTTTTTTAAAAGTCGCAGCTATGCAGTGAAAGCTCTCAGTCCTCCCCTTTCAGTTTCTGTGTGACACATTTGATGCGGATGTTTTCTCTGAGGTTGCGGAGGCGAGCGCTGCGACTTGTGATTTCCTCCACATAGGTTTTGGGGAACCAGCCCCGCTCCCCATCCGACAGCCTGATGCCCTCCACCCAGCCTGCAGAAACACATCAGCATTTACACATCAAGCATCCAAGCTTCTTTAAGACAGCAGAATGCTTTCATTAATATCCAACAGGAAGTTGGAATGCAGTTCATCTCTTACCCTTTTTTTTTGTTTTAAGGTGTTAGAGCAACATTTTCCAGCATTTCAGGAGTTCAATTCTGATGTTATTTATAACAATTTTTATTAACTAGGTGACTTTAGAAATAATTTTGCTCCAGAGGATTATTTTAGGGGTATCAGAATCACAATAAATGCACACAACACTTTTCAGATGTAAAGGTGAAAAAATGTTGAAATCATGTATCGTTTTTCTGTTGGTTTATGTTATTATTATTATTATTTTTTTAATCCCTTGAAGGTTTGGTTTTTACATGACAAAATGTGAAAGAATTTCAATGGTTACAAGTACTTTTGCAAGACACTAGGTTAAAAACTGGTCCTCAGGACTCTTACCATCACTTGTAATGGTTTTAGCGTGAAGAATGTCAGCTTTTTCCAGAGTTAACTCGTCATGCTCTTGTGCTTGATAGCTTTTAATGCACTGCACCTGGGATATATCTGCAATAAAACACAGAAAAATAAGAAAAAAACCCCCCCGACATGTCAGCACAGATACATTGAGGTACCCATAAACATCTCTACCTACCATCATTTTCACTGGCCTGCTCAATATCTTCAAACGGATCAGATGGAAACATTGCTGTGATCCATCTCTGCTTACCACTCCTTGGCAGACAGAATAAAGAGGAACAGTTAACTTAACATAACCCTGATGTAAGAAAATGCTATTTTTTTTTAAAGGTTTTATTGGCTTTAGTGGCCTTTATCTAACAGTTAATAGGGAAATGAGAAAGACATGCAGCAAAGGTGGCCAGGCTGGGAATCGAACCTGGGACAGCCACGTTGAGGACTAAGGCCTCCGTATGTGGGTGTGCTAAACCCCTGGGCCACCACAGCACCCCAAAAATGTTTGGTTTTATTTTTGTCTTACTCTGTGTGTGATTTGAGAAGGATCTGATGTTTGAGCTGCTGGCCTTCACACAGCTGCAGATGGAAGATGAAGCCTGAGATTCCTTGCAGCTTCTGGCTGAGATCCTTCACTTTCAGCTCTCCAATCTTAGCGTGCACAAATACCATGAACTTCCATGCACTGTAACAAAAGCAGATGAGCTTTTGCAATTGATATCCAAGCCTAATGTTTCACTTTAATACAAATGATTTTTTTAATGTCTAATTATAGCTTCAGTCATTTTAAAACAGTTGATTAAAAATTACTTTTATTTGTACATTCTGCTAAAACCCTTTGAGAAAATTCATGATTTTGATGTGGCCATGTTTTAAGATCTTTTAAGTAACATTTTTGCTAGCATTACCGCAAATCAACCATTTATTTTATTGTTGCCTATTTGTTTTTAGTTTTTTTAAGGGAATGTTTGTTTTTTTAAGGGAAACTGAATATATTTAGTTTAAAAAGTCTCAGATTTCAAACAAAACGAACATACAGTATAAATGTATATAAATATAAAAAAAAACAATGTATATGCATTCCTGAATTACAAATCCTGGGAAAATAAACATGAAATCACACGATACGTGATAAGTTAAACCACCGACGGCCTCCCTCCCTTCTTTGTATTTATTAACTTAGGGGACGACACAAATTTGCATCCTTTGGGAAATGTAACATAAGTAGCCTTGCTGTTGCATGTTAGACAAATTACACTGGAATTACACTATAAAAGCAACATGTTTTGAAGAAACATGGAATATGATTGCCGTACTAAACAGGCCGTCAACTTAAAAGTCTGATGCCACGTGGCGCCACTTACTCCTTCCTCCTGGACAGCAGCAGGCAGTCGTTAAACAAGTGGAGGTACACTGGCTTGGTGGGCAGCTTGAGTTTTGATCCCGAAATGCTCATCATCTGGGTGTCCACTTCCAGGAGTTCACCGTGTTTCACCAGCCAGCGGGACTGGGAGATGAGAGGAAAGATCTGCGGAGGAAGAAACCCAATATGAGAATGGGTCAGCTAATCGGGTAAATCGAGCCAAAACAAGACGACAAGACACAGAAGTAACTTACTTTGCCTTCAAAGTTGATTTTCTTGTTGAGGTGGATGAGTTCCTCCATCCTCTTCATAGACTGGACGCTGGAATTACACTCTTTGATGATCTAAGGAGGCACACACCAACACTGTTATTACTGTTCCACCTCATCTGTGATGATACCGGTCTTCTGGTCATTAGAGCTGACGGTCGGCACCTTTTTTAGCTCGTTGAAAGCCTTAGTGGCCGTGTCCTCATCTCTGGAGCCTGGTGTTGTCCTCTTTAAGATGTTCTGAAAAGCAAAGACGGCGTAAGAAGGCAAGCCCTACGGCAAACTGTATTTCGAGGGGGAACAGGAACCCTGCTGTGAAAGTTCAAAGTCATACCTCCACCAACATTTTGAGTCGCGTGATCCTCTGAAACGGGAGGATTAAAAAGGAGGTCAGGGGCAGCCTTTGGCAGATGGGGTCCTCCTCCAAGCGAGCCAGGATGCCAGGGAAACGAGGGTTCTCCTGCCTGAGAGGCAGATGAAACTCAAATTTACAAATGAAACTCTGAATGACTTTTTTGGTGAATTAAAATTCCAGATGTTTTTACTCCTGAGAGAAGGCAATTTAAAAGAAAGAGATGATTAACTCAGCCAAGAAAAGCCACCAACAAGTTAAGTCACACAGGTGAAAAATAACACCTGAATAGAAGCAGGATAAAGTTGGACTTTGCAAAACAAGAGGACATTAATTCACTGATTCTCAAAGTATGGGGGTCTTGAGGCATCTCCAGATTTCTAATTGCATGTGCGTAGCAATCGGAGATACGCAGGGTTGTATTGTTTCATTTGATTGATTCAACAGCAAAAGCTTGAATCACAAGTCCCTGTCACAATGATCATGTTCTTATGAATCTGACAGCTTGAGAACAACACATTAAAGCCCCTACAAGTGTTAGCAATTTGCCAGAAGATGGCACCCACAAAAGCTGTGAGGTTCCCATTCCTACAACTATTAGAGAAAACTAAATATGCATGCTTTCACAGGAACTACAAGACGAAACCATTGATAAAGGAAAACCGTGAACAAGTCCTGCCTGGAGTTCGAAACGAGCCACATAAGGGACAGAACAAACATGGAGAGGGAGGAACTCTGGCCAGATGAGACCAAAGCTCCACTTTTTGCTACAACATAATAAAAGTTATGTTTGTTATGTTATGTTTCACCACCATGAAATTTGGGTGATGCAGCGTTATGTTGTGAGGTTACATTTCTTTATAGAGAGAGGAAAGTTGGGTGATATTACATACAAATTTATTTTAGGTTTGAAAAATATGTATTTATTTCCTTACTCTTCACAATAATGCCCTACCTTCTCGTGGCCTGTAAAATCTCAATAAAGACTTTGATGTTTGTGGTCATAAAGGTGGGAAAAGTGAAGGAATTCAAGAGCAACGAATACTCTTGCAATCCTCTCCGTTATTGTGTTTGGGTAGCCGAAGGTTTGGCTTTGAGCTGCTGCACAAAAGCAACAAAGAAGCACAGACCACACCAAGAGTGCGTACTCAGATCTGAAACAGATCGAATGAACATAAACAATTACTCACAGCAACCGCTGGTATGTCTGCTCCTGATAAGCCTGGTTGGTTACGTAAGGCAAATAGACCCTTCTCAGAGCTGGGCAGTGATCCAGGACTATGTCACACACATCAAAACGGAGAATGTCTTTCTCCAGCCTGTGCTCCAGGTCCTGAAGGAACCTGCAGACAGCGATGGAGTAGAGAACGCGCTCAGGGGAGTGAGGAACGACAGCTGAAAGTGTTAAAACATAGAAACTGAATGCAGGAGAGGCAATCAGCTGCAGATCTCTTCACCTCTCGCTGACGTCTTTGACTTCAGGCAGCTTGGAAAAGAGCCACTGCTTCTCCTGAGCCCCAAGACACTCGGTGAGCTCCTGAGACAACATGAAATGGTCCACCGCAATCATCAGGCTACGAATGTATGACGCCTCAGAAGTTACCAGCTCAAACTTTGCCTGAAGGGGAAAACACAAAGAGTTGAAGAAGTCAAGGAAGGGATGAGACAAACCCCAAAGGGAAGGCAAGCTTCACGTTTCGTCACCTCCTGTAGCTTTCTCTCCTCGTTGCTGAAGGTGTCTAACTGACCGCTCGTTCGCACGTCAGGTATGTCCTGCCACAGTGCAAAAGCAGAGCCTCGAGAAGAGCGAAACGAGCTGGATGGAGAAAGATTGGACGGAGATGGAGTTCCATCGGAGCCTTCATCTCTGAGTCCCTCATCCTCTGTTCCTGGATCCTTCCCTTGCTGCCTCTGGATTTCTCGGTTGATTGCCACGTCGCTGTATTCCTGGTAGAGTATTGCTGCAAAATCAAAAATGTTGACAGGAGAATTTTTTGTTGCAGGATTAACAGATAGTAAGACAGGAAAGATGAGGTATGAATAATTTAATAGCAGACATAATAGGCAAACTTACAGCTTGGCAAAAAACGTGACAGGCGATTTGAAGTGGGAAATGATGAAGGTATGCTCAAGTCTTCCTCTATGGATTTCTTTCGCATTCTTTGAAACCACACCAACAGATTTTATTTAAACTCCGCAGATTAACTGGAAAACGTGTTCTCACATTGGATTTTCGTTACCCAAGCTTAGTGCTCCACCGATGAGAAGACATCCCATTGTCACCACCGGGCAGCGGAAGTCCAGTTCCAACAGGACTGCAGGTGCTGCTGTCACTGGAGCCTCCTGAGCTGCGATGTCTAGAGTTATACTTGTCTACAGCGATAAAGACAAAACGTTGAACATGTAAAGAAACGTATCAAACTTGAGTCAGTGCAAATAGATTCAGCTCTACTTGGGTAAACCCACGTGGCATTCTTGTTAGCAACAAACGGACAACAATTCACACAAGTTCAACAATAGATGGTGACGAACTGCCAAAACCTTTGCCTGGTTCAGGAAGATTTGTTTTCAGCTGTGACATTAATAGGATAAGGTCGTATGATAGGGCAGTGCTAAATCCTCATGAAAGGATTGATCCAAATTACATTCCAAGGAATGGTTCGATGGTGGCAGTGAAATTTTCTTTGGACACATTGGACCAAATTGTACAATTTGAGCCTTGTTACGACCCCACATCCCACCAGAGTATTGTTGACCATTTTGATCCCTTTCTGACACTGAAACCATCTTCTGATGTTTTCTTCCAGGAGGATAAAACTGAGATCTTCCCAAGCTGCTTTTTTAACACGACACTGAGTTCACTGCATGCAGTCACATGTTCTCAATGCAACACAACACTTTTGACTTATCCATCCATCCATCCATCCATCCATCCATCCATCCATCCATCCATCCATCCATCCATCCATCCATCCATCCATCCATCCATCCATCCATCCATCCATCCATCCATCCATCCATCCATCAGACTTACAGTCCGGGTTGGGGCTCAGGCTGTTGGAGCTCTGCTTGTCTCTGGAGGCCACCCGAGCCGACAGTGACTTGCCCAGCTTTAAGGTGAACGAGTTCTTCCTCTGGGACAGTTGCAGTCTTGATATTAGCTCTGAAGCCGAGAAACGCCGGCGCTCTTGGTCAGTTTGTCGACTGCGTGGCAAAAAGCTCACTCCTGGGTGAAATGATGTCTCTACGATGCCGCCCTCCTCCTCCTCCGCTCCGGATTCTGAGTCCTCGATTATCTGCAGGGGTTCTGAATGAACACTGAAAATATCTCCATGGCTGATGCTTGGGAGATCTGGAGTGCCATCTGTGGACGAGGAAGTCGAAGCCGCATCCAGAGAAGATAATCCACTGAGGTCTTCCTCCAGAAAAGAGGCAAAAGGTCCGGGGAAGATGTAGTCTGCCTCCAGGATTGGACTGCTGAGCGATTCATCACTTGGGCTGTCTGGAGAATAAACCTGCACCTTTCGCCCTGAGGACAAGAAAAGAACCATTTTACCTTAAATGAAAACAAGTTAAAAGTTCCTAAAGCCCGATTTGCTCTGTCAACTCACGAATAGACTTCTCCTTCAGAGATCCCTGTGATGTTCTCCGCTGAGGCTGGCTGGAGTGTGGGCCTGGAAACTCTGGACATTCCGGTGAGGATGAGGAATAAGGTACCTGAGATTCCCAGGAGTCCCTGTTTGTGTACAAAGATGACAGAGGAAAGGACAGAGGGAGGCTGAAAGCGGTGTGGAGTGGACGGCAAACTGCCGTTACTGTCCGAGGCGTCTCGTTTTGGTCCTGCCAAGAAGTCCTGGTGCTGTTCTGCTGAATGACCTCAGGGTCATCCACAGCGTGCGATGGAGTGTTTACATTCATTCCATGATCAGCATGTGTCCTGCGTTTGCCTTTTTGCATGTCATTCAGTTCATTAAGAGTTTGCCGTAAACCATTTAGAGGTTGAGAGTGAGCATCTGAATCACTGCTCCGCCTCTGAGAGCCAAGACCATTTAACTTAGAAGGTGCTGGTTGTTGTAGCTCAATAAACGCCAGCGTTTCCTGCTGGCACACGGCCACGTGGTTGGGGTGTATGGGATGGAGGAGAGGCCGACCCTCCTTGGACTCGCTCGGATTGTGGGACTCTCCGGAGCCAGGGATCCACATGCTGGGGCTCTCTCCTCTGCAGCGAAAAGCGTGAAGGTGGGGATGGAAATCAGGAAAAGTTGAGAATCCATACCCAGGGAGCATGGCTAGACAGCCACATGGGAGCTGCAGCAACACAGATGCAAACAAAAATGGAATTAATTTGCATGCAGGTGTGAAAGATCCCAAATGAAATCAGTGGGATATTGTACCGCTGTGATAAAACATACTGTAAAGGTATTGTATGTAGCTTTTATAAAAATACATATTTGACATATTTGTTAAAACCGTCCAGGCTCTGTCTGTTGCTCACACTGCAGCTGCTCCCTGTGAGTGCTCAGGCTAGTTAGCATGGCCACTAATCACAGCAGATAAGCAGTTTTTCTGTTTATCTGCTACTTCGCCGTTAGCACAATGTGCAGTGTGCACCTGAGGTTGATCAACAGCGCTAAGACCTTCCTCCTGACTCTGATTGGTTGTTTTTGACTGGGAGCATTTCTTCAAAACGCAATAGTAGCTCTGGGAGGAAGAGGAGCTTGATTTTTTTTTCACTGATTATCTGTCTGATATTTTAGCGTCAGAACATAGAGACTGTTTTAATAAACATGTAAAAGAACATATTTTTTAAATACAAGTTACCTACTTTAGTTTTAACCTATACAAGTCAAATTCTGCACAAATGGTTTAAAAGTTTTGATCGGGTGATGAGCAGCCTGGTTCAGACTGGTTATGTTCCAGTAAATACCTCAAACCTTTCCCAGACTGTAGATTTTGATCAGTGTAGCTCACCCTGGTGTATTTTTGAAAGCATGCAGCTACATTATTGAAACACACACACTATAGAAAGACTCATAGATAAAAAAAAAAAAAGTATTGAGATGTGCAGGATGTTTAACAGCCAGGCCCCAGTCCTCACAGATAGACACGCTCACATACACACTGATGTCTGGTCTGGTGTGTCTCCTGAGCGACGTCTTCCTGCTCTAATTAAAGACTTCTCCACATGGCACCCAGCCCCTGTACTTAACATCTACAATCACAGCGACACGGCAGCCCCAGACAGAACCCCACAACAGCAGCACAGACAGAGGAAGACGGCACATCCTCCACGCTCTCGCCTTTCACCTGCACCGAGCAATCACAAAGGCCGTCAGTCTCTTTGATGGCAGGTATCGCTGCTCGACTGAATTCTTGCTGTGAACATCTTCTGTGAACTTCAGAAATCGGTTATGGAGGTAAATGACACGACGGATTCTTTGAACACACACCCGGGCAACTCTGTTGCGTTTTACGCCGCTGCTTCCTGAGCAGCTAATCCTCAAGACCTGCTTCTAAACACCTGTTACAGAATCTCTAACGAACATCATCATACAGTCTCATATGCACAGGAGAAAGCAAAGATCCCTGTCTTCTGATTAACTGTTGTTAAATAATTAAAGTAAGAGAATCTAATTCTTCCACTTTTAAGTAGCTATTATTCATTTTTGCCTTAAAGGAAAGGAAGACCTAGAGAAAGACAAAACTCAACAGGCACATAAGAGCAATGCTGTCAACCAGGGTGCAATGTTGCCCTGGTTCACAGCATTCATTCAATGAGCAGATAACTGAGCAACAAAACGAGCAGCAGGAAACAAAAAAGGACACAAAACAAGTCATCCTTAAAACTAAATTTATAACAATTTACCCAGATCTTTAAAAATAAAAACTGCACAGACTTGTAACAAAAACTTGGAAAAAACAAAGACACTAGAAAATCACAAATACAAATGTTAAAATCAGGACATTCATGACAGACGTTAACCTGTTGGGACAACATGGACCTCAACAATGATGTTTTCTTACACTAGAAACTGGAGCTTAACCCTGCTTTGCAACAGTCTATTTGAGAGTAATAGTTATGCACACTAAGAGAGTTTGAAGACAAACTTTGGCTCTTTTATCCAGAAAACAGCCAATATTTTCCCATCAGAAGGAACAGCTTGGTGACTGCTGCATGTAAAGGGCCCAGCAGAATCAGGTGAAGTCGAACAACAATATAGTAAACGCAGAAGTCATAACAGAGAGGAATGATGACTGTTACAAGTTCAGGGGTAGAAGGAAATCATTACTGATGAGCTGCAATGTCTAATTTTATTTTCTGTGTAATCAGAAACAAACAAACACAAAACAGCGTCGGTGGGCTGTTCGCCATCCGCATCGAACTAGAATCGGCAGAAGGTCAGTGTTCGGTGCAGCAGCAGATTTCTGCACGATTGCCTAAACTATCCATCCTGCTCTCTGACTGAAAATCACTCGGTTTAGTGAAGTTCCGAACAAACAAACCATGAGATTTGACCAATCTCAGTAGTTACATGCGAGTTCATAGTTTGACAGAGCAAAAACAAACACAGCTCTGTCATAACTGCAACAATGGTTTTTGTTTGGGAGAGCCTAGCTGTGCTTGTTCAGGCTTAGTATTCATTTGTTTTTGTGGGAAGCTGTCACTGCTGTCCCCTTTGCTTTAAAATGAACAAATTTAATACTGAAGTACTGAAGGTTCCTGCTCTAATTGTACAGAGCCTGCTGCTGCAAAGACAAACAGAAGAATGAAGCTACAACCTGCTGTATAATTTCACTCGTAACTTTTCTCGTCATCCATCACACAAGTAGCCTAAATGACAGAACAAATGTCAACAGTTTAACTTGTTGACATTTTATTAGCTGACATGCTTAAGTGCAATCAACATGTTAATAGAGGAACATTTGGTCACATTTGTGGCTCTAGTTCCACTCAAAACAATTATCAGCCAGCTTTTCGGATTCATTTTGTTTTTATATAACTAAAGTAATGAAGCAAATAGGGTAAGGCAATTTCATTTACACAGCACTTATTCAGCCATAAAGCAGTTCAAAGTGCTTTACATGAATTAGAAGGAAATACAAACAAAACAACACACCAAAAGAGAGACAAAAAGGTAAAAGTACAAAACTACGTCACGATTCCCCATGTTTAATAAGAATAAGAATAAGTCGCCTATAATCTATAAACTGGTAGGGGTTTCTCTGGATACTTGATCTGATAAAAATATAATAAATAACTGCTTTAGTGACAGTTTGGATAAATCGAAGTTTATTAGCAGCTAAGAGTAAAGAAGAGATTTAAACAGTTAGCCGGAAGATGTGAGGCTACAAACACTAAACATAAACTGGTGAAGGCAGCAAAGCCAGTCCATGTTTAGTTTAGAATATGCACTGGACTCTGAACATGACATAATCCAACTTCCGGTCTTTGTGAATCGAACTTGCTCAACACAACAAAGTCAGACATGCTTCATAAAGCTTCATGCAGTTCAATCTACTGACTTTACAGTGTTTTCCTTGGTAAACCTGTAATTTCAAAAGAGCTGCATGGAAGAAATTAAAGCAAATGTTCCTTTTAATTTCACTTTGCAGTTGTTTGAAATGGAGTGAATAGTGTACAATGAGCACTTTCAGACAAAGAGACAAAGAGATGTTAATTTTTAACTTTTTATCTTTCAGCTATTTGTTCCTGCCAGCATGCACTTGAGGGCTATTAAACCACAGAGTCGTTTGCCTTTCATATTCATGTTCAAAGGCTGCAAATATTAGCAAACTATGACTGTCTCCTTTTCTTTTTACCATCATTAGTATTATATTAAATCTCTTTGGCACTTGTGAGTTACGCTCTGAAGAACACAGAAGCGTGCTTGAATGTTTGTTTCTCAAAGAACCTGTGACTACATATGCTGCTGATCTGCCTTGAGAATCACAGGATGGAAATCACAGCTTATCTTTCTGCTTATCGAGCGAACTCGTGCCACATTCGGCGAATACGAAGCCACTGAAAAGCCACACCTGCTCTTGTGGGGTAGGCCGGCCAGAAAATCCTATCCGTCTTTGTTTCAGAAAGACACACACACACACACACACACACCCACACCCCGACGCACATTGCAGGGCTGGCACAAACGGTTACCTGTTCCTGGCTGCACACAATGAAAACCTTTATGCGTTTACCTGTGCCAGGCTGCCCCGAGCACGGGACACCTGAGAGGGTGTGGGAACTACTTCCACTCATATGGTGCAGCAACTGAGTCACATAAATACATCCATTCCATGGCTGCATAATGACCCCATCTTAATGGTGTCTGCAGGTGATCAGCCACTGCTTATGCTGTAATCCTGCTCTATTTTCAGCATTATCCAAACTTTGCTTAACTCCATCTACCTCCTGTAACCTCGAGATCAAAGCTGAGTTATTTACAATATTTCATCCAGACCAAAAAAGATTTATATGCTGCAATCTAAATGAATGACTCTTCTCTCAATCCCGCACCAACTCTTAAGTCCATCATAAATCAGCCCCATCTTAGAGACAGAATTAGCCATTTTCCTATTTGATCAAAAGCTTCAAAAGATCCCAAAAAAAATTCACAGTAAGCTTCTCCACCAAAAACATGAAAGCATTGAGCTAAACTGCACATTCCTCGCATTGATACAATTAAATCACACCGTTCAAATTTCACTCCAAAGACGTGTAATTTTGCTTGTCACACCAGGCTGTTATTTGTGACTGTTATGGACTTTGCTGCCATAGTTTCATCCCTGTAATTTCGCCAGGCTGATCCAAGACGCCATGTCTGGCATGGGGAAGTTAACGGACGGCCTTCTGACACGTCGTTAATACTGTCAGTCGTACGAGGAGCATTTTTACTTTTTTTTTTTAAATTTTCATCTGGAACAATCCTTTGAAGAAGCGAATCCCGCGCGGTAGGCCCGAACCCGCTGCTGAGTCAGTTCCTTGACCCAGCAAAATGTTACTTCGTCACATAATTAAAGTACGTTTAGTAGGTTCCAGGGCAGAGCGGAGGATGTTAAAACAAACTCCGGTTCAATGCAGGAGATGTGCTTTATGAGGATGTAAAGGTCTGCTCCGTTTACTTTGCAAACGTTTGGGGGAATTATGCTATAACAGCTTTTTAAAGAGGCAACATGTAAGCGGAAAATGATCATGTTAATCCTCTGTAGTTAAAATGGATTATAATGTGTTTGCTTATGTCTGACGATCAGACTCTACAGCGTTATTCCAAGATAAAGAGAAACCCATTCTTAAAGAAATCTTTATACATTTGGTTTTTGATGACATTTCACAACTCACCTGCAGATTTTTATGTTCAGCTCAAATTCTAATTCATATTCTGTTCACGCTCCACAAAGCAATTCCTAGTTTGACTCTAGGCTGTATTTTTTCCTCACTATTCAGATCAAAGGCTGCATTTGTGTAGTAAAAAAAAAACACACATACACACAGTCGTGTTTTCATCACTTGTGGGGACTTCACATTGACTTCCATTAATTTCTACAGCCTAACCCTTACCTTAACCTTTACTCTAACCCAGTGGTTCTCAAATAGTGGGGCGTGCCCCCCAAAGGGGGCGTGGTGCGATACCTGGGGGGGCGCGTGTGACCCTGGGGAACAGGGTTTTTTTTTCTTTTTTTTAGTTTTTGTAGTTTATTAGTTACTATAATTATTAAATATTATTTATTGATTTGATTTAATTTTGCAATGGTGCAATTAGTTGGTCAAACATGTTTACAGTTTAAACATGTTTAAAACACGTCTTAAAACAGACTTAAAACACAATTTAATAAAGTTATTCTTTGTAAGTTTGACCATATGTCTTTCTTTTTTTCTTTTCTTTAATGTTAATAAGGATAAAATGTTATGCAGAGATGGATAGTCACGGTGGGGAGTGGGGGGCGCGAATAGTTTTCTTCTTGCTAGGGGGGGGCGTAACAGAAAATAATTGAGAAGCACTGCTCTAACCCTACCCATCACAGACCAAACCACTAACCCAGAAACACCAACTCCCTCATGGGGACCAAGAAAATGTCCCCACAAGGAGCAATGGTCCCCATGACCCCACATTGTAGACAGAACTAGGTTCCCATAAGGATATAAAAATCTGGTTCATGCACACGCAGACACTAGATTAATCCAACCGTGATTAAAGGCACCATAAATAAGGTAATTCCATCGTCCATGATTCTGCAGTAAATAAAAAAAAAAGGTTCCAAAAAATATATTCTTTACTCAGTTTACAACAATTCTCATTGTAGGAGAGGGTTGATTTGGCAAAAAAAGATAAATTATTTCAGTTATTTTTATAAAACATTCCTGCTGGTTTGTGCAAATCAATACCAGCTGGCTAAATATTAACTGTCTTAAGCTTCCTCACTCCTAAAATATTGCTCTGAATGATGTGAAAATCAAAACATCTCTAACATATTTGACCAGTTTAAGCCTCAATCAGGAAGGAGAAAGAACATAATTTCACTGAATCCTCCTCTTAAAAACTTTCTGGCGGTCAGAAGAAAAGCCAAAAAACTCGTAGGCTGTAAGAAAGTTGCAGCTCGATTTATCCTCAAGAAAACAAAGAAATAACTCAACTGCAATGACCTTTATGCATCACCTTTGAAAGGAAAGGATGTCGAACCTTCCTGATAATCAGCTGCAGAAGACTTGGACAAACTAGTGACAAACTGGGGAAACCTAGTCTGCTCAGATGAAACTAAAACTGGAAGCTTTGGATGTCATTGCACACACCATGTTTACCCCAAAAACACCAAACCAAAGGACAGGCTTGCAGGTGGGAACATAGTTATGTGGGCTGCCTTAAATCGTACTGGCCGACGTCCTACTAGTGAAGAAGAAGATGAAAGGAGAAATGTACTCTCTTGATAAAAATGTGAAGATGAAATGACTAAAGACTCCAGGGAAGAAAGTAGTCACAGGCACACAGCCAATGAAGCTCTGAGTTGAGAAAGAACGTAAAACTGCTGAAGTCTTGTCAATCATCTGACTTCGATTTCATTGAAAATTAATGTAAAGAGAACTGAAGATTAGATTGTATCCCCACAAACCTGAAGGTCTGAACACAGTTCAGATGGAAAAAGACGAGGAGGTTTGTTACTCTTCACAGGAGACCATTTTGAACCACACTCTAAAAAGTGCGTTTGAGCTGTAGTTCATGTTATGGACTTATTTACATTAATCTCACTTAATTCTTTGGGTTTACACAGCAAATTCTGCACTATGCCGAGTCTATTTGGTCCTTTTCAGAATTGGCATTAATTGAACTCTTGCAGAGTTATTTCAACAATAGTTTGAGTAGTCATAACCATGTGTTAAAATTACTCAATTTCTGATAAGGACCAACTAGACTGGGCATAGTGTTGATTTAACTCTGCAGAATTTGCTGTGGAGGGATGACAACTTACTTTTTTGCATTGAATTAACTTAAAAGCCACACATTTTTGACTTAAAGGAAATTTTTACTTTGACTTTACTTGAAACAATTAAGTTTCATTTCATATCCTACGTCTGACGTCGTGATGCAAGCTTCACCAGGGACGGATCCGGTGCCAACCGGATCCTCCTCTTTCATTACCCACTTTCCTGTCCAGCCACTCTCAAATAAAAGCCATCTGAAAAAAAAGAAAAGAAAAGGAGCTACCTTTGTTTAACATTCACATCTTCATCAAAGGGTTGCTTATAAAGTTAGTAGAGCTGTAATTAATTTATAAAGGGATTCAGAAGACTTTAAACTGGATGTCAGCAAAAGACGTGAAAACTATATGTATTACTTTTTCAGTGAATATACTGAGAACAATTTGTTTCTTAGCAAAACATAAGAATACACGAAAAAGGGCAGATGTGTTTGAACTCCTCCCATTATTCACAAGTTTATGTGAGCAAAGATAACATTAGAGAACAACTTATTTCTTTGAACATGAGTTGATGCATCTGAAACAAATGTACATTGTGCAAATGGAAATAATCAAATCCTATTACTCAAACAGTAAAGGAAATCCCGTAAAAAAAATTCTCACAGTTTGTTCCTTTGTTGGCACAACTTTCCCCATGAGCTCAGGTTGAGCGTGTTTGGTCAGACAAAGCCAAGTGTCCTCACGGTGTGGTGCGACCTGCTGGCGTGTATGTGCAGAATCGCAGTTTTACTTGGTCACATTAGACCACTAATTGCCTAAATGTGGATTTAAAGAGCCCAGCTCTGTCTGCAGAGACAAGACATGATGCCATGTAGCCTCGCTTGTAGGAAAAAAGGACTCCGTTAGCACAAACAGGTTTGTGATTCATTTTGCTCTCAGTGATGGGCGATAAGCTGCGAGGTTCTGGTAACTTTCCACCACCTCATCAATCTGAATCTTGCCTTTTGTTGACGTGAACGGTTGAGTAATTAATTAATAATGTGACTCAACCTGGGTCCGCTGAAATATAAACTCATCTTTGTCCGTTTACTTGAACCTCATGAGCATGCTAACTCATGCAAAGCTCTGTAGATATGAGTTGGCTTAAATGGATTAATGAAAACCAACAAAGACTTTCATGGAGTGCTAATGGGTTTCTTTATTTCTCGCCAAAACGAACTCTTCCAAACGTCCAATCAGAGAGAAGTCACACCTGATGTCAAGACCACGTCCATTTTTTTTTGCCTGAAGTTCCTCTTTTGTGTTGGATCACGGATGTCTTCATTCGTCTTCCAGCCTTCGCCTGCAGAGACAGGTGAGCAACCTTCAGGCTGCGGAGACAGCCGAGGAGACGGTTACCCAAACGGTTGCACATACTGCTGGTCATCTTAATCCTCCTCCAAGACCTCAGGCTGCGCAGTCAAAACCTTCTGGGACACCATGACGGTGCCTGCTTACACACCCACATAGCGCTGCAAAATGCAAGGTCCACCTGAGTGACAGTGAGCACAAGCATCCATCATCTTCTGACTAAAAGCAACAAGCTGACCCTGATTCCCGCATATAGTGCCAAACAAACAGCAATAGTTCGCTTCCAGACTTGGAAAAATGGTGACCATCTCACACGCAAACGCAAAAGCTTTGGGACCTTTAACCCCCGAGTCCCTGCAAATTCAGTTTTGCACTGGAGCAGCCAGATTTTCAAAAGATGCACAGAGTGACTGGGAAGGACACAAAGGAGCCATTGATAAAACCTGTTGGAACAACCTGATCTAATTATGGCGCTTTGTCATAAGTCATGAAACCTACCATGTTAATAACGAGCTCAACGGGTAGAAAAGCCTGAAAATCTCATAATCGGTAGTTTTAGACAGACTCAGGGTGTCTGAAAGCAATGAGATTCAAAGGAAGACAATGTTTTTTGGCATTAGAGACCTGGTTTATTTAAATAAGATGTCCGAGTTCAAGAAATATAATACAAATCCTCACATCAAAAGTAATGCTCTAAGATTTCCTTTTTTGTTTAGCCAGAGATCTTTATCTTAGACAAGTTCAATTTATAGAGAGGTTGCCAGAATAAATGATATTTAGTTTCAGGAATAAACACATTTCATTTATTAAGAAAAAAGGAAACAACAAGCAGAGCTGCACAAAACAATCGCTAGGCAACGAAGGCAAAGCCTCCTAAAACTAATAACCTGCTGAACCTCTTTCAGCAGCAACAATTGCCATTAAGTGCTTACAGACTAGCAATGAGTAGAGCCGTCACAATGACAAATATTGTTCAAATATTATCTCCTTCCTAAAGTAATGGCCTAAGTCAATTTTTGCCAACAATGATTATTTTTTTTATTTATTTTTTTTTTACCTTGTCATCTTTTGGCCTAAATCAGGTGTTGATTTTTTTTGTTCTGTTTGCCAAAATCATTTTTGGCAAAAAAAAAAAAAAAAAAAAAATCACTAAGGCTGTTATTTTAGGAAGGTGGTTATATAATACAGAAATATTTACAGCAAAATATTCCGCTGTTAGAACTGTGCTCATTATGTTTGGCCCAGCAAGGAATTTCTATAAAACAAAATGACATATTTGGGTTTATTTGAGTCCATCAGAAACAACCTGGAGGTACTCCACTGCTGAGTGCAGCTGCAAACATAATCAAAGAGTCGACCACAACTGCTGTGGGCTAACAATGTAGGAACAGACCACAATGGAGTCCTCCGAACCGGGTCAGAACCGTGGAGAGGTGCCTAATCGGATTAAAGACATCAAGACAAACAACTGATATTAGCATCATTATACCACATCATTTCACAATTTTCCATTTTAAAAGAGGTTCAGTGACCAGGTTGTGGCGCTGAACTGTGAAGAATGATGAGACGCCATGTTGAGTTACAATTCGGACCTGATATTTGGTTAAATCTAAATCTACCTAATTCCCGCTCTGTCAGTTTTATCTCATTTTTGGGTGAAATCAGAAATAAAACAGCAGTTTAAGGAGTTGCTGATAAAATGATGTTGAATTTCAGTAGAAACGTCTCCTGTGTCATTGGAGTCTCTAACAATTCTGTACTCAGCTGACATTTATACACATTATACGCTGAAAACATACAAAAAAAACCCCTCATAAATCCCAACGTTTCCATTGTTTGCCATCTCTTGAGTGCACAAATCAGCGTAGGTAGTAGAATACCAAACACCGCATTACCCCAGTGCTAAAAATGGAGTCTAATATACACCTTGTTTACTTTTTTAAATTAATGTTTGCTCAAGCCATGAGTGGCTTTCCTGTTTTAGTGAATGATTTAACTGCTTTTTTCAAAGGTTTAAGTTTCTGTTGGGCACCAGGAAGCTTTGGGATGGTATAATCACTAATGCCAAATGGCTGGCGTTTTGTTTGTTTTCATGACATTTGCTTAGAAATTATAGCATCATCAACAACTACAGAGGTATAATTAGATCCTGCATGTTTTTGGACTGCTGAATGCTTTACTGTTGTGCGCGGTTGAAGCCTTTATTTTGAAGAAAGGAAGGAAGTGCATTGCTTTGAAAAAATAACTTCATTGTTTTAATTTTTTTTACCACATTATTTGCCTCTATGAAGGTTTATTCTCTGTTGGGCTTACTGTGTATTTCTTAATGTATAAATTATGTAATCTGAACTTATTCAGATTACATCATTTGAATGTATGTAATCTGATTACATACAGGGAGTTTCCACTCCACAGCACCCCAAAAACATAATATCGCTCAAAAATGAAGTGTGTTTATATAGCAGAGTTCAGACAATATTTTCATGTACTTCATGCTCTTCAGATCAACTTGTCCCTGCATGAAAAGAAAGTAATTGCACATCTTGTCAAATCATAAATGCACTAATTGTTTTTAAAAACTCTAGGTTCACAAGAGAGCTAAAGGTTTCTGGCTCAACTTCACTGCATGAAGAGGGTGAACAATCTGAAGACTCCAGAAGTACAAGGTCACAAGTTAATTAGCAGGCTAACATGTTTTGGCCTTTGACCTTCATCAGGTCCAGTTTCACTGGCCTAGAGTTGGGTAAACCTTACAGAGCCACTTCTATGGTGTTGGGTCACCAATAAACCACAGAGACACAGTGAAAACATGGAACTATATAGGATTTTCCCAGGTGAGGCTGGACAAAATTTACTCAACGACCACATCAAGAATTCATCCAGGAGGAGACAAAGAGAAAATGCTACCTGATCGTGTCAGTTAAGGACAAAGTTCACAACACAACAGTAAGAAACAGTCAAGCTGAATGCTGACCAAAACGCAAACAAAGCCTCTTCTCACATTCCAAACATGTTGATGATCCTTGTAGACTTTTGAAAAGACATGCAGCGGACTGAGCAGACAAAAGAAGCTGTAGTCTCAAGAAACATCGGCTGTAAAACTAACATGTCAGACAAATATTTCATCCCCACTGGCTCACGCTGTGGTGGTAGTGTGATGATTGGGGATTCTCAGCTTCTTCAAGAACTAAATGCTCCACAAGCAAAGTATTGAACTCTACTCTGTACCAGAAGGAGAACGTCCGGCCATCTGTTCGTGACCTTAAGGTCAAACACCCCTGGGCTATTGAGCACCATCTAAAACACACAAGTAAACACACAACTTAGTTAGTAGAAGAAAACATCCACTCATCCATCATCTGTATCCACTTATTTCACAGAGTTGCCAGGGACTTTCTCCTATGGTGTCCAGGGTCGGGGCGAACCCTGGACACATCCGGTCCATTACAGTGTGTTGCACACTCGAACAAAATTGATGTCGAGACATGCGGTGGTTGTAAATTTCCTTTACTTTCTTCTTTTCTTCTGAACATACAAACACATGCATCAATCCAACGTGCGTTACACACTGTAGCTGTTATCTTCTTCTTCTTCGTTGTCGTCTTCTTCTTCTAACTCACTAACTGAAACTTAGGACCCGAGGCTGCCCCAAGCGCCTGTTGAAAACTGATCTCTTTCAAACCTCGTTTCTCTCCCAGCTAGACTCGTTACCATCAGATATGAATATTCAGCTAACCGTAGACAATGAAACAGTGCTTTTTAATAACTAAACAAAACTAAATATTTGTAGGAAGGACAATAGAATAGGATAATATTTAAATTGAAGGGGGGGGGTCCTTGATCTAAAGTCCCCAGCACTTGGTCCCCCACAAGTGCATCATAGAGAGACACAGGACAAACAATAACACACACGCGGTCATACCAAGGGGCAATTTAGAGAAACCACTTAATGTTTTTGGGTTGTGGGAGAAAGCTGGAGTACCCAGTAAGAATTGATGCATACATAGAGAGAACATGAAAACTCCATGCAAAAAGAGCCCAGACCAAGAACCAAACCAACTGGGCCACCGAAAAAAACTAAAACAAGCAAACAAAAACAAACAGAAAGAAAACAGATCTATTAAAATTCTGGGAATATATGAGATGAAGAGAGTCTGTTCGTGCTTGAACTCAATTCTGCAACGAGGAGTCAGAGTGACGGTGTAATAAACTCACTGCCTGTCATCACAAACTTGTGATGGTGGTGCCAGAATGACAAAAGCTGTTATTAGATTTTAGGAGAAAATTACTTCCCACAATGGGGCAGGGTTGGCTTGGTTAGCTATCTATCTCTTAATTTCCATCATTTGCAAATTAAGAAAATGTTTCTGTTTCCTCGGGTTACCTCTGGGTCTGATATGAAACCATGTCTGCTGATGTGAAACACGCAAACATAGCGTTGGTGGGGTGGAGGGGCTTCCAGACTGCTGCTTCAAAACTTTGGTGTTTTATTTATTTTTCGAAATTTGAATTGTTTTTGTCAGAATTTTTTATTCATTTTTCTTGTTTTGCAAAAAAAAGTCTACTCTTTATAAGTAGGTTTATATATATATATGAACTAAACTTTCTATTAATTCACTGGAGAAACAGTTTCTCAAAGATTCTCCAGTGTGATCTACGTTGGTTTGATCAAGATCTACACTCATCTAGATCTGCATTGATCTAGTTCTACATTGATCTAGATCTACGTTGGTTTGATCTAGATCTATGTTCATCTAGACAGGTACTGTGTTGAATAGAGATGATCTAAAAATGTTTAGATACATATATATATATATTAAACCTTTTTTTCTGCTAAAACAATAAGCAAGTGATTTACATCCTTTTTTGACATTAAGAGCAACTTGAATTTATAACTGCAAAGTGTGAACTAATGACAGCAGGAATTGATCATTTTCCATAGTGTCCCACACTAGTAATGCTTCCAATAGTTTCCCACATAAAAATGGGAAATCTGATCTCTTATTTTTGTCAAGCTGTACGCTTGTTAGATTCCAATGCACCTTATTTCAGTGCTGATCTGTCGAAAAGGAAGAGGCTGAGCTGGTTGGGCTCAAACTGTCAGTCACAACATTCTGGTTCAAATCTGATCCTGCGCAGCAGATGCTTCCAAAAGCCTGACCTACTTTTCACTGATGCACCCCCCTGCATTCATCTGCTCAAGTTTTAACTCTGGCTATCCGTTCCTGTTTTCTAACTCCATTTTGCTCCGACGTTATCTGCAACTCCCCATTCCCAACTTTTCTTATCTGGACATGCATGGAAAAGTTGTTTTTTTAAACACAATCGGGTAAATATGAAATGTGAACATCTTTATGATATGAAGGATGGCAAATCCATACAACCGACAACCGTGCAGCTATGGGCCCTGAACAGCTTCAAATGGAAAAAAAATATATGGAAAAAAGAAGCCAGAGGTGTTTGGATATGACGGTAGCAACTCAATTGGAGACACACAGGGGAAAAAAAACTATTCCCCTGAAGTGTTAGTCAACCTCCAAAAGCAAACCTTTAGAGTAAAAAAAAAAGAAAAAAAAGTGCAGCACACACTGCATTAAACTGGCCAAAGCTGAATGTGAAATAACCTGTCTGGCTGCAGAGCCAGACAGGTGTGCAGGGCAGTGAACACGGCCGGAGGCTCCAATGTCTAGATCCTGACTGATGCAGCCTGAGCGCACGGACAAAATAATCCTGAGAGGAGCAGAAGGAGAACTGCTGCCTAGAATGTGTCAAAGTTCCTGCTTTCTGGGAGATAAGAGCAAACCTTTCCACATCTGCTACATGGTTTAATAATTACTACCTGAATGCATGAGGTTCTTAACTCAGTAGGTGGTCTGCTTTACAGTCGTGGCTTCATTACAAGGGCATGTCCAGCTACCAACCCAGATGAGACTCTCTGACACACTGAGACTCTTTTCCACATTCCCCGAATGACTTGGCATGCTCATTCCTCTGAAACTGAACTCTGGGCTTAGACAGGAGGCAAGAAAACACCGAAACTATGCACGCGCAGGAGCAAGAGCTGCTATTATGGACTATTAAAGCTGCTGGTTTCTGGGCCGTGAGCCAACATGGCGAGAAAGTGACCGAGTTTGTTTAAAATAACTCCAGTGCCCGTGTTTAAACCGCTGCTTTCTTTGAGCCGGTGATGCGTAATGGTTTGGAAAACTGTGAGGTGGGAATAATAGTGGAAAGCTTTGATATGGAATGAAAACTCCAAATGTTTTTTTTAAATGTCTTACAAATAAAAATCAGAAAAGCACCAAAGACCCCTTTACTTTGACACCTCGATCTAAAATCTAGCGCAAATGAAAGACCACCTGCTCAGATGGAACATTGATCTGTTAGGAATCAATGTTCCATCTGATTCCTAGCAGATGGAACATTGATCATTATATCCAATTTATTAGCTTTATGATTTTGATGATGACATTAGACAAGAGACGATGTTTACTGCCTGTTTCATAACTGGCTAACTGTGTTATCGTTTTATGACGTGCAGCACTTTGAACTGCTTCGTTGCTGAAATGTGATACACAAATAAACTCGACTTGATTTGATTTCCAGTAAACAGAAAAGATGTAGGCAGAGCCGCAGTGGGACGGTCCAAGTCGAAGCATATTTATACGTTAGAACGGCCTAGTCAAAGTTCAGTCGTAAATCCAAGTGAGAACTTAAGGAAGGACTTGAAAACGGACATAGGTCCAGCAAAAAACACAAAATCTTTCCAGGAATTTTTAATCTAGTTTCTAGTGCAAACATCTTAAACATATGACACTGTTACAAAGCGCTGTGTGAACTGAAGATGCAGCAGAGGGAGTATTTGAATGCAGCTTTAGCTAAATGATGGAATTGAGTTGATGTGTGCATCCCGACTGCTTTCCTATATGGTGCACACACAGACTCACCCATACATGCTCAGACAGCCGCCGGTGTCTGACTGGCAGGTGATGGGGGTAGGGGCTCTGCAGACACTCGCAGGGGAAGAAGGAAGTGGGAGGGCGACTATGCTTAATTTCTGAGTGTTCTGTGAGCAGACATGCATAAAGAAATCAAACCTAAAGCAGCCTATAGGGGAGAAATTCATTCCAAGCTTTTTGGCCTGGTTCTGATCTCTTTCTTACAAAGAGAGGACGTCAAAGAAAAGGGTTATCAAGCGGTCAGCGATCATGCAGAGGACCACCTCCATCCATCCATTGTCTGAACACCCTTGTCCCCAGTGGGGTCAGGAGGGTCAGGTCAGGACCACCTGACTGTAATAAACGGCAGTTAAATGGTTCAAGGTCCAGATTTATACGTCGTGCTGGTACACATTTACCCAACATGCATGTGGTGCGTTCAGGTCAGCCCTAACCACCTATCAGGTAATGTCTAGTTACATGTGCTTGAGTAACTTTTTGGAAAAAAACTTGACTTTTATGAGTATTTCTTTCTACACTGCACTTTTTACTTTTATTTAGGCAACTTTGTTATAAAATGTTGTTGATCTTACTTGAGTAACATATTTCTGGTTACTCTATCCACTGGGCGTAATTTCACTAAGTGAAGAACAAGCTTGCTTAGCCAAAAAATTACCAGACACAAACAAACACACACCTTCAGTTTTTGTTAAAGTTTTATATTGAAACAAATTATTTTTTTTTTAAATTGCCTGATTGTCTTATTTTATAATTATTTATGGGAATTGTTTTTATTTTGGTCTTTAAAATACCTACGTTATCCACATAACTTTATACTTTGGTTGCTCTGATGATGCCATTTTTAATTATTGAATGCTTTATGTTATACTCGGTATTTGAGTATTCTTTATTCTTTTTTAACTTTTATTTGAGTAATTTCTTGGACAGCTACTTTTGTACTTTAATAGAAAAAAATATATATATATATACACAAATATATAGAAGTAGTACTACTCTCACTTCACTCTAATTTTTGGGAACTGTACACATCTCTGGAAATAAACAATAACATAAAAATAAATCCAACCATTTATACCACCATATTGTGCACCAGCCTATTTACCATCAGACTATTTTATACAGGCACGGCTGCAGACGCCTCATATGACAGAGCACTTAGTCATCAGGTGGGCAGACGGTCTCACCTCAGCTCACCTTCTCCCTGCCAAAGTTTGAACAAGCAGGGCACCTTTGGACGATGCACACGACAACCGGACGAGAACTTGAACGAAGATATGACCTGACACACGAACTCACACATTTCAAAACACACACACACACACGCATGCAGGTGAGTAAAGTGCTCTGCCTGGCAGTGCACACAGATAAGTGTGCACATTTCAGCCTTACCTTGAACTATGCCACAGAGGAGAAGTGAGCGCCAACTTTTAGCCACGTACAGTTCCCCCAACAAGCTTTCATCTAACATATTCCAGGCATGCACTTACCTGCCTCGCTCTGCAGCGGCTCACTGCTGCGCTGCAGCCTTCACATTTAAAGCCTCACTGCCTAAGGAGGAGTTGCTGGAAACATTACCAATGCAAGAAGCAACTGCGTCTTCAAAGGGAATCAAATGCACAGGGGAAGCTAATAATCTCTCATGTACCAAACATGCATCTGCTTGAGCTGGATCGTTTTACATTCTCCATCCAAGAGGGACTTGAATTTAGTGTTTCCCTCCCAAATACAAATCCTGAATTTTCCTCTTCAGTCACCTGGTTGAGCTCCACAGCTTTGCTTCTACCAAGCACACAATAGGAAGCGCACAACCTCCGTCCCAAACGGCTACAGCTCGCCTTTCACTCCCTGCTGCAACAAAGTGCTCAGATGACATGCATTTGGAAGCAACGCATGCTACAAAAGCTTGCTTTTAATTTGCTCAGTTTGTTATTTTGAGGGATGACCCGTCCCGTACCTCGCCGGCGTTCGCAGCCTAGAGCGTGTGCTGGACGGCGTCCAGCGACAGTGTGTGAATCCAGCAGGCCGTCCCGGGGTCAGGCCGAGCCATTCTGCAATCCATTGCTGCCTTGTGTTCCTCTCGGCTTCCCCTCCTCCCTTCTTTGCACTTGGCTTTCCTCCTAATCACAGCAGACTTTTCAGAACTGATGTCCCACTTCTTGGTTTCTCCTCTTTTTTTTGCTCCGCTTTGCTCTCTTCCTCGCACTAAAGCATTTTAAAAACGGGTTAAAAACACCCGACACTTGCTGCTCTCATAGCTACTTATAATGCAGATCCAGTCTCTCTGAGCTCCTCTGCCTCTTTATCCTCCCACCTTCCTTCTCTCTCTCCTGTCTCTCTCTCTTTCTCTCTGCTACTGTTGAGGAAGAGCTCTCCTTTTTTTTTCTCGCATTCTCCTCCCTTTGTCTTGCCCTTCCTCTAATAGTTATTTAGTGTCTAATTTCAGCACCTGTCCTGACACAGAAAGAGGAGAAAGGGAGAGGGATGACAATAATGACCCTCCAACACAAAGGTGTATGCAGTGCCTTGAAAAAGCATTCTTACTCCATGACTGTATCGACAGTGTTTAGTGATACAACCTGAAACTTGCTATTTTCGCGCGGCACTAGGCTTTCATTTTATTTAGATGTGTCAGATTAAAGGGGGATTCAATAAATGCATACCTCACTCTTCAGAGTCCTATGCAAGCTGGAAAAGTCTGAGGTTCGATTTCAGGATTTTCCAGGTCTGGATAAGTCTTGAAAATTATTCGCATTCATAGGATTTATTCTCATGCGTTAAGATTTGTTTCCTTCTTTCATACCTACTTTTTGTCCTGCTTTCTTTCATTCATTTGCTCCACATTTTGCTTATCCTTCTTTTGTTGTGTTGTTCTTTTTTGTCCTTTCACCCTCCACCATCTTCTTGTTGTTCCTCCCTCATCGTTGCTTTCTCATGTCCTTTCTTCTTTCCTTCCCTCTCGTTTGTTCCTTTCACCTGTGCTTCCTCTGTTCCTCTGTGTTTTTTGTGGCATTTCCATTTTCTCTCTTTTAAGACTTAAACGCTCTTTTAAAATGGTCCTTCTGTATGTTAGTTGCACATTGCGCTGGTCTCACACATACTGCACAATCCCAATAATACTAAATACAGGATATAAAACACATTTATTCCAGAATCATCCTGTGTTTATCTTCATCCACCTTCCCATTGTTCCTACTGAAGACGAGCCCCCTCCACAGCATGACACTGCCACTGCTGTGCATTAGGGTCATGTGTGAAGTTAGCCTTCTGTCACACATTTCGTTTTGCATCTTCACCGAAAATTTAACGTTTGGTATCCATGTCTGGATTTGATTTATTAATATCGGAGTGTGGTGGTGATGCAGAATATAAATCCACACCACACATTACAGATTTGTGTTTATCTTTTCAATCTACTCTGTGATTATGCTACTAATTTATAGTAGTCTGCATAAAAGGAAACACATTAAAGCTGCAAGGTTCACACGTTCAAGGAGGGACTGCTTTGTGCCTTCTGTCTGCAAGCACATCTACACAAACGGATTCAACACATAAAAACTTTGCAGAAAATTATTTGCATGTCTTTGCGCATTTATGCAACGTAAGCAAAAACCCCTTCCCCTGCCCAAAAAAGTCCTGCTCCCAGTCCAAATATCATGCTGCCATAGGAACGAGAGTTTCTTTAGCTCTCGTTTATTTTCATGTGCTCTCTGCTGTGTCAACGGCGTTCACTTATTATAGATAAAGTGAAGTGGGTGGCGGGTTAACTCAGGACAGCTGTTTACTCTGCAGTGCTGGATTCTCTTGATTGTTTTGTGTTTTTGCTGGAGCACAAAAAAAGAAGGAAAAAGTCTGCTGAACAACACATCAGCAGCAGATACGGCGCCGATGCCAGGCATTTCTTAGCATCTACGTTGTGTTTCAAATGCAGCAGAGCACAGTTTTTGTGTATTTTATACTTTGTTTGCTTTGCTGCATCTTTTACCCCCAGGCAATGGATCTGCAGCTCTCCTTCAGCAGCTCCTGCATGCGAGCGTTGGCTTCCTCGCCCTTGCGAGGCGGTGTAGCAATCCAGCCAGTGTCCACAGCGCATACCTGTGCTCACTGACATGTACTAACTCACTCTTCCTGCAGGCCATGGCAGAGGAACGCGCAGCAATCACAACAATTCAAAAGATGAACGTGGCAAAGAGGGAGGACAGGCAGAGAGGAAGGAGGGGGCATTAAAGAGAGACGATGGTAGGAATTAAATAGCAGAAGAAAAAAAAATAGTAAGAGAGAAGAGGAGACACAAGAGGTGGAGATCAAACAAAAGTCAGAAATTGCCCAAGGGTTGGAGCCATTGGTGGATAGTGTGAGAGGAAGAGAGAAATCATTAACGAACGCCTGTCTTTTTCGTCTGCTCATAAATCAGGATCTCTTTCAGACGTCTCTGCAGAGCAGAGAAAGCTGCAACATGGAGAGGAAAAAGAGAAGCGGAAGAAGGAGACTGGTTCAGGGATGATCAATGAACATTTGTTCATTCAAGCATTTCATCGCTCAGCAGAGACAATTACCATGCAGCAGTGTGCTGCGTTCAACAATAAACTAGCTATATTCTGGTATAAAATGCAAAAGAACAGCAACTCTGAAATGAAAAACTTCCTTGTTCAACAGTACTGTACATTAATACTCCAAAATATTTCATACAGATACTGTGCAGTGCCTTCAAGTAGAAAAGAAAACAAACAAAAACTGGCATGCTAACGAGGGAAAGCAAAACAAATTTTACAACCTTCTGAAAGTTAACAAGGAGAGTAAAGAAAAGCTTGTGCTCTGTGCAGCCTTACAGTAAAAGCCAGCAATAAAATGGAAGGCAGACTTTGACCTCAAGGCTGAGGTCATAGAAAAAGCTCCGATTTATACATTGCGGTTGGTTTTCAAGCATCGGGAAACCCGACTGAGTCCATGAAGTTGGATGTATATTGTCTTTCATGTCTCTGCAGAGGCGTTTTTAAGTGAGAAAAATTGGGGTTATCTCTGCTAGAGGTTAAAGACTACAAATGAGTAACAGAGAGCCAACACTACAGACCGAGGTTGAGTCACCCGACGGATCCTTCAGAAAGAAAAGAAAAAACTTCACTCCTCCCAGTGTGTGTCTTCATAAAAAATATTTTGGTTTTGCACAAACTACAGCTTTTAATTAAAGGTAATATGAAGTTCCACAAGAATATTTTCAGAACGAACATTTTGTCTTGTTAGACCACAAGCTTCAAAGTATTTTACTGGTATTTTATGTGATAGACAAACACCAAAAGCTTCAGAAACAAAGACATTCAGACCCCTATACTCTGATACCTGCAAACAAAACTCAGCTATGTCTCTACCACATTTCATCTGAAGATCTTTTTGCTCATTCTGTAGCTCAAACCTTCCGCAGAACATCTGTAAAATATAATTGCTTTTCGGCTGACTAGATTAAATTAGATTACATTAGAGTAGCGTTGAATTAGATCATCCAGATTTTTCACCGGGTCTTTTAAAAACATTTTGAGGCATGATGTTGCCACTAACAGCCCAAAAAAGAATTTTGCTAGGAATGGTTTCACCAAAACAGTGTCAAACTGTGGTAAGACTAATCGTGTTTAAAAACATTACAGAGCTAATAAAGCTAAATCTGGACCAGATATGTGGCTTTTCTGGACTAAATGAAGATTAGCCAACTAATCTTGGCTAACAAAGATGTCAACAGATGTCCAGAGTTTAGAAACAGGGTTCACTGGTGGTGCGTTTAAGGTGGACAGTTTAACACTGTAGTGTTATGCCTTTAGGCCAAACTGCATCTTTAGGGGAGTCAGAGTAAAAGGGGTGAAAGGAAATGCAGGCCACACTCTACAGAGTTTTATTTGTAAGACAAAAAAACATGATAAACTACATTACTCTGAATATAGCTTCTACTTTACAAGTGATTTTCTGACAGGTAAAATCCCAGTAAAACACAGTGACGTTTGTGGATGCGATGTGACAAAATGTAAAAAAATAAAAATAAAAAGATAAAGGAGCTGAGAATAGGTTTGCAAGATTCTGTACACGTCTGCATCAACAATACATGCTGTAGCTGCTGGTAGTCATAAATCAAGTTAATCTTCAGAGAAGCGGCTTCATTGTTCCTCATGCTTGATGAATTACACCTTGCACCAAAAAGGAAAGCATGGCTTAAATTACTGAACAACAACTGAAGTTAGAGTCCTCCTGGTGAAAGAGCCAGCCAGTTAATGTGACCCTCGTTTCCTTTGCCTCAGTATGCATGCAATGCATGCAATCTCATCTGGAGCTGGCTTTTTGACTTTCAAATTATGAAAAAAATGATCTTCCTAAATTCAAAAGAGCGTCTGCCTCGAACATTTCCTGCCAGCATTCCATTCCAGTCCTGGTTCATCAATCCAAAGGACGTGTCGCTTGCTTCAAGTGGGGCGGTGCATTTAGATTTAGACATACAAAGGAAGAGAGATGAGAGAGTTAGTTCTGTCACATTTGCTGCTCTATGGAGGCTGAACAGTGCTGGCACAGATTGTTTTTGCTATGATGCTGTAATTTTGTTGGCACCTCTAATAAACAATTTAATTTAAAAGCCCTAGTAGCAGTGAATGGGAAAAATGTGGAGAATGTTCCTATTATGGAAATGTGTAAAACCTAAAGCTGCCTTGGCGATTTAACTCACCTCAGGAGGCTGAAAATAAGGAAGCAGCCAGTCCAGCTCTTGCTACAATTCAGAAAAACACCTCAAAGAGATTGTGTCGTATTATTTGAGGTCAAAAATACTCACAAGCTGATATAACATTTCAAAAGATTTTCACTTACATACAGTTAAGCACAGGTGTTTATGGTAGAATAAATCTCCATGGACTAAAATGTGTTGAGAATTTTGAGCTTTTAATATTGTAGCTTTTAATACTGGAGCTTAAAAGCTACAAAATACTTGTACCTTAAAAGCTATGTACCCGTAATGTACGTTTTTCTGCATTATGTCTTTCAGGGTAGAATAGTTATATACCTTGCGACTTTAAAAGTATCCACCAGCATTTAAATTCACTTGGACTTCACTGAAAGTCTTCAAGGATCCAAATTATACATAAAGGCTAAAAAACATACATTTATTCACATATATATTTTAATAAGTGGTGATGAAAGCTCAGAAATGTCAATGTGTCACTGCAGATCATCATAAAAAGCATAAAAAAGTATTTGCTTGAAAAAATGTAATCATTACAAAGACCCAGGGGGAAAGTTCCAGGAGTGTTTAGGGGACATTTTCTAAACTAGAAAATTTCTGAAAAATTTAAAAGGGGCTTGCCAAAGTGTGTGTGGTCTAGCAGGCCCAAGGTGTGACCACTAAAACATAAAAAGATTTACAAAACAGATTATTTAAGTCATTCTTTATTGCATGCCATTAACATTTGTAGAATTAGCAACAATGCAATGGCTAACTAAAAGGCTATCTGTAGCATGTGGGCTATCACTAGCATATTGACTAATATTGACTTACTTTGCCTACTATGTAAACATCGGTGCATGAGCTAAAATTAGCTCAAATACTGACGTTATCTAAAATTTTGTCAATGGCATGTGGGCTATCACTAGCATGTTCACTAACATTGACTTACTTCATGCAGTAAGGCAGTAAGATATAAAAATGAGCTAAAATGCTAATGTTAGCATGAGGGCTATTACATTGCTCCTGCAGGCCCCAATAACTGCAGATGTTCATCAATTTGAAATAATAGGTAAACATACATTTTTTTAATGTGTCAGCACTTTGGCAAGGTCTGAAAAAATCTGAGAAGAAGGATGATGCAAATAGCATCAAGCAAGGCAAGAACTGCAGAATTGTGCAACCCTGTGCTACTGTCTGTCTCCATATCAAAACCAGTTTCATATTCTCATGGATCAAGAAGATTCAGATCAAGACAGAAGCTTATGTTGCAAAACCAAAATTTTTAAGCTCGACTTACCTTTACAGCTTCACACAGACAAGGCGGATACCTTCAGGTTTCATCATTGGATGGTAAATATGTTCTATGCAGTCATGGTGGTGCTTTCAAACCCAAGACTAACCCTAACTGTACAGATTCTTAAGCATGTTAATGGTAGCATCATACTGCCAGTGGTACTGGTAAGTTAAACAAGGACAATAGAATAATAAAGGGAGTCTGTTTCAAAATTTCTCCAGTTTACCTGCAAAAAACAGCTGCGTAGTTGAGACTTGAACATAAACAGGTTTTCCACTACGAAGGTGAGTCCAAACACCAATAAAAGTGGTTTTAGAATGAATGAAGCCAACCAATAAAGCCCTGACATCGTTAAAACTCAAGTTCATTCGAGGACGAAAACCCATTTAATTGTACTCTTCTACTTCTGATAAGAGTGGTGAAGTCTTCAGTCAGAAAAGCAAACGGTTTCGCTTGCTAATCGTGTGTGGTTGTGGGTGTGTGTGTATTTCAGCATATATGTATACTCTGCTTTGGGTGAATAGCTAAGCTAGTTTTTGTTTACACAGATAGTTTATGTACTAGCTTAAAGTGGAACACTGAACATCCTGTCCATACAATCACTGAAATGAGGTTCCTGTAAATCTCTTACACTTACCTGTATAAGATAGCTAAATGCATATTGATTTTACTCTTATAGCTTCATAAAGCTACACCTGAATGCTGCTGTGTAATCTGCAGTTACTCTAAAATGAAAGCACACACTCTGTCAATCCTTTACTTTTATGATACAAGTGATTTGGTAATTAACAGGCTCTATAAAGAGATGGCACAGACTCTGATTCAAATTCAGAATTAGATATAGGCCCAGACAGCAAAACATAAATACTGGAGTCTTTCTGCTTCCCTACAGTTGCCACATTCTTGCAGGGAATGAAAGATCGCTGCAAATCCAATGACTCAGATGGCTTTCCCTTGATGACGTTTTAGCAGCTACATATTCAACATGGCTGTTGAATAAGAAGTAGGGTTAAACTAGACAGTATATCTGAATCTGACTTTATGTATGAAATGCTCTGCAGTTAACTTGTGCTTAATGGGGGTCTGTATAATTGATATATATTGTGCCTCAGAGAGCAAACTGTGAAATAAACCAAAATAAACTGAACTGACAATACAGTAAGTTTTCTGGGTTCCGTTCACTACTCTGCTAAGCATGCAGCTAATCAGAGCTAAAATAAACACATGGCTTTATTAGTTGACCACACAATTGATGTATTCTCTTTGTGCTCAGAAATGGGATTTTCCAAATTCCCATTTGGAAATAAAACAAGAGCAGCCTTTGTGTTCCAACTCTCCGAGCAACCAAGAGTTTAGTATTCAGTTTGACTGACGTGCACATACAATGCAACGAGCCTATTTATTGACAGCTGCTGTCTCTTTAGGCCAATGGCATACACAGTTATATAAAATGTCTGCAAGATGTTTATGTTGTGTTTAAATTGAAAACCTGAAGAGAATTATAGGGATTTGTAATGCTAATAGTAGTTAGCACAACAACAATTAGCAAATCCCAGTGTTTTGTGACTTACAACTACTACAGCTCCTCATACGTTGGAACATAATTCCCTTAAACATAGCAACACATTTCTTGATATGTTCTCAAAAACACAGGTTTAACATTTGTCCATAAAATATTCAGTTAGTGATTTTTTTGTTCCTAGTGTTCATTAGGTAATATTTGAATGTCTTGTTACTAATATATACAACTTTGTGTGCCTCACTGTCTCAATGACCTGAGTTGAAACTGGCTGAACAGTGTTGGGTTTCTCTTTGACCTCAACTTACCAACAGCGCCTCCTGGTTTTCAGCCAACGCTTGCTTGGCCAGGTAGTGCTCTCGCTTGATCTTCAGCTCCAAGGACTCGGGGACATCGGGTACGATCCAGTCGATGGATCGCAGAACAAAAAATACAACATGCTATGTTGAAGGAAAAGAAGAAAGAAGACAACAAGATGAGGAAGAATTAAATCATTTCTGACCTCTCAACTTTCTACTGGAAGTGATCTGTTAAAACTTGTATTATGGAAGACAAATATATGGTGCATCTGAAGAAACCCAGAGTTATAAGCTAAACATTAGTGGATTTCAAGTGTCTTTGTTCAAACCTCGAATGCAATGATAAAACCAAGCCGGACAGCGAGGAGTTCCCAGTAGAAGAGTGTATACATTCCATCATTGTCTCTGAATGCTTTATATCTAAAAATAAATAAAGCACAGTCAATGCACAGCATGTACAGCAGAAGAACAAGATTCAATTTAAAACGCGACCTACACTGCCCTCTACTGGTCAGGTCTATGATTTCAAAAAAGCAAAATAAAAATGCAACTTCTGTGCTGAACAGAAATATAATTAAACACATAATCCCGATTGAGTTAAACATTTACTTTCAAATGAACTCAACAATATTTGCTCTCAACAAATATTTTTTTTATGAGTGGTTTTCTGATTTATTCACATGCAAACCAATCAGATTAAGTCGACGGTCCCCTAATCTGTGAGTCATAAAATACCAACACAGGGTTCTTCAGATAATCTCTAAAAATCCAATCAAGTTTAAAAGTAAGTGCTAAAAGCAAATACTTTGAATAAATGTTACTAGAGATTAAAATGGTGGTTATAAAAAAAAATTCGATTCTTGAGTGAGTATCTTCATTCAAGTCTTTGTAAATAAATCTTGTATTAATAAATCTAACAAAAATGACCAACAGACCACAAAGTTAAAATGCCGCAGATAGTATATCTTACTTTCCTCCAGCTTTTGTAAAGAGTAATTGCCACTGACACGGCAAGGCATTCAGATTCACCTCATTGTTTACCTTAGCTAAAATAAATGAGAAAATAACGCTGAGCCCGTTTATATACTTCTCTAACACGCACCAAAATGTAGAAAACTGTCTGAATTAATTTATTTGCACTGTTTTTGAGAAACTTCGACTTATAAATTCAATGTTGCCATCATACCTGCACCTTGGGTGGTCAGTGTAGTTGAGTGGCGCGTAGGCCAACGTGAAGTTAACATATCCATTAAGATCATTACTGAATTTGTACTGGTAGAGCAGGCGTGGTAAAAAATCTGATGTGAAGGCGATTAGAAAAGCCTGAGAAAATAAAAGCGCCATCATTTCGTTGAACACATATTCATCTCAGTGATAATAACTCTGCAACATCTTGTGAAAACAAGCAGGTCTACTGACGTTGGCAATGACAGACAGATGGGACAAGGCTTCTAAGATGTTGAACCAAACTCCGATGTTTTGAGCCCGCTCCGCCACCGCCCGGCGGTACTCGCACACAAACTTGTGGGCATCAAGGCGGATCTCCACCCAGTTGTTCAGGAGGGCGAAAAGCGGTGCGAGGGGGAATGCTGCTACAAAAATTGTGATGAACCCAAACTGGAGGACTGGAGGACAGGGAGACAGTTTTACTGTGAGCAGCCAAACATACAATTACAACCAATGCCCTCCAGAATCATTGGCCCTACTGGCGAAGATGTGTTCAAAGGCCATAAAATAAAGGGTTGTTATAGAGGCTTGGTGACTGTAGATCTGATGAAATTAAAGAGATTGTCTGTCCTCTTGCAGCCATTTAATAAATTATTAGGATAACACATAACTTCCTGTCTTCCTGTTTTGATGGCTTGGTATGAAAAAGAGGCCTCTGTGTCACATCATTATTATATCCAAGAAAAACAGACAGTTATGGATTATATATTGATTCTCTTTTTAAACAACCTAATCAGTTATATTACTATCTACTATTAATTAGTGCAAAAAAAAAAACATGCCCCCATTGATTTGGTGCAAACTATTTTGTATCATGGGATTTTACCATGAACATAAAAAAGGCAAGCACTTATTGCACAACTTTGGAATCGTCTGTCATTTATTTATCTTTAAAGATATACTTAATCACAAGAGTCAGTTACTGTTAAACACGGGGTGCCACAGGGTTCTGCTTTGAGCCTTTTTTGCCTCTGGCAGCTCATGATATTCATCTTTTAATCAGTATTAGCCCTCATTCAACATGTAAACTACATCAACTTTTTCCATTCAATTTTCTCCAGCTGAATGAGGAGGTTCTGGTTTGTACCCCAGAACAATCCAAGGAGAATATGAACTATTCTCCTTATAAACTCAAGTTTATAAGAAAAACTTGGGAAATTGTTCTATACCTTTAACTATTTCCTCTCATATTGATCAGCTGTGCCAATAAGTGAGAAGGGCTTTGTATTAATAACATCTCTATTCATCTGTCAATTGACCCAAAACAGAACACGTTCTCATCTAATTACCCATTTCCAGATATTCCTCAAACAGGCCCCCACACGGTACCAGCTTGTAGTCTTCCTCCCAGCGTCGAGGCTCGTCTTGCTCATTATCTCCCAACACGCTGGCCAAGGTTCTTTTCTGCCGCCAGGCTTTTCCTTTGCTGCATACAAGGAATAACAGAGGGGTTAACATGTAAATAATCATTTATCAGTTGGACTGGATGTAAAGAAAAGCAACGTCAATGTAAATGAAGAAGATCATTTTTTTAGAAACCACACGGATATGAATTCAGTTTGATCCAACAATCATGCTGTACAAGTGGCAACATACGGTATGATGAACTCCTGGATGTTGTTGATGAGCTGCTTCCCCACCATTATGATGAAGAGTTGCTCAGCCAACTCAATGAGGCAACCGCCAGGGCCACACTGAAACCAGAAGGCGCACAGAAACAACTCAATGCAGCAACGCAGGAAGATTGTGTGACACGTTCCAAGAATGAGTATTAAAAAAGCACTGACATCTTCATTTCTCATCCCGAACAAGGTTCCATAGTTTGTAGGGTAACCCACAAACCTAAACACAGAGACAAAAAAAGAACCGCTTGTATTTCTAGAGGGATGGACATTTTATCAAGCGCTTCACATGACTGGATCGTGTCTTACCTTCCCTTAAAGAAAGCCACATAGAAGGGAGACGAGTAGAAGTTGACAAACTGGAAGATGAACACTTTGAGGGTGAAAGCGTTGTCATGCTGGGTTTGGGTTCTGTGCATCTCTGCAGTGTGAGAACAGAGAAATGCAGTGAAAAAAAACCAGAATGTTTCTTTTTCTTTTTTGAGAGCTTTCACCTCACATTTCCTTGATCGTTTACAGCTTAGATGTTTTCCGATTCTGCGTTGACTCTTACCCCATTTAGTGAGCTGCTCCGCTAAGGCCGTATAAACCTGACCCATCACCAGAATGAAGCCCAGGTTCACAATGCTGCTGCAGATATTAGCTATAGTTCCAGCCTGAGGAGGAAATGACATTGACACTAATGTCTATAATCTATTTTAATTCAAACAAATAAATCTGCGCAGATCTGACATACCTCTGTACGCAGCACAGGGCTCCCACTTTGGTACATCATGACGCTGATGACTCCTCGACACATGACCACTGTCACCAGGAAGATTATCACCACACACAGCTGAGGAGACATTATGTTGCAGAGGAATAGTTTTGGTTTTAAAAAAAAGTGCATTTGATCTACCATGATGGTTCACAGTCAGAAAGTTGACTGAAGAGCAGAGTTCATTATCTACCCTGTGCCTTACTCTGAGCTTTTTATTGATGGTGGAGCTGCTTGCTTTTTAATTTTATTTATTTTTTTATCATTTTACTATCATGACAAAGATAATCGGCTCATCTTTAGTCCAATGCGCCTATCACCTCAATTCATTATACCTTTACTTAACTTCACTGAGTAGAACAACTCCTCTGATCTGAAACTGCCAATATGAAGGTTTCAGTAGCTATTTCTATACTTACTCATTGTTTTCTAGTCATATTTTTCTAGTTTATAAAAACACTTATGCTAACACTTATAATTAACTAACTGAAGTCAGATCGTTAAAATGCTCAATGACGACATTATTTTCAAAAAGTATTGATATCGGCGGCAATCTCCTTGTATTTACTTGGAATAACATCAATACCAAAATTCTTGGTATTGCACACTGTTGGAAAACAAATATTTATTCTCATCTGTGTATTTTAGCTAGTTGCTAAGCTAAAGCTAAAGGAAATGACATGTTAGAGCTCTGCTCAGAGGAAATGTCACACTAGGAAACGCCCTCTTTGGGGCGTAGCTTCGATAGAGGCTAGCAAAGGGAATGGAAAGCTTTCGGTTTTTGCCATTTTGACTGTGAGCTGTTAGAGGTAGCAGGTCATAATGGACCACCAATAATTCATTAGTATTTTGGTATTAATGAATGGAATTCATGAATTCAGCTCACCGACTCTTCTTCAACCTCATACATCACGAACTTAGCATGGAGAACGAATAATTCTCCACAACGCCTCTACATTTTTGTCAAGTAAGAAGCAATCAGACACGACTCACCATCAGGACGATGACCATTGAGCCAGTGAACATGCGAGACAGTCTTGTCTTCTCTGGAAAGTACGGCTCTTTGACTCCGGTCACTGGATTTTCCTCCACCGTTGGGGCCGTGGCGGCAAACTCGGGACGGGGACGTTCCTGAGAGGACGTGACATGTCAGGTTTCTATTCTCTAAGTGAAAATACACTGTTGAAGGTGTTTATGATAAACTAATGGCAGGAAATAGATGGAAGAATCCAGAATAAGTCAGCATAGGGATGCTCATGCTAATGTAACAAATAACCTCCTCCTCATGGAAATCCATGCAGTCCCAATGATGGGCCAGAGTAGCCATCTTGCGCTTCCAGAACTCCAGAAAGGTCACGGCCCAGAAGGACATGAAGACGCTGAAGAACACGGTGCCGGGGTGGTCGAACAGGTACCCAAGCTGTAGCAAACAGGTTTAAGCTCTGAGCTTGTTCATGTTGTGATTCTAAACTGAGTTCCACAGCAATTAAAGGAGCAAACATAGCTTACCTTTGCCATGGTGCAGATGTCAGACATGTTCCAAGCATCGCACGTTTTACAAAGGGGGCACATCGGATACTTCGCACCACTGTTACAAATGTCCTCCCTGTTGACAGTCCCAAATAATCTTCAAAAATGTACATCACTTTGCCTTAAAATTGGAATAAAACACAATATAGTTTGTCACAGAGTGAGAAAATTAAAAAATGCTCATCGGTTGCCACTATAAGTTTGCGAAGCTCTACTATCGTTTTTCAAATTTACCCTTTCAATGTGTCTTGCTTAATTCGCAAGCAAATGTTATAAGATTTTAAAAAGGTTTATTTTCCTGGAAATCACAGCATTCCTTGGAGGAAAGCGATAACATGCTTTTCCTCAGAAGATCAATACTAATCTCATATCTGTACATTAGGTGCTCAACTGCAGCTGGTGCCAAATATTGAACTCAACAGCCTCAGAAGTAGAAAATCTATCAACTTGTGTGCACGAACAGAGCTTTCTTCACAGAAGTTGTGGTCGTATCATTACCTCAGCTAAACTGATAATCGTTGCTAATCATCTCTAAATGTTGCTTCATTTAAAGCCGCTCTGCTCCATTTTGCAGTGAAGCATGTACAGTATTTCCTGTGGTGCTCTTTGCGTTTTCATTGAAGACTCACGCTGGTGTGTTGGTGTCCATGGACATGACTCCTGACACAAAAACCAGCATTCCTACTATGGCCGCCGGCAGCAGCCAGGCTGTGTAGAAACCTGCAGGGACACAGAGCTCCATTAGAGTGCAGCTCTCAGCTGATGGAGGGAGAGGAAATGAAACTACGCAGCTGCTCCCAGGCTGCTGCTGCTGCGCTGGCTGCTGGAGACGGCTCTAATAGCTTAACTGTCCAAAACACATCTGCATGTTTTCTGCTGGTGCTGTACTGGTCCTGTTGGGCATCTGTTCCTATGAAACACACTTCCAAATGCTATTTGTTTGCTCTCTGCAACTCTCTGTAAACAGTATGTGCCAGACAGCTGCTGCAGTATCAGCTTGATTTATTTTATTTTATTTTTTTTGCAGTTTTGGCAATGTCGTCCCTTCAAGGTTTTAAAGGGAGTTTTGAAGTTTTGTGTTGGTTCATCAGTTGAAGGAAAAAGTTGGTTAATTGACGTATTTCATTTTGCTTTTAAAAGTTCCCAGCTCTCAACAATGTTTAGGTTTTCAGCAGAAGAGATAGATCACAAGGAGAAGCAGTAATAAAGAGCGATAAAGATGGCTCGGCAGAAAGGCACTGGTTCGTTCATTATGACACTAAATAATTTAGCAACACTAATACAGTGCAATGTACTTTTAACATTCCTACATATTGGTGATCCATCTGAGGCCATTTTAAGTGAGCTTGCTTAGACAGTTTTCATCTGCGGTCTGCGTGTTTCAGTAGAATCTAATACAATTAAATATTACAATTTAATGACAAAACCAGAAAGTCTTTACCATTGACTCTCTTTGTGCTGCTAATTTATATTATGAAAAGGAGATAAAATGGTACATAAATTAAGTGCCTGAACCTTAATTAAATCTTCTTGGGATATTTATATCAATACATTTATATTTTTTTTATAGATTCAATTTTTTATTTATTGGATTTAAATTACACTTTTGTCAGGCATGGTACTTGGGGATGCAGATGCCTTTGAATTAGCAATAAAATGTCTAAAAAAATACTTCACTTTAAAGGTGCAGTATGTAACTTTTATAAAAAAATATTTTACGTTTTACAAGATGCTGGTCTTAGCGCTGTCATTTACCATCTGTGTGGCACTGCTCGTCCCCCACCTGTTGCTGTCTACTATGATGCAGCTAGCACAGCCTGTTGTGAATGCTCAGGCCAGTTAGCATGGCCACCAATTATGGCGGACAAACGGTTTTCCTGAAACATTAAGTGGTTTCTCCACCATTAGCACATTTAGCAACAAGTACAGGAGGATGACTGACAGCACTAAGACCGTCCTCCTGGCTCTGATTGGATGTTTTTAGTCAAGAGCATTGCATTTCCTTAGATGGCAATAATAGCTCAGGGAGGAGCAATAGGAGATCAATCTTTGCACATATTATCTATCTCATGCTATATTGTCCGAACATGGTGACAATTTTAAGAAATATGTAAAAAGAACAAAACAAAAAGAAAACATATATATTTTTTAAAAAGTTACATGCTGCACCTTTATGTTTCGTGCTTCACTCTGAAAATTACAGAGTAAGTCAGATATTTCCAAAAATAAGAATGATTTTTATACCTAGCCAAGCAAAGTAGAGGGCAATCTTCTCTCCAAAGTACTCCCTAATGTGATCTAGTGGCTGGTATTGAACCATTTGCACCAGCGAGCCCAGTAGTAGTGCAGGACCTGCCTCTGGTTGAGCTCGTCAGGATGGACCTCGTGGCTCGGAAGCTTGAAGGGACCCTGTCGCAAGCCAAAAAACAAGGCCGATTAGAGAGGGAGAAGCAGCTGAAGTGAACATTACCCAGCAGATAATCTTTCACCTCGTGCAGTGGGTAAGCTGCTGTGTAGGCCCCTTCGTTTACCAGTCGGTCCACGCCAACCTCTGTCCTCTTCCTTTTGCCGTACACCGTCCGAGCTAGAATCTCATAAACCTACGTTAGAACACAAAACTACATCTGTGGGATGAGGGAAACACAACCATCCCAAAAAAAGAAAACCTGCTGTGCCTTAAGAGGAGTGTTACTTACAACCTGGTGTCTCTGAGTATTAGTAAAGTAGCTGTCTTGGTCTTCGGAGCCAAGGAATCTACGTAAAAGCAGTTCATTCACAAACATTCAGACGCTGGGTCTGAATCTGATATGCTTGGGGTCGCTGAGATCAAGTGGAACTCACCTGCTCATCTTTGACTTGCGGAAGGCGCATGTGTAATAGTCCAGCGGCCTGTTTGGCACTGACTCCATCATTATGTTGGGTACGCAGAGTCTTTTTAGAACCACGGACGATGTGTTTAGGTCCAGATGTTGCTGGGCCTGGAAATCACAAGAGACTTACAATTTGCTTTTTTGTGCCTATCATGGGTAAGAGTAAACCTATAGCCAGTTGGCTGGACGACATTTGTACATAGGTCTTAAATTCCATTCATAATGCTCCTGAATGGGCCTTTAAAAGTCTTTAATCTGAGTTAGTGAAACCCACAGAAACTCTGGGAAAAGTTAAGGGGATATAAATAGTTTTGAAAGGCAGGGCATTTATTAAAAAGACACGGTTTTGTCTTTCTTAATACAATCTCTCTGTAGCAAATGAATGGGTGCTTCACTCATATCAATTGGGATTAATATGAATTAGTTTCCAAAAAAGGGACATAGACATGTAAATGGTCCTGTTAAATGATTGTACGGAGCAGTTTTGCTGACCTGCAGTGGAGCTCGGAGGCAAAGCTCCTCAGCATAGTAAACCAACACGTCCCAGGGGGCGCTGACTTTAAGAAAATGTACGGTTTTCTTTTCATTTGCAGATTCCTCCTGAATGGAGAGAGTGGAAATAGAAATGCTGGTGAGTGATATTAAAGAAAATTAATTCTTACGGTCTTCTTGGACTAAACAGAATAAACAGCAGCACCTTTTCCAAGAGCAGTCCGGCGCTCTGGAGGTTCTGGACAAACTTGTCCCTCCACTCTGCCAGCTGTGCAGACTCCCCATCCTCACAGTTCCCGTTGCTTTTCCCTTTCCCTCGCTGCTTGCCCCGTGATCGGATCTCCCACACCAGCACAAAATCTGAAAGCCAACATTAAATTATAAGATAATTAACCGAGAGCCGAGACATGATTCAAAACAATACTGGTGATGCATACCAATTTTAGTTCGTCCATCTCTGAAGTAGTTCCCCATCTTTGAGACTGCTTGTTTATCTCTTGTAAGGCAGTGCAGATTAATTGGATCATCACTGTGGACGTGGCACTTTGAAGCCGCGGATGAAAACTGAGAAGGAACATAATTTGGTCAATATGAAAATCATGTAATTTAGTGTTAAATCATTTATTTGCATTTTGTCTACATTAAACCTCAAACTGTAACATATTTTCTTGGAGTTTTATGTGTTATGTCAACACTAAACAGCTTATCATATGTAAAAGAAAAAATAATCCGGCCATCTTTCTGCCTCTGTATTGAGCTCCCTCCTCTCTGGAGTCAGCTTTTGCTGCAGTTATAGCAGCAACTCTTCAGGATTTGTCTCTGCCAGCTTTGCGCAGTAAGAGACTGAAATTGTCACATCTTGCCATGGATTCTCAACCGAACACAAGTCTGGACTTGCACTGGGTTATTCTAAGACCGATTTATTTTTATCTTAAATGTCCTACTGCAGCGCTGGATCTGACCTTATTGTTTTTGTCCAGCTGGAAAGTAAACCTCCACCCACAAAGCAATGCAATTCAATTCAAAGAAACTTTATTTGTTCCAATGGGAAAATAAATGTTGTTGTAACATATCATGACAGCAGTCAGTATCACAGTGAATTTGAAGAGGCCTCTGACTGACGACTGTTGCTGCTGCAGTTAGGGCTGCAAATAATGATCCTTTTAGAAATCAATTAATCTATCAATTATTTTTATATATATACATTGTACTGTTTTGGCTTAATTACTGCTCTGAATATGTGTGTGTGTGTGTGGGGGGGTGTGTTTGGGAAATTCAGCAAAAGGCCCTTTTTTGAATATGTATACCCCAGGTACTAAGTTAGTTGATGATTATTTCAATAATAATTCATCAACATTAATCCAATTATTTGTTTCAGTCCTATTGATGGTCTCATGATTCTCCTGACAAGCCAGCAGCTCAATTTCTGGGCAGCAGAAATTGAGCTGCTGATCACATCAGCCTCATTTGCTTTTGCCACTCCTCTTTTAATTTCTGTCTGGCTGTATTGGTTTGACAGCCGGACAGAGAAACGTTGGACCTCTGAGATTTGGGTCACAGGTCAAGTATTACTCGAAGTTTTGAGATGGTGATCAGCTACTTCCAGTTGTAAAAAAAAAACACCTTGTTGCCATGGTTCCGCATCTTAAAACTGTTCGAAAACAGAAAAGCAATAGCAAAGAACTGCTCCAGCACAGACCTCTTTCATAAGAGATCTGATGCGTTGAGTAAATCATCGAACAAAAATTTTGAAATTGACTGTTTTTCTTTTAGTAAAGCAAAAGCGTTTTTTTTTTTTATGTTTTAGGGGTTGCAGATTTAATAAAAAAATTGTTTGAAGTAGGTAAACCAACAAAACAAAACAAACGAAAAAGAAAGAAAAATTACAATAAACTAATTTTTTTGCGTTTTTAATTGAATGAATATTGTGGCTCCCCAGTAGTTTAAATTTGGCAGTTTTGTCAAATTTAAACTACTGGCACAAAAATTTTGGACACTACTGATTTACTCTGACACTGAATGCAAAAGCACCCCATGATTTTCAGGGGTTTTTTTATTTGTAAAGTGTATTAAAAACCATGCAAAATTTTCCTTCTAAAGCAGGAAACTGTTATTTTTTTGCTTTCGAAGATCACAAATACAAGGCTTTGCTCGCAGACACTTCCCTGCCTCTGGATGAGATTAAACCACACACTCTTGTGCAAGACACTGCACCATAAAAGCCTGCACTCTGCAGTAATGAGCCCGGAAACATGGAAACAGAAAGCATTCCTTGTGCTTTCTTGCAAGATAACAACACTCCATATACCGCACAGTCCTTTAGCCCACAAGCAACTTCTTGTGTGCTCATCAGAATTTCCAGCGGCAGAGATTGCAGGCACGCTAAAGACGATCCAGATTCCCAGCCAAACGCGTGAAGTTAGTGAAGTGCGGAAAGATGAGGCAGAGAAGCAGAGCAACGTATTGGCCACATGTCGGGTGTGCTGCACAGTATGCAATTACGTGAGAGAAGTAAAAAAAAAAAAAAAAGTGCTTACACATCGTGAAGGGAAAAAGTCCCCGTTCTGCAGACTGCCGTAGCCGTCTGTGGTGTGTGCTTCACCCCTGACGTCCAAATCCAGAAGGACTTCTCTGTCTCCACTCCGCACCTCCCAGCTCTTTTTCATCATAATGAAAAGGAAAAAAACGCACTGCTGGCTGGCTACAAAAATATGAATAAATAAATAAAAGCACAGTATTTACACTGATGACTTACATGAAACTGTGCAACAACAAACAAAATCTGTAGTTTTCTCTGAAGTACAAATTTGCAAACAGCATCTTAAAGAAATAACAAAGCAAGGCAAATAAATGAATGGATACCTTCTCTGCAGTGAAAACTAGGCTGGGGGATTTGCAACAGTCTGTGCTTCCATTGTGCTCTTCCTCCTCTTCATCGCAGTATCCATCAAGCCACCCCTACCCAGCTTACCCCCCCCCCCCACACACACACACACACGCACCCCCCCCCCCCAAACTTCAGCGCCACTGCATCAGCTGTGGAGTACCGTAATGCATCTAACCCAGGGGCAGCGGCGCATTCTCTGCTTTGCTGCATCTCAGCATGAGAGACGCACCCTGCACATTTCAGAGACATAAATAATTGAATGTGGAGTCAGGAGCAGAAGCCCTCTGGTGACTGTTATTGAAGATAAAACACATCTGTTGAGTGTGTATTTATCTCCACAAGAGAAGATTTAATACATTCTCACAGCCAGGTCTGAACATGACACACATTTGCATAATTTATAACGTATGATAAAATTCAGCAGGAGAGCTCCACCCTGCATGGCTGTAACTTTAACGCAGGCGTAAGGGGAAGTAAAAAACAAACAAACAAAACAAAAAACAGTGAAATCAAATGACAGTTTACTTTTCAGTTTGGTGAGATCCAAAAAGCTAGTGAAAAGAAAGTTAATAGAAGATCTAAACAAAACCTTCACTTTGATCTTTTAATGAAACGGATGAATCATGAATGAAAAATGTAGGAACGCCTTTCCACGCCCTTTACACCAATGCCCCTAAATAAAAAAAATTAGAGAAATTGTTGAATTAGTAAACCGAGTGATCTGTGACTACGTTAGAGGTTTTTACATAAGTTTGATGGGGAAAATTAAAACATTTCTGTGGCGGTGGCATGCTGTGGGGATGTGAGTCTTTTTCTTTTTTTTTTAACCTTGGGTTTTCCAGGACGAACAGCCTGCTTAAGTTGGCACCACTGTAGCCGAGTTTAGACTTTGACTAGGCCACTACAAAACTCTAATTTGAATGTTTTGATTAACTAACTGAAACGTTTAAATGTGTCAAAAAAAGAAAACGCAGAAGTGTGGAAAATACTTTTGATAGTATCGTAAACTAATGCTATCTAGAGCATTAGTTTTTGATATCAAAAACTAATTTTGATAGTTTTTAGTTTTTGATAGCTCTCAGCAACAAGAGCTGCTGAGACAAATTTAAATTCTTTTAGCTTGATAAATACACAAGAGAGATGCAACGCCTTCTTGTGGTAACAGCAGCAAAAGGAAACTTACCAACTCGGCTCCAGAGAATGGTTTGTTTCACAAGGACAGATGCAAAGACAATGTTCCACTTCAGCACTATTGTAGAGGATGGAAACAGATATAGGGAAGGGAAACTAAATCTTTACTCGTTTCTGCTTTTCTACAAACTGGTACTACGGCAGAGGTAGCTAGCACAGGAAGTTAGAAAAGTGCCTGTTTAAAATGTACCTGCTTTGTGTTGTAGTGCTATTATATATATTTCCTCCAGCAATAAATGAAACATGAAATGAAACAGCAGCATCCAGAAAGATCTAATGAGATATTGAATGTCAGAAGTAAAAATGATTTTTTTTCTTTATTGCAGCTATCACCATATTTTACATGCAAGACGACAACTTAGGATTTAGACTTTTCTGTTACTTGCCTTCTCTTCACACTTCAAAGTTTCAGGTTCTGAGTAAAAACCAAAAACATAATTACAAGATATCCTACAGCAAAACATGCAGAACCAATAGAGAGTGCATATTCATCTTTTAAGGACATAAAATAAACAAACTCAAAGTCCTGTTGCCCTAAAGATGGCGAGCTTCTGCTTTGTGTGTTGCAGTCTAATTCCAGATTACAATGTTGCATTTAACTACAAAAAAAAAAAAAAAAAATTTGACTGAGCTGCAGTAACTTGTGAAGTTTCTCGTCCTGCTCTAACATGACTGCCGCAGCTTTCATCCTTGATTATATTTGCAAATGTTGAAACCGAAAGCGAGAATCCTTAAAGCCAACAAAGAGTCACCGCAGGAGTCCACGTTCTTTGCAGTTTATTTAGTTGCATTTTCCAAAGCTTTGTTTGTACATTCTCTGTGATTCAGAACAATATAAAACTTTCAGAACATGCATATGGTTAAGTGGGACTTAACAGACTGTTATTATTATTATTATTAATGCTTTATTTACATCTCAATAAATCCAATGAATAATACAAATATCCCATGCAATGTGCATGTAAACAGAAAAACTCTGTGACAGTACATCGTTTACAAGGTATTATCCTTCAAATTGACCACCAATTTTCTAAGTCTAAAACGATCAAGACCACTCCGTTGACTTTTTCTTCATATACAGTCCACAGGCACAATTCAAAGCACAGAAGAAACATTTCAAGTCTCCAACTTTACGCTCCCAAATCAACGGGTCCTTTAGGAATTCAGACTCTATTTTTCTTTTCCAAATGCTCCTCCCCTGGTTTGTGCAAAAATAACGTCATAACTCTGCACTGAGCGTTGTGATGTCCCAAAGCTGAAAGAAAAGGGCGTTTTATAAAATACTTCACTGAGATTTGAGAGACGCTGTAGCAAAACAAAAACACACGAGGTGACTTTGAAGGTTTTGTAACCTTTTTTCACCTGAGATTTCTTTGTTACCAAAAAAAAAAAAAACAGACCAAGTGGCACTTAGAAAAGGTTTTCTGCCCTGATTAATGCTAACACAGCGTAAATTGTACAAGACGCACACATGTATGTATATGGCTGAGAGGCATTTTAATGCAGTACATATTTAACCACAGAGTTAGAGTCGTATAAAAACAGCACTAAAATGCTAAAATGCAACATATGGTGGAAGTTCTTCGAAATCTGTTTAGAGTATTTAGGTTTCACATCCAAGTGCCTGTTTAACTTAAAATTTAATTGAGAGAAGTGAACATCTGATGTTAAATGTACAGTGATCTGAAGGCATCTGTTTAAAATGTCAAAAGGTTTCATTGAGTTGAAATTATCCATTAACCCATCATAAAAGGCAAAATTGTCAACGCAAGCAAAACATTAGATTCATATTTCAATGACAGCCAGTATTTTATTGCGAATTAGAGATTGTGTTGAGATTCAAATCGTTGCATTTTTTATGTTCTGCCAAGCCTTAGTATTAGAGCAAAAAAGAATGTGATGAGAAAAAGGTGGGAGTTTCCTTAGAATCCGTGCATTGCAGTGAGCATAATGTTAAACTTATAAACAAAAGTTCAAAGTTATCAACAGTTGATACAAAAACCAAAGACAGAAGTCTGGTCAAACAGCACATTATTCTGTGAAATATGATTCAAACAGACTGCAACACTTGTATAAATAGAGGCAAATGTCAGAAAATCCCAACTAAACCAATCAATTAGCAATTTAAATAATTCATCTGAATCCTCCTCCTCCAATACTTCTGGAAAGAGAAAAGAATAAACTAGTGCAAAAAAAATAAGAGCAAAAATAATGTGCTGATAATTTCTATCCCCACACCATGGAAAAAAGGCTAATTTCAACTTCTAGAACAACAAATTTCAGGCATGATTGTGTTTCCCAGAGAGCTTGATATGTGTAAAATATCAAGATATACTTCAGAACTTTGTTCCCACAGCGTCCTTTCTAAAGTTTCTGTGAGAATAACTCCTTGTGAAGGTGTGTATTCTCGCTCACAGCTAGTCTGAATATCAGACCAGCGTCATCGACCGTTTGCACTTCAGGTCAGCTTTATCAGGACATGTTTTAACTGTTAGCATAAGCATCAGTGTAAAAAGACCTTCAAATTTACAAAGTGTGCGTTACGGTGAGAGCTCTAAACATTTTTTTGTGCACAGGATAAAATTGTGAATCCATCCAGATGTGTATAACATGAAGCACTCAGATTGGCAGAAATATAAAACAAAACTTCCCAGCTGTTGATTCTCGTCATGCTTTAGACGTCGCTAAATCTTCAGAGTTAAAGGTTAGAGGTTTATGACAACAAACCGTCGCTGTTTCTGCTAAATGTAGCTGTTTTTAGTGGAATCGATATCTCCGTGTGCACATGCACCACACCGTTAACATTAAATGTTTTAAATGAAAGCAGTTCTGAAAGTTAGCTTCGGTAAGTTGACCTCCGCCTGTCCGATGGGCCAGAATGTCACTTCTGAGTATTCTGACACGTAACCCTCCGTTGGACCGTGTCATACCAGGGAACCACACACAGATGATTGCGTGGATATGTGTGTGTGTGTGTCAGCACCAGGGTTCCCGCTGGGCTCTGCCTCGAGCCAGGCTGTCTGCCCTCTGCCAGGCACTCTTCATCAGCTCCAGGGCCTCGCCGCAGCGCTTCTGCACCAGCGGGTCCAACAGCTCTTGGTGGGGTAGGTCAACCTGTGTGCGACGACAACACAGACCACGGTCTAACTACACAGCGCAAGAGAAAGTTACATAAAGCTCTGCTTACATAATGTCATATAAAGGTAAGCCTGGAAAAGTTGCTTGCTAACCTAGCAACTTCCTTGCTAGGTTAGCAAGCAACTTTTCTTTAACAGGCTCAACTTTCCTTAAAAACTTTTCTTTGTTAAAGAAAGTTGAGCCTTTCTTTAGCAAAGAAATTATTAAAGAATTTTTGTTTGGTTTTTGCCTTTTTCTTAAAATACATAGTTGGTGTTTAGGTATTGTCAATAATTTCTTCCGATAACATAGTTATTAAGTCATATTTTCACATTTCCTGTCATCTTGGCTGTTGGTGAAGTGACCTAGCAGCCCTTCCAACGGGCTTGGCAAGTTTACTGAAGCAAGCCCTGATAATCTACCTTCTAAACTCTTCTTTTCTGCCTAACTAGAGCCAAATTTGTAAAACCACTACATGTTGATTTCATCCCGTCCAGAACAAGGTTGAAGGTTCATTCTGACCTGAAAAATGTCTTTCCATGTCTTGTTCAATGCGTTTAGAAGCCGATCCCTCTCTTCACAGCCGCTGAAGTATAACACCCATGGAGGGAGGAACTGAGTTCGATCTGCTGCAAACTCCTACAGAGAGCAAAAGACTTTCATTAGGAAAAAGCAACACAAAGACAAGAAAAAATTCCAGAGCTAAAAGCTTGTAAAGATCCTTTCAAATGAATTAATTTTCCAGAAACAAATTTTCAAACATCTGATCTTTAATTTGGGTATTTTTGATCAGTGGGAAAAACAATACAGAACCTCCAATTTTCCTTAAATGAGAAACATGCCATACAAATAAAAAAAAAAATTGCTTCTTATCTAAATCTGTCCCAAGAGAACAAATTAATCTCAACCATGTAGGGCCACCGCTATATAAGGCCCATGTAGGCGGTGGCCCTACATGGGCAAACCCATGTGGGACCCATATTGTCTGCCCTCCTTTTCCCCATATGGGGCCCACCTTCGTACGCTGACTGGGTAATTTATTCTGTTAAAGGAATTAACATGATACTGGAAGAACAGTTGGTGGAGGAAACAGCCGTTACCTAAAATATTAATAAAACACACATTCATATTTTCTGACGTACCGATCGCAGACAAAGGTAAACAGAAGTTCACTCACGATAACACAGTATTCCTTGTCAGACTCCAAGCTCACAGTGGTCACATCACAGATGTCGGCACTGCCCAGCGATCGGAAAAAGCTTGTCTGACAATCCTGATGACAAGTTAGCAGCCTCTTGTCCGTCACCACCAGGCAACATGGTATACATGGGGTGGGGGTCACACCCTGAGGGATAACCTGTGGTAAAGGGGTTGTAGTTTACATAGGTCCATATTTAACAGGAAATGATGCAACCAAAATAATGTCTGTTATCTCAAAAAACAAAACAAAACAGAAGCAAATGAAAATGTTTAATGGAAGAAAACAAGAGTACCAGGTTCAAAAAGCTCTTCATAAGAACATAGAAAAGGGACAAATATTTTAGAAATACCCTATTTAGCAAGGGAGCTGAAGAAAATCAGAAACTTTTGCTTATAATGTCTGATACAGATTAAAATTGTACAAACATTACATAATTTCTGTCTAGAATAAGGTTATTTTTTCCCACCATTCCTAAGTTTATCCATAGAAATCTCTAACTTAAAAGCAATGGGTGCAAAATCTGTAACATCTACGTTGCATTATGCCAACTTTCTCCACTTACCCCTTTGGAAACAGACTGACAGAGAAGCTGCATCCATTCGGCCATGTCCTGCTCATTGTTGGCACTGAGTACCAGTGGGGGGCGCTCTGTCAAGATGACCTGGAAGGCGTGGGGACGCTCTGTGTTGTTGGAGCGACGGCACCCTCCGCAGTGTTCCCCCCTGATGACACGCAAAAGGGCGTCAAAACAGGGAGAACCCCTCAGAGGGCATCGTTTTCAATCTGAAAGTTGAGCTTTCTGAGACTTACCCCATGGTGACAGACATCAGAGGGGCAACATCTGTCCTCTCTGCATACAAGTACAGAATCCCTTTGCTGCACAAAGAGAACAAACGTTTAGCTTCTTATATCGGGTGACATCTGGACCGACTGTTAAAATTTATATCCATCCATCAATGGATGGATATAAATTAATATTTTCAGAAAAATATGAAAGAAACAAATTATACAAGAAATTATGTAATATTTATGTAATATTATGTAATAAAACCTGTTCAAATAACTGTACATAACTTTAATAAGCAATATGTTTGTTAATCTGTGAAAAAAAAAAAAAAATATCAAGCTCCTCTGCTTTCCTCTATGGTTCTTCAGTCATCTGCAGAAATGCACCGCTAATGGTCAGAAACAACCAATCAGAGCCAGGAGGAGGGTTTTAGGGCTGTCAATAATGTCCACACTCGCTTTCTCTCAACTAGACAGACTTGATGCTGTCTAGTTGGTATAACCACCAATGATAGAGGATAAATCGTTTTTCTGTAACTGAAGCCGGTTCTCCTCCATAAGCATACTGAGCAGTGCCACTATGAGCTTGATTGACAGCGCAAAGACCCTCCTCTTGGCTCTGATTGGTTGTTTTTGACCAAGAGCGGTGCATTTCTGTAGATGGCGATTTTACCACGGAAAGGAGATGAAGGAGCTAGGTCTTTTCGCATATTATCTGTCGCGAGATGGTAACAATTTTAACCAATATGGAAATGTCTATTCTTTATAAAAATTACTGCAGCTTTAATATGAGTAAAAAAAACTTATTTTGAGTACATTTATTCAGTGGGAAGAAATCCCACAAGAGAAAAAAAAACAACAAAAAAATGGCTATTGGTGACAAAATTAAATTATATAAAAATAGCCCAATCACTTAAAATCAATCTTTCCTTGGTGAGGTTATATGGGAACTTTCAATTTGTAATTTAGAAATTCCTGTTTCACAGAGGTACAAATATGAAATGTCACATTTCTTTAGTCACTTTAAAATAAGACATGAAAGCATGCCATTTAAGTAACACAGATGTCTTAACTCAGGAACTCAGAAAAAAAAAAAAACAAGTCAACTACTGTTTTGAAATCTTGCCTGTAGACACAGTCAGAGCAAGAATAAGATTCAAACCAAACTACAACGGAGAAAATCAAGGCTGGATGGCAATTTAAGCTCATTGTTCCACAAGAAGGAGATGAAAAATCTCCTCAGTCCGATGTTGGAGAACTCCGGTTTTGGTACGAGGAGACAAAGACTCAGCAGAAAAACAACTGCAGGTGAGTTTGAAAAGGAAAATATGAGCATGAATATGAGAAGTGGTCTATACCTGAGGATGACGTAGCAGCTCTTCCACATCTCTTTACCGAGGTACGTGGTCCCAGACCTGTACTGCAGAGAACCTTCTTTGATACTGGAAAGGACTCCAGAGGTGGGTGTGCCTCCATGGGGAGACATGGTCATATCCATTGGGTCCTCCCAGTGAACCAATGAATAAAGCTGGATAGACACTTCAGATACCTGAGAATAACATGCAACAAATGTAATAATGGTGTTTGGAAGGTTTGCTTGTCGAAAGCTGCTACAGCACAAAATAGATGTAACAATATTCTACCTCACAATGACACTCCTGAGAGACAAACTTATTCAAGGCCAGTTTTTCCATGGTGGCATCAGTCAGAACAGCTGGATATGGAGGCTCTCGACAACCCTGGACCATGGCGGACTTCAGGACGGACAGGAACCAGCTAAAAATGAAGGCGAAAGGAAACTGAATGCCAGGGGACAGGCAATCTGTCAGTGAGAAGGAAACCAACACTTTTCCAAGATGAGTTGCAGGAAAAGAGGGAAAGACGAATGGAGAAATGTTTGAGGTCTCCCAGATCAAAGCCTTCTCCATAGGGTCACGCTGATGTTCTAGTAGTTTCAGAAATAGTGACCGGCTCAAGACTTGGTCATCTCTAAGCTTTATAATCCATCTCCTTTCATTTAAGGGTGATAGTTTGGATGAGAGAGTGGAAACGTTGACACAATTGGTTGTGTTCAAGATAAAATGATTCCAAACTTAAACACAAGCTGGTTAGAGAATGCATAAGTGTTTAGTAGTTTGTATTGTTATTTTTATGTTGTTTTTTTATGTATGTAACAGATCTCTCTTGTAAATGAGACACTGGCTCAAGACCTTTGTCCTGTATAAATAGAGGATATTAATATTAAACTTCTGAAATTGTTTGCAGTTGTGAATTAAGACTTGATTCACACACCAGCAAAACATCTGGCTTTTATAAGATCTACTATTACAGTGGATAATATTTAGACTGAATTATGTTGAAAGCTTATCAAGGTAAGAAAAAGCAACGTAGGTGAAGAATAGTTCTAATCCAAATTTTTAGACTGAAATCTTGTTAGATCACCATTTTACAATAAGACGCAGCACTTTACAACAAACGTAAAGCACTACAAGTCAGAAAAGAGGATATTAAAAACCAAAAACTTATTTGACAATTAGCCAATTTAGCCAATGGAGTAAATATCTGTCCAAAAAGGAACAGAACGAAACTGTGCATTTGCTACTTCTTTGAATACACAAACACAGGCACAATGAGAATGTACAAGTCAAGAATATTAATAAAAACATTCTAAGTGAATTTACACAGTCAGTGAGCCATCAGCTGTATCCAACAGGAACTTCCTTCTTCTGTTGGTGCAAACCAGCGTTATCGTCTGCTGGTCAAGGCCCACCTAAGAGGAAACAAATTTTATCTATCTTGTTTAAAACATATTAAGTAATTGATTGATTTTATCATCTTCGATCATTGTATTAGCAGTAATACAAATGCAAAGTTTTAGAAGAAAAACATAATATAAATGTAGTGGAATCTAGCTAGAAAAAAATGAAATAAACTTGCAAGGTGCAGATGACTTACAGAAAGATAATCGAGCTCGTTGTAGGAAACAGCATCTTCTACTGTGTAGGGTTTTTCAGCTGCTCCTAAAAATAATAGACAGTTATTAATGTATGAATCACAGAATATCTGAGCCATGAACAAAACTCTGTGTAACACAAATTGTGAGGTTTCCCATGACATAGGGCTGGTGTCAGTTTTGGATACCAGAGCCAGAGGTGCTAGTCATTGACTCACCCTTTCTTAGTAAGTAGATGTAACAGTCAGTCAGCAGCAGATAAAGAGGCTGCAGGTCCCCCTCCATGTGACCTGTACTCATTCTCAACATCTGGAAAACACAAAATAAATGGCAGAGAAATCCTTAGGGATGTTTGTCTCTAATGAAGCATGTACTATTGTTAGCATCTCCATGGAGGATTTACTGTGACATTTTTATAATGTGAAAGAAAGCAGACAATTTTCATATACAGAGGTATAGACAGATTGTTCTTCCTGCTTTTTGAGGAGATTTAAAAGCAAATGTGGCAAAGTTAGAATGTTTAAACAGGGTTTCTGCAGGTCAAATTTAAGACTTTTTAAGACATCTTTAAGAACAATCTGAATGGAATTTTAGACCCACATCTCCACAGAGGAAGCATGAATGTCATCCAGGAGAAACATTTGAACTTATCCACCGTAGATGCATGTAAGCTAGAAACTTTCTTAAAGGGGCACAGTGAGATTTTTGTTCTCTACATATTTGATTTATGATGCCAAATTAATCTGTTAATCTGATTGTTCAACAATAAACTGAGGCGACGTGACTCTCTTGAGGTTTAGAAAACTCAAGAAAAAAAAGTTTCTTCCATCCTCACTCTGAAAAGTTGCTCCTCGTTCTCTCTGAACACATGGATCATGAGAAGAAGCAGGTGATTGTTGTCCACCCTGCAACACGGTTGAAAGAGGATTAGATTTGCAATGAGTAGCAGCACCAGAACAAATATATGGTTATATTTTGACTTCCTACTTGAATTCTGCTGGGTGAGAAATCTCAGAAGGACTGAGTTTCTCCTGTTGCTCCGTTTCCTCGGTTACAGATGTCCTGCTTACTGAATCTACCTCTATGGTCTCTTCCTCTTTCTCCTCCTTCACGTGGGGCTTCCGTCCTGCCGGCTCTTCTGCTTCTTCCTCATCTTCATGGCTACCTGAAACAGTCTGTGACTGACTTTGCTCTGTAGAGTCATTGTGGCCACCACTTGTGTCAGCAGAGTCTGGACTGCCGGTGGCAACGCAGCATAGGTCCGCAGACACAGGAGAGGTCTGCAGGAAGTCTGGTCTGTCGGCCAGAGAGGAGTCAAACGTCTCTTGTGGAGTTGGGTCAGGAGGTTTTCCTTCGGAATCGTTGCGAAAGGGCTGCTGCACCGGAGGCTTGGGGCTCTGATCACAGCTTTGATTGTTTTTGTCCTCCTGTTCCTCGGGGGGCACCCAGGACCCGTTGAGTCGCTCCATGACATCACGGAGGGGTTGTCCAACGGTGTCCATGGAGGTGTCTGTCATCTCCGGGAGTCGAAGCAAGCCTTCCACCCCTTCGACCTGTTCGCCTACAATCGCAGACCCCACCCTGCTCCTGCTCTGCTCTCCTTCACTGTCCAGCGGCGCGACAGTGGAGTTTATTGAGTCAACTTCTTGCGACGTGCTTTGGTTCACAATCTCCACATGTTCAGAGGAGAGCGAGGCATGGATGCTGCTGCTGGAGTCCGTAGATCCCCTGCCACGTCGCTTCTTGGCCGGCTTCTTTCGTTTAGCCATCCTAGGACAGAGGATGGTTAATTTGACTTCAGGCATATAAGGTGCTTCTTAAAAGTGAGACCCTAAAACATTCGGTACCTGATGACCTCAAGCTCATTGCCGTTGACCTCGGTCTCATCTTCGGTGGTATTGCGACGGCTGGCTGCATGAACTGGTGTGACGTCCGCTGAGGTGTTCGTGTCAGAGTCCTCGTTGAACGGGTTGTGTCGAGTTGTGGGGCTGTTCGGGGAAAGGCGAGCAGCCGTTTTCCCCACCGCTGTGCTGGCGACAACCACTGTGTCACTGACGACAGTCTGGGGATCAGAGCCAGTCGACCGTGGGCAGCTAGCCTGGTCAGTCAAGTCACCCTCTATTGTGAAAAGTCGCAAAAAGGTAACTGAATAAAAGTAAATGCAGCTATTGTCCAGGTTTATATATAAAGAGCAAAGGAAATACCCAGACTGCCTCTTCTGCATTGGTGGCAGCAGAATTGATGTCAATTGGCTTGTTGACAAGAGTTACAGTGCCAGTGAAAACTTTATTACACTTACTAAAAGAATATTTGAGCTGTGTTGTCTTTACAAGTTTGAATTTACATGGTAAAATGTGTGTTGGAAGTTGCAGCAAAAGAAAACATTTTTGTAGCCATCAACAAGCTTCCAGCAGAATTTTCAAAGGCAGAGTGGATTACTTGTTTAAACTGGTTAAGTTGTTTGGCGCAGAACTCACTCCTAAGCATCTTCTAGTGCTGTTCTCTCTCTGTTCGAGTAGTATCACTTAATCAAGCCTTTTCCAGCATCCCACACTACAAAATAAGTAATAAATGTATGTATGGTTCGTGCTAATAATGTATCGAGTCAATATCTCCATCAGCCAATAGTCAAATCTGCCATATTGGTATTGTATCGGAAAAGTGTATCATGACACCCCTACCTCAAACCAACAGCTTGATGTTGGAAAATTGGACAAAACCAGGTATACCAACAGGCTTCAAACCTGTTTTTAAAAATAATAAAACTAGTTCATGCAACATTAAATCTAAAAGCTAGGTCCCTATCAGTAAACCAGTCAGTTTGAAAAAGTTAATATTTCTGATAATAACGGAGGCCGAATATCCAGTCACAGTTTTATCAGAAGCTTGTTGATGGCTCATGAACAATGTGGTTTCTCTGCAACCTCTGCAGGGTTGCACAGAAAGCATCCAGCAGGAATACATATCTGCATATCTTTTTTGCATTTGTCCTTATGCGGACTAGAAAAATCAACTATTTCAAATAAGTGCATTTAATTATTCATTACTGCCAAGTCAGATAATTTGTTTGTTGTATTGTAATTCGCAACTGAAAAAAGCATTCAGTTGATAATGCTTTTACCAACCCAGGAGATTTACAGTCAAGTCAGATGTATATAAACTTCTCACCAGCACCGTATTGACAAGGAACGGATTAAATTTTTTTTTTTTGTGCATTTTTGCAGTGTTGCAATGCTGACCAACCAACAAGTGTACAGAAATACTGTGCATTTCCTCATTAGCATAGAAATAGCCAGTGTTAGGGCAAAGCAATCAGAATTTTTTAAGGGTTATAAAAACAAAGGCACCACACAATTTGAGACGTATCAGGCAGCGGGTTTCTTTGCAGAGTCACAGGCCCAGGTCAAGCAGTATTACTGCAGCAGCTACAGCTAAAAGGCAAGGGCAGAAACTGACAAATGACTGCTTTTTCTCAAGCAATTTGAGAACCTAAAGTGTAATCGTAAATATTTCAAATAAGTCACCTGAAAATTAGACACTCTAGAGAACTGAACACTGAACTAAAATTGATTGGCTGATTTTCAACCAACACCACAGCTTAGCTGAACCTAGGCCAGTGAAACACATCGACAGGAAGACGATTCGCCATAATATGCAACACAGATACACGGTAAAAACAGAAGCCTAGCAAGGAAAGGTGAGTACCAGCTGCTTCAGGCTTTCCTACTGCTGAGTAAACAGTTACGCAGAGTAAGCTCGAATGAGAGAGTTCCCCAAATAAGTAACACACGCAGAACATGACAGACAGGTAACCCACCCAGCAATAAATTCCCAGATTAATGATGCACTTTATTGCGCATAAACACAGTTTGTTTCACATTTTTTCTATCTTGATTTATGACATTTGAATATGTATGACTACAAATGTATGAAATAATATAAATGTGTTTCTATTTATTTTACCTTTAGGTTTCATTGGCATCCTCCAAAGGACCTTCTCTCCTCATCTAATAAAAGTTGTTTTAACTGAATGGGGCAACTTTTCATCTCGACCTGTCACAAATTTTATTTATTTCATGCAATATAACAATTAAGGGAACATCCAAGTCAAACAGCTATAAAATCTGCCAGAGGAGCATGAAGAGGGTTTTCAATATTGTATCTTTTAGGAAATAATATAAAAAAATATGTACCTATAATGGTAGTAATAATAATAATAACAACAACAATATTTTTGCAGTGTTGCCAGGGATGTTTTGGTAATTAACTTTCTTCAAATTTAGAAGTTTACCTACATCTCCTTTGTATTTGATGGAGTTGCCTTTAGACTTGGGTCAAATAATCTGGGTACCGTTCCACAAATTTCTCGCAATAGTTAAGTGGGCTTTGGTGTAACAGAGTCCGGTTTGTAGGCCACCTTAGCTGCACACAGATCGAAGATCAGGGTTTTGTGATGTCCATTCCTAAATACTGACTTTGTTATCCTTCAGCTGCCTTAAGTTGCTGTGTACGGCCTTTCAGCTGGTTAAAGCATTCAACACTTAAAAAACCTTTGGGTCCACCTGTCATTGTAAGGCTTGTAGCTACTGTAGGGAAGGAACTAGTGGTGAGACTTTAAAAGCTGCAAAGCCTGCAGGCTGGCCACTCATGCAAATCGCCTGCCTAAAAATCACAACCTAAGATCAGCTTAGTAGACTTGCAGTGTTATTCTCTAAAGAGCAGAAGGACAACAAGGGTAAATATCCTCCCCAAATAAATGATTGAAAATAACTTCAAAATCAAGCAACTGGTAATGTAGTAATTATAACTATGGGTGCACCAATAAATCAGCTCAGATTTCCTTCATTTTGGTTGATCAACCAATACTTACACATAAACCTGATAATATCCAATGAGCTATATTTAGAGACTTTTCAGACAAAAATTTGTACAGGACTACATGGGCTTTTTCAAGATCGGTGATTGGCAAGAAAACTACAAAAGGTGCACATCTAATTAGAACTGAAATAGTCACTTTGCTACATTATTTTTGCAGCAGGTAAGGTTGTGTTTCTTTCTGTTTAAAACAAAAGAGCTTTGAGAGCTTGCTATGCTTTTTGTTTGAAAGATTTTGTCTGAATTTGTTTACTTTTTTTCTTCAAAGTAAACAGATCATAATAATCTGAAGCTGGCCACTACATAATTCCTTTTGATATAAACGCAGTATATTAAATATACTACCTTAAACATCACAGAAAACTAAATCTTTCAGAACCAATGGCCAAAAACCTTTAATTTTTTTCCCCCCCATTTACTTCATCTTTTTCAAATTCAGATACATTATCTTGCATCAGGGCTGTTTTACAATTCAGATTCCCAGCATGCATTTAATCCCAAGTTGTGCTCAAACTCATGCTATAAAGGAGGGAGAGAAAATATGGAATGAGTAAGCAGGAAGGAAGGGTTGACCATTGTCCCACCTTCCCAGTTTGCACTTGGCAATGACTGCAACACGGGGAACATGTCACCAAAATCATAATCTAAAAAAAAACAAGAAAAGGAGGGATAACATTGAAAATTAGAAAAACATCTGAATGAGGAAACAAAAGACAGATGAGGCTGGATAAATGACAGAAAAACAGTAAAATAACATAATGCATGGAATCAACTAAACTGATGATGGTAAAAAATGAGACATGGGAACTAAAAACGGGAAACTGGCTCGGTGCTTTGTGGGGGCTGAGCGCTGCAATTACCCCAGTGAAGGTATTCTGCCACCATCGGTGAGCATATGAAATGAAATACAGTCATGTGAAGAAATTGTAGCACAACCCATAACAGCCTGTATGTTTAGCCAACATCTTTTGACACCAATTGTAAAAAAAAATAAACAAATTAAAAAAGAAAGACAAAGGAATAGTTTAAAATGTCTGTCAAATCTATAGAAAAATACAATTTCTAGTGATGAATAAATTAAAGCAACTCCACATTACTTCCAACTTCAAATGGCTTAAACACTCCTAGCGGTTACATTTGGAGCACATGATTAGAGCATTCAAAGTCAGGATGTTTTTGCTATGTTGAATAAACCTCATATATCCATATATATGTAGAAGTGAATATCTATACAATGAGAATGAAAACTTTGTTCTGCAAGAAAAACATGAAGGCCAGACTGAAGTTTGCCAGAAAGAACGTAGACAAAGAGGAGGACTTCTAGTTCTTTGGACAGATGAACCAAAGGCTGAATTAAATATGGCCCAGTCCTACTTTAAGCATAAAAAAAACGAAGAACGAAATTGAAAACCAACCTGCATCTCATTGCCAGGTTTTACTATACTAATTTACGTAAAGACGTATAGTCAGAAACGGGGTGGGTAGAGAAAAACCAGCATGCTCTACCTTCACTAGAGGGAGCTATGGCGCTGTCGTCCCACTCCAGGTTGGTGGAGGTCAGGGAGGTAAACGAGTGCAGAGACAAGCTGTCCGAGCTGGGGAGCCTTTCCTCAAAGTCCAGCAGGTTGTGAGGTTTGTAGTACTCTGGCATGTACGGAGCTACATCCAGGTAGGGCACATCCTAAACAAGGGACAGGCGTCTGACATGTTAGGGACACACAGATGACTGTAGTGTATGATAATGTGATGAAGTTCAGGCTGACCAGCTCCAGATCAAAGCGAATGAACTCCAGACCAGACACCAGTGTAAGGAACAGCGTGAGGTGGTCGTGACTGCAGACCAATGCATTTCTACAAGTCAACGATATTATGATTTAAGGCATTTAATACATACGAGGTGAACAGTAAAAGTCCAAACAGAGAGAAAAAATCTTAACATACTTGAAGTAATACTTCTGTAACAATCCTTGATTCTCTTGGAAGAGGCGTAGATAGCTTTCTAAAGAGCTCTCACTCAACGCCAGGTACAGCCATGCTCGACCTGCACAGAACATTTGATGCCTCCTTTCATGAATGCATCTCACAGTCTAATAAATTATGTTTCCTTTTATTTCAAATGCAATTCCCTATGCAGTAAATACGTCGTACTTCGACCGAGGTTGGTGGCTATGTGCTGCAGCTCGTCTATCTGCCGGACAGCCTCCCTCCTGGTGAAGTGAACCACCAGCACCCAGTAGCCTGACGATATGTCCTGCAGCCTAAAACAACACATTCATCAGGGAAAGGGCTAACACAAATAGGCACCATATGACAGGACGTCTAAAATATTGTGTAAATAACATCTATCCTCAGGCAGATTCATCTAAGATCAGAGCATCAATTGGGGTTCCTGCAGATTTGCATTTTAGATATGAGATTGTTTCAAAAGTCTGGTAATTTAAAGCAAAATCTGAAGAAGCGAGACATGGCTCAACTCTTTCCACTAATAGAGAAGTGGTGAAACAGGAAGGAAGATATGCGTACATACCGAAAACCAAAAAATTATATCTGATGAAACATGACACAAATGGATGCACATTAACATATCAGTGTGTGCAAAGAAGTGTTGGAAAGAAATAAATAGGTTATTGTACACATGCATAATTCTCTATGTGCCAGACATATAGTTGGTCCCGTTTGTTTATAGCTGTAGAAAATGACTTAAGAAGATGATTTGGTAAAGTCTTTAGAGAACTACGTTGCCATGCCACTGTGTTGTTTCAATGCTAATCTGCAGTACAATGTAAATGTTCAGATATTCTGGATTCAGATATCCATGTTTATGACATGGCAGTGTCATAACACCTCTTGTGAAAACAAAGGAGTCTTCATAAATGTTTATGAATTGTCATAAAGTGTCATTCGGTAAATAATTACATTTTTAATAGAAAGCTGCCATAAAGGTTGCATTACAAGTGTCAACTGCAAAGCTGCATTAAAAGCTGAATTAAAAGCTCACTAGAAATGTCAACTTTGCATTAAAAGTCTCATTTACTGAATGAGTTCACAACAAAAGTACACACACACAGCTCTCATACATATGTGACACTACAATCAGAAAAGTCTGATCCTCGCTAAATAGCAAAAAGAATTTGAATGTTTCTTTAATTTCCAACAATCTGCAGCTATCTTGCAGTAAATATCTTACCCATACAGCAGAGCATGGTCCAGGTGTTCGCAAAGACGCTGGAGGACCCGGTCGTGATTGCGGATAGCCGGAGTTTCGTCCTCACAGGCTGCAAAGTAACTCTGTAACTGTAGGGACACATGCAGGTCAGACTGCTCTTACAGAGCGATAAGGTGTATGTTTCAGGCATACAGAGTAGGAATTCCAAGCATTTCTTAATACGGTGGATTTCAAAAGTTGGTCAATTCGAACAAGGTTAAAATTATAACTTTATGAATTAGATGTTCTAAAGATGCTTACTGCGTATTTCAATTTTGCAGCTAGACAACAACTAAAACAAGAAATGCAGCCCTAAGCAGAGGAATCACGTTGACTTGCACGTAATCCAGGCAGGTATTTGAAAGCCTGTAATATGAAGCAACCTGCAACACAAACTTGAAATGGCATCGCTAGAAAACAGGCAAAATGCCAACTATTGTCTGTGGAATGTAGATTCAAGCAAGTTGCTGTTCAGTTTAGCTGCTTTCTGTCCCTGGAAACATGGTTACATCACACTCCCACTGTTGGATCGACACACAGAGTCAATGTTGGAAAGTTTAGGGAAAGATAAAGTGTGCGTAAAAATATCCTTTGTTTGTTTTACTCTTTTATTGCTTTAACAAATCAACCAATCAATCAATAAATCAATCAGAATCAACATATGATGAAGTAACAACTGAAGCTTTAAAAATAGAAATGCAACAAATGCAAGTTATAGCTATTTTTGCATTTACAATTACATTTAATTTTTACAGGAGAATGACACTAAAAGTATCCATTATTTTAATTTAGTTCTATTTTTATTTGATACTATGTTCAGTATCAATTCTTTCCATTCTAAATGTAGGGGAGCTCAACTGCATCATGTGACACGTAAAGCGCACAAAGTAAAAACCTTGAAAGCTGGAAGCACAGTTTGCAAACACCAAATTAATATGAGGGGCAATGAAGGCAATTATGTAGCAAGTACAGTTAAATTAGACTATTTTTTGCTCCTCGTTAGGTTAAATCTCATCTAGGTGCATTACCAAACAAGAAGCTTTCTAATCCAATCCCACTGCAATGAGACAACGCTTCAAAAATACTAACAATCAGATCACCCTAAGAAAATAATAACGAGTACAGTTATGAGCATTAAACAATCAGCAGAAAGAAGAAGAAAAGCGCATTTTTGCATGCATTATCATAACGGAGCATGTTCTTATAAACAGAGAGGAGGAGGAAACAGCTAATGTTTCATCCTGATGTGCGGATCCATCTGTAGAGTGGTTGCAGCTTTGTTTACACTGTTCATTGCCGCAGTGTGCGAGCACAAGGGGGGTTAGAGCCACTACTGCTGATCGTGGACAAAAAAACACAAACTACAACGTTCAAATTAAAAGCTTAGCTGTCAACCCGAGGGTTTGTTCACACTTTGATTAGTTATTCCCGCAGGGGCAAGGCCCTTAAACTGGTGGTGTCCTTCCAGCTTGAAAGTTGCCCTCTTTCGCAAACAGAAGATGACCTAATATTAGCTACAATGACTCGAGCATGTGGAGTAGATGTTGCTACAATAAGTACATCAGAATTGTAAATTCCGACTGTTTAGAGCTTACCTTCTTGACAGACATCGAGATGTTTTCCAATATGCGGTCCTTCACTTTGAGTTGATCCATCACTGGGGCTGTTGGCAGCAGAAGCCTGTCAGCTGACTCTCCCAAAGCAACGCTCTTTTTTTGCTAAAGCTAAAGCCGCCCACATTAGCTGCTCAACAAACCCTCCGCTGCATTTTTACATTAAACTAAACACACAGCTTGTGGTTTCAATTCTGGAAACTCTTTCGCTAGTTTAAAATGTTTACGCTCGTGCCTGCCAAACTGCGCGTCACTTCAACTTAGCGTTAGCAGAGCAATATTTACGAGTTAGCTTAAACCTGCACTTTCTTCATCTTTGAGGCTAATAAGCGACTTCTCAGACTCCCAGAACAGATAACAAAGAGCATTCTTTAAACAAAAACCGGCGTCACGCAGGTGGTAAATTGTTAAATGTTACCTTCGGGAGCATTTGCCTGTTTAGTCGATGAATGAAACGTACAACATGCTAAGTAAGGTTCTACATCTCCTGAAGGTCTGAACGGAAACCCAGCCGGCGGAGGGTTACGTCACCTGAACGTGACTTCTGTGTGAAAGGCAAGAAGTCCTACCTTGTATTTTCCTTTAAGACATACATGCCATTATTATGAATGACTTCCCTTTATTAAAACTAATAACTTTCTGGTTGGTCACATTATTTTTATGTCATTTGAATTCAGTTCCCATATTTTAGATTATGGTTAAAGCTGTAACATTCAGTGCTGATCTGATTTGAGACCAACACCAGAGTACTTTGTTTGTCCCCTTCAAAACTTCTAGCAAACTTGAACTTTTATTATATATTTTTTTGTCTACTATAGTAGGTCCTTTCTGCCCACAACCATCAGCATCTGCAATGCTTTTAATAAAGATGCTATTAAAAGTGACATATTTCCCTAAGGGATAAAGTATATTTTAATTGCAATGAATGAGATATCCAAACTTGAGATGCTGTTTATAACAAAACTATGCTTCAAACTTCCTGGCTGATGCATTCCTTCTTCTATAATGAGATGGCAATTTGTCAAGGCAACTGGTTTCACTGGATTTAGGGATCATATTACAAGTGACAAAAAATGTTAAAATCTGGGTATAAATATTTTTTCAAAGGCACAGTATGTTCTGTAATAAAAACACAAACTCATGTCAAGTGGAATGTGGGTATTTTATTTCAAAGAGGCCTGCAGCTTTTTCAAAAACAAAAGAGTTGTTGGCATTTTCAGTGCATTTTCTGAGAAGAAAGTAGATTAAACTTAAAGTGATTTGCAATTTCTTTTTCTTATATTTTAGCCAAATGTGGAGCAACTTTTATACATAAGTGGACTGACTTCACCACAAACAGGGCTTTGGGAGATTTTAAGATGAACCTTTAAAAAAAAAAAAAAAGAAAAAATACTGCATTAATTGCAGCCAGCACCCCTTAGACAAACCCCAGCCACATGCCCTTAACAAAATATAAACAGTCAAAATCTCAAAATGACACCTTTGAGCCATAAGGACATTCAGTTCCAATTCTTCCCCCGACAATTTAAAATTTCACACTTTTTTGCCATCTTTGCTTTAGTCTGACTTCTCCTTCTCTCTCATGTGCAGGAAGACGACACTGAAGACGAAAAGTCCTGTCATCATGGAGAAGGCGCTGGCGTAGTACGGGAAGGCTGAGGGAATGAAGCGCTCATACTGAGTGTGCTGCAGGGGCCGGACTGAAACCTGCAGAGGACAAGTTGTAGAAAATAATTAAACCCTAATCATCTTTTATGGATAAATGACCAAGATAACCAACAGAAAATGACTTCAAATAAAATCTTTGAAGTCATCTCTTAAAGCGCAAACAATCCAGATAATTTGATGAGTGATGAGTATTTAGCTCACCTGAGTGGATGAGTAGAGATGTGTGTATCCCAGTCGGTTGTAGTCCACCTTGAACTGGAAGACTCCGTACACGTCGGGCAACTTGAATTGAACGCTGTACTTACCTCCTGATGAAAAACAATGAAACGCATTGGTTAAAAGCAACAGAAAACGTGCAGATTTCTGCAATAAAAATACATTGTATATCAGAATATGCTAAAGTTTACCATTTTTCTTGAGATAAGTCCTGACAAAGGGGTCGATCCTCACAAACTCGAGCTGAATATCGTCGCCATCGAAGGGGACCCAGCGGCCCTCAGACAACATCTCGATGACGATGCTGTATTCCTGGAAAAAGCTTCTAATCTCATCCACAGCTCCTCACTTATACAAACCTTAAACGGTACCAATAGCTGCTAAACTCACCACGAGGTCAGTAACTGTGTACGCTGCAGGAGGAGCCGTCTCTCCCACAGGATGATGGGTAACGGCTCCCACTCTAAGCACTCCCGCCTCCTTAAACACCCAGCGGGACAGAGACACAGCCAGCTCCATGTTCCCCGTTTGCTCGTGCCTGGGAAACCCAGACAACAGGGAAGTTTGTTTTTGTCTTTTTAAGACCAAAAATCTAAGTAATAAAGCAGCAAAGCACATAAGCAACAAAACAAGAATAGCTGATGTGTACCTTTGAGAGCCTGGTCTTGATTTCTGCACTGCGGAGTTGAAAAAGGCATCGCTGAAGAAGTCAAGGGAGCCGCTGAAAACCACTCTGGCATTGTTTCTGGCCTGCAGGCCGGCGATCAACAGGGTGTTCTTCCCCACGGCATGGGGGTACTGCAGAGGTAAAAAGAAACGTTTCATCAACCCAAACGTTTCTAACAGAAAATATCAGGCCGTTTACAACAAATGACACTCCTCAAATCATTAGCTTTAACCTTTAACAAAAGGCAGATTATGAGAATAATCTGCAAAAAAGGCATATCTTATGAAGTAAAACTGAAATTGAATGTTTTGTTGATTATTTGTGGGTTGAGACGCATTGAGCTTGTCACTGCTAAGGCCAAGCAGCTTATGGTAGACTGAAGAACAAAATGCTGCCCCTGCAAAAGTGCAACCAGGCTTCATTCCAAGGTGGTGTGTGAACATCTCACACACTGCTGTGACCCTCGTTTGTTAAATTAATAAATTTTGAACTACCAAATGACTTATTTATTCAAGTTTCCATTCCCATAAATGACACCAAAAAAGAATCAATAGCAGAATAAGCAGTTTGGTTCAGTAGCATTGCAACAAGACAGAAGGATTTTTTGGTTTATATTGAATGGGTTACACCACTTTCTCCTTTTGATGTTGACCAGAACAAAATAAAATCTAAATCTAGTTTTTACTAGTTCAGCCTAGTCTAAACAAAGAGCTCTGTGTACTCTTGGACACATGTTATTTAGTTTCTGTCCTTCAACATATACAGGAGTCACAAGAGTTAAAACCACAAACCAGTCATTTTAAAACATCCACAATGCTAATATAAAAAGCGTTTAAGTGACATTTGTTTTCATGAAAAAAATAAGATATTAACTGATCTGTTTCTTTCTTGCTGACACTGGTTTCTGTTCTTTGTTTTTTCAAATAATAAAACACAAAGTTGACAGTCCTGCATGTTATCTAAAAGAGTTAGCAATTGAGTCCAACAACAAATCAAGAAATATCAGGACCTGTCAATTTCTACACCAAAGCATTCATCACTAACCTTTATCTGAATGTTGCTATCCTCAAAGAATTTAAGTATAAGCTTTTTGCTAAACATTTGGAGTTCTTAGTTTTGATTAATTAAATTCATTTGTGGAGAAAAACATGTCTTATTTTTGTTTTTGCAGCAATTTGCCTCCTGATCACTGAACTGAGGACGTCAAGGGAAAACATAACGATTCTGCTCTCTTGCAGACTAACTGCTGCATCTTTATGCAAAGGTTTCTGTTAGATTATTTTCTGAAAATATTAAATAACAAGTGGTCAAATATTAATTCTGCATATCCAAACAAATCTCAGAAAGCATTACAAGAGGTCACAGCCTGAATATTATGTATGTGGGTATATAATCCGCAAAACAATTGGAATAGAACTACAACTTTTAGATGCAGATTAGTTTCTAGGTGATGCGGCTTGGTAATTATATCGGATTTATAAATCCAGTGTTTTTGAGCAAAGTTGAGATTTAAGGAAACGTCTCAATTGGAAAACAAAAACAATTTGACCAGACAATAAGAGGTGTTACCTGAGAAATGGGCCTGTCAGGGAAATAGGAGTAGGAGGTTGAAGAACCAGTGAGAATGTCGAGGACGAGGGGGTTGTCTGGGTCAGCAACCATGCTGGAATGATACCATCCAGTTTATTTAAAGCATTACATTCCTAAACAAGAGTCTTGTTTCTTTTATAAAAAGTTCCAAATGAATAGAAAAACTAACAAATTAGTTACATGTTCAATTAAGTGACAAGTTAGTTGCAAGTTTTTTATAAGTTCGTTGGGGAAAAAAATTATAAAAAAATTTTGAAAATCCACCAAGAAAGGGAAAACTATTCAACCATCATTCTTGTATATTCAGCTCCAATTAAAAGCATTTCTTTAATTTACAAGCAGACAAAGCAATTAGATTTTTTTTTTACTTACCCAACACCCTTAAACAGGACAGGTTTGCTGGTTGGTTTGCCAACAATAGTGGCAGCTTTAAGCAGGTTCTCCGGGTCGGCAACAATCAGGGTGTGCTGGAAACATGCATGATAACCAGAAAATAAGAGAGTCAAAACTCGAGATTGGAACAACACCACTATAAATACTGTGAAGACCAAGCTGTTTACCTCTCCAGGATCAGAAACATCATAGTTGTGGTGGTCAATAACAGACGTTTTTTCCTCATCAAACTCAATGCCACACTCACTGCCCAGCTCCCTCAGAGGGTCCCCTGCATTACAGAAGTTACTACGAATAATCTGCATTACAGCTAATGAAAGATTAGAAACATTTTATCTGTTGACTGACCAATATCTGAACTAGCAGCAACCAGGATGTTGCCTCCACCATCGATGAAGGATGTTATTGTCTCCAAGTTTATATTCCCACCAAAGTCTGCAAAAAAACGACCAAGAAAATAAATGTTTCATACCACTTTAAAAAGTTGACATGAGGTGTAAAAGGCCAAGTGAAATTTACCTTCAACTGACGGTGCAAAGATTATTAGATGGTCGTAGAGGAACTGCCCATATTTGATCAAGGACAGAGAGGGGTCGTCAGCGGTCTTGAATGTGAGGTCAAATCCACGATCTGGAAAAATAAAACATATTTCTGTTTTTCCTTTTTCTGTACTCCTTTGATTAATCAAGGTTTGTGGAGATCTCGGGATCTTCTTGAGCCATTATTTTGCAGCTAAAAGCAATCAATGAATAAAAATTCCTCTAAGTAAATACTGTAACACATGTATAACAAGTAGCAATTTTTTCCCTTCCTGAATTATCCATTTGTTTTTGGAACACCAGCAAAAACAGAGCTGGTTTAATTCTGTGCGCTGAACATTTGAATGAAGAACATTAAAAATATTTACTTGATCACCTGGTATTGATCATTATTTCTTTATGCAAGTCATTTGTGAGTTAGCAGGAAATTGCATAGTAAATAATATGGTTTGCATTGTACGTTGAGATTTATCTGTGAGTAAATCATTGAATTGCACTCTGAAACATTAATCCTCAATGAGTATGTTTGAGCTTAGTTATACATATTTTACCGAAATTTAATAGTTTTTATGGAATTTGGAGACAACCAAAACTGGTTTAGCAAAGATTAGCAGCCATGCTGTGCTGAATGACAGAAGCAGTTCTGTCCAAGCATTTTAAATGGTCTAGAAAACGCTTTAAAACCATACAAAGTTGGGACTAATTGTGTTTATGATGATGAAACTACAAATGTAGAGATACGCCATCGTTTCACCGACCTGCCAGACTCCGGAAGAAGATTGAATGGGTGTCTTTGATGTTGAGGTTGTCCAGCAGCACCAACGTTTTCCCGTCAGCCTTAGCGCAGTGCAGCATGGAGGCTAACGATAGCAACAAAAGGACACTGCAGTCCAAAAGCGTCCAACATCTTGTCGTCTTCATTCCAGCTCGCTTTTTGGGTAATAAAGAACCGAACCGGTCCGCCTGCCCTACTGCTGTAAACGCCGCCATTTTGCTACACAAGTCGACGTCAGCGTTAGCGAAGGTATACTCAACTTTGACCCCAACATCCAGCCAATCACAGGGAGGAACGCGTCGGGCCTGAAAGCCACTCCACCAATGAAATTAAGTTAGTGTTATTCATTAGGAATATGGAATGAAGGAATTTAAACTGCCACACTTATTAAATATCATGTTATTGCAGCATAATTTTATATAAATAAGTTAAAATTGTACATGTTAATCTTGAACCAAGCAAAAAAAAAATTTAAGAATTTTGCATACGAAACAGAAGTGATTCTTTAATGATTCACCAAGTCTGAGCAAGTCTACACATATTTACTACAAATTATTTTTATTCAAAATAAACATATCAAATAAAGAGTACAACACCTTTAAATAGCTTAAAACCGTCAAAACCACAACTACAGGATTATAAATCTGATATATATATATATATATATATGTATAATATATATATATATATATACTATATACTACATTCCAATTATGCAAGCACAGGTTTGGTGTAACCTGGTGAAAAAAATATAATACAAATGAAAAAAATTCAAACCTTGTATGCTAAAGGTTATTGATTTAAGTCACTTAGGTCTTCAGTAGACTCATGTTTATTTACCAATCCTATTGGTCATGTACAGTAAATGTACATTAAGCACAGTGAAACACAAGTCATGTATGAGAAAAGAGTAGATATTTCATCAAAAAATGGAAAAATATGAGTCTCTAATTATTAGATTTACAATCTAGGGACAAAGGGACAAAACACAGTCCTAAATTACAGTCTTAAAATAAACAAACTATACAAACTTGTTGAATAATCTCTGCAATTCTTTACCAAAATATTGCTGTACAGAGTAAAGCAAATGCATCACTAAAGATTAAATGAGGTTAAAATCAATTTTATTTAAAATGATTGAGTCCAGATTAGTTTTCTTTAAACATCATGTAGTAACCTAATGTGTAATTCATCAAGAAACATAATATCCTAATTTCCTCTGATATAAATTAGATTTCTAACAAAAGCAAAATTTTATACATCCTGTTCCACTACCTCTAATCTTTACTTTTCACAGCCTCTTCCTTTTCTCTTTCTCCATCCCTCTCATTTGTTTGGTTCTCAGAAGTAGTTTCTTCCACTTCAACCGCCTCCTCCACATGAATGACAGTCTCTGACACTTGCTCTCCATCCACCTCCTCTGGTTTCCTCTCATCTTCGTCCGTATGGAAGATCAGCTCTTCTTCCTGGATAACTTGTTCGGGCGCGGGTTGCCAGGTTGCAGCGGCGGCAGCATCATCCCCCTCTCCGGTGGCAGTCGCCGCTGTGTACTGGTAGAAGTCGGAGTCTGCCTGAAACATGACCAAGGCTTGGGCCGTGTGGATCCGAACATGCTGAGCCAAAGAGGAGGCGTCCAGAAATTTATCGCCGCATGAGTCGCAAGCATACAAGATCTGGGTGTTGGGGTCTGAGCAGAAGAATATTTGCATTGTCATTTCAAATCGTGTCTCTAATTGTATGTCATTTTGTAAGATAGAAAGGCCTATTCTGAAGTTTTGTTCCCTAAAATCTATTTTAATGAGACAACAAGAAGACATGAAATATCAAAATTTTCAACCAGTTTTCGTCCTTCAGCTTCCTGTGTTTACGGTTTATGCTGATTATCAAATTAAATTAAACGTTGTAACAAAATATGATAGTAAAATGCAGATTATGGTTTCTTGTTGAAATCTTTAGGTTGATATAGTGTAGGAATGGCAAAATGATTCAAGATTTTCAACATTTTTATGTACTGACAGTGTTTTCCCCTGAAAAGAGCCAATTTATTTTTTTATTACCACAAAATGTTTTCATTTTACATCCTGTAAAAATAAGTATTGCATTTATTTTTGTAAAAAAATAAATAAATAATGAAAACCACATGTCCCTTTCATTTGTTAGTATATCACATAAAACTGGTTGTAACAAGGCAAACTGTGGAAAAATTACAAGTGTATTAATTATTTTGCGAGTTACTGTAAGTCTAACAAAATTGTGATTTTTTTCCTCACAAAATATGAACCAACTTTGTATGGAAGAGTCGTAGGATTATGGAATCACTGTTTACATTTTATCCTAAGTTTTTCAAATTTTAAGAGATAAAGAATAGTTCAGATTTTACCTTCTTCTTGCACCTTCTCTACTGCTTTGGTGATTTCAGCTTTCAAAGCCTCCGTTTCATCTGCAGACACCGAGGCAGCCACCGGGACGACTGTTAACCAGCACAGGACGAGCGTTTATCTTCCTTTTCTATAAAAGATGGCGCCTGATGTCTGAGCCATTGTTCAGAGAAAAATACTGACCTGTGAGCTGAGCCACTGCACTTCCTGCCAGGGCCTCGGTTGTGAGGGTGACAATGTCCTCAGTGGTAACCGTGACTATCTTGATCTCGTCCGAAGACCCAGCTTCGCCGCAGTCTTCGCCGACTTCTTCGATGGCTCCCCCTGTCAGCACCAGCCTCTTCATGCCGGCTTTGCCGTGGTGAACGGTCTTAACGTGGGAGCGCAGGTTGTCCACCCGGTTAAAGCCGCGGCCGCATTTGTCGCAAAGAAACGGTTTTTCGCCTGAAACCGGACAGACGAAATTTTACAAGCTGGAGCTTTCAGGTCGGAACGTTTTCAGAGGAAGTAGCCTACAGATTTACTCTAAACTGGGTTTCGCAGCCAAGTTAGTTCTTACCTGTGTGAATGATGATGTGTTTGGATAAATCCCCCACATTCACAAATGCCTTGTTGCACATCTGGCACTTGTGTGGTCGCACGTTGTCGTGGTGTCGGATGTGATTGGCCAACTGGCTGGACTGCACAAACCTGTTCAGGAATTAAGTTGGAACAGGTCAGTATCCCTGCCACAGGTTAGCTGTAGAAGTCTTGTTGGGGTCAATTTGACCTATTGTTTACCACTGAAGATGAATTATTATATCATTAAGCATAAACAATGGGCCAATCCACTTTTTTCACTTCGGTATCGATATCTAAGGTCTGGTATCGGCCGATACAATAGAATACAGAAAACCTGAACTGACTTAGAACATTTTCTTTTTTTAAATAGAGACATAAATGTACTGAACTACACATTTATTTGCTGCCTCTGTACCTGTACAGCACACTCAAGTACAAACTTAGATTTTTTCAATAAATATTTTTTCAATATCTGGACCGATACAAATATCAATATTGGATTGCTGCATCTCTAACTACACATAGGGATCAGAAAAAAACAAGTTTACATTCTATTTGTTTACAGAACATTTCAAGATGTCTTTACTTTTCTGCTCTCTTTCACACCTGTCATCTTTGAAAAATCACAGATTTCCAAGCTCAGTTAAATGCAAAATAAAACACGCGCAGATTATTTCCACGCTGACATGGGGCTTAAATCTGACCTTTTGCCGCAGCGATCACATACATAGGGCTTCTCTCCGGTGTGCTGCCGGACGTGAGCGATGAGGGAGCTGGCTTGAGTAAAAGCCTTGCCACACACGAGACAGACGCAGGGTTTTTCTCCTGTAACACACACAACATTGTCTCAAGTTGATGGGAAATAATCGATGTTCATTTTGCATTTCTTTGGGGAATATAAAAGATGAGAAAATGCTGCTGATAAATCAAAAAAAAAAAAAAAAAAAGACAATCCAGAACGTGACAGGATTACCTGTGTGGATGCGCTCATGGCGCTGCAGAGCTCCGGGATCACTGAACGCTCTCTGGCAGTGCGAACACACGTATGGTTTCTCCCCGCTGTGAACACGCAGGTGTCTTTTCAGATTGCCTAGAAAAGCACAAACCGACCCGCAAAGGTGTGATTAGACAATTCCAACGATACCGAACAATGACGCCAACTTTGTTTAAAAATGACATTTTAGAAAACTTAAAACATATGAGATATTCAATTATGAAAAGTGTTGATTTTATGAATACTTACTTTTTTTTACTTATTTTAAAAATTCTTCTTAAAAAATAATTATTTCTTTACCTGAAGTGGTGAACTGTTTGCCACACTCTTTGCACTTCAGAGGCCCATCTGCAATATGAATCTTTAAGTGAGCTTTCAGATTTCCCACCTGGTTTAAAAAAAATATATATATATATACATATACGCATTATAAAAAGCTGCATATGTAATTATTTTGCTTTGTAATGCAATGCCCTGAGAGCACCTGGTTGAAGCGTTTGTCACAGTGCGGACACTTGTTGCCTTTCTCTGTGTCATGCGTCTCCAGGTGTCGCATCTTGGCCGTGGGGTCGGAGAAAGCTTTGTCGCAGAAGTCGCAGTGATACGGCTTCTCCCCGCTGTGCACCAGCTGGTGGCGCTTCAGATTCCCTGAAGTGGTGAAAAGCTTGCCGCAGACGTCACAACTGTAGCGCGCTTCCCCTGTGTGCCGTTTCCGATGCAGGTTGAGCAGGCTGACCTGCCGGTAGCTCTTCCCACAAGTGGAGCAGCAGTACGGTTTCAGGGGGCTGTAGGGTTGAGGTAGGATATAAAGCCGACCGAGTAGAAACAGGTGGAAGAATGTATGAAAGCGTGAACCTCACCTGTGGGTTTTCTCGTGGGCTTTGCAAGCGGCAGGGTCAGAGAAGGCCTTGTTGCAGTCCCGACAGCTGAATGGCTTTTCTCCAGTGTGGATTCGCATGTGTCTCTTGAAATTACCCGTGTGGGTAAATTTCTTCCCGCAGTCCTAAAAGAATAAAAGGAAAGCTACAATCTGAGCTAACATAAAAAAATCAAGACACTGAAACTGAATAATGGAGTGTGCAAAACTCAATTGAGTTTAAACTAACAAATAGCTTATTTTTTTATCCAACATTTAAAAAAAAAATCTTGATATTTCGTCTGACTCAGTTTCATAGGTAACTAAACTTGCAGCATTAGCTGGTACGGTACACATTCTCTGCACTGTGTCAAATAACCCTGGCCCTTTGAAAAACCTGTTCCCCTTCTCGCCTGTGGTGGCGATGCAGCAAGAATTAATGAGACGACATGAAAACCTCTGAAGAAGACACTGAGCACAACTTCCTTCTTCGCAAAACGTAAACAAAAATAGAGTAGATTATAGCAGTTGTCTTTTGTCTTTGGTAAAAGACCACCAGCCGTTTCTCCTGCTTACGCTCTAGACAAGAGCTTTTGCTTCGGTCGAATTCACCCAGAATGCCTTGCTACAGTCCATTCTTGCTGTTGGAGCGGTCTCCAGTCCGCTTGGCATACAGTGTTCACTTCAACTGAACAAAGATCTGTGTTTTTTGAACCAGAGTTTGCTTTTTTGGTCCTCACCAGAGTTCAATTATGCATTCACAACTTCCCAAATGAACTGAACGTTCTAGCCTCTGAACGCACCGTGACCGACTTCTTCATCAATACCTGATAACTGATGCTCACAGATGCTCTTTATCCAATCTGATCGAGCAAATCATAAGACAAAAAGCCATCAAAGACATGCAGAGCTGGTGGATAACATCCTGCAGAGACCATGAACTGTGAGCTGGAAGGCAGTTAGCATTGGCTTGAGTAAGTTGAAGGCAACTTTTTAGATTTTTAGTCATCAAAAAATTTGGGAAACCATTATGTGTAATTTTCTTCCACGTCCCGATTACCAACAACTTTGTTTTATACTTTCATCTAAATTCCCTATAAAATACAGAAGTTCCAGTTGGATGAATTGTGTTAAGAAAGATTAAAGGCAGACCCGGTCACAACGCCACTTCCTACGAACACATCATGTCTCACCCCACATTTGTGCGTCACAGAGCTGTAAGGCTTCGATTCGGTTCGGTTGCTCATAGATGTTCCCTGAGCCGGTCTTTCGTCTTCCTCTTCGTCTCCTTCCCCTTGCAGTTCGATGTCGTCTTCTGCTTCTTCGACCTCCTCTTCCTCACTGGCCTCCCCGTCATTCAGTTCCTGTCTATCAGCCACCTCCTCGGCCTCCCTCGCCCTTTTCTCCTTTTTTCCCTTTGATGGACCTTCGTCTTCCGAGTCATTTTCTGGAAAGATTACAATCAAAAGCATGTGAGACGTTTTGTCTTATAATCAAAAGACAAAATGTAAAAGAGTTCTGTGCTATACATTTTTGCCCCAAGTTCAGACAGGGTTTCTGGCCTTAAAAACTAAAGACCTTTTAAAACCATTATGAAGGAAATTTAAGACTAATATCATATAAATGTGCAGCGAGAAAATAAAAACCTACATAATACATCAGATTAAACAGTCCTCCCTTGACAAGACCTGTAATTAACATAGGTAAGGCCAATTTCCATCCATCCATTTTTTAACACCCTTGTCACTTAGTGGGGTCGGGAGGTGCAGGTGCCTCTCCAGCTAACGTTCTGGGCGAGAGGCGGGGTCACCCTGGACACGTCGCCAGTCTGTCACAGGGGAACACAGAGACAGACAGGACAAACAACCATGCACACACACACCTAGGGAGAATTTAGACAGACCAATTAACCTGACAGTCATGTTTTTGGACTGTGAGAGGAAGCTGGAGTACCCGGAGAGAACCCATATATGCACAGGGAGAACATGAAAACTCCATGCAGAAAGAACCTGGGCCGGGAATCGAACCCAGAACCTTCTTGCTGCAAGGCAACAGCTCTACCAACTGCGCCACTGGGCAGCCCAAGGCCAACTTACATTTGTTCAATAAATTTAAGACACTTTAAGGTCTTAGACGGAGTCCGTAATTAATGACCCTGCCTTAATTACGGGGTCATCAAGACAATTTAATGACGCTTGGTATCAGACATAATGTGCGGACAGTCTGGTAAATATCAGAGGAAGCTGACGAGCACACTGCTCACCAGGTGAATTCCTCCGTCGAGCAGGTTTTCTGATCCTTCTTCCATGTGAGTTCAAGTAGCTGCCTGAAGATCTCGTCTGCGATTCTGCAGATAAACAGCCCAGTTTTAAGATTTGCTACGTGCAAATTTATGGATCTTCAAGTCTCATAAAAATGTTTTACTGGGAGCGTAGTTGGCATCCGAGGGGTCGTCCTGAAATCCTGACGCGTTCGCCAGACAGCCCTCTTCCTCCTCCTTCACCACCACCGTCTTCTGTGCAGAAACCTGAGCGCTTTTGGGGGGTCTTCCCCGGCCCGGGTGCTTTCTGATGGGACTCGGCCGAGAAGCGGTTTGTTGCGGATCAGCAGAAACGTCTCCGTTCACATCCTCACTCTGTGGGTCCTTGAGCTCTTCTGTCGGTGTGCCAGAAGGAAGCTCCTCCGCTTGAGCTGCAACTTCTGACAGCTGATTTTCCTTCTCTTCTCCTCCGCCTTCTTTTTCACCTGGTTTGTTAGGAAATATAAGACCAGATGTGTTAGGGCATAAGGATATGATGGAAAACCAAAGATTGAAATTTAAGCCATAGGCTGCAAGATGATCTAATGTAAAGACAAAAATGAGCATATGTTTGTACCTTTACACTTCAGATTAAACAAACATAGTAAATACAAAATGCGGTTTTCAAATACTGCTTCTACTGTTAAAAGAAAAAAACAAAATCACCAAATCAGCCCTTGTGCCACGCCGAGCAGCAGCAATGGCGATAACTAGCATCAGTGAGAACCAACTGTTCTTTACAGTATTATTTTTAATTCAGCAGAATTTGAGGGATTGGAGGAAAGAATTGACTTTCCTGACATTTCCAGACTTTGAATGGGCCAAAGCCCAGATATTTTGGTTTTTAGCTCAAAATATCTGGTTTTGGCCGAACATTCACCTGCAGGTGTCATATCCTGACATTTGGACTCTTTGCTGCTGTTATTTCCTGGTATTGATTTCTATTTTTCCTTCATCCATGTTTGTTTACTCTGTTAGTTCAGTTTTTTTTTTGTCTGATCAGTTTTCCATGGCGATTCCCGGCCCCGGTCTTTCTGCATGGAGTTTGCATGTTCTCCCTGGGCATGTGTGGGTTCTCTCCGGGTACTCCGGCTTCCTCCCACAGTCCAAAAACATGACTGTCAGGTTAATTGGCTTCTCTAAATTGTCCCTAGGTGTGAGTGTGTGTGTGCATGTTTGTTTGTCCTGTATGTCTCTGTGTTGCCCTGCGACAAACTGGCGCAATTTGTTTGAAAATATGACTAAATGCTGTAATTTTGTGCTGTTTAGTGGGATGTTTCTACATGTCTGCCTTAAAGAAGACATATAAACGTATCATCCCAATACGCAACATTAGCTTTACAACTGACATTGTATAATCATAATCTGATTATTCTCAGCTTCTCAACACACACACACACGCAAACACTCAAATACTTAAAGACCTAGTTCATCATCAGGAAGATCCAGAGTTATGACAGATGGAGGTTGATTTGACATCGACTGATACGCAGAACAAGCATTTATGATTTCCTGCATCTGCAGGAAGTGGGCAACAGACAGCACGTCCTCAATATTCTGGGGATTTAAGCACAGTTTGGAGGTGTACATAAAGTCCAGGACTTGACCCAAACCTGCAGAAGGAAAAAAAAACACAAGAGAAATACAAGATTTGATTAGCAACCGATGATGAACAAGCAGCCGTAGTGCTTATAAGATAGTCAGAAAATTTCCACATCATAACCGGATCCTACCAGCGGCATTGCTGATGTCCAAATGCACCACGTCCTTCTGGTCCAGGAAAAGGGTTTGGAAGTAGACGCTGCATGCTGCCAGCACGGCTTTGTGGGCCTTGAAGTCCACGCCGTCCACCACGAAGGTGCAGTCACAAAGCAGCCCCTGCTTACGCTGCCAGTTGAGCTGCTCCAGAACCTCCCCACTGTGCCACGGGAACTCCATTACTGTCAGGGGTCAAAGGGTGAAGACAGAGCACTGCGGCTGTGTATCTGAAGCAACAATAATAAGCTTCTTAATTTTTTTAACTGGAATTGTTTCAATTAATGTGAATTGATCAGCCTGCATAAGTCTATATTTATGTAAGTAAAAAGCTGGATGGTATAAAAATACACAAGAAAGACAAATAAATACAATTATAAATATTTCTAAAGCAAAAATTAGATATATAAGTAAAAAAAGACAAACTTAACAAATGATTGAAAATAAGGAAATAAAACAGACATACATCTAAGTGTATATCTTAAAAAGAAAAGAAAAGATTTGTCTACCTGATTTGTCTGCAGGTAGGCAAGTCAAAATTAATTGACTAAATAAATTTACATTGGGAATCATTTAATCAGCCAACAGAGGAGGAAAATTGATTGTTGAGCAACCATTGCTCTGAACAACTTTGTGATAACCCTATTCATAATTCATACCACACAATTATTGGAATGAAATACAGATTTTCTTTAGTTTTTCGTGACAGTGAAAGTTTCTAACAAACAATTACAACATGTTACAGCCAACAAAAAAGCATAGAGCGAAATGTGAGGAATACCAGCAAAAACACGAGTGGAAATACACTAAAGTTCAACTTTTGTCCTGGTGGTTAAGCAAATGCTTACAGACATAAACATGAATACAGAACATTAAAGTAAACAGTTTGGGTTTGACAGTGCAACGCATCGATTACAATTCCTCCATCCTAGCAGCTTTGCTATCAGGGATTAATTTAGCGTGCCTACATGCATGTGTAGGGAAGGAACAAGATGTCGGAGCGGAGAGTCAGGCCTGTCCTCCCGTCTTGTTGTTTTCACGGCTAGCTCCGTCTCTAAGCCATCTTTCAGCGCCATTATTTGAGAAAAAATTGCCATAATTACCTATTTGTTACGACCTCTTCACTTCGGCTTCACAGTAGTAATTTGCGTGGTTGTGTTTGGTTTCTAATTCACGAGAAAAAAACGAACCCAATCGAGTTTTTCGGTGATCGATCCTTTCTTGCGTAGCACATCCGCCGCCATCTTCCTCTCTCTGATCGATTGATAGGGACCAACCGGATGTGCCGCACGAGCAGGCGCAGTAGGAGCATTTGTTAGGCAAACAATGACCACAAGATGGCGCACCAACATGATTCGTAAATTATTGTGAATAAAATCAGTCATCTCTCTCCTCTCTCTCTCTCTAAATATATATGTAGAGAGAGATATACAAATATTTATATAAATTTGTATATATAATTATTACAATTTATTACAGTCTGTATCAGACAGACTGGAGGAGAGAATCATGTGGTGTTCATAATAAGCTTTAGCTCTGGGGCAATTGTTTTCTGACTCCACCCAAATGAAAATCAACTTATTGTAGTTTTGAACTACTGAGCTGAAATTAGAAATTTGTAAAAATGTCCTAAAATAGAGCATGAAGAAACATAAAAATGATGCTTGATGATGCTTATTTAAAAAAAATAGATTTTGAAATAAAATTTGGTAAGTTTATTTTCATTTGTATAACTTCTTTCTTTCCAAAAAAAAAAAAAAACCCCCAGAAATTTGTATTTATTTGTAGTCATGTTTATTGCAAGTTTTGTCACAGAAAAATAGATAATAAATTAGTATGGATGACACATCAGAAATAGCATTGTGTGACATGAGATTTTAAACTTGACAAGGGTCCTTTGCTATGGAGCTGTTACACTTTTTCCTATCTTTCCATCTTTGTAGCGTTATTAAAAACTTGTGTTACATTAGTTAAAACATGAGTTATGAATTCTATTATATACTTCATAATTTTCTTTGAAGTATGTGTGCATCGATTCTGAATAGGGCGTGTGTATTGGGATCAAGGCTGTGCTCTGCTGTGTGAGGATGGGGTGATCAACTGACCATCTGGATATGAAATTTGAAGGCTTGGTGTCCCAGTGGTCAGAGAAGTAGTTGCTGAAGCAATCAAAAACTAGGTCATGACATCAGTTTCACTTTTTGTGTCAAGCATCCGGTATGCTGAGGTGTGTAACTGTGCTGTGTATGTGTGTTTTTACATGGTGTGTGAATGCTGCAGTTCTCTTTTTTTAGCAAAGTTTGGACAGATTAGCTTTTGACAAAGTTGAATCTGCTACAATATGGAATCATGTTTTCTGATGTCATTGAAACAAAAGACAGATATGTACCTGTGTGGCAGGGGTATAAAGTATTAAAAGAACTGTTGAATTATGTTTGTGAGTCAGTGAAGTTAAACCTGTATGTAAGAACAGGTAATTTGACTTTTTTGTGTCAATGTATGACAAATCATATCTTCACCCATTGGAGGTACATTTATTAGCTCTAAAAACACAAAAAGTGGAGAGTTTGCTGAGGGAGTCGGTCCGTCTCTAGATTTTGATCTCAGTGCGGAAGGTCTGCGCGAGCTCATGTTTAGCTGGCTGTCTGCGCGCCCGGACCGTCAGGGTCCCCTCAGGGCCCAGGGACGACGTCACCGAGGTCGGGTCCACATCTTCAGGGAGTTGGCACTTGTGGGTGAAAGTGTTCATGACTGAACCATCTTGGGCCAACTGCAGAAAGATATTGGATGTTATGGAGGACAAAAGCTTCTGTTTTTCACACTTAGCGTCCAACACACTATTCACCTTTTCTGCATGGACTTCTATCTGATTGTTGGATGTTGTTACAATCACATCCTCTGGAGAGAAGTCTTGGACGTCGACTGTAAACTGATACGAATCATCAATAGTTTTGATATTTCCAGCCCCACCTGAAAACACCAGACAAAAAGCAGAAAGTACAAATATGCGAACAGGTATTGGTACCAATAGGCTGCCCAGTGGCGCAGCTGGTAGAGCTGTTGCCTTGCAGCAAGAAGGTTCTGGGTTCGATTCCTGACCTGGGTCTTTCTGCTTGGAGTTTGCATGTTCTCCCTGTGCATGCGTGGGTTCTCTCCGGGTACTCTGGCTTCCTCCCACAGTCCAAAAACATGACTGTCAGGTTAATTAGCCTCTCTAAATTGTCCTTAGGTGTGAGTGTGTGTGTGTGTATGGTTGTTTGTCCTGTGTGTCTCTGTGTTGCCCTGCGACAGACTGGTGACCTGCCCAGGGTGTACCCGCCTCTCGCCCGAAACGATAGTTGCAGATATGCAACCCTCTCAACCCCAGTAAGGGACAAGGGTGTAGGAAAATGGATGGATGGATGATATTGGTGCCATTGGAAAAAAAAATACCATGTGAAGGAATAGCTGTTTTTAATAAAATTGCCAATTGCATTATTTATAGGCACCACTAATAATTCTTATAGCAAAAATTTCTTGGAACTTGTAAAAAAAATCACACTCTGTTGCTATTGATATGACGTGACGTAGCTTAGCTTCTTCTGGTCTATCTGCTTGATCAGGAACACTTTGTTTTATTGAAACCATACACTGTGCAAGATAGTATTGGAGTAAAAAAAGCAGACAAAAATGTAAAAGGGTATCCAGGACACCAAAATAACTATTGATTGAAACTTTAAAAATAAAAATGATAAAAACATGAAAAAGACAACGAATAAGAAGAATTCATGAAGTAAATCACACACCCAAGATTTTACCTTTTTATTATTTACAAACTATTGTATTAGAATGCACTAGTTAAGAATACAGTTGAAAAATCCCACAAACCCTAAAGATTAAAGAATAAATACTTTAAATTTGCCACAAATGCAGATACAATTCACATATTCTCTTCTTAGACCACATGGGGCAAACTTTGAATCTTTTTTGTTTTTAGTAAATGTCATGAAATTTGTTTGTATGCAAGATATTCACATTCACTGCATAGAACAATTCATTGTGGTGCCAAAAGTCGGCTCTCGAGGGCCGGCATCCTGCATGTTTTAGTTTTCTCCCTGGTTTAATGCACCTGGATCATTAGAAGGCATAAGAAAAACATTGACATGCTGAACAGGTTGTTACTACCACCAGAGAGAGCTAAAACATGCAGGATGCCGGCCCTCGAGGTTCTGTGAACATTTCAACCAGCTGTCACATTGGAACAAAATGTCTTTTTTTTCTCCTTGTTTGTGCACACAAACCAAAGATAGCCATTATCCGCACCCTGGATGAACCCCTTTATCTCTTGCCGCCACCTGAACAATCAAAATCCAGACAATCAACTAATTTCTATGACAGGATATAATGCAATCCACTACTGCACAAAGCATATAAAATAGTCTCCTTGCCTTTTCTTGTCTGACTGCATATGTCTAGGAGCAATAAAAAGCTGTTCAGGGTGCAGTGCAGAGATTTCTTTTAATTAGGTCCTTGTGCACCTCCCTTTGCAGCCCCTAGCTGCCCACATAACCAGTATTAAAAGCCACCACTTGACGTGATCTTAAAGGTAAAGGTCATTTTATTTGTATAGCACATTTTCAGCAACAAGGCAATACAAAGTGCTTAAACAACAAGCTGGTGTCAATCAGCTGAATGATAAGAGTTGCTGGGAAGTTCAGCTTAACATAAATGAGGCATAAATCAGCCGCCAACTCATTGGCTTCAGCTCCCTATTCTCTCCGTCTTTACTTTACAATCACCACGGCACTGTTCAACAATGGCTCATCTTCCCAACATTGATCTGTCAAAGTGGAATAGACTTTTTCCTGCACCTGCACTGCTTTTGTCTGTCCAAAAGATGCTCTTATAGAAAAAACCGTGGTTAAGGGCAAAAGTAAATCTGTAGAGGTGAAAGGAATGTCAAGCCCAGGTTTCAGGATTTGTCACTATACACGCTCTGTGTTGTTTATCTTTATGAACTGATCTACTAAGCATTAAAAACTGGTTTGTTTTACTATAAAATCCTTTTTCCTGCCTGGCATATCCAATTTCTCAAGTGATGGTTTCTGGGGTCGCTCAAGTACTGTATCACATGACTCTCAGTGACTCCACATATTAGTTTCAGTATGTGACATCATTTTAACTCTGTGCATATGTGTGTGTGTTGTGTGTAGACTCTGATCACCCAGCAACCATTTGCTCATTCCTTATGCAGGCGTCATCCCAGATACTCGGCATGTGAAGTCACACAGTCAGGAGTCTGTACAGAACTATTGCTTTCAGACACACTTGCCTTGCATCTACCTCAAATGTTCCTCTATTGCATTGGGTTTTATGTGACAGTTCAACGTAGAGCATAAATGCGAAGTGGAAGAAAAATTATTTGTGGTTTTCTAAATAATTTTGCAAATAAATACATAATAAAAAAAAACCATTTGTGATTTTGTATTCATCCCTTCTGAGTCAATACTTTGTAGAACCACCTTTTGCTCCAATTACAGAGGCAAGAACTTAGGGGAATGTCTCTACCATGTGCAATAATTAATGCATATTCTGTCTTTTAAGAAAGAGAATAATACTAAGTCAGATTAGGCTCAAACTAAATCAGATTAGGCAGCGCACATCAGAGAAGACTTGCCATACATTCACAACTGGATTTTAGGTCTGGTCTTTGGTCTCGGCATCGTCCTGCATTTGGCTCCATTCAGCCTCCAATCAACTGTGAAAAGCTTTCTTGTCTCTGCTGAAGACAAACATCCTCATAACATGATGCTGCCACCATCGCATAGAATAGAAGAATAGACACTTCTTTATTGTCCTGCCCTGGGGAAATGTCTGTGCAATGGCAGCAAAATGACAACACATCAAATAGACTTACACAGATATATATATATGTGTATATATATATATACATATATATATATATATACATATATATATATATATATATATATATATATATATATATATACAGAAAAAAACAGTGAGGGCAAAATATCACCTTGGAGATGGTATGCCAAAGGTGAGGCAGTTTTGCATGTAGGGAAAAGTAGATATTATTTTAGTCTCTTCGCTTCCCCAACTTTTTGTCCGGAGTGCTGTGTTCCTTTGTATTCATGTTGTTGTTTGTTCACTTACGTTATTATGACTTTTCAACTTGAAAATTCACACTGGGTCTTTTTCAAAGGGAATCAAAAAAAACATTTGTCCTTCCACTTTACATTTATTTATGTAACCCTAAAAACCCTTCACGCATTCAAATTCAAAATTTTTCAATACGTCAACTAAGAACATCATATCATTATGCGCTCTCCTATAAGATAGCGTGGCTGTAGAGTTTCAAACAATCCTACTGTGACCTTGGACTTATAGAGGACACCAGCCCATGCGGTGAGTTAATTTAAAGTTCCCATGTCAGATTTTGACACTTGTATTTTGTTTATGCAGCAACAGCCAAGTAGTTCACACCACCTGGAGGTATTGCTGAGTCCAAGAACAAACAGCACACTTGAAAGTGAAACGCTTCATGACCTCACTCTGTACTACAGCCAAAAAAAGCGTAGAAAAAAACTACACTTCTGTATTTGTTTGGTTTGCATCAGCTGCATCTTATCTGCTGTCTCCCACACGAAAGCTTTTGTTCACCCACATTAAGCTCCCTCCTGCCTCTGCCCCCTTACTTACTTATTTTATCACCCGTTTGGAAGAAAAATAAATCACTTTCACACATCCAGTTTCACTTTTACAATTTCTTTATGCACTTTTTTTTTTTGACAAAATGAGCTCCAAGGGCATAAAGTTCCCTCCCAACTTACTGGAAAATCCCAAGTCGTCACTCCCAGGCCTCATGAAGGATCCAAAATCCTCGGTGAAAAGCCCCCGGCTCTTCTCCATGTAAGGGTTGCAGGAGGACGAGGTTAAGGACGAAGTCTGGTGGAAACTGCGCTCCGATCGGTAGGCAGAGGAGTTGGTCACACTCATTGATGGTCGCAAGTGCTGGATAAGGCAGAGGAGGAGAGCAGAAGGAGGCGGAGAGAAGCAGATTGTTCCTGGAGCAGCTCTGGAAGTTAAAAATAAATCACACAGCTCTTTTGTTCTCCTAAATTATTTCCTTTTATGTCTGTTTTTTGTCTTCTTTGGGGCTTATTGTCCTGCTCTCCGACAGCAGAGGACTCCTGGACATTATATACTCACGCACGCTGGGGAGGTGGCACATGTGTCACAGCTCATTTGGAAAAGGGCTAATATTGTTCTATTTTTATCATGAGACGCACAGGGGGATGAAGAGGAGAGTCTGTGGTTGGAAAAGTTTTGCGTGATGAAGGCCCTGAGGTGGAGAGAAAGAGAGAGAGAGGGATTTGTAGAGAGAGTTAGGGAATGAGCAGAGGGGGGAGAAGGGTGTGAGGGGCACAACAGTTGTCATTCCAGGCACATCATCCCTAAAATAGCTTCTCTGTCCACTCTCTGACTCTCACTGCACCCCATCACTTCTTCTGTCTGGATCTTCAGCTTTCTTAACATTCAGCCCCCCGTCTTTGACCTGAAACTGGATCCTGGACGGCCCTGCCATCAAATGACTTGCAGTCCAGTGTTTTTACAGGGCAGTGTGATCTCATTAGAGAGGGTTTATTTCATCTCTCTGATCACTTGATAATCATCTGTTTATTCGTTTTTGTCTCCCATGTAAATGAACACACAACATTAAAGACGCCATTCAGCAGTGAACCTTTTTTCACTAACAGGAAAAGAACCGAATCTTTGGTAAAATGAAATATTTTTAAAAAGTGACATTTTTAGATCTTTATATCAATTTTATTGGTTCTGTCTAGCTTTGTTCAGATCCACAAGAGGGACAAAAACAACAACTAGGGTTGGGCAATATGAACTTAAAGTTTATATACATTGAATATTCTGAGATACCATTGTGCTAATGATAAAAATTATGATAAAATCTATTTGTTTGTTTGTTAGTTAACACATGGTGAGTTACTGGCTTTTAAAAGGATTCTGAAGAAAAAGAGAACTGTTTATTCTGCCTTGCGCATATTTGGATTGATGAAATTATAAGAGGCGAAAATATGGAGAACATCAGCCTGTAATGAGAAACATCATAGAGTTAAAAACAGATCTTCTGTAACAAATCAAGTGCCAATCCAGATGAATGGAAAGGAACCAGATGTTATCACAAATGCGAACGCAAAAACTTCACTGCAGTATATTTTGAAATGACTTCTTCCTATCTCTGCTAGGAAGAAGTCATTGAACAATGATGAGCTTAAACGCTTCAACCTGCATTTTTTCGAGGCCTCTTGATTTTGTTCTCTGTGTTAATTCACACCTTTCACACCAAAACATGTCAATTTCTAGGAGACAGAAACTGCTTCACCAAACAGCATAATGGCCGATCACTGAAACTGCAGCCAAAGCTGAATATAATTGACTTAAGAAGACACAAATAAAACGTTCAGACATCTAAAAGTTGTACCTAAGGATGAATCAAGAATTAATTCTGACAGAGGTGATCTTAGATCAAATTTAGAGCCACATTTTTTTATGAGAGCAGAAAAAAAAGGATGAAACAGGCAAACAAAGACTGTTTCAATATTTTGTTGTTAAATATATTAAATAAGCCACAGAACCAAAAAGCCACCTCTGGCAAGTTGCAGACCCTTAATCTAACAAATGAAAGCTGTGATTCTGTCTCAGTGCAGAAGAAGCTAAAACTGTTAAAACTTCATTTTCAATTAATTGTAAAGTGAAACCATAAAATTAAAACATTTAATTGGTCCGAGGGCCAGCATATGTCATCATAAGAAATGTATTTAGGGTTCCCTGGGCAGTTCTAGACAGGGGTCATGTGATTGACCAGGGCCGGCTCTAAAGGGGCACTGGCCCCTGATACGACGCCTGTCTAGAACTACCCATGCTTCCTGATATCATAGCTGATTTTACTCAATTTTTCCATGATGCCACACAAGGAAAAAGAATTTCAGGCAATGTCCTCAAATGTTGGGAACTGACCAGAAACTTATGACATCCTAATTTGAACTTTTCATCTTTCCCCCCCAAAACAATCTAATAATTGTAATTCACATGAACTGAAAATTTTATTTAAACTAATTGCTGTAATATGACAAAACTGAACGTAGTGTGACAAAACTACATCCAAAGTAAGACTGACTGTTTCTACTTCACCAGCTCTAGAGGCTAGTTGCTACTGATCAGCTGGAAAAATACCGTCTCCTGTGTCTCTTTAAATGGGAACGCCCTGCCTCGTATCTCTGCAGATAAGTTAAGGGCAAAACAAAGATGGAAAGAATGTGCTTGAAAACAAAGCCCACAGGCAGGAACAGAGGACTTAGTGGTGACATTACTTGGTGACTATTAATATCTGCGTGAGGTGTGCAGCCGGTCATGATTAGAAAAAGCTGCTCCTTTTTTTTTCTGGATAGCGCCGCTGACTGCTAATCCATTTAAATCCATTTATGGGCTCTCTGATGTTGTGTATTCGAGTCGCACTTTGAAGTTTCATTATGCCATATGCAGCACAGAATTCAAGACATGCAAACACATCCATTGACTCGCTGGTGATTTCTACCGGTCATTAAACATCTGCCATTATAATCTTTGAAAAGCCCCCAGGTGCCTGCTGCCAAATAGAGACCTCTTTATTGAAGACAGCTGTAAGGTTACCAGACATTACGGATCACTCAACTAAGTATTATTTAATTTCAACCTTATCACCATAGAGCAGAGAGCCCCCTGCTCGGTGTCTAAATCCAGCCTCGCAACTCACCTCCTCCCAAACAGGGAACACGCAGGGCCCCCTCGGTTTCCTAACAAGAAGAAGATTGTTGATTTTCTGTGGCTTTCGTCTTGAGAACCTCTAATTTGAATCATTAAGATTCAAGCCATCGGGCAGTCAGAAAATTAAGGATTTATGAGTGAAATATTTTTTTCTTACTTATATCAGTAACATCTGTCATGCTTCCCACACTCACATCGAATACTGACTGCTTCATTTTTAAATAGAAATTCAACAATCGTTATGATAATTTCAGAAAACGAGTCCGTGCACGAATCATGAAAATGACTCGACAGGATGCAGAATCCAAACAATCTCTGGATTTTTTCCAGCACATTATCAAGCTTGTGACCAGGCTGCTTTCCCAGTGAGGCAGAGATGGGTGCTGATGGAGAGGCTTCAAAAGCAGGACAAAAACAACAGGATGACAAATGTGACTTTGATGGGAGATTATCGAGCAAGAAAGCTGGAATGGTTTCTGAGAATACTCACTCTACAATTTGCAGGGTTATTTCATTAAAATAAATGCTGGCTTTATGTTGCTGGGATAGATGTTGGGTGTTTTTTTTTTTTTACCAGTTAGTGAAAATTTGTGATTAGAAAAAGCCTACACCTTCTTCAGAGTCCGCCATTTTGACCATGCTGCACATGGATTCAATGGCCTCCGTATTTATGCTGTTGCCTCCGATGTCAGAGTTTACATTATCGGAGAAGTCGGGATTTCAACCTTGACGTTGTTCGCAACTCCACTTACAAACATTGTTTTAAGCTTTGCCAAGTGATTTTTCTGACCTGGAATCGGAATTTCCCAGGTTCTGACTACAACTGGAACGCATCATTTGCCATTATGTTTATGTAAGGTTTAAGTGTTTGAATGTCATGTTCAATAATATGATATCTTGTTGCCTTCCACGATGAAGATATTGGCTTTGCATCCTGCCAGAGCATTTCCTTGTCATCTGGAAATTGGTACCAACTGAGATCCTGCAAGGGTTAAACAGAATACACAATGAATAGATTATTACTTTAATCTAAGTATGACTTGGTTACAAACCCAGGTTCTGGGTTATTGTTTTCAACACACTCAGTTGCACTTTTATTCACTGTAAGCCATTTCTTGAGGGTCTTGACAATATAACCAAGTATGATGGATCAAACCCAACCTTGCTATGTTTCCTTCCCAGGCCTTGTCTGGGTTAAGATCCAGGCTGGGTTGCTAGGTAAAATCAACATTTTTTATTGATGTTGTATCCTAAGATCCGGTGTTGAATTTCTTTTTCAATGATCCTTATTTAGTTTGAGCAAAATGTAAAAAACACACAAATTGAATTAAAATCACAAATATTAACTGTCCCAAAATATGAGTTTCTCAACCTTTCACAGGAACTCCCGCCCTGTTGTATTTCACGAAGAAAAGAGCAATTTGAGGGAAAAGATTGTATCATAGCAACTGGCCTGATTCAAGGAAGCTCTAAATCATGAGGTGCAAGAGGCGTGTGTTGCCAAGCTCCAGAAATCATTACACCTTTAATAAAAAGGTTAGTCTTATCTCGGCAGCCAGTGTGATTGCCACCTGAAGGTATTGAGATTATGTATTTTGGAGTGGAAATAAACACATACTGCATGGCTGATGCCAGGTTATTTATTCTGTAATTAGCTTTAACACTAAACAGAGGGAAGTTTTTTCTTTTACAGATAAATTATCCAAATAATCACTTTTAGTAAACACATAAAGCTGTAACATGGATACCAATTGTTTCTGGGACATAAAACAAGAAAACTAAGTAAACTGAATATATGTAATAGACACGCGGTCCAGTTATCAGATATTCAAGTTATAAGCGTGTGTGTGTGTGTGTTCCTGTTTGCTTAAACTATCCTGGTAAGGGCAAAAGTAAAGCCTGGTGACCTGCCAGGCTTATAATACACTGGGGGGAAATACTCAGTGACACAGACGTGTTTCCATAATGTCAATGGAGACGGACTTTACGTAGTTTTTAGTAAACTTAAATAATACTTAATATTTTTGACAACTTTCCAAATTCCATACTGGAGTTTTATCTCAAAATGCTGGTAAAGAGTTTTTAAAAAAATTTTATTATTTCATTCAAGAAATTAAAATCTTCTTCCAAACACCCACTTTTACCCTTTTCATTATGGCTCACTGAATCGTGTAACTCTGTGACCAGAGATTCAACCATCTGCGGCAGACCAAGAACACGTCTGGGCACAGTGGGTGAACCACACATTACAGTCTGGATAAGATGTCATTGGTGAAGATTTTATATTTCACCAATATAAAACAAGGCATATGATGAATCCAAAAAGTGTTAAAAGTTTCTTTCAAACTAATTTTGTGGCCCTGATTTAGCTCCATACATGGGTCCACTTTACTGCAAATAAAAGTTATCCAAAAATCTGATCCAGAGGATGAAAAGCAAAATGTAACTTAAATTAGCCTGACAACCGTGGGTGGAAGCTCAGCCAGAGAGAAAATGTAACTAAATAGGATTGAAATGACATCTATGTCTCACTGTTTCATTTTCTATTAAAAATAGACCTCACACTGTGCATGTTGTTGCATGAAATCAATAATGTAGAGCATTCTTGATTAGAGGCAGCTTGGCTTCAAATTAAACATTGAGTTAAGCAAACTACAAATGTCTTTGTGCTTTACATTTACCACTTTGTCCTTGCAAGCTAGTTTGATGTCACCTTTACTTTCCAACTCCCACATGTCTGGCCTTGCAGCTCAGGGAAAAGGAGTTTACAAACACTGTCAGATGTGATTTATCTTCCCTTTAAATTGCAATAATTTGCAATCGAATTGCTTCTCTTGGAAAATAGAAAGAGTGCGTAAAAAAGCAAAAAACTGAAACATCAAGGGACTCCAAAATAATGTTGTCTCCTTCACCAAACAAGTGATGTTTCAAGTACTGCTGCTTTTCATCATGCTGTTTACTCGTTTGGGCCACCACCTGCTCTCTGGTTTTTGATCCATGAGGTTAAGAGTTTATACCGGTTTGCATTATGCCTCTATAACCAAAACCCAATTTTTTATATTCGCTATCTGTAAGACAGCAACTCCAAATCAATATATGCTGTAAATACTCTTTTAACGTCACCCATCAATAATTATCTACCAAAATGGCCCGCAAGTCCTGAAATAAAAGCAAGAGATAAAAACAAATCCCCAAATTACTCAAGCAACACTTTTAAACTGCTTCTTTTCTAACTTCCTGTTGCAGTTAGCTGTGATGCAGCACTGATACCAGAAACGGCAGTGTGAGATTCTTTTGGGGTTTTTCAAATTAAAAATATTTTTTTTTCCATTCAAGAAATTTTGGGAAATTTTTTTTTGTTAGGAACTGAGATCGCCGTCTCTATAAAGGTAATGAAACAACGAAACAAAAACAATGACAAAGTTATTTATGTGGTTGTCCATTATAACTGGAAAACCATTTATTGACATGACAGCACTCAAACCATTCACCAGATGTTAATATGTCTTTCTTCCAGCAGAAAAAGGTTTTAAAATACAAAGAAATCGCTTACAAACTAAACTTATCAGGGGTATTAATCATTTTTGGCTCAACTTAACCTTTTTCAATGTCATACTCTAAATCAAACTGCCGAATAAGCAAATTGAGTAATTTTGCTCATGACAACATATGACCTTTTCTGATGCTAGTCTAAAGTTTGCATGTCCTTTAGTCACCACTAGGGGAGCTGCAGAGCCAAAAGCTCCGTCTGCCCCCTCAGTTCAATTTACGGACAGTTTTAAATGACACATACACATTGTGTTATAATGCAATGAAGAGTTAACTTCAACTTACAAATTTTGGTTCCATTTTATTTATTTTTCCATTTCTTTAAAAAAACAAAATGTTTGATTCCCTCTGCTCTCTTGGGTGCATCTTGGGTGATCACAGATACAGTTTGTATTTAAATTTCAAACTTTCTTCCTTTGTTCTGTAGCTATTTACCAAATGACAAAACATATTTTGTGTAAAATAATTAGTGTCGCTTATAAAAATGTTTTATGTATTTTGCATTTGACTGAAAGGTGCTTTAAGAATTAATTGGATCTACAGTCTATTTTTCAGCAGAGAAACTTCTTATTTTCATCATGCTCTTTGTCTCTGTGCGCCGCTTCCATGGAAACAAGTTTTACACGGAGAAGAGCTCTTTTTCTCTCTCTGTATTTGTGTATGTGAATGTGTGAGTGCTGGTGCACACATCATGCTGATTTCAAGGCTCTAAAAATAACACAAGTGCTAATTAAAAGCATACATGGAAGAAATAACTGAGGAAGGTAAACATTAGCTCACAGCTCATTAAAAAAGACAAATGGTGTGAACAATGATTACATTGACCTTCCACAGGTTACTGAGGCTCGACTTTGATTTCCTATGAAGTGTGAAACAATTACAGGAATGGGGGTATTCTTAGAAAAAGGTATTTGAAACCATAACTTTCGGAAAAATCCATGCAGGGATAATAATTTATGTTCAAGACAATGTTTCTAAAAGTGGTGGGATAAAAAAAAAGAAAAAAATCAAGCATTAAGTCTATAAATGAAGACAAATATGCAGTACCTTTAGACACTTTTCTCAACTTAATAATCGAAAGCACTTCTTGGTGATGATAAAGTGAATAAATGAATGAACAAATGCATGACATATTATATTTATTCGCATGAGACAAAAAGCAAAACACAACTGTGTTAAACAGGGAAATGATTGCAATGCATTTATTTTTCTTTAACCTTTGCTAACTGGATGGAATAACAATATAACATTCTACACATGTAAAAATCATAGAATGATGAAGGCAATAAAATTCTGTGAAAAACTGTACAAGCTGACTATGTTTCTGCTTTTAAATGAAGGTCACCTTCAAATGTTCCTCCAAAGAGTTCATATTAGCTATGCTTCCAAGCATGACTGCTCCATCACATTTATGCAAATACCTTAACAGAGGTCAGACACAACCCAGGTATTCACCTAGCTACACCACTCACACTGTTTACAACTGTGCAGACGGAACTTGGCACTTCCAGCAGAAGGTAAGTCCACCTGCCTCATAAACTCATATGTCACTCCCGTGTAGAATATATCTTTTAGATTTTGATTCCTGTATTCCACTATATTTTAGGGCAAAATGAAGAGCTCTGATAAGTCACTGGGGATAGACACAGAGGAAGAAGGTAACGTCCTGAAGCAAGAAAATACCTCAGAGGCATCCCATAACATAACCCCACTTCTGCTGGACTCATGGAAGCCATACAAGGGACCCCGTGCAAATGTAAAAGGTCAGTGAGGTGAAAAATGAGCAAATCTTTAGTTCAAAAACTAATAATCTGGAAAAGTATCTGTAATATTTCATTTTAGCTATTGATAAGTTCAAGGACAAGTTAGTCAATATGCATCAAGCTCATGAAGATGGTAAATAATATTTTCTGATTTGTCAACATGCAATTTCTGAAGATTTCCCATGTAGATTTAAGGTCAAAAGAGGTTAATTAGGTTTTCTGAAATGCAGAAGTGATGCACAAGTACAACAAAGTTAAGGAATCTGACCATGAATGTTTCTTTTCACAATTTTCCTTACTAGCAAGCGTGCATCCTTGCATGAATCTCCTTTCCTCTATTTTATTGCTATTACAATAGTAATTTGTCTCTAACACTTATCTTTCTGCATTAACATTTTTTGAAGAAGTGGGAAAAAGTCATTCTGTTCTGTTTGCTCTTGCGTCGTCCTCTACCTAAATGTCTGTCTGCAAATGCTTTGTAATGCAAATCAGGAAGGAATAGAGAAAGTTTCCAAATGGAAATGAAATCTTTGTGTGGCGCAGATATTAAAGGCATTTTGATTTTTCACATGTCACATGACTTTTTGTCTTTAAAGAGCAGCTGGTAAAGCTGAGAGATTGTTTGGAAAGCATCTGCCGGATTCAGTGGTATGGATTTGCCATTTTGGGCATTTTGACAGCTGTCCTAAGTTTCCTCATGGACTTCAGTGTGGCAAAGCTGCTACAAGGTAAACAAACATACACACATATTGGCAGGTTCTGTGAGTCATAGTCTAAGGCAGCATAAAAACGTTTCTAACAAAGGTATTCACATTTTTTCATTACAAATGCACGCTCCAAGGTGTTTTGTTTGACATTTATGTGACAAATCGACAAAAAAGCAATTGTGAGGTAGAAAGATCAGTTTGGATGGTTTTTAAAAAATTTTACAACAAAAAATATTAATTGCAGTGCTGTGGTTATGTTTAGGGTCATTGTCCTGCTGGAGTTTGAGTCTTAAGTCTTTTGTTGCCTCCACAAGGTTTACTTCCAAGATTTTCTGGTATTCAGCTCTATCCATCTGCCCATAAACTCTCATTAACATGCCTGTCCCTGCTGAGGAAAAGCATCCAGACATTATGATGCTACAACTGTCATGTTTCACTTTGGGAATGATGTATTCAGGGTGAAGTGCAGTGCTAATCATCCTCTACACAAAGCATTTTGAATGGTGTCTAAACAGTCCATATTTGGTCTCATCTGAGCAGAAAAGTTTTACATTTAACGTGTCCCTACTTGACCTGTGGTAAACTGAAAACAGGATTTTGAAAATGCTTATCTTGACAACAAGTTTCTCTTTGACACTATTCCATGAAGCCCTGATTTGCGGTTGGACTTCATTGGTGAGGAAGGCAATATAACGAGGACGAGTATTTACTGAATGTAGAGCAAATACAAAATGGAGGTGCAGAGGAGGATGACTCTGTGCTCTTTTGTTTCATTCTCAGCTCATCTGTGGCTTTATGAGAAGCTGGATGGCCACGTTCTTCTGCAGTTCCTCTGCTGGACACTATACCCAGCATGCATCTGTGCTTTCGCCTCAACTTTTTCCCATAACATCTGCCCCTTCTCCACAGGTTTGTCCAGAAGCAATTACAATACATTGCCTATATCTCTGATGGAACTCCCTCTAGGGATTTCTCCATGAATATGGTGGGGCCCTATCATAGGTGAACTATGAATACCGTTACCATCAGTATTGTCTTAGAAAACATCAATAGAAGATAAATAAGTGTATTTTCCCTGTCATTTGGTTTCTTTTGTTTCTTTTAGAAATATATATTCCTGATCAAAATTAAATGGCATTGAGATTTTAAAAAATCCACAATGATTTTTGACAAAATCTTTCTTGCTTCATGTAATCCCAATAAATCTGGCTTTGTTGGCACTGAAATGTCAGTGTTTATGTTTTTATACACTATATTGCCAAAAGTATTTGCTCACTCATCCAAATTGTCTGAATCAGATGTTCCAAGCACTTCCACAAGTGTATAAAATTAAGCAGCTAGGCATGCAGACTGTTTTTACAAAGACTTGTGAAAGAATGAGTCGCTCTAAGGAGCTCAGTGAATTCCAGTGAGGAACTGTGATAGGACGCCACCTGTGTAACAAATCCAGTCGTGAAATTTCCTCGCTCTTAAATATTCTAAGAAAATGGAAGTGTTTGCGAACAACAGCAACTCAGCCATGAAGTGATCGGCCATGTAAACTGACTGAGTGGGTTCAGTGGATGCTGAAGCTTATAGTGCGAAGAGATCACCAACTTTCTGCAGAGTCAATCACTACAGACCTCCAACCTTTATGTGGCCTTCAGATTAGCTGAAGATCAGTGCACAGAGAGCTTCATGGGATGGATTTCCATAATCCAACAGCTGCATCCAAACCAAACATCACCAAGTCAGCTGCAGTGATGTAAAGCCACCGCTACTGGACTCCAGAGCAGTGAAGGTGTATTCTCTGGAGTGACGAATCACGCTTCTCCATTTGACAATCTGATGGACGAGTCTGGGTTTGGCGGTTGCCAGGAGAACTGACGATTGTCTGATTGCATTGTGTTGAAGCTGTTCTAGCTGCAACGGAGGGACCAAAGTCCTACTGAACCCTATGGATTAGAAATGGGATGTCACTGTCACTTAAGCTCATTTGTGAGTCAAGGCAGGTGGGCGAATACTTTTGGCAACATTGCGTATCTCAGCAAAACTAGGTACCTTATTTATCTTTCTCTTTCAGTGAAAGACTATGACATGAAATTTGGAGAAACTTCTTTATAACAGCAAATTAAATATTCTACAAGGCTTCAGTTTCAGCCTCTTCGATTGCCTGCCTTTCTCAGAATCCCTGAAGTATTATTCTAAGCTAAATCTTGTTTTTCCTTTTTATTTTTGGTCAGGCTCCGGTATACCAGAAGTGAGAACCATGCTGGCCGGCATTGAAGTACCTCATTACTTGTCTCTCACTAATATGTTCACTAAGTTTCTGGGTCTTATCTGCACACTGGCTGCAGGCAGCACTGTTTTTCTTGGCAAAGTTGTAAGTAAGAACTTGGAGCAACAATTTTCTACACAGGAATCAGAATATAGGTGTACTCATGCAGCTAATACACACTGCAGGTGTTTTTTTGTTTTTGTTTTTACAACTTTCTGCCTCTTAACCTCTTAAATTCAGGGTCCATTTGTGCATCTTTCCACCATGTTAGGAGCCTATTTGGACAGGCTCTGCAGACTCATGCAAGGCAAAAAGAAGGTAAAACCATCTATGTGGTCAAATGATTAAATCCTATAGGTTCATCCCATTCAAGTCTAGAAGTACATATGGTAAATCCATATAGTTATATAAAAATATTCACTGATTTTCAGGAAATCATTTAGGATTTTCCACCATTTTTTCCCCCTCAATATTTCACCAGTAAAAGTTATGGTTTTTCTGTCTGGGCAAAACACAAAATATCAGCTGCAGTTGGTTTGTGTAGATGTGGAGGTCTGAAAGAGAACTATTCACCACAACAAGTGTTGTACGATCTCCAGGAGGCAGGAACAGAGATGATGGTCGTAGCTGCTGGGGTTGGAGTAGCAAGCTGCTTTGGAGCGCCCATCAGTGGTGAGAGAAATTGATGTAAAGAACATATTAAATGCATGTGCCACATTGGTTTACTTCATATAGATTTAATGCATCTTACATTTATTTTGTTTCTGGAGGATCACACACAGTGTCTTAACTGTGTGTAGTGAGAAATTTGTCCTAAAAATAGACTTTATGTCTCTCAGATTCTGTCTTTGGTATTTGTTGTAGATCAGTAAAGACATGCTGATTAAAACAGCGGCGCCTAATGCGCCATTTTAAAACAGATTCTTCAATAAATTGTCTTTTTTTTCATTGACACAGCATTTGCTCATCTATTTAGTCTTTTTGAAAAATTGATAGAGTTCAAAATAAAGCAACACACACAGAATCAGTCTGAAAGTATGATGGTTCTTGCAGACCTTGCTACTGTGGACAGTTCTCTAGTTTTTTTTTCTTAGTTTTACATTTGTACATATTCTGTAATTAGTGAAGAAACAATAAACCCAGGTGTAACTACTCTGTGCTCTACTTCACAGCTTTGAATCAAGTCTCATTGTAAGGTAGTTCCAATGTCAAAACACAATGAGAGTTTTACTGATTTATTTTGATTTTAAACACATTGAAAAAAATAAAATAAAATAACCCATCGAACTTAAAAAGTGTAGTTAATTTTGTAAAGTGATCAAATTAAGTTTATCCAAGTAAATATATAAAGTTTATGAAGTGATCATGTTAAGCAATCTTCATTTAATTACATGTAGCAAATCAATAAAGTTTGAGCCCCATTTTCTTTTTTTTCAGTGCAGACAAAAGTTTAGAAAAAAGTTTACAATATGTTTCAAAGAAACTCTGCTCATAGTAGATCAACTAGGTTCAGGTCTCACCTGTCAAAGTGTCATTTATTTTAGTTGACTGTCCCATGTTGTCTAAATGCTGTGGAAAATAATAATGATAAATGCAGCTTTGCTATGCTTACAGTGCTTACGCTGTAAAAACACAAGGGGGCGCCCCATCTCCATTGACACATGCAAGTAATCAATGAAAAAACGTTTAGTCTTTTTGAATGAGTGCACTTGCTTGTGCCAAGCCCTGATGGCGCCCTGGGCACAGAACCATGTTGCACATAACACAAGCCAATTATCTGACTACAGATGTTGGGACAAGCAGCCACAAGACATTGAAAAATGTTGAAAGACCACCAGGGGTCTCAGAGAAATATTGATAAAGCAAATCTTAATACACAACAAGAAAGCCTTGCTTTACACTAACCCTATATTTATAGAAATTGAGGGAAAATATATATGAATAAAAAAATTTAACATACCTTTTCCATACAAGTAAGGATCCAGCCAGCATACGTAGGTGGGCCCTATACGGGGAAAAGGAGGGCAGACAATATGGGTCCTACACGGGTTTGCCCATGTAGGGCCACCGCCATGTAGGGCCCATGTAGGCAGTGGGACCCATATTATCTGCCCTCCTTTTCCCCATATGGGGCCCACCTACGTATGCTGGCTGGGGAGAAGGTATTTTTCTAAATCCACTCTTTCAACGTTTTTCTCCTCTATGTCTATTTGTTCATCTTTTTTTCCTTCGCAACAGTTCTTGACCCCAGAGTTTGCGACCAGCACTGCGATGACACAACTAACATAAAGACAGATTGTGTTGTAATACCTGAAAAAGAACATGCATGACTCTCAACACAGGAAACTATCCAACAACACTAGTAATGTACATATTTGTAATATATTTTTGCCCATTTGTGGTGCAGGTGTGCTGTTCAGCGTGGAGGTGATGAGCTCTCACTTTGCCCTGAGGCACTACTGCCCCTGTTTCTTCTCGGCTGCCTGTGGGGGTCTGACCTTCCACCTGCTGCTGTTGTGGAGCAGAGATGGAGGTGAAGGGTCTGTCAGTCGAAACTCAATGTCAGCGTTGTCTGGGTTCGATGTGATTATAGTTCAGAAAGCAAATTTTATAACACTTTTCTAAGTGTTTGAACTGAAGTTCTGTTACTTAAGGTTATAAGCTGTATGAGCAGGAAATGAGACTGTGTCTTTTTTGAGTCGGTCTAATCTACAGGTAAATGTAACACTTCAACATGTTCACTTGGCAGCAGTGTTGTAAGTAATCGAATAACTTGCAGTGTCAATTACCTGGAAAAAACTATCCAATGCATTTGGGGTAACTGTAAATTTCATTAAAATATCAGTGCAATAATGTGAGTGAATATTAGATATTTCCCCGGCTGTTGACTCCAATTTGCTTTGCGTCCGCAGAGACTCTTCAGGCGTTGTTCAAAACCAATTTCCCCACCGCTTCACCTTTCTTCCCACTGGAGATCCTGCTGTTTGCTTTACTGGGGTTAGTTGACTATGACAGCTTCTGCTTAGCAAGACAAAACCTCAATTTGTCTTTGGCTGCCTAATAAAAACTGACATTTGGTTTTAATATTATCAGTCGCATGGAGAATAAGGTCCTCTGTGTTTTCCCTCAGTTTTAATTAGCAGTTCTAGATTTTTTTCCCCCTCTCTTTTTTATCATTTCCTGGCCTCCTTTGCAACCCTTCCTCAGGTCTAATGACTTTCTGTCATCCTCTTCTGCCTGATTGAAAACGACTCCCGGGTTTCTCATTCTGCACTGTGTCGCTGTCTGAAAACAGGCTGCTCTGCGGGGCCGTGAGCCGCTGCTACCTCTTCTGCCACCGCTGGATCCTAAAGTTCACCAAAACGAATCGGCTCTTCGTTGCGATGCTGACGAAAGAGTGAGGCTTCTTTACAATGCGACAGCCAGAATGTGAGGCATCGCTGCCTCACATTCTGAGGCAGCGATGAGTCACCTGCAGTGCCTTTTAAAAGCATCCATAGTGATACTATTGATCTACTTTTCATTTACTAGCTTCTTTTCTAAAAGAGCATCCGAATGATTCACAGTTAAAAAACCAAATGTCTGTGTTGTGTGAAAACCTCTCTGCAGGAAGGGTCTGTACTCTGGTCTGGTTGTTTTCTTTCTGGCGACGCTGACGTTTCCCCACTCTGCAGGTCAATACATGGCCTCTAAGGTGAGAGTCAAAAGCATTTAAAAGCTGAGCCACACGATCAATAAGCTGGATCTATTTGTTTGTTATGGGTAAATTGTTTAAAATGGGAGTAGTCTTTGATTTTTCTGTACCTGGAGAAGGATACGTGCTTTTCAAGTTTCTTTTACAGATAAAATGTGGGGTACATATTAATTCAGCCTTCTAACCACCTGTGCTCCTTCGCAACTCTTTTCATTTCATGTTCTCTAACAAACTTCTTACCAGCTAGAGTCACAATGAGGAGAAAAGTTCACACAAGTGGAACCTATTTACTAATCGGTGACTCATGGTGACAATTGGAATTTAAAGAGTATAGTGGGCTGAATACATGTGCATCCCACTCTTCTCAGGTTTTCATTAGCAAAACATTTTAGAAAATGGTCCATAATGGATGTTTGTGTAATGTATAGTCTTTTGAACATGGACAGTATGAAGCAGCTGATCTGCGGTAAATGCACCCCAAATTCATTTCAGTTTCCAGCCCAAAAAATGTCGGTGGGATGAGGGGGAATAAGCACCATCTTACTTATGGGTTTGCTTGTTTCACACCAGCTTCGGTTGAGGCCAGCCTGTAATCTAAATGTCACTTATCTGTGTACCAGTGCACCACAAAGCAGCTCCTCACTTCCCTCCTGGACAGCAGACAATGGAGCTCTCAGACCCACAATGCATCTGTGCGACTGGAACTGGAATCGCTGGAGTGGAGCTCATCAGGAGCCCCCATTTTCCTGTCCCTGGCTTTCTTTCTGCTCATGAAGGTACAAATAATTCAAAGGTCAATTATGGACCTGCTCTTTTCTATCAGCCTTCCAACTCCTCAAAGGCATAAAGGCATTAACATTTTCACAATGGAAAACGCAAACAAAAGCCGTTTTAACCTTTCAGGCAGAAATGTTGTCTGACACGTAATATTTAGACACCATTGCTGCAGATGCGGGGCTGCACAGTGGCGCAGTTGGTAGAGCTGTTGTCTTGCAGCAAGAAGGTTCTGGGTTCGATTCCCGGCCCGGGGTCTTTCTGCATGGAGTTTGCATGTTCTCCCTGTGCATGCGTGAGTTCTCTCCGGGTACTCCGGCTTCCTCCCACAGTCCAAAAACATTACTGTCAGGTTAATTGGCCTCTCTAAATTCTCCATAGGTGTGTGTGTGTGTGTGTGCATGTTTGTTTGTCCTGTCTGTCTCTGTGTTGCCCTGCTACAGACTGGCGACCTGTCCAGGGTGACCCCGCCTCTCGCCTGGAGATAGACACCAGCATCCCTCCTGACCCCACTAAGGGGCAAGGGTGTCAGAAAATAGATGGATATAGATGGAAAATAGATGGATGGATGCTGAAGATACAAGGAGTGATTTTATTGACTTTTTTTTCATGCAAAAGAAATGTTTTGAATGTAGAAGTTTGTTCCTTTGGAGGAACTTCTGACACCCTCTCGATCTCAAATTTAACACATACTTGAGTGCAGTTTGTGGTTTGTTTACTACGGCTTCCTTCTTCATACTGCATCCAAACGGAAATGAGTCAGATTCAGTATTCATGAGAGCAAAAACTGAGTGGCACACACACACTTACTTCCCTGCGTTCAAGTTGCGAATGACTCATCCTCTGTGCAGGTGTCAGCAGAGCTGCAAGGATTTAACCATTTTGTTCCTCTGTTGTTGGTTCTGAGATGTGGATGTTGGTCCTGGCCTGCACGCTGCCGCTGCCAGCGGGATACTTCATGCCTGTGTTTGCCTATGGTGAGTGACGGGACACAACCTAAACAAGACATTCAAGCTCTCCGGACACATAAAATGGGTCATGTTTAAATGTACGTTTTTCAGTCCAATCAGGACAGAGATCTTTGCAGTATGACCACGTTTCTCTCACTGCATCAACATGAAGTTATGATTCTGAAATGAGGCGGAAACAGCTACTAAATCAGCAGTAATTTTCAAATGCTTATTGTCATCTTCCTAAAACCCTGAGTACCACTTTACAGTAAGGCTCCTCTTTGCAAATTGCTACTAAATAGTTTGTAGATATGTTATCTGTTCATCTATAAATGCTATAAAATCCATTAATAACTGTTTATTATGCAGTAATTGAGCACGAGAAGGAGACTACATGCTAAAGACATATGTTTCTAAATATTAATTGTGCCCACAAATTAGTCTAATATGTTTAGAATAACAACTCTAGATAAGATATAGGTGAACAGACTTGATTCACTGTTTGGCAAGAAACAAGCAGATTTTTTTTCTCCTTCCAATCCTTAATAAATGCATAATAAATTGTTATTTGTGTTTGATAAAGGCTTTTAACAAGGGGAGCCTTATTGTAAAGTGGTCTTATTGGCCTGTCATTTTTTGCCAAAGTAATTTTTTTTATGCCTAATTCATCTTTTGACAAAAAAAGAGGTGGTGATTTGTTTATTTTGCCAAAATCACTTTTGGCGTATAAAAAGGTGATGACATAATGTTAGACTAAGAAGCCTTTATATCTGAATGAAGTCTCATTCAAACATCTGACTGGAAGCGTGCAGCAACAGGTGGGGGAGGGATGGATCTGTATTGATTTGTATCTAATGCAGGCAGAGAAAACGCCACTGATTCCAGTAGAAATGACAGAAAACCTTTAAAAATGCAGATGGTTTTGGAATTTAGTTTTAGAGTGGAATTTGAAACAAACTTTTGAAAGCCTTGGTTTTTAATGTTGATACCAGGAACTGGTGAGTCCAAACTCATCAGATATTCTGTGTATGTAAAGACTCAGAGAGCTTTTTTTCTTCCTCAGGGGCAACTCTGGGCCGTCTGTTTGGAGAAGGAGTTGCCTATGTTACCAGTGGTAGAAATGTTTTAGGACAGGAGTGGACATCTGTAAATCCTGGAGGCTATGCACTTGCAGGTAGAGCAATGCAATCTATATTTTTTTACTCCTGATACACATGTGAGGACAACATTGTTTCAACCTCTTCAATATGATAATTTAGTAACTAATGAAAAACAAATTTTTATTGTCACTAAGAATAAATTAGAAAAAAACCACCAAAGAATTAAAACTTTGAATAGGGTTTACAATTTTCCTGAAGGAATATCCCAAAGGGATTAATAATGTTTCTGTCTTTTTATCTGTCTGTCTGGCTGCCTGCCAACTTTTATTTTTTGTTTTTTTTGCTGTGAGATTCTGAGACTTTATCAATAATAGTTCCCTTACCCGCTGAAAAAAATGTGATAACATGAGTTATTTTTAATAAATAGGGTGTTAGTGGGTTTTTTGGAAAGTAAATAGTAGTATTGTAATGTATTGTAATGTATAGTATTGTAATGTAGCCAACACAAAACTAAGATTCTTATCAATGTTCTCACGAACATTGATAAGAAGTTAATTTGATCATTGGTTCTGCCTCGCAGGTGCAGCTGCCTTCTCCGGTGCCGTCACCCACACTCTGTCCCCGGCTCTGCTGGCTGTGGAGTTAACAGGGCAGTTCACCCACGCTGTCCCGGTCCTCCTGTCCACTCTGCTGGCCAACGCCCTGTCACGCTCCGGGAATCGCCTGTCTTTCTACGATGGCCTTTCTATCAGTAAGAAGCTCCCACACCTGCCCTCGTTGAAGAAGGCGTGTCCACAGTAAGGAGAACCAAAGGGCAAAATGCTATGAAACGTCCTTAAGGCTCTAACCTAAAATTTACAGAAAAAATGAAGCTCAGTTTAGTTAATTTATTTATTGCAAACAAAATAAAAACCATAATGTCATTTTGTTTTTGACAAGTTGTTTGTTGCAGCTGAATTCAATAACATCAACAGTTGGAAGACAAATACTGTTTTCCTGTCTGATGATACACTTGTAGCATCCCCAGATGGTTTTTGTCTGAGGTTCTGTGTAATTTGTGTCCTTTTAGGCTTCCGTCCACACCACTGGGACTGGTCATGGGGGTGAAATCAGTGCAGCTTCAGAAAGCAGCTGGGCCAGCAGAGGTTCAGTCTGCTGTCAGGAACAGCAGTGAAGCACAAATCCCTGTGGTGGACTCGCACGGTACGCAAAGAGCTGCAAATACACAAACACTCCACTGACTCAGACCACACCCACAGAAAGCAAAGACAGGAGAAGTGTGGTGGATTACATGCACACAATTTACAGCGTTCTTTAGAAAGTGCTGTGAAACTCACTATTACTCTGTGACACTGAAACAGTTCAGCGGAGTGAAAGCGCTCACAGAGAAGACAATTTTGTGAAAATAGACTTCTGAGCCTTTCAGCAGCAATCATAGGGGCAATTTTTATGTCTGGAACTTTTGAACCATCAGAATCCTGATTGCCTTACTTAAACCACCTATGAAGAAAATGTCTTTTGGTTCTGCTTTGGTTTTGTCAGAGTCGCAGGTTTTTCTGGGCTCCGTTCTGCGGTCGGAGCTGCTGCTGTTCCTGCATCGCTGTCAGACTCAGGTAAACTGGTGCATACAAAGGGAGGGATTGCGGCAAAGTGTATAGAGGAGCTGTTTAGAAAGCAGTCCTTGTCTTTAAAATCCCCTTGGGTGAAAAAAAATGGAGGATGGAAGCATGATGGACTGCCGAGAGTCTGATGTAAAAGCTCATTTTATTACAGCTCACATCCATCTCAAGGCAACATCTATTCACAAATAAATGCTGCTTATCAAATAATTGCACCGCAGCTTGGGTCAAGGATTAAGTTCAAGAATATATGAAAGGAGACTTTTAAGAGGTCAGGAAGAACAGCTGAGGCTGAATCCTACTTCATAAACTGAATGATTATTGCTTTTGTGCAGCGCTTCGAGGGACGACTGGACGAGGTTTGCAGCATACAGCCAAACTCAGTCGTGGTGTCGCCTCACAACACAGTGCAGGAGGTAAGGAGACACATAACATACTAAATCAACTTCAGGCTAAAGGTGGGATTCCACTTTTACACTGCAAAAACACAAAATCTTACCAAGTATTTTTGTCTAGTTTCTAGTGCAAATATCTTAGCACACTTAAAACGTAAATTATCAGCCAGGCACAGGAGTTTATTTTAAGTCAGTAATTCTTTAATGTTAATTAAAAGTATTTCACTTGGAGATTATTTTACTTTTAACATTGGAAAAATAGCTTGTAATAAGTGAAACAAATCTGCCAGTGGAACCGGTACCTTTGATCAGTATTAGCAAATTATTGACTAACATTGAGCTACTAAATCTTGCTAAGGAGAGTCTTGCAAGTTAGTTTTGTCTCATTTCAAGTGCACTAAGACATTTGCAGTAGAAATAGACACAAAAAACAAGTAGTAAGATTTAGAATTTTTGCAGTGCAAACTAAAATTCAAAATGTAAAAACATGTTACAACCCCAATTCCAACGAAGTTATGACATTGAATAAAACTTAGATGAAACAGAATAAGTTGATTAGTAAATCCTTTTCAGGCAGAATACACCACAAAGACAGGAGCGCGTTCAGCACTGAGCTTCTTACTTTTCCTGTAGCAATACTTGATAGGCGTTTGAGAACAGAGGACTAATTTTTGAAGCTTTGTTGGTGGAATGTTTTTCTGTTTTTCTTAGTGTATAGCTTCAGTTGACAGACTATTGGGGCCATACTTGAAGAAAAAAAAAAATAAATAAATAAAAAAAAAAAAATATATATATATATATATATATATATGAATAAATTTCTAATACTTTGACTTTATTCTTATATTACTATGTGCTTATTCTCACATTATTTTGACTTTATTCTCATACGACAAACATTACAAACGACACAAAGTGGCACACATTTTCAATGAACCTTAAAAATCTCCTCTATTCAACTGAATATAAGTTGAAAATCATCTCATTTTACTCAATGTCCTAACTTCATTGGAATTTGGTTGGCAATTCCAATGAAAAAGATATTTTTCTTCCTATAAGTATATATGCACTGTTTTTGTGTGGTTTTTTTAACTAAAGAAGAGTGTTGAGTGTTGTATTATCATTCTGAGTACTCTGAGACTCAACTGCTTTTCTGAGTGACACGTTTAGGGAAGAGACAGTCTCCATTGTGGTTTGTTTGAGCAAATAACGATCCGCAGCTCTGATCAACCCAAACAGTTTGTGTCCAGGATGTGCACGGTCTGAAGTGATGTTAGTCCTTATAAAATGGGAAAAATGTCCCATCATGAGTGGTAAATATTCCAATGTAACTAATACATATCCATGAATGATAAAGAATTATTAGCTTAAGACAAACTCCTGCATCTTGCTGAAGAGTTAGCTACAAATATCAAGTGAACTAAGATATTTGCACTTGATAGATCAAAAATACTTGGTAATATTTAATGTTCTTCCCACTGTGTGAATGTTTGGCATCAACTGTAAGTTTGTCTCCTTTCTCATGTTGAGAGAAAACTGGTCTTGACTCAGAGTTACATGAAAGCGCTGTGAGTGTGGCATTCAAAGCCCTCTGAGAATCATTCCCAGAACCTGCAGGTTTTTTGCAGCACTTCATGTTTCGTTTCGCTTTGAGCAACAGAAACATCTTTGCACAGCAGGGCAGTAAGCAGCAGATTGATAGAGCTCAGCACAGCGCAGCTTTTAGCACACGAGGCACACATTTCCCTCTTGACTCTGACGACCAGCAGCATCACACAAAGATAAGTAATTGAATTCAGAAGCTGGATGAAAACAGCCTAATTTCAGTCTGAAGTCCATGAGGAAAAAGACAGTGAAGAGAGTGAATATCTGTCATCGGAAATGCTGTTAGTATCATAAAACACTAACCTGAAACACAGACAGAAACATAATCTTGCACTCATTAGTAATAAGTTAAACAATTTCTACTCTTTGAAGAAAAAAAAAAAGAAATATTAAGAAATAAGGGCCTTAAAGAAAAACCCTCAGTGCCTTTGCCTTCTTCCCTTTGCAGGGTCCTTACAAAGAGACAGCTTAAAATCACAGGTTGTCTGTAAGGTTTGGGCTTCGGGGCTTAGATGGCCATGAAAGCATTTCTATGGCGTTTGCTATCCTATTTAGGTTTTTTTCTTAATTTTTTTGCTGAGTCCATCATGTTATGGCATCATCCAGTCTAATCATCAGAGGTTAAAAAAAACCCACCAACAAAAATTGATTAAGGTCAAAATTATGATAAAGGTAAACAGAAAGATAAAATTGCTAGAAGTTTTCAAGAGGTTTTCAAAAACTAAATGTTAAATTTAAAATTGTTTTTAATTTGGTTTTAATGTCTCCCATGCACAGGGAGAACATGCAAACTCTTTAAATCACCAAAAACCTGTTGAGAAATTTTATGCCTTAAGAAGGATTTTTTTGGTCACATATATAGTAAATTTATGGGTTGGATTTTTTTTTACTGCAAAATTGTGGTACAACAATTAAGAGTGTATGTGTATGGTTTTTACAGGATGCTACCAGGTGAACTAACTAATTTCTATGCATCAGTCGATGGAATGTTTTTTTTTTTTATCTATAGTTTCAGATCTCCTTTCTGTTTCAGGCCTACAACATACTGAGTGTTGCTCCAGCTCAGATCGTATTTGTGGCTGATGGAGGAAAGCTGGTGGGACAGATCACCTGGTCAGAGGTACTAAGTACTGAGTAATATGTGGGTTTTTACTGATCTCCACAAATACTCTTTAGACTCTATGTATGACCTCTGACACATTTATAATCAACTCTCTCTCTTCTTTCAGATGAAGAAAATTTTGGAAGGCTTAGCCAAGGAAATCTAAGCAGCGTTAACATGGGATCAGTCCTTCCTAGCATAGCATTTAGCCAGACATGAATGCATCTCTCTCTGATTAGCATGCAACAGAGCCCACATCCGATAATGCTGTCACTTCTTCATTCCCCAAGTGTAATGATGTTTGCACATCAACAAAGCTACAAAGCTGTAATTAACTGTCGACTCCGATGGTAAATATTCATTAAAGCTTATTTTGCCTTCGCCTTTAATTGTAATTAGTGGTGATGGGTCCAGAAAAGAGACAGCACACAATATCATTCACTGATCTGTGCTTTTTGACATGGTAATGAAATAAATACCCTTTGCACACAATGATAATATTCAGCAGACGTGAACACAAACGTTATTTTAATAGATTATGCACTAGTTGCCACAATGAAATCTGTGCTATGGTTTCTGTGCATATATATATTCTCACAATTATGCACTATTTATGTTGATATATTGCATAAAATCCCAATGACATACCCTGAAGGACTTGGCTGTAACATGACAGAGTGGTCATGTTTATTTAGCTGAACCTGGCTGTGAGGGTGCAGAGGCCTCATGTTATTTTAGAGATGTTTCAGTTTGTGAGGTAACGTCCTGCTGTAATGTCAGACTTGCCTTCACGATAAGATGAGCTTTTCCCGACTTTGAACCGATCCAAGCAACATTCACGCACTGTTGCAGACGAGTCTGTAGAAAACCTCGAAAACCCTCAAGATGCCTAGAAACTTGTTGATCAAAACTATTTGAAAGATTTCAGGAAAATTTCTCATATTAATTTTAAAGAATGTGTAAGGTAAAGATGGTTTAAAGCTTTTCCACAATATTTTCTTCAAATATTTTTATGCACAGATTTCCTTTGTTTCTCAGCATCATGTCTGCTTCCTAAATAACCCCATGTGTTACACTGCACAGGGGAAATAGACCACCATTACTTCTGTACTTTGCTGAAGGGCTGTGATGAATCACTGGAAACCATTTGTTCAAGTACATCTTCTTTCTGATCTCCTCAAACAACAGGGGGGGAAACAGCCACGGTGCGCAGCACTGCATCATTTTGTAAAGACGTCCCTCCAAAGATTACGATGACAGGTCGCACCAACGGCTCCTTTCAGCGTCCCCCTCTTTTTTCCTTTCCCTCCTCTCATCCATCTCTCTGTAGCACGCTGACGTATTTGCAGAAACACACATCAGTGACGCGTGAGCAGCTCCCTTCCTCCCTCGCTGTATTTCCTAAACCTTGTCGTTTCTCCTCTCTGCACCTGGGGCTTTCAGACAGAAAAGTGTGAATTATAGCTAATCATGTTTCTGACTCAGACAGATAATTGGACGGAGGACATTTTCTCAGTTGAGAAATCTTAAGAGGATGGATTTTTCTTCTTTTTCTGTTATTCTCACCTGAGTCAAGGTCAGCTCTTTAATGTGAGGACTGAACTCATTGTTCTCCATCCCCTGCTATACTATCATATTTACTTGAACACTGTAAATAATCCTACATAGGTTCTTCTGTTTCTTTTGCATCTCTTCTCTATCTTTTCTAACCCACACAGGTTCTGATTCTGCTAGAGGTTTCTTCCTGTTAAAGGAGAGTTTTCTTCTCCATTGTTGCTACATTGTTGCTCAGTGTCGCTGTAAAGTCAACAACCCGATGCAATTTGTTGGATTTTCTTAGATACTGTAATTTTTGATGACTAGCAGTGGCGGAGGTAGATTTTTAAAGTTGGGGGGGCCAGGGCTATCTCTGGGGGGGTGCAAAAATTAAAATTGATGTGTGTGTATACATCTATATATCTAATTGATAGATCAATATATGCATATATACACACATAAACATATACATATATATATATATATGTGTCTCTGGTGTGTCTTTGGTGTCTTTGGTTATTTTTTTAAACGACTGGAATATATTAAGCTCTTCTGTCATTTTAGATGTTATAATTAACACCCTGACTGGAGCACAGGGGCAGACAATATAGTCTTTACGCAAAGAGGCAATTAAAATCAATCAATAAATAAAACTGAATATCATCTCATGGACTCTGAACTAAATACGTCTTTCTGACCGGGAGCTGACAGCGTTACGGACCTGATGCTTTGGAGCATCTGGTTAGGAAGCTCATTGCAAACCTTTAGTTGATATTGTGGCTTTAACTTCAGTCTCCATTACAGAACAGAGAAAAACTAAAGAGAATGAAATGTTGTTTTAATCCATTTATAGTCTAAACCGAGGAGCCAGGAGTTTATTTTGAGGAAATAAATAAAGGTGCAGAAGTTGATCCACTGATGACTATATGTGTGTTTAAAGTGATTTTTTTGTTGTTTTTTTGTGACATTTGTTGTGAATTGGTACTGTATAAATGAACCGAATTAAACTGAATTAAGGTGAAAAAAATGACCAACAAAACCAGGCAGTCATATTTGTCGCATATATGTTAAAACCAACACTTTATAACAACATATTTACACCAACTCTTCACAGCCCCGCTCCAGTTGTTTTCTACATAGAATAAAAAACTAAAGTGTCACATTTAAACTGTACATTCACATGAAGAATAGGCCTACCCTCACTTAAGTAAAAAATAGTATTTATAGCCAGGCCTTTAAATCCTTCCATTCGATGCATTTCGAAAAATTTTGCTTTAAAAAAAAAAAGTCTTACAGAACAATCATTGCTGGTGGATGAGGCTCGAAACCTCACTGAGTCTCATGGACGTTTCCACTGCGGCGACCAGCGTCTTTTGTTTCCAAGCCTAGTTGTAAAAAACATCGTCCTCAGACAGAGAGCTGCTGTCAACGTGGCGGACGGCGGCTTCCTCCGTCACCAGGCTCCCGTCCTCACAGGGACGATCAGCGTCCCGCCTAGCGCTGAATGTAGGGGGGAACGTCGAGTTGACCAGCGGCGGGTGGATCAGTCTGGTTACGTCGCTGTCGCCACGGGTCTGGGTGTGAATGCTGTACAGGTGCTGGGGCACGCCAACGCTTCCTCCGTCCAGCAAATACTTGGACAAGAAGTGGCCCTCTGCAGCTGGAAAACAACGGCAATGTGAGAGAGTTGCTCAAACGAAAAATTTAAATAAGTGGTGAAAACAATCACAGCTGGAGTTTCTCAGGTTGTTCAAGTGATTTACATTTGCAAGTACATTGCTTGCATTAGAAGCATGGCTTTGTCGCGCAGCATGTGGCTGCAATCTGGAGAATAAGTACAAACTCAGCACAGACTCAAACAAGTCATCTTTCTTGTGCCGTTGGCTGAATTTCGTCGTCATTATAGTGCACTGGAAAATTTGCTTGTTTTTTATACATCAATGTTTCAGATCAAACAAATTTTGACGGCAGGTGTAGATAGCCTGAATAAATACAAAATTAAGCTTTTAAATCCATCCATTTTCTTTACTCCATGCAGAAAGACCAGGGCCAGGAATCAAACCCAGAACCTTCTTGCTGCAAGACAACATCTCTACCAACTGCGCCACTGTGCAGCCCTAAGCTTTTAAATAATGATGTTTTTTTGTCTACAATGAACTGCACTGAGAGACATTTTCCACAATCAGGGAAGACATGGAAGAGTGGTGTTTCTTCCATTCTTCCATGGAGAGCGGCCTGCCTAACAGAAATTACTCCAAAAGTAGAGCCCATAAAAGACTCTAGGTTTTTTTTCCCCACACCAGATAGTCCTGTGGAGATTCAATTGGGGTCCAAAATTGCAACATTTGTTACATTTTCAGCTGGTTCGTTTTCACTCTGCAGTGTGTCAAATAAAAATGAATCAAACTAATTGAAACACCTGTTCTTGGTGGAGCTGCACCAAGAACCACTGAAAGAAACAACATGAAAAGTTCTGAAGAAGACAAGAACACAACTCCCTTCTTTTTAAAATGTAAACAAAAATGGAGTGCCGTCAGATTTTAGCAGTTGTAGGATTTCTCTTTTTGTTGTTGGGAAAGGACCACAAGTAAATTTTCTTGCAAAAAAAACTTGCACGTTTGTTTTGGTTGCATTCGCCAGCGCCATACTCTGCTTCCTGGTTTTGGAGCAATCTCTGCATTCGAACCGCACCAGAGTTCACTTCAGCTGAGCCGAACCCCTTATTTGAAAGGTGAACCGGAGTTTGAATTTCTAGGTAATCGAACTGGAGTTCAGTATTCTGATGTGAATGTATGGAGTGAAAATAGTCTCAAATGATTCGTAACTCGTAAAACATGATTCGTAACTCGTAAAATGATTCGTAACTCGTAAAATGATTCGTAACTCTTAAAACATGATTCGTAACTCGTAAAAATTATTCGTAACTCGTAAAAAGGGTACGGTCCAGTTACGACTGCAAAACTACTTTTGAGACTCTTTTCACGCTTCCCTGATTTGTGTTGTAGATGGTGCGTTTACATGCTACTAAAAGCTCGGACATCTGAGTTTACTTCGGAAATTGTATTTTCCATAGTTCAACACGTATTTCCCTCTCTGCTTGTCTCGTCTCGTGGCTAAAACATATTTTTGTGGAAAATATATATGTCATTAGACCCACATCTAATTTTTATATATATGTTTATATACGATTCCTCGTTTGTGACGTGTACAACTGTCAGGACGCAGGACAGGGCCGTCCTGCTGCTGCGCCTCCAGAACCGCATGTCTCGAACCTCAGGAGAACTCGGCTGCAGCTAGAGCCATCCGGAACATCCACTAACTTTTGAGGGCCAGAAGACCACCACGATTACTGGGCCGACCCGACCCGCCATTCTGGAGTGTTTGACTGAACGCTTCTCCCAGCCAGAGCAGAATAAACTTCCGCCACGTAGCGGTCGAATCTTTTACCCATGTAATTACAGTTGTACAGGTCATAAACAAGGAATCGTGTATAAACATATATATAAAAATTAGATGTGGGTCTAATGACATATATATTTTCCACGAAAATATGTCTTAGCCACGAGACGAGACAAGCAGAGAGGAAAATACGTGTTGAACTATGGAAAAAAAAATTTCTGAAGTAAACTCAGATTTACTTCTGAGTAAAAGCTTGTTTACGAGCTTTTAGTAGCATGTAAACGCACCATCTACAACACAAATCAGGGAAGTGTGAAAAGAGTCTCAAAAGTAGTTTTGCAGTCGTAACTGGACCGTACCCTTTTTACGAGTTACGAATCATGTTTTACGAGTTACGAATCATTTTACGAGTTACGAATCATTTTACGAGTTACGAATCATGTTTTACGAGTTACGAATCTTTTGAGACTATTTTCACTCCATATGAATGCACTATAAAGTACTGCAGGCCTAACATGTGCCCGTTAAGGTCAGAGTTCATGTTCAACCAATAAGATACTGGAAAAAAGTCATAGCACCCAGGGGAGAGTTCCTAGCATAACTTTAGCTGTACATAATGCAACACATTATGACTGACTTAAGTTTGCTAAAAAAAGAAACAACCTTTATGAAAAGTAAGCAGTGAATCTATCATACAAACAAAAAAAATAAGAAATCTAAAGGGAGGCAAACACTTTTTGTCCACTGTATCTGCGATCAGGTCAAACTGGGAGGTCGTGAACATTATTTATAGAATCATGATTTCATTCCAACTTTAAACCCAGTTAGGCTCTTAAAGACTCTTTCACCCTTGGATCCAATTGAAAAACCTTTCACTCAAAAATCTATTAGAGAAAATGGAAGCCTTCAAATAATGAGCTTGTGATTGTAATCAGCCAAAGACATTAGAGAAGAAATGACCTGTGATGTTTTTTTTAATCTGTTGCTTCATTTGTATTCTGTGAACTTTGCAGGGTCTCCTAAAAACTTCTCAAGGCCTAAAAGCTCTGGTGACTCACCAACCTTGTGAGCTGGTGGACGGCTGCTCCACGCTGACGCTCATGGACCACATGTTCATCGCCGCCTCGGCCAGGGCGAACTGTTCCGCTACACCTAGGCAACAAGACATAAACATGTTTTCTATCGGTTTTCTCATGAGTCAACCCCCTCGTCGTTTCTCAAAAGGTCCAGCAGACGTCACAAATTAGAGAAAATTCAATAAGAGCGGTAGATTTATTAGAGCCTTGGAAGCCCTTAGGGTTATTGATCTATGTGGCCTGGGGTAATCAAACAAAGACAATGCCAGAGAGGTCGGACCCCCCTCCCCCCAGCTCTCTGCCCCCAGCTTCCTGCTTCACCACTTTTTTGTTTTACCTAAATTAAACCCATCCGTTTGTTTCACCTGCAGCAAATCGGGCCTCCTTGATTTCATCTGTCATTTGGGAATAAAACTGCTCATCCTCCTCCAGCTCCGTCCCCATGGCCCCCCAGCCGCCGCCTCCTCTGCTCCAGCCTCCGCTCCCCCCGGCCCGGTTTCCTCCACCCTCGCCGCCGCATCCGCCCCAACCTTTCCACTCGATCAGGTGAGCGACTCGCCCCTGGGCCATCGCTGTGGGCTTGGTAATGTGCTCCTTTATCGTGGCCACCAGGCCTAAACAAAGAGAGGAAGAGAAGAAGAGATGCGTCTTCATAATATTTATTAGATGAAAGGATGGGCTGTCCAAGAAGAGGAGCAAAGTGGATCATTTGATGAGGAGATGAAGCAGAATGGGAAGACTTTTTCTGCTGCAGCTAAAGAAATCAACTGCGTTCATTTCATTTTTATTTCACCCTGATACAGATTGACAATTTAGGGGAAAAAAATGATGGCATAGCTTGAAAAATATTAACTTAAGACTGGCAAAATACCAATGCAGAAGTTTCTTGAATGAAGTGTGTATAAAACACATTGTAAATACACAAATAAAAGTGAAAACAAAACTTTTGCCCATTTTTTACAATTCCAAATCCATATTCAATAGAATGCTGTTTTAACACACACCCTGCAATAGGGTCAAATGCAGCATGTACTTATTATTTACAGAACAACATCATCCAATTTTGCAGCAGAGTCTCCAGCTACAGAAAGGATAAATGTGTATTTATGTCTGTGCAATATGACGCAATCTTGTGTCATATCTGATCTCATGCATCATTTGTGGCTCAACCAGCAGACATGCCGTGTTAGTGGAGCTGGATCTCAACTCGTTCACAGCTTTTAGTTCTGTGCGTGTCAAACTAACAGGTCGCAGACTTCTTAGGCCAAACAGATGCAAACGTTTGCCTAGACAGCTGCCACTTAAAGGTATTTTTAGCAAATGTGGGTCAAATCCAGCCTGCGTGGAAACACAACACCACAGAGTTTTTCTGTTAGAAACAAAACATTTACCACTCTAAGCACATAATTAGTATCTATACCAGGACATACTAGGACAAAAAAGATTGGATTTGTGTCACTAAGCTGCATTTAGTCACACTTTCAAACTTATTGGTATTTATTAATGCTCTTAATGACCAAACTAACTTTATGAGAAAATAGTAAAAATAACAATCCTAACAATACAGACATTTTTTTAAATCACCAATTCAAATTTATTGTGACAACAATAATTCAAAATTCTCATCATGAAAAGAAATTGGTAATGATAAATAGTAAACAATACAATAAGTGTCCACCTCTACGTGGTGTTGTGACTGGTGGAGACTACGCCCGTCCAACAGCCGGTCAGTTACCATAGATACCCTAAATGTAGGCTAGCTGAGTGATATTGTTGCCCAAAGGGTCAGGCTTGTTTCTAATTCTCCCTTCTCAATATTTTATGATTTTCTACATCGGAAGGAATTGAAACGTTAACTGCATGTATTAATTGTTCACTAAAGAAGAGAAAAAGCTGCTTTATTTCCTTGCATCTTTTTGAAATATTTGGTCTGGCAAATTATTTCCTTGTTACTTGTTAACATCATTTCTTTTCTCTGCATGGAGGAGATAACTATAATGAAATATTTCCAAAAAGAATCACTGTCACAAGATTAACAAACAAATATAACAAAAATGTCGTCATTGCTTTTTCAATTAAACGTGAAACATCCAAGAGGCATTGTCTGCTTCGGCTCTGCATTCAAGCTGCGAGTCTCTGTGTATTCCTGTGGCCCAGACATTAATGTGTTATTCATGACCTGCTGAAATCACTGGACAAAACAACAAGAAGCCATCCCTTCATGTAATCATCGGAGGCAGGGGTAGGAAGGTCTCTGGGAAATGAAGAGCGGAAAGTGAAAGCGACAGTACGCCTTGCTCGTATTTCAGAGGAGAAAACTAAAGCCATGTCAGAGGGGAAACATTGCAAAGGCTGAAAAGACAAAAGGTCAAATAAAGAGACAGAGCAGATGAGGTTAAAAACATAAAATAAAAAAAGAATCGATGGGGAAACGGGAGGAAAAAATGTCAGCAGTGTAATGACAGGAAATAGACGACTTAAAAAAGTGGGGCTGTTTGCCTCAGTGCTGGGAAGCTGAGATAAACATCACAGTCGCTTTATCTTCGTTTGAGCTCAATACCTGCAGATTTCACAGCACGCTTTATTGTGTGTTGTGCCTCACTCTGCTTTCACAGCATGATGGCTCTGTTAGGGATGTTGAGAGAAAAAAAATATCTGCTTGCGTCAGCCTAGGCAAAACGAACACACCAAAAAAGGCCCCACATTCTCCTCACTTTTAATTTGTTTTTGTTTGTTTCAAAGACAGAAAACAGAGTTGAGGATACTCTCCAGCTGCTGAAAGGGCTGAGGCACAAACAAATATTTCCACATGTTAAAATGAGGCTTAAATTCAGCTCTGCACTCCGTGTTCATTATCTAATGGATGCGGGATGATTGCAAACACCTGACGACTGCAAACACCTGAACAAGAAAGACAAATTTCTTGTTCAGGTGTTAGACAAATGTTAGATTTTCTGAAAATGTTAGATTTTCAGAAAGCTAACATTTTGTCATCAGCACTGCACAATCAGCTTATTTGTTAACTTTTTCAGAAGAATATGGCTGAAAAGCAACAATATGTTCAAGTGTTCATCTTATTACATGGATTATGTTAGAGATGTGCCAGGTTTGCATCATATTTACAGTGCTGATGGAAAACACAGCAGCCAAATTAAAACATCTATTTAAATGCTGACAGAAAATTACTCTCTTTTATTTTGGGAGTCGTCCGCCCTCCAGGATGTTCTGGATGAATCAACATGTAAATCTTCACCTTTTGAGTTCAGATTTAGCCTGATTCTTGGACGTCTGCATTGCCATCATTTGGTGACTTAGTTCCGAAGTCAATTTTTTTGCCAACTGATGATGATGCTCCATGATGTGATTTTAGCAGACATGTTGTTTGACAGCAGTCATCACACCTCAGCTGAAAGTGCAGCAGCAGTTTGTGAGGGTTGATTATGTCTGAGTAAATGTTAAAAAGCCCCTTAAACGCACTTTATTGGATTGAATCTGTCATTGTCTCAGCCGCACGCCTGAATGTGCTCGTCTAACCTATTCATGAGGTCTTTAATGCCGCTCATAATTACTCTGTCAGTCTAATAAAGGAGCTTCCACTTGGAAAAGTTCATCAAAGCATAACACATTAACGAAAATAATGGGCCTCCTGGAGGGCGAGAGACGCCGTGTAGATGGGGAGAGGAGGATGCAATAACATGAGATCAGGAAGTGAGACACGAAGGCAAAGGAAGAAGATCTAATTGAAGATGGATGTTGGTGTGTGTTTGGATGAGTAAGAGAAAAAGATTAAGGAAGGAGGAAAATTGCATTTCCAGCCTCATGCGGTTACTTCCCTGGTATTGATTTACAAAAACTCACAACATGACTCAGACATGTTTGTTTTTGTGTTTCTCACCTATCAGAGAGGATGTGGCCAGCTCTGCGATGTCATAGCGGCTGGACTTATCTGCCACTGAGCCGTTGGAAGGATTATGACCATCCTGCACAACATGCGGCCAGAGAGAGACAGAGAGAAAAATAAACATGCTGGCAAAGCAAAGGTTGCGAATACCCAATCACGATATGTTTTGCTAGTATGCTAATGGTTGAGTGACATTTTTGCCTAAATATATACATGACATCATTGATAAGCAAGAGACAATTGATGTTTAAGTGGTTAACTGTGAACTTTGAATTAATTCATTTAATCCTGAACTGAATTTGGAATAAGTTCTTAATAAGAGCGAATTGGTGAATAAGAGTGAGCAATATGGACCTATAGTTTTATTGTGATATTTTGTCTAACTATTGTGATATCAAGGTATTTATTTTTTGAGTTACTGGCTGTGATCTCAGTCATAGCCCTACAAACAGTTTTTAGTTTTTCTTAAACAAAATGAATTGTAATTTTCCTGACAACAGTAAATCAAAATTCTTATCATAATAAGGAATGTATCGCGATATGTGATAAACAATACAATAAATGCCCGTCCCTAGTGACTTTTCTCCCTCCAGCTTCAAAAGGAATCAAATGTTTCCCATTTCTTCTTTGCTAAATAGCTTAACTTCACCCAGATTGCTGTAAGCCTTTATTTTTTAGGATGAACTATTAATTCTTAAACAAACATAGATCTGGACTTTGTAGCTTTGTAAGTGGGTCATTCTTACAAAAATAGCTTTTAATGTAGCCCTTTCATTATAGCTCTGTATTTGTGTTTTTTGTTTTGCTTTTTGGACTGTGAACCTCTGCCCTAGCCTAGCCTAGGTTTTTTCCTCCTCTTTCCAGCAACTCTGACTAATTTCCCTATCTCTTTCAAAAAAATAAAAAATCCAACTCCACACCGTAATACAAAAAGTGGTGGTGCATTCATGATGAGGTGTTAGCCAGAGTTTTCCATCATTTTATTTTGTGTTTAAGCCACAAAATGAAATTTTGGTCTCATCTGACCATTGGCACTCTGTTCTTGGTTGCCTTTTTACCGCTCTTCCAAAAAAAAAAAGTCACACAGCAGAGCTTTATTTGCCAATTTGAAGACCTTTGGTCGCCTAAAGATGCCAGGATTTTCTTTAGAAGTATCATAGCAAAGTGGTTCAGAAGTTCTCAGTTTTCGACTTTGAAAAGCATGTATTATTTCCCCTCTAATTAATAATTGCACTACTTTTTATTAACACAAAGTAGTGCAACTGTGAAATGGGTTCTTCACAGTGCATGTTGACGTCTCCTCGGGAAAGATGCTGAACTCGGCTTCGCCTGAGATTTGTTCGCATTTATGAGCTCGAGCCATGGACGGCAATATCACTACAGAGACTCCAGGGACTGTGTAGGTGTATGAATCTGTGTGTAAATGGATAAATTAGGATTTGGCACAAAACAAGAGTCACAAGAAGAACATTCACATCTCCCCCTTTTAACAATTCAACCCACACATTTGCCACTTTATTTTCTTCCAGGCAAGCAGGAATGTTAATGAAGTTAACAGCCAGAAGTTCTTCGGCGTTCGCACTCAGCCTGAATCAGGTGCTAACAACAGAAGGCACGACTTCAGCACCAGAGTAGGTGCAATCAGAATGAAAAGATGGGATGCTTTTCCTAAATGATTAACTCTGATTGGATGTTCTTGAGCTGACTGCAAAGACTTCAAGGATTTTAAGAAAGTGCAATGACTGGATTGCAGGCAGGTGTGTGTTTCTATATTAGAGCATAATCAGTGGTTTTTATTACAGATTGTTTTTTTTTTCTTCTTTTCTCTTTTAGACAAGAATAGGTTTTGCCCTTCTCTGATTAGTTGGCAACATCTGGGAACCTCCTCCCTCTCAAAAGCAGCTCAAACGCGTCTCTCCTCCTCTCTTTTGGCCGATGAGGGAGAATTTCCTTCATACATTTACATGAGATCCGGGAAACCAAAATGTGACGCCGAAGGCTACATTTTATTTACTTGCTTGTTTAATTATTTATGTAATACTGGTGGCACTCGAGCAGCAAAATGACCTCTGTCAGCTAACTCTATTTTCCTGTCTGAAACTAAAGACTGTGCCTTCCTTTAAAAGTGATGGGAAATAGAATGTTATGTTATTTTAAAACTTCATCTGTAATGTGAGTTTTTGCAAACATAATCTGTCAGATTTTTTTTTATGTAAACTGATCCCAGGAAGAATAGCTGATGCAGCATGCTGCTGATGCTAATGAGCCTAGCAATAAACAAAAACGTAATAAAAATAAACCATCTGAATGAGTAGAAATCTGGTCTTCTAGGAGCTATAAGGTATAAATTTTACCTTATAGAGCTCATCTATAAGGTATAACTCATTCTTAGGATGAAATCTCTTATTTTAGATCTGACTCGTGGTAAACAGTGACACTTGTACATTTGTGAACCCTAACAAAGCAGAATATCAGCTACGCAGACACAGACAAGTCGTACCTTGACGGGAGCCGACTGACCTTCCTCGGTCTGGTGCAGCGATGATGATGGTAGGTGGAGTTCTGTGGGGAACCACACATAAATAACTGGTGTTAGATGGACTTATAGGTGACCAGGGGTCAAGTGAGGCTCATTCATAATGGAAGAGGCACTATGTGTGTGAGAGCTTTGAATTCCCTTGGTGCCATTTAACCGAGGCCCCTCTGCATATTTAGCTTTGCATCATTTCACGCTCTGCCTATTTGCTTCATAATTGATGGTGATGAAGCTCATGTGAATGACAAGAGGAAATGAAGTGGAGGCCAGTGCTATGGAGAATTGACATCATTAAAAAGGTCAGCAGGCACACACATTTGCACACACACTTTTCACACTTTCAGGAATACAAACGCATGCCTGGGGTTTCCCAGGAGGGTGGGAGTGGGGAGGGGGGGTGATGTCGTCAAGACAATCGGCGGTCACGATGGAAACACCACAGCAATGGAAACCCAGGTGATACCCATTCAGTGTGTGTGTCACTGATGGAGACACACACACTGTGATCTCCAGCCTCATTCAGCAGGTCAAGAAATCACCATCATGATTCCACAACCAAACCTTTGTCTCTAGATTTAAATCACACCCCGACTCATACACACACACACACACACCCCTTCTCCTGCTGTGCTCTTCTTATCTGTTTGTCTGCAGCCTGCCTCCAAAACGCATCATCTGCACTCAATACCTTCCACCCTGTTAGAAAGGGGTGCTTCCTAATTAAAACATTAGTCTTTTTATTTACTTAGTTATTTTCCAGCTAACAACACAAAATTCACCTGGAAATAATGCCAGAGATTGTAAAATAATGAATAAAATGAGGCATTACAGAGAGAGGGGACACCTCAAGCCTCAAATGAGTTTTACATTTTGATCATCTCCAGATAACACGATTACATTCCTCCCGTTTCTTCTTAAACATTTACAACCATTACAGTCAAGCGGCATTCGAGAGCCACCAAACGCTCCATTTTCTTCTTTTGTTCCTGCAAGAGAAAATTACAGCTCAAGTCACATCTTCAAGTCCTGACAAATCTGGGATGACAGATGAGGCTCTCACTGTTTGTCTCCCTCAGTCATCGACCTCCTGCCCTCAAGTCAGAGTCCACAGATTGCTCTGAGAAAGAAAAGCTGTCACGGAGCCGAACATAACGGCTTTCTCAGATTGCTGGTTACAGAGCGGATCTTTCTGATTTCAAAGCGATTGCTACCATAATAGAGTCAACTCCGACGTGCCAAACTTGACGCTCTCCGTCTCGGTCGGCAAACTCTTACAAACTTAACGTGAAACTTCACCTGCAGTCCTAATACGTCAAATCCTCCAACTTGTCCTGCAAATCCTCTCACATTCACACACAAACAGGTGGGCTCTGACACTGACCTTTGTGACCTTTGCAGAGGCAGGCACCCATGGTCTGACAAGCACAGCCAACTGGTTATCTGTTCACCATGGTGGAGGAAGAGGAGGAGGAGGAAGAGTGGAAAAAAGCAGGAGAAGGAGGAGAGAAAAGATTCAGCGGAGGCAGGAGAAGTATCACTCGGCTGGGAAGCTGAGTCGGGGGAGGAAGGAGGAGCGAACGCTGGATAAGCTGGAGACTGATGCACCGGCTCACTTCTCTGTGTGGAAGAAAAGAGGTGAGAGAGCGACACAAACAAACTGCAGGGAGAGAGGGAGGGGTGAGAGAGAGAGAGGAAGGAAAATGGGGAGAAAGCATGAGTGCCTGTTTGCTGATGAGTGTGAATCTCCTCCCCTTCTGTCTCCTCCCCACTGTATTCTCCCTCTCCATGCTACTGTATCCATTACATCCTCACTGGGGGCATGAAGAAGGCTAAGTGATGGACGCTAAGTTCAGCAGCCGATAAAACATTTGTTACATCACTTTGATCATCTTAAGGTTTGCCTTTACACTCTTGTAACTCTCAAGATTTGTTTTGGTTTCAGTTCTTGGTCTCACAGTTACTTTAATGTGTTGTTGTTATTTTCAACAAGAACAGTAAAAGTACAAGTTGAAGTAACATTTTTTCTTTGTTTCTTTTTTACCAGGCCTGTCGATGTTTATGCGTCAGTGCAGGCGAATTATCCAAAAATCACATGGTCCAGATTAATTACGTATTTTGACCTAAAAGCGCCTCTCCCACAGAGGGTTACCTTGTTCAAAACAGTGAAATGCTGCAGTGGACGTTTGAGTAAACCCACTGTTGTTTTTCACATTATCCTGTCGCTGTAGCAAAAGTAGTTTATAGTTAACATTTTTATATTAATCTTTGAAGAAAAGGCCTCTTTTAGACCTTCCTGAAAATGAAAACCTGGAGAACTGAGAATCTTCAGACAATTTGGTTTGAGACAATAAAACCTTTTCAAAATCCTGCATTTGAATCTTACAAAGGCAAGCAGAATGATTAATTGTGATTAGTCACAGCTCTAGTGAGTGATTAATCTGATTGCATTTTTTTTTCAATCAATTGACAACTAGTTTTTACTGAAACTATCTATGAAACTCCTGGCTTAATTCATATGCAACAACTAATGTTTTATTATTATGTATTTTTTATACTAACTGAAAATTTGAGGCACATCTGTGCAAACAGCTTGGAGCTCAGTAAAACAGTATTGAATTGAAAATAATATACTTCCTTGTTCAAAAGCATTTATGCCATATGAAGCACATGTTTATTTGTAAACTCATGTAGATCTGTGAAGTGGAAGCAAAATGAAATGTGATTCATGTTTTTATTTCTAAATTTAAAAAATCACATGGTGTGCATTTCACTTGAGACTCCGAGTCATCATTTCATAGAAGCATCTTTCACTTGATTTCGTCCAGTTATTGGGAGTTTGTACCAGTTTTTCAGTTTGAGAACCTTTTGCCCATTCTTCTTTGCAAAACAGATGGAACTCAGCCCGACTGGACAGAGAGTATGTGTGAGCATCAGATTCATGGTTTCCAGCTCTGCCGATACTGGGATGATCGTCTTTCAGTGCTGCAGACTCAACCTGGTGTCCCTACATAGTACATGTAGCACTATTATCCTGCTTCTGGTCCTTACAGGTTTCTCCTTGGACTATTTTATAAATGCGGTCAGGGAAAATACCTTAGAAAAACACAAAAGAAGGTGCATTTCTATTCACTGTCTGTCTGTTTTTCGGTTTTGTCATTCGCTTCATAAGATGTGCCTCCTTGCAATCGCTTTCCTGCATCAGCATAAGAAACCACTTCTTATTTTCAAAAGCAGATTCTGTGCTTTTCCAAATCCTCATTCTGTGGATTTTTTTTTTTACATAAATGTTTCTAGGTCTGTCTCACCTCTAACCCTGATGTTCTTCCTCGTACTATGAAAAGTTGTCTCCCATGCTGTCCTGTGTCCTCGCAATATTTGCCAAGTCAGGTTCCTCGTTTCAAAAATGGCTCCCTGTTTTCTGGTTAAGCTGGTCCAACATTGCTAATTAGCACACCTCTGCCCTGTGCTGCTCATTATCCTCTCGGTGAATATGCTCCAGGGGTTTTGTTTCTTTTCTTGAGCATCTTTTGTTTCTTTTGTCTGTATTGGTCAACCTCCAAGCTAAGCTCTTTGTTTTGGTCCAGCCGTGCCCCACAAAGTTTGTATTTCCAATAGTAGGTTGTTGTTGGCCTTTCTGTTTCTGCATCGGGTTTCATTTTATGAATTTTCTCCACCTGTCTGAGACATTTGCTTCCAGGTTTGTCAGACTATTTTAGAAATAGATATCTTGACATCTATTTCACCATCAAGGACTTCTACTTGCCAAATTGGTTACCTCCTTATCCACGACAGCAAATCTTCACTTGGGGCTTAAAAATGTTGTCTTATGGTCACACGATGAAGCTGACACAGTCGCTTTAGCAGCTTTGAAGACAGACATGGATCTCCAACAACTTTTGACTAAAATCTGGACCAAATACATTGTGACGTACGATCCAGTACAAGCCCAAATGACACAATTTCTAGTCCTTTCTCAGCTCTGGTGCTTCCTATAGCTGATGGTGACGTCACACTGAGCAACAGCATCTTTCCCTCCATGGTGAAGGAAAATCCTGTTGCCGTGGAAACCACATCCATGCTTCTGCATTTTGTGCCAAAAGTAATTGGCCAGAAAAATCAGAAAGAAAAATGAAAACATTTTATTAGATATTGGAGGTCTGAGTTGATAAAGTTAGTCAACATTCAGAGAGGCTTTTTACCTAGAGGAATTTACAGAAAAGACATGAGTGATGTGTTTAATTTCCCTTTCTGAGTGAGGCCAGAGACCATTTCTCAACCAGAGCAGAAATTATCAGAAGAAAAGTGTAAATTCTCACAGAAGGGAAAAATGAAAAAGGCCTTGGAAAAACTGATAGTGATTACAGAGATTAGATCTGATTAAATTATTCCCACGCCTCGTCTCACAGTAAACATTAATAAACGCTCCACAGCTAATCTAGTTTATCTGATGGCAACCTGCTTGATATTTCTGTTGACCTATGCAGATTAATCTGAGCTCTCGGTTCCCTGCAGCCAAAGTAAAAGATGAAATGTTTTCTTGGTTTTCTTGAGATCACAAGTCTTTCAAGCGTCTCCCTTTGCACCAGTAAACACAGCTTTGGATGTGATGCCATTTCGGTTCCTGGAAAACCTCAGTGAACCCCACGACCTCATCACGGCTCTGTGGAAGTCCCTCAGAAAATGTGCCGCCATCTGGGACTCTTTGAAGACATTATGAGAAAGAGTAAACAGATATAAAAAGCTTTATGGTGGGCTACCAATGATCCCTGGAGTGTTTGGGAAACTTCTAGGCACGCACGTGCAAAACACTAGAGCATCTCTAAGAAAAGCTGGTCCCCTCAGAAGTTAATTTTACTCCTTTGGGAAAAACTTAGAGAAAAAAAAATGGGAGACTCCAACCTGATATGTCCTAGCCCAGGAAAACCATCAAGAAACTCTGGAAAAATCTCTCTGGACTAATGGAAAAATCTTCCAGAACATTCTGAGTCACCCCTATGGCCTTGCTTGTGCATGAAATCAAAGAACCTTCCTAAATGTTATGACGGAAATCTGAATCTACTTGGAAACATTCCAGTGAAATCCCATCGTTGAGTCTGAGCGACTGCTTATTGTCTCAGCGATTCATACTGAAACAACACCTCTTATTGACAGAACGAGAGGACAAGCTCAGGATCTGTCTGACCTCTGCTGGTAGAAAGGTAGAAGTGCATGCGCGGCTTTAGTATTTATTAAATGACTCTCCAAAAAGGTAGTGAGAGGAACGTTCAGCGTCCTTGTTGGTCTGTGAAACGTCAAGTTTTTGCAATGGAGAAAATACATTTTTTTTTATGTTTTCCAAAACTATAATTATACTGTACAACAAAACAAATGTGTGAAATATATATATTTTTAAAAGGCAACAATACAGTTTTATATGTGTGCACACTTTTAAGCCTTTGCTTGACTCATTTTCAGGAGAACCGGATGAACCACAAATACAGCAATACTGTCATAACAAGATTTTACATTTGCATCCTTCACTAAAGCCACAACTGCATAGGTTACAAAAGGTCCCATTGTGCAAAGGAATTTGTCAACAGAAAAGTATACAATAATCTTCAGTATTGCGACACAGTGAGGACAGTCCATACTGACATTGAAAAATGAAAAAAAAAAATTCCAATAAAAATAAAAATGCAGAAAATTCAGCCAAATTCTGGTTGTTTTTTTCTGTACATGTTTAAATTAAAGTGCTGAGCTGTGTGAGATTAGCGTTTCATATACAACATCCTGTAATGTAGGAGAACATGGCCTGGTGTGGCTTGATGCGTTGGCGTGCACAGATGTTTTCAGGGACTGGAGCTCAAATATAAAAATAGGTCAACCTGAAATTAGAAAGTCCAACATGAAATAAAAAAATCAGAAGGGCACTTTTTGTCCAGAAGAAAAGGGGCAGATGCTCTAGCACTGGTATAAAGCTTGATCAAAAGAAGAAGACAAAAAAAAAAAAACTTAAAAGAAATACTTGAAACTACTTTTCAGATATGAAGTTTTTAGATATTTTTCTCCAGTTTCAAACTTTTGGCCCTTGTTTTGGTATCGCGAAGTTGAATCCAACAAAGCATTTGATCAAGGATGTTCTCACACAACCAGGTTATTACACCGTTTTTATTTTTTTTATTTTTACATTTTTCCTTCTTGCAAATGTGTTTGTTTTCAGTTTAATTGAACAGATGGCCTTTCTTGATTAGTAGAAGCTTTGACACGAGCTGTCCAGGCAGCTCTGATAAAATGCACTTTTAAAAGACATTTGAGAGCCACTATACCTTTGAAAGGCACTTTTAAATGCATTTCTTTTATATGCACTGTTGAAACAAACATTTCTGAAGGAGCTCAGAGCAGTGTCTAAGTTTGTTTCAGGGGGTGGTAGGAGGGCTTACAAAGAATAAACTGCTTAAAACTGCTTGCAAATTGTTTTATGAATAATTTAGTAAAGTCAAAATGAAGTGTTCAGTCCTGCCTCTCACCTTGAATAAGCCACCACAAACCATTATAGTACTGTTAGATCATCATGAAGCGTCCGTGTGTCCCTGTTCTGTCTTATGGACACACTGTCCTAACATGCTGTGCACTTTTGAAACGGCTCTAAATTTGTTCTGTGTGGCTCAGGCTCTGGTCATGTGTAATAAACCTTGAGATTGATCAGATGCTGTTTTTTTCTTTTTGCTTCAGTTGTATTTTTTCGGTCGAGGACCAAAAAGGCAGTGAGAGGAATGTTCAGCGTCCTTGTTGGTCTGTGATGCTCCTCAGTGGGAAGCCGCAACCGTTGGGCAACAATCATCTCTGTGGTCCCCCAGGAGCTGGAAGCCTCTCTTTGCTGGATCACTCCGAGATCCTGCAAAGTTTTCACCAGGCACGGTTTTTCTGCTTCGACTGTCAGGTTTTGATGGAAAACAAATGTGATTACCTTCATTTTCTTATCACAATCAAAGTTTACTCTGGCTTCTGTGGGACTTTAGTTTTTTCCCCACTGTATGTGTTTGTGCAGGGACGGCCAAGTCTAAACAAAATATGGAAGCTAATTTTCTGAAAGGGAAAAACTCTATGTTGTTAACAAGGTCAAGCTGACAGACCACCGTGCTTTTTATAGACCCAGCCCATGTATTAAGTTTCCCACTTGACATTTCCTTGTACAGACCTGCTGCCTTTGGTGAGAAAAAATGTACTTACTCCAGGAGAATCACTATTTGCCTCAACGGGGTTTGGCTGCACTGACGCTGCAGAATGTTCAGTCAGCAGCAATCAGCCCTGGGAAGACGGCTGCTTGAGGGAAATGTACAGCCAAGCCCTAATCAGCTGCGATTAGTCTGCTCAATTTGTTTTTGTTTGGGTGTGAAATCAGTATCAACTCGTATGTGAAATATGTCTTTGGCAGACATCCTATGCTTACATGTGAAATTGACTTTTTTCTAAGCATCGTGTTATAATGTCATTCCCTCATCAAAAACATACTTGGAGTGTTGCCTTGATTCTTTCAAGCATGTTTGAGAAATCCTTTCATTTCCAGTGGCAACCGTTCAGCTGTGCAAAACACCTGGGTGAACCAAGCGCAAGCTGCAGTTCCTTCTCGGATCTGCAGCGTCCAAACCACTGCCTCAGAGAGCACCCTTCCCCAGCTCCTTCAGACTAGCCAGCAGCAATTAGTAAACATATCTGCAGATCTGCTGAGCTCATCAAAGAGATACTTCTCAGTGTAACTCTGGTAAAAACGTTGTTTTGTTGTTGCCGGAGTACCCAGAAAGAATCTGTGCAGTCACTGGGAGACCAGGCACACTCCACACAGACAGCCAGTGACAATTGCTCCACAGCCAGCCTTTGCTTTTAATATTTAACATTTTTTTTCTCATCCTTACTTCTTCTTTTGACATGTTTGTTATGATTCTCCTATTCCCATTCCTCCCTCTTTTCTGAGAAGTACTTTATGACTTGTGCAATGCAAATGAATTTGACTTTCTGAATGTCTTACATGAAAGACATAATAAGTAAAGAGAGTAAAGATCATTTCCCCTCCCACTCCACAGTTATCCAGGACTTTGTCTGAAACTGTCAAATAAAACCTCATGAAAACACGGCTTTTAGCTGTATTGTGAGAAAATGCGAAAATTATCGAGGGTTACGAAGACGTACGCAAGGCAGCGCGAGAAAATTTTTCCAGGCATAAATGGTGGATACGCAGACACATGTCTCCAAAGCAAACATGGTGCTTTTGTTTCTTTATCTGGGGAGATTTAATCCTGGCTTAGCCTAACTGCTTGGAAAGTATTTTGTGCTGAAAAGCCATTAAACAGCCACTAAAGCCACAGAAATGTAATTTCTATATTTCTTTTGTCTGCAGATTACATTGACAAGGCTCAACCTGTCAGTAAGCCTTAGAGAATCTCGCTTCCTTATTTAATTGAGGAGAAACTCAAACTTAACCTCCCCATGGCCAAGGATGACCTGTGTGGCTAAGAACCTATCGCATTTCATATTAATTTTCTAAAATCACATATCAAGAGGGTTAAAAGTGCCGGGTGGACCCCATCAGGCTCACGTATCCTACGATCTAACCCTGAGCGTGAAGTTTTACATATGCTGTCCTTTCTGTGTGCGTTCCACTGTTACATGCCGTCAGTAAGTCAGGAGAGAACACCTGTACGACTTCCTCTGTTTACGACCAGAAAGAGGTCAGAATATCACGGCTTAAATGAATAAAACAGTTTTCATTCATTTTTAGCAAAAGAAATAGCAACACTTTTCCATAGTTGCAGTCTTTTATCTGTTGCAGCTATATATACTTTCCACATTGTCACCTTATTAAAATAACAGCCTAAGTCATTTTATTTTCCAAAAAATGATGATAGGAAGAAAAATAAAATAAATCCATCCATCCTCTATACACCCTTGTCCCTTAGTGGGGTGGGGAGGTGCTGGTGTCTATCCCCGGCTAACGTTCTGGGCGAGAGGCGGGGTCACCCTGGACAGGTCGCCAGTCTGTCGCAGGGCAACACGGAGACAGACAGGACAAACAACTATGCACACACACACACTCATCCTAGGGACAATTTGGAGAGACCAATTAACCTGACAGTCATGTTTTTGGAGTATGGGAGGAAGCCGGAGTACCCGGAGAGAAGGAGTTGTATTAGAAAGTTTAATTGACAAATGAACATCTTTGGCGCTCGGACACAGGAGGAAGACGTTCCGCTGTCAGAGAGAATGAATGTGTAGGAAGATTAGAGACGTCTTCCCCCCATAGGGCCCAGACACTAGTGTTGGAGAGGATGGTGAAGACTGAGTGGATGTTGAAGAAACCACGAGGCTGGACCTTATCAAGGGAGCAACGTTTGATGATTGGAGGAGGAAGAGGAAACTGTCGCCGATAGGTTGGAATCGAGGCGCGTGGCAACATCTTTGGTTGGGCAGGTGAGATGAACGGAGTCTTCCAGTTTGAATTTACACCGAGGCTTCATTACAAGCTGAAACAAGAAGAAAAGCAGCAGTAATATAACAGTGAATAAACACAAAAAAGAGGAAATAATGAGAAAATAAAACAAATAAAAAGAAAACAATAAAACTCACACATTCTTGTGTGGTAATGTTTCCCAGTCCGATTGTACACGGTGAGTGTAAAAGCGCAGGCTTCTAAGTTTATCATCGTATTAATGAGAAAACAGGGTTTTTTAAGGTTTTATTGGCTCTAGTGGTCTTTATTTAACAGTGAATGGACAGGAAAGAGGGAAATGAGAAAGGGGGAAGACATGCGGCAAAGGTCACCAGGCGGGGAATCGAACCCGCGATGGTCGCGTCGAGGACCAGGGCCTCAGTATGTGGGTGTGCGAAACCTCTCAGCTGCTACGACAGCACCCCAAGAAAACTGTTTCATCATTCCTTTTTTGGGAAGTGTGAGAATCTCCTGGTTTGACTGCACATGTGGACGAAGAAGGGAAGTCCCACTTTTATCTGTCTGCACAACTAAGGAACCATGACCGCCTGTAAACGGTGTTACGGTCCTGCTGAGCCAGAACTCCCACTGTGCCAGGCACAATGAAACCATAATATTAGCTTTGAATCACATGATAGACCGGCTCTACTGAAAACCACTGTCTGCAGATTGACCGCTCTTCCCTCCCTTTCCTGCCACTTTGGATCTCTTTTTTAAGATTTTATTTTATTTTTTTATGCGGGAGCCCCAACATATCCTCTTTAACTTTTAGAAGAGCATATTTTGATGACACCAACCTCAGTGGCTGCTACGCCCCGGAAAAAAAAAAAAAAAAAAAGAAAAATCTCAAAATGGGATAGAACTTCTGCTTCCCTTACGGCTCTGGTTACTTGGCCTGCAGCGAAGTTGGCAAGGTCTTTCAAGGCTACACCAACAGGAAATTGCATTAATCCAAAGCTGGGCTGAAGTAATTCACTCCCTGCTCTTTTTTTTGGAAGGTTTTGCCAGAGCTCCAGCCGACCACCTTGGCTGTCCTGTTAGAGAAGAACAGGAGTGTGAGGCCTCAGGGCCTCCCCTCCATGTGCTCCCTAATTGGTTTAATGACTGTAATTATCTGCTGGGGTGCATGTTGTGCAGGGGACGATTAATGGCCTCCAAAACATATGCAGGCAGGCGGAAACTAAGGGCGGGCAGGCAGGGGGGGGAAAAACAAGGAATAGCTGTGCAGAAGAAAGAAGCCATAAAAGCGTCAGAGAAAGAGACACGGCCCGCTGTGAGGAAGAGATAAACTAAATTTTAAACAAGGCTGGGAGTGATTTTGTTGTTGTTTTCTTTCGTTTTTGTGGAGCAAGAAAGGTGTTAAAATTCTGCTATGACTTCAAGATCTTATTTGAGGGGGATTCAAGGAAGACATTTATGGCGTGCATGAGGAGCCAAGCAGGATCTTGTTGTACGTTGCAGGATAAATCTCAACTTTACATCTGTAATTATCCAGAGCATCAGCAGAAACCTGTCTCAATAAGACAAATCTGCATCTTCATAAATATCCTGTATTTCATTTCTTGCTCAATCATGCAGTAACACTGAAGTTGAAGCTCAAAAATTCAAAAATAAATAAAATGTTTTGGGTCTTTTTTTTCTTAACTCTCAAATGTCATGTTCAAAGGTCCAAATCTGGTTTTGAGAAAAGGTCAAGGTTAGCTACATAGTAGCACAATCAAATAACTATGTTACTTTTCGCTGTATTAGAAATGCACCATATATCAAAAATGACTTCAACAAAATTTATCTTCATTACTTGAGGCCTTGAAATGTGGCTTCTGTTTCTGTTTCTTTAAGAAGCTCCCGCTCTTTCCGACACGCTGCCCTCAGCTCGTCATCACGACAATGCTTCTCATTATGCCATTTACAGCCACTCTTAGGAGTGCTGGACTGATATATATATACTGTATATAAATATATATATACTTGATAAACTTTTGTTTATACATACATGTTAATTTTAAACTGTAAATAAGCAAATAAATAAATATATAGAGTATAAACATCATGTAAAAAATAAAAAAATTTATTGGTGGAAATGACGGGCCCCCCGCAGTGTTTGCCCCAGGCCCCGAAGAGACTAACTCTGCCCCTGCACATAAAAACATGTAGAAAATCATGACAAAGACATTGTGAAGATCTACATGCTCACACAGGCAGCATGCAGGGGGATCATCTTCAAGTAAAATGTTTTCACAACTGGATTTAGTTGCTGTGGAAATTGGAATTGTGTTTATGGTACGCTGAGCCTGGAGGCGGAGGCCACCAATTCATCTATGATGATCACTGTTATTCTCTTTGTACATGTTTATGCTTCCCTGACAAACAAAGTGGAAAGTAAAACAAAGGCAGACGGTAAAGAACTTCATCATCATCAGGAGGCTCAATCCTTCTCTGTCAGCTCTCCAGAGCACGACCTGCTTTACTCACACAATGGACTATTCACATGTTTCCTGGACTTAATTCCAGAGCAGCTCGCCAGGTAGCGTCTGCAGAAAGTCACCTTCTGCTGCAGACATTTGTGGTGACATGTAGAAAGCGAAATGTCTAAAAAAAAAAAAAGGCTGCAGAGGACTTGTGCTTTATGAGTGACAAAAGCTCAGGTATTAATCATCCAAATGGTCGACAAAGATTAGATTTTTCCACTTCTTTTTTTCTTAAAGACGTCTTGTTTTAATACTGGAGTGGTGAACGTCTCACAGGAAAAGAGCCGTGAGCTGCCGAGCTGTTTACACAGACAGAAAGTTGTCACTCCACCATCTCAGCCAACAAGTCTGTATTCAAACAGTACAAAATAGCGATATGTTTGTTTTTCTTATCTTTGTTCTGCTGCTGGAGTACCTGTCTCTTTTTTTGTTTTGAGTTCTGTGTATTTTGACACATTTTTGGCACGCCGATTCTGTCTTGGATTATGTCTCAAGCTCTCAGACCTCTCAATGTCTGCCATTTACACACACAAATTAAAAAAAAGAAAAGATAGGTTAGAAAAATCAGATTAAGACTTTCAAAAGGTCTGCAGGTTACCATGGGTATCCTGTGATTAAATGGTTTCCTTGTTTTAGCTTTTGTTCTGTTTTGTTTCTTTTCTCCTTTTTCCTCTTTTGGTTTTGTTTTACTTTTTCCTTTTCGTAAATTATTTTTTTTCTTTTTGTTTTTTCTATTTTTCAACTATAGTTGAAACATAAAATGTAGAAGAAGTAAAAGTAAAAACAAAATCCTGTTTTGTAACAGGTATTCAAAGATTTCCAATGTTTTCTTTTCCTCTTTTATCTTTGTTTTTGTTTCTTTTTGTCCATTTTATGTTTTTCTCATTATATTTTTGTAATTTTCTTTCTTTTTTTCCATCTTTCTGTTTTTCTTTTCTTTTTTCCTTCCAATACAATACAATATAAAATCCAAATCTGTGTTTAGTTAAAATAGTAGAAGTAAAATATGTAAATAATGTTACTCTTTCTTAAAAAAAACCCCACAAACTTCCAAATAGGAAAATCAAATGTTGCATCAAATTTATTACTTGTCTGTTCAAAACAAAAGCCAAAAACATACAAATTTTACATTATGATATTTGAAAACGGTTTTGATGTTTACCATTCACAAAACAGCTAAAACATTATTTGTTTTCTCTTTTTCTAAGTGTTTCACATAGAACCCATCTAAAACAGTTAAAGTGACTTCTGTACTTTTAATAGCACCACCTGTAGTGTGTGGTAAAAGTATCTTTTAATCCACAGTGTGTATTTAAACTTGCACTGAAAATGAGTTGCATTTCTCTTACTGCAACCTTTCTAGGTTCTTTTTAACCTTCCATCATCCTTGCAGTACATACTGTGTGTCATTACCAGCCTTCATGATCAAAGCTCCCGATTGTTTCACATTTTAAATTATCGCTGCGACTATCAGACTAAACAACTTCAGGTGAGCAATTATTTTCTTGATTCACCTGAATTATTTGTTCTCTCATGTTTTCCATTTTAAAGGCTCAGTCCCAATTTGTCATGACTTAAGGTGCTTTCTTTTTCTTACATTTCCTCCTTGTTACACATATGAACATTTCTCATTTTTAGCAAGAAACATTTTCGTCTTAAATAGCTTAATTCAGTTTGTTGCACCTTTATCTCTTCAACACAACATTCCTCACGATTGGTAAAGACTTTGTGGTCGATTAACGAAGATAATTCGAACAGAAACCTCCGACAATCTTCTTGTCCGAGGCCTTTTTCGAAGAACCTGAGCATCACTGTGAGCCGTCTCTTGTGTGGCGGTGTCTGTTGGACTTTTAAAGCGTCGGGTGACATCAGCAATAATATGGAGCGAGTTAGGCGGACGCTTTTAAAATATACAAACTGTCTGCAGGGAGACAAAGCTTGTGTCAACAGCAGCTTGTGTTACGGCTCTGCGCTCCCCTCATGTCGTCTGTGGTGACATCAAACAGCCCTCGGCAAGCGCTGAGGGGAAGTGCCTGATGCTGGGAATGATTATTTTGTTTCTGCCTATTATATTATTTGAGAAGTTTATTACAGAACGGGTTCAGTTTGTTTTGCTTCTTTTACAGACCAGAACCTGGAGAGGGGCTTTCGGCTGCCTCTCCAGGCTGTCTACGTCCTTCTCAGGTCAGGACGTAGAAAGTCGTGCCTCGTTTCGAGAAAACGGTGAAATTCAGGAATTGAAGGGTCTCGGGGGAGAGTGAGTTCGCAGAATAGTTTGAAAAAGAGAAATAATAATAAAAAAAAAAAAAGCCTCAGGCTGCTTGCGAGAGAGACGGGAACGGAAAGACGCATGCAGGAGGACCGATATAGACAGAAATTGGAGGATGTGTTTTCTGGTCAGGAACCCAACGCTAAAATTAGCCAGGATGTAGATTCCTGAGTGTTGCCAGTTCGTAGACCCGCTCATGACACTGAGGGTTGCCAAAAGGACATAACAGAAAAGAATGAAACATGTAAAAAAAAAACACACACACCCAAGGACAGAGGTGTAGGGAGAGGTCATACATGCTGTGGTAATGTTTTCCCTTTTCCCTTATTTCTTCTCTCCATTGGCCTCCGCCATGGGGAACAAAGACATCTAACAGGCCACAAGAAGGAGGGAAAAGCCGCGGGCCCCACATACAACGGTCTACAGAGGGAGAAGCTCGGCCCCGGACGCCAAGCCTTCAACACAATCACCACACATGCTATTGTGGCCTGCTGTAAAGCTCTGGTATGGCTCAAATCTCCAGCTAACCCCCCCTCCCTCTCTTTCTCTCTCTCTCTTTCTTCCGACTCCCACCATCATCACCAGACTTCCATCTCCCCTCCGGCTCTTTCTCTCTGCCTCCCCGTGTTCCTCTGTCATTTACAGTACTAATGACAAGACGCAAACTTCCACACATTGAGCCTCTGTGGAGCGAGGATAATCCCATTACAGGGCGAAGACACAAACGTAAACCAAGCTCCACTTTGATGCACTCAGATGGGGATTTGCATAAATCCTAACAGGGCCAATCATCAGTCAAACTGCGCTGCTCCTGTTTTTCCATTGTGGATGGAAGTGGAGGGCAAAAGAGAAATTCACATGCTGTGAAACATTAAGAGCAATGGATGGTTGGAGATGGAAAATAGTGGAAGGCTTTCTCAGTTTACAGTCGCCACATAAAGCCAGGACTATTTCTGGGCATCCTATTGGTTTAACAGAGGCAAGAACACACAGCCAGCTGGAAGTCAAGGATGAAAGCTCACAAGATACTCAGTGGCAAATCCAAGAGGTTCCCATGCGAAGGCCATGTTTTCTTGCAACATGTAGCCGATTGGTGCAATCCTTCCATATTGACAATCCTCCTTGCAGTGCGCCACTCTTATCTAAAGACGTTCGTTAAAGGCAGTGTAAGTCACACCGATCTGTCAGAGTTGATGATTACTCGGAAGGTCATAGGGTGTGGGGGAGGGAGATAAGGAGACCGAGTCAAGGTAACGACAGGAGGGAGCGTGTTCAAACCTGCTGGATTCCTGTCTGGTCCTACTTTATCTGCACTTCCAGCAGGTGTGATTCTTGACATATGAAATTAAACTCGGTGCCACTGAAACAGGTGACGCCAACATGTTGGCTGGCGTACCGCATTCCTGCCAGGGGTTCTGAGTAAAACCTGCGACTTCCATGTGTTCCAGCCGTTTAGTGATATGAGAAAAATACCTATCCTATGACACGACTTCCTTGTTCCTGCTGTGTTTCGTGTTGCACCTTTGCTCTGCCCCTCCCAGCTCATTGCTGCCTTCTGTGTAAACTCCTGCTCTGCGCTCGCTCACTGCTGTCATCGTCCAGGTCTCAAACCTGAAGTAGAGTTTAGATCGGGTCTGAAAACAACAAAACACAACCTGGCCTGAGCCCAGTAGCTTTGTTTCTGATCTCCATCTGACTTCACTGATTAACTTTAATTACAGGCCCAAAGTAAAGCCGACGTATCATTTTAATTAAGATTCTACTGCTTTCGTTTTTTACACCACCGTTTAAGTAAGCAGTGTAACTGTGTAACTTCTCCCGCTTTTAGCTTTTTGTTTGACGTCTTCCAGCTCCATCTTGTTGCTTGTTTGAGTGCACCCTGCTTACTTTCTCTATTTCCTCGACAGATTAAACTCTCTACTTCTCTACTCTCTACTTAGAATAGAAGACTCACTACTTACTCACTACTTACTAAAGGAGTTCTTAATCTACCTACAAGTAGGTTAATTAGATTAAGCACAACTTTATGTCATGCGTTCTTGTGTGGTTTTCTCTGTACTGTATGTTGGGCTGGGCCACAGAAGCCCAACCCAACCTGACCATCAAGAAAACAATTCTGGCTTGAATTTTGGGCCATAAATCTGAACTCTCCTTCCAGGTCAATGTTTGTGATTGTGTGCCTGACCTGTTTTCTGCATCCTGATCTTCACCTAAACCTTGCTTCATTTACCCGGGCCATGATTCCTGCCTTTTAGACTTTGGATTTGTTCGGCCTTGTCTGCCTGCTCTGTGGCTGATTTTCTTCTGTAACCATTGAATATTGGACATCGTGATCATTGATCATCCTATGTTTCGCTCTTTGACTTACCCTGTTGCCAGAGTCTTTCCATGTATAGAGTCTCCATGTCTTTACAATCCTGTGGGTGAAGCAATCATCCCCAGTAAATGGGCAATCTAGTTTTCCTCTGCAGTTAGATGTCCAAAGATGAAGGTTCCCTATGGCCCAATTCACAGAGGAGGAGTTCCTGTGAAACCACCTAGGTTTTCTCTTTCTTCCTGGAATGGTTCCCAGTTTGTGTAACAAGCCACTCAACCTCTTGTTTGCTCTACAGAGTCTGGCCAGAGAGCAGATCCAAATCTGTCGATTGTCAGTGAATGACTTCCCGGGTATTGGTCTGAGTTTTCAGTCCAATTCTTTCTTGAATCATTACACCTTTGACACGATTGATGTATTGCACAAGAAGGGACAGAGTAAACTTTACTTTAGGTTTTTCAGTGTTTGCAGTAGATATTCGATGTTATGGACTCTTCATCGGACAGTCACAACAGCAGTCTCTTCAGTCAGAGGCTCCATCAGAGACACTAAAACAGACTGCTACAGGAGTTCCTCCCTGCCCACAGCCATTAGCATCTACTGCAACTCTTTGAAGAGAGAGTTGTGGTATATGAGTTGCCACAACATGAAACTTCCCTAGAACTTTTGAAGTTAACTGAGCTAAAATCAATAGCCTGACATAGTAAAAACTTGATTACATGTCATATGTCAAATGCCATAATCTAATTCCTCCAAAAGCAAAAATAAAATGTTAACCACAATCATATCTTTTGTCTTGTTTACATCTCCTTGCATTAACTTCTGCAACTTTTTCCTGTTTATTGTGGAAATGCACTCATGTAGCAAAAAGGAAATACTTTTGTTTTATTGTAAGTGTGATCAGCAGTTTCCAACATTTGCATTTCTGACTCGCTTAAATATTGGTGATTATTAGCCAGCAGTGATAAGAAGTCCATGCATCCAGTGAGCCATGTGCTTGAAGCAAAGAGCTGCAAAAACCTAAAGCAGCATCACTCTGCCACAGGCATACAGAAAAACAAATTGGTTCAGCACATATCATTTTGTGACGATAGTTTGAAATGTGTTCTCCTGCAAACCTGGGAGCAATGCTTCTGACTGATAAGAAGTAGTTTGTTGTAGATTATTTGGATGAATTCAATTTATCTTTGCAGCCAGCATGACAACCGATCAAGTCATTTCTTGGCCATTTTAACAAGAGGTGAAGGAAACAGAAAGAACTTCATCTTAAAGGAATGGAAAGTCAACCCAATACGCAAAAATGTAATCCTCTTTCAAAACCTTCCATCTCCTATTCACACACACTCAAACAGATGCATTCCTTTTGGATTATTTAGAAAATAAAACGCCTTACATCCCCATGTAGCTGCCGCAAGAGCAAACAGAATCTTACATAAGGACAAATAGCTGCAATGTGTCCTGACACGACTTTTAACCCTTTAGATTTAAAAAAAAGCAGCATTAATCACAACAAACTATCAGGCTTTATGTTTCCTGACTCATTCGTACCTGAAAACAACGCCTTAAATAAATCCTGTTTATATGCCGGGTTTACAATTGAAATGTTCCAGTTAAATTAGTCACCGGTTCTGGAGATCTGCCAGTTCTGAAAGGGGCTTCTCACCAAGACAGTTTTCAAAAGGCCTGGGAACCCGGTAAGAAGACACTGACGGGACAAGAAGCACGAGTGGAGCTGGATGAAGACGAGGGTGAGTCAGAGAGTTGGCGAACAAATCCGTCTCTAGATCAGATTCTCCGGATCTTGAAGGAGGCTACAGTTGTCTCTGATTTCATGAGAAATCTGCTCAAGTATCTGATTTAATTCTAATATGTTGCACTTCAAAATGCTCTTCCTGGACACCTTCTTTCATGTGGAATTGAATTTCACACTTTGTGTAATTTTTTTTTAATAACTGATTGTAAGTGGTTTAAGTTTTAAATTTCTAAGTGGTCTCCACCAGTGAGGATTTATTTGGACTTAGATGAGTGTATGTGCCATATTATTATTATTATTATTGTTAAAGAGGTAGTTCTGCATAAAGCAGGATTAATGTTGCCCTTTCAAAATACGGCTTGAAGGTATTTTTCAAAATAAAAGCCACAACATTTCACAGAGTGTATTGTTCTGAAAAGCAAGCTGCACATTAATGATATACTAAATAAAAAAGTGAATTTAGGTAACCTTTCAATAAATAAAACTTATCTTGACAATATTTATCTCTTGTGCTTTATGAACTATTTTGAAAACATATTATAAAGTACAATTCTGATGAAGCTGCAATGAGAAAAAAAAAAAAATTTTCCTGATAAAATGAAAGTTATATTTGTCAAAATATAACTTTTTAAAAGATTGCCTCTTTTTTTAATATATATTTTAAGTACTAATTTAAGTAGCAATGACTTCTTCAATGTTCTTAAAGAGCAAATCTCCTTTTTTGCTCATTTAAAAATAAAAAAGATTTGTTTTTTTACACTAATCACCTAATCATCAATATGTTCCTGACAGTGAAATGATAAGCTTCCTCTTATATTTTCAATACTAAATTGAAATATAAGTTTTTAGTGATGTTTATTGAAATATTTTGCTGTTAAGATCAGAACATTTAAACTGGCTGCAGCAATATGAACAGCAGCTGCTGTCAGAGCCACTGCACACGTCGTCTGTCTGGATTCTTGTGTGAGATTGTTTCATTTTCCGGATATAATGAAGCGCTTGTATGTTTATTTCAGATTCCGCCTTCCGAATTAAAATCACTCAGCCGCATTGTACGCAAGTCTAGGTGGAAGCATAAACATCCTGGCACCGTGAATATAATAAACAGGCCTTTAGTCTGCCCTGCAGTCAGACAGCTATACAACAGCCTTTGATGAATTCAGCTTAAGACTTTATTTATTCGCCAAGAATGCAATCACAGGCATGAGCAGATCAGAAATGGAAAAATAAAAAAAAAGGAGGGAAATGGCTTTTTGTGTTTTTCTTTCTTTTAATTAAGGCTTAATGAGCAACCTCCAATTACAGCTCAGTGTTTATCAGGATAAATAAATAACAGTTCAAAAATAAATACACTATTAAATACAGCATAAAACAGCAGTCAAAAAGGAAGAATTTTGCAAAAGGAAGGAGGAGTTTGCTCATAGATGGAGGAAGTTTTGAGAAGTCATGAGCGTAGAACAAAAAACACACAGGCACACACAAAAAAGGCAGTCTGAAAATATGATTTGATACTGGATATTGTACAAAATTTACAAAATGCAACTCCAACCAATAAACCCAGATATTAACAAAAAATAAATCCCTTTAAAAAAACAAGAAGAAAAAAAATCCCATTTGTTTGTGAGCTACAACAGAAGCACGCATTTAACAACAAAGTAAAAATTCAAGTAAAAGAAGGTGTACATCAGTAACACACAAGATTTGCAGTCCTGGATTAAGAGCACTGGGGTTTCAACTACAAACTACTTGCTACACAGAAGAGCCGCTTTATTTAAAGAGAAATAGGCAGACTAGTGTTCATCCTCCACAAACAGGCACTTTAAAAAGTTCTTTAAATGTCTGGAATGAGCCAAGCAGCTCATTCTTAAAGCATTTCATTTAAATCTGTAAATAACTCATTCAAAATGTGATTGAATGTTCATAAGGACGCTTGCAAAATGGTAAAACTGCAAAAAAAAGTCTACAGCTAAGATCTCTCAGCGGTGATTTTTCTTTTCTTTTTTTTGGTGAGCCTTTTTCTTGATTCTGACTTGCTTTTGACAAGTTTTGCAGAATTCCAGCTTGGTTCAATTACGAAAAAGTCTTGACTTTCACGTACAGTGCCTTGCAATTAATACCCTTAAGACCTTTTCACATTTTTGCCAATTACAAACACAAAATCACAAGTATTTGATCAGGATTCTACGTGACAGACCAACACATAGTACATAATTGCAAAATGGAAAACAATAGAAAGTTTAAAACTTTTTGAGCTCCCTTTTACTCTGATGTCTCTAAATAAAATCCACCCAGCAGCCCCACAAACAGCATTGAGCTCCTTTAAATCGAAGCTAAAAACCGACCTGCTTAGAGTCGACTTTAATCCATGACAACTGGAACATTAATGAGTATATTTAATGTATGTTTGCTTCATGATTACAAAATATAACGTTTCATTGCCTGTTTAACCGTCAGCTGCTTAAGTTTCTATGGTGTAAAGCACTTTGAGCTGCCTTTGTTGCCGAAATGTGGAACACAAATGAACTTGACTTGACTGGGACCAAAGCAAACAGGTCCAGGGTGAAGTGAGATCCAGGTTTAAAGCAAGACGAGGCCATAAAACAAAATGGGATGGAAACCGAGCGGCAGAGCTCCAACTCCCAGAGAGGAGAGAATCTGTTGATATGACAGCTTTTACCAGACACATTAAAATCTTGCTTTAATGGAAGTGCGGCGAGTCCAAACCACTTGTTGCCAGGTAGTCATATATAGCACTGTTTGCAGTTTACCTCAAACAGTGTAGGGAACTCAGCAGTCAGGTCAAAGTCGCCGCTATCGGATTGCATGGCGGCAAAATATATAACATTTCAGGCATCGATACAAAACTGTGAGGTGGGGGGATAATAATACACATCACTCGAAACACACATTTCTTTGTGAAACACGTAGGTGGCAGTGCCATGCTGTGGGAATGCTTTATATATATATATATATATATACATATATATATATATATATATATATATATATATGTATATATATATATATATATAAACATATATATATATATATATATATATATATATATAAAGCAAAAATATATATATATATATATATATATATATATATTGCCTTCCACTACAAATTTCTGTGTTGGTCTGTTGCACAAAATCCCGACAAAAAGAGGCAAAATGCAAAATGGTTCCGAGGACACAAATAGTTTTCCCATTTTTGGTTTTAAATGCCCATTTATGTTTACAATCATATGACAAGTATGAGACTTGCTCCAAGTGCTACATTATATATTCTAATAAAACTGTTTTTGTTGATCTTTTTATGTAACAGTTCAGAATAAAAAAAATAAAAAATAAAAAAAAAAAGTACCAAATCATCCTGTTGGTTTTTTTTTTTGTTGCTTTTTTGTATATAAACACCACCATCATAGCTTCATTTCTGCACAGGACCAGCCGAAACATTCACAACCTGATTTTTTTTTTGTTTTTTTACCCTCAATCTGGACTAGTTCAAGCTCATTTCATCCTCCTGAGAGCCAATCAGTGGGAGACTCTGAGACGTCGCCACCATACCCTGAACTCTGACTGGACTCTGCTGCTCATTCTCGCTGTTCATCTGGAACAAACTCGGGGTGCAATTTTATAAAGCTGAAGCAGGAATGGAAAACGGACCAAAGTGAATGAGCGACGACTCGTGTCCGTGCGGAAGACAACTATAGTACAAAAATAGCTATTTAAATATCAAAAAGTCTACTTTACACATCTGCTGCAGGTATGTGCTCCGTTTCCCTGTGGGGAAAAAGGAAGAAATCTAGAAGGTACAGTAAATTAGTCTGATTGATTTGGCCCAAAGCTTGGCACATTTCTCTCCTGGTTCCGCCGTTTCGGTGCCGTCCCTGCAGGATGCTCCGGCTCAGCCTGGGAGTTCAAAGGGTTGCCTGTGTCCAATTTCACATCCCTTTCATTCAGAGGATCACACAGCAAACACACTCAGGGTGCTGGTCTGGTCCTTCAAGCCCAAGATGCTGTAGGCTATTCTCTTCAAGTGGCCGGGCAATCGCACGCCGATGTTCTTAATATCCCTGTGGAGGAGAGACAGAACGGCGTTGAAGAAGACACATATTTTCACTCTGGCCTCGTTCCAACAGTTTCCACATGCATCCTTCCAAAGACATGGGGTAATCACCGACTCATTTAGAGTGATGAAATGCCAGCCTGGAGTTGAACACGTTCAGGTTGAGCTTTTAACCGGGTCCAGCAAGGTGGGGCACATTCCAAGTTTGCTCTCTGCCAAAGGCTTAACTCATCTTCCACAATAAAAGGAGAATTGGTGGGGGTTTCACTTTGCACAAAAACACATGTGCAACCTGCAAGAAGCCCTGCATAAACAGCAGCCCGGAGTCAAAGCCTTAATTACAGCTTTAATTACTTAACGAGGATTCTCCCCCTTGACCATGAATCACTTTGTCTGGGAAGCAGAGGGTGGATCGTAAATGACTGGTGGTTTCCAGAGAGTGCTACCAGATGCCCCGAGATGGAAACAAAAAATCACACCATGCTGCACGACAAGCACTTCAAAAGGGCTCGTCTCGGCTTTGTGGTGCGGCCGTCTTCCCGAGGGCAGGAGAGTTAGCTACATTATGTTTGGAGCTTAATAAAATTTGTGGCACGAGATCTCCTGACATTTAGCATTTTTTACGTTTTCGGTTAATTTTTCGTTTGCATCACAAAGTATTATCCAGCTGCATATTACGAGCCATGACGGACATGAGGCTCAGTGTTTTAAGTTTGACGCTTTGTCTGAAACTGCTATTTTGAAGTCAGACAGGCTGCAGTTCCGGGGTTAACTTTATCTGTATCTTTAAAAGCATTTTTAACTAAAAATTGAGGCAAGGCAGGATCAGCTTTTTGCATGTGTTATTCATTAGCAGTGTGGTGGGAAAGGGGTAAACATCTTCTCTTTGTGCAGCTTGGAGGTGATGGACCGGGCTGCCTGCTAGTGCTTTAGGAGGACAGAGCAACAACAGGGAGGTACTATTGCTTATTGTGAAGAGTAAAAATGATACAGGTTTTCATATTTGTTTCCAAAAAAACTAAAATAATAAAGTTTCTCTGGGTAAAACCTGCGGACCTACAGCCACCTGCAGAAAAACACAGCCAATCAGAGCCAGTATGGTGTCAGCGCTGTCAATCATGTCTGTGTACACACCCTTCCCCTGCACAGTGCGTACAAGGTCAAGGTTGCCATTTTGCTGCAGTTATAATGATGACAGAGAAACAACATAACATTACAGAAAAACTGCAACTGACATTAACGGTAGCCATGGTAACAAACCTCTGCGAGTTTCGGCATGCTGCGCTGTGGGTTAGCAGCTGCTAGCGCAGCAGTGAGCTAATGGTTTGCATTTTGTAAGCACTAACCAACTGCAGGAAAGTTAGCGTTAGCAATAACCTAGAGTTAATTTACTGCAACATGTTTTGCATTGAGATGATATTTTATGGTTAAATTGCTTAGCTAGTAGGCTAAGCTAGTAAGCTAACTCCTTTTTGCTTACAACAGCATCTCTTTTTAACGTCACATCAAATAATTTTTTTGCAGCAAAAATTAACTCATACTGGGCCAAGAAAAGCAGCTTTGTTTGAGGATGTCGTTTGTACGTCAGATTTACAGACATACCAGAATTAATTGTGATTAATTGTTTGATAATTTCACATTTTTTATGTAATTACTGAATCAAATGTAACATATTTAAAGTCTAATTTATGAAAATAATTAGTATTAGGACAACCTTAGAACAAGACAAGCATAAAACTCTAAAATGATAAACGAGTCACACTTGTCCTGGGATTTTCTACACTGGCCCTACATTCTTTATGACACAGTTTGGGATTATTTTAAGCCTCATCCTGTCTTGTTCTCATGGCTACAAACCTAAGCACGGGCAATGGCAAAAAAAGAGAAAGGTGGCTTCTTTTTAGCTCTGTGGTTAGAAACTCTCTGGCCTTCATTATTCTTCAAAAGGAACCTTAAATTATGTGTTTTACCATAGACTCCTGCGTCCCCTCCACCCCCTAACGGTTGTGCCTGTTTGGGTAAATTGCCTCCTGCAGGACTCCTACACATCATGGAAGGTGTAATTCCCTTAACCGGCACTGTGAAAACTTTAGGGGGCACACAAGCCCACTTCTTCAGTCTCCTTTTAGGCTTTCGGATCAAATCCATCTATTTCAGCTTCAAGTCGATCTTTTTCCACTTGGCTGTATTCTACACCGCTCTCCTTTAATGTTGGAGACGCCACATAACGTTTCTGACCCAAACAAGCAAAACTGGTGGTTTTTAAGGGCTCCGGCAAAAGTGCTGGCCTATGTGTGTCTGGGTTGAGGACAGGATGAGAATGGAGAGAGCGCAGCTGAATAAGAGCAACAGAGACCACAACTCCGCCACAAAATGTGCCCACTGCTCCTTCACTACGTTACATTTTCCATTTGAAAATTTTCTCAAGCTACAAACAGCTTAAAAATACATTTTTGTAGTCAGTTAGCTTAATCACACCTAACCGATTAAGCTAATCAGATTTCTTAAAACTCCAGTATGTGAGTTTTATAAAAATATGTTTTTTTTCCATATTTATTAAAATGTCACCATGTCGTGACAGTATGGTGTGAGACAGATAATCAGGGAAAAGTTCCTCCAACTCCTGAGCTACAGAAATACACTACTCAGTCAAAAGCGACCAATCAGAGCCAGGAGGAGGGTCTTAGCGCTGTCAATCAACCTCCTGCTCAATGTGCTAATGACGGAAAACAAAGTTTATCCACTGCCACCGATGGATATGCTAGCTAGCCTTAGCATTTGAGCGATCCTTGTGGCAGGCTATGTTGTGGTGAACCAGCTTTAGCTTTGCATAGAGCAAAGGGGGAAGGAGGAGACCGACAGCACTAAAACCCTCCTCTTGGCTCTGATTGGTTGCTTCTGACTCAGTGGTGTATTTCTGCCAGCGAGAGCGCTGGGAGAAGACAGAGGAGCTCATTTTTTTTGTAAATTATTTTTTCTTTTAATACAGTGTTACAATGTAATGATAATTTAAACAAATATTCAAAAATATATTTTTTAAATTGAAGTCAGATACTGCAGTTTTAACTAATAAAAACAAATACATCAAGTACCTTACTTTCTGTTTTTTGTTTGTTGTTTTTATTTATAATTTTTTTTTTTATTTAATGTGTGTCAAGCAGGTGAACACAATCCATTGTAAAGTTCTGTTAATGTGTTGTCACCAACACTGGCACTCACTCATTCTTCATCTGCAGCACCTGGTCCATGGTGACGACCCCGGCACGGGCGAAGTTCTCGCTGTACTGGCTCATCTTGATGGACTCGAGCCACTCGGACACCGACCTGAAGGGGGAGCCGTCCGAGCCGCTGGTGCTGGGCAGGCGGATGGAAACCCTGGGAAAAGAAAGTGAGCAGATCTAAACGTTAATGATAATTATTTGCACGCTTTCCCACAACAAGAGACAGATGACTGAGGTCTGTAATTACTGTGCAGGAAACCAGTTGGTGATAAAACAACAAAAAAAAAAACCGGTTGAGGGAGTCGGGGTAAGAGGTGATTAAGATACGAGGATGACATCTCTTTGTTCTTTCTCACTGTCTTTGGTGTTTGTGCTCAAGAGGAAAAACACGCTTCCATTCACAGTATCAGAAACAAAAGGGACACGTGCGCCGTGTATTCACTTTTTCACTCTGCAGCCTCACCCAATTTGAACTACTTCAGTACTATTGTTATTTTTATACGTAAGTTCCCAGTTTCCTTTATATATTACTGCAATTTATATTAAAATTAAAACTCAGACAAGATCCTGATTGTTAGTTTTTTGAAGGAAGTTGGTTTCAAAGAACCTCATACACTCAGGACTGAATCTGCACCAGAAAAGACAGCAGTTTGCCTGGTATGATTATTATTTTTATATTCTTTTTCTTTACCGTGGATCAAAGTCTGCGATGGTCTTTAGTGAGTCCGGGCTGCGCAGGAGTTTGTCCAGCAGACTGACGATGTCTCCGAAACGCGGCCTCTTGGAGCGATCCTGAAGCCAGCACTGTAGCATCAGCTGGTAGACGGCCGACGGACAGTCCATGGGTGCTGGCAGCCTGAAAGCTTCATTGATGGCCTTCATCACCTGCAGACGGTATTTATTTATTTACTTATTGGTGAATTGTTCAATCTTTCCAATGATCTCCTGACTAAAAAAGTTGAGAAATGAAGACAAACCTCGTGGTTGCTCATGTCCCAGTAAGGTCGCTCCCCAAATGCCATGACCTCCCACATGACAATGCCGAAACTCCACACATCACTTGCAGAGGTGAACTTCCTGTAGGCTATTGCCTCCGGGGCTGTCCAGCGGATGGGGATCTTACCTCCCTGTTCAAGAAAAACCACGAAGTCAGAGAGGGTAATAAAAAAACAAAACAGAAAGATCCACGTAAATGCTTACAAAATCCAGAATTCGGTGCCTCTCTAACTTTTCACATTTACCACACCGTGACCGCAATTTACAACGTTCAAACTCCTTTATTCCTTCAAGAATTGGGCTTTTAAAAGACAGTCAAAGAGCTTGTTCTTGTTCTGAAGCTGAAATGGCTGAATGAGAAAGTTTGTATTTTCTTTCCTTTTGTTATGTTGACCAGAGAGTTGTGAACTCAATTGCCCTTTATTGGGATGAAGCTGTTATAGTATATTTATTGACTTTTTTTCAGCACTGGTGCAGTTTCAAAAGTGCTTTATTATACTGCATTACTATGCATATAATAATGCATGTAATTACCACATGTATAGTAATTACACATAGTAGATGCTATATGTAATTACTGCACTAGCAGATGTTTGTACTATCTAATCAAAAGGCATTTAAATACTGATATCAGAATGAAAACACACAAATACTGGAATGGTGATGTTCTGTGAATTGTGCAACCAATTGCCCTCAGAAGTCAACTTTTAATTATTTATGATAAATAATAAATTATTTATAATTTACAAGCCTCAGAGATTTATTAGAAAACATTTGTGAACAAACGCCATCATGCAGACCAAAGAAAACACCAAACTCAAGTGAATTTTACCAGAAAATCGCAGCAGGTACTTACGCTGGTGGTGTAGGTCCCCTCAGGATCATCCTCAAGTACCCGGGAAAGGCCAAAGTCCGAGACTTTGCACTCCAAAGTTGTGTTGACCAGGATGTTGCGGGCAGCCAGGTCACGGTGAACGTAGCTCATTTCAGAGAGGTACTTCATGCCTGCGGCGATGCCCCGCAGCATTCCCACCAACTGGTGAGACGAGAACTCTCCGTCATGGTCCTGATGCAAACAGAAGCAAGAGATTTAATTTGTTTTTTTGCATAACTACTGTAAACACTCACAGAAAACCTGAGAAAAAAATCACAGTATGAAGAACATATTGGTCTTACTCTCAGGTATCTATCCAGTGCTCCGTTCTCCATGAATTCGGTCACGATCATCGCATGTTTAACTGCACAGAAGCAGAACAAACTATAAGCCCAAACTGACCTGTGACAGATATGCAGAAAAATAAAAAGTGGAGAAAAAGCCTCACATTTGGTCACCACTCCCTCCAGACGGATGATGTTCTGGTGGGAAAACTGTCCCATGATGGACGCTTCGCTCAGAAAATCCTGCCTCTGCTTCTCCGTGTAGCCGGGCTTCAGCGTCTTTATCGCCACCGCTACCTCTTTCTTCCCGGGCGCTTTCAGTGTGCCTCTGTAAACTTCACCAAACTCACCTGTAGGTGGAAAAATAAAATAAAAAACATCATTCAGACAGGCAGTTGATTTAGAGAAGATATTTCATATTAATGTGTGTGTATATTGATGCGATGAGTTCTCTTAAGTTTCTAGCCAGAGGGCTTGGAAGAGCAACAAAAAGAAATAAGGAAGTCTCTGCGGCTGTTTTGCCTGAGGCGCTCCCAGTGAGGTGTGTTCTGGCTCAGTGTTCAGAGAGAGAGAGAGAGAGAGAGAGAGAGAGAAAACGACAGAAAGAAAGAAGCAACATTGTGTAAATAGTTGACGACCTGTTGTGTGGGAGCATGGGAATCAGCTGTCACACGAGAAGGAAAGGGGACATTTGGAGGTGTGGGGTGGACTCAAATGGTCTGCTGGTTCAAAGGTTAAAGGTGGTCACACTTGAGCGAACGTATCCTGAATGGGAACGTTGAAGCAAGGCCCCATGAAGGTGTTGTGATGTTCTTAAAACTGTGTGTCTGCAGCCATTTCTGTTGTGCAATGTTCATGTCATCTTGGGCCAAAACGAAAAGATGTCACTGCCAAAAGTTAACCGCAGAACAAAAAGATCTCTCAACTAGTCGGGTGAGAAGAAAAAAAAAAAAGCCACATAGATCCTAATCTCAGCAAAGTAAAAACCACCCATTGGCCTGTTAAGCTGTGGAAAATGTGCAGTATAAACAGGGAATATATTCGGGTACAGGGGGGGTGCAAATGGAAAGATCTTTCAAGATTTTAAAGCTAAGCCCCACAGCAGATTAACTCAGCAGGGTTGTCACTCACCAGCTCCAATGACTTTCTGTTTGCTTATGTGGCTCGGGTGGATTTCAGTGGCAAACTTGAGGACAGCTACGTTGGGGTCCTCGTACGTATGTGGATCCACATACGTCTTCAGTGGTTTTAATTGCTCTGCAAGCCACAGGAAGATGGTTGCATGTTAAACCAATGAGGAAGACAAATATAATTAAATGAAAAAACAGAGAGTGCAAGAATATAAAGTTTTGTTCTTACCGGGGCTTGAAAAGTAGGTGTCCTCTGGTCCTTGCCTGGCATTTGTGTTTCTGTTTCTGAATAAAAAAAAATAACAACACATAGTTTTTCAATCAAACCTTTGAACTTTTAGACATTTTGTCAAAGAGATGTCATTGTGAAATGTTATTTGTTTGACCAACACAGATAAGTATAAAGTTAAAGGAAAGTGATGCTGTTTGATCGTATTATTGCATAAGGATCAGAGAACACACAGGTAAGATATAAATTAGCAGAAAGATTTAAAGCTGTATGCAGGCGCTGCAGCAGACATCTGAAATTAGGTACTTATGTCAAATGAGAAATTAAAACTAAACATTTTGTCCTCCATTCATATTACTATGCTTATCAGAAAATTGACAGTGTACATCATCCTAAATGCAAGATCCCAAGTAAGAAACATGGCGGCAGCAGCTTGATGTTGTGGGAATGCTTATTTTCAGAGGGAACAAGGAAGCTGCACTGGGCAGTACTACAAACCTATCAGAGTTGGGAAAAGACTTGAGGATGTTGCAGAGAACCACAACAGAAGGGTTTAAATCAAAGTATATTTTTGTGTTAGAATGGTCCAGTCAAAGTACAGACCTAACTTATTCAACCGAGAATCCGTTTAATCAAACTTTAGTTTGTTAATCTAGAATGTCCAGTTTGTTTAGGGAGGTGTGAATGCGTGATCAAACTCTGGTACGCCTAAAAACCCAGGACTCGGTTCGGCTCAACTGATCTCTGGTGCGATTTGAATGTATATGTGAATGCAGGTGGACCGGAGACCCCTCCAAAACCAGGAAGAGAATTATAGTGCAGAGCATTCTGGGTCAAAGACAAAGACTAAAAACAAAAAGCAATCTTACAACCGCTAAAATATTACGCCATTCCATTTCTGTTTACATTCTGTGAAGAAGGCCAAGTTTTTCAATTAGTATGGCTCATTTGACAGTGCAGAGTGAAAATGAACTGGAAATGTAACAAATGTTGGTCTAATTTTGGATTTTTGGGTGTGAACACATCATTAAAACTGATGTTGCCAGATGTTCTCAATTGAGTCAGACTGACTTGAGTCATTTTGCAAATAGGAATGGTTTCAGTTTCTACATGTATAAACCTGGAAGAGAAAAAACCCCAAAAGCCACATCTACTAAAAGACTTTGTTTTAAGTTAGTGTGGGAGGTGATGGGGCACCAGTTTGTAGTGGGCACCGCAGGAGGGGCAGCGCTGGGGGGGTGTGCATGCTGTAAATGATTCCATCAAGCATTGCCTCATGTGGGGTGAAAACAAATGTGCACCAAACTTCTAATGGTTTCAATGAAAGCCATGCAACAGATCATTACTTTGTACTGTGGCTGTAGCCTGACAAAATGCAAAATTATGGTGTGTCCTCTAATTAGCATTGCAGGTGTCTTCGCACTTGCAGTCAGTTTGCCTATTTAAAATGTTAAACTTTTGGAAATTTTTTGAGTTTGGACACTTTTGTAATAGACACACCTTTTACTAAGGTTTTACTCATCAGTAGGAGATGATGATCAGAGTAGCAAAGAGAGAAGGGGAAGAATGGCAGTAAATAAAACAAATACTGAACCCAGGACCGCTGCTAGGAGGGCTACAGCTTTTATATGTGGTGCTCCTGCCATGCAGCACCCAACTTCAGCAAACTTTTTTTTTAAATTTCCAGATTTGTTTTCTTTTTTTCAAACCTCCTGCGCAATGCATTCATCCAGGCAGAAGCGTTTCTTTGACAAAGCCTGGCGAAAGGCTGTACTTGCTGAGCCGATTCAAAGGCTGAAAGCCAGCAGGCGGGAAAGAGGTGGTTACAATCTGCTACAGTACAGACCCGGGTCACCCTCACAAAGAGCCCACAGCCTGGTACAAAAAAGAAGCGAGCGCCTCTTGTCATCAACAATGTGCCACTCATGTCTAATTTCCTTTCAAAGGCTATAACACTTGGTAGACTGCAACCATTGCGCAATGACAAGACACATTCAGCAGAAATTCCTCCCCGGTGAGTACTGGCACACACATCCAGATAAAGAGAAAAAGACGGTTTGCTAAAGGAAGAGTGAAAGAAAGAGGTGAGGAGAGAGTGAATGCAAAGGCCATTTGGAGGCCCCACAAAGGAAAAGCCGAAGAATGAGAGAGGAAGGCAGCGAAGGGTGTCGTGTTGTGACAGATTATCGGGACAGAATAGGAAGGAGGGAAAGCGGCAGAGTGGGCCGCTTACTCACCGTCTGTGCAGGAAGAGGACGATGATCACAATGAACAGCATGATTACTCCTGTAACCACCCCAGCAAGGATAAGAGCAGTCTTGTTAAGGTGACCTGCAAGAAAAATAAACCAGTGAGACGATTCCCAAACAAAGGCTGTACGTTTTTCCTCAAGCGGTTTCTCACTGCACCTTCAGACAGCGTTTCAAATTGTTCCTCCAAGCTGGAAACTCCTTGGTTGCCGTCATCACCCAGGGCCTGGACCTTGACCAGGTAAGCTGTTCCAGGGGAGAGATCGCTGATCTGCACAGAGTTTTTCTCCAGCTTCAGCACCACATACGTAGTTACGTCGATTTTATTGTCCTACGAAAAAGAGAAAAGTCCACCAATAATCCCAGCGTTAAAGTAGAATCTCATGAAAAAGCTTCCCTTTGTTTTAAGTAGTCATCAGAAACTCATTCAAATTGCATGTCCATTAAAATGAAATGCAAAATGCATTTCCAAGCAGCTTTAAAAATGCCTTATGGACTAAATGTAAACATGAAGTTAAGCTCTTTAATCGTTGTGTGCTGTCAGGGTCTATTAAAAAGTTTCCACACCTTTTTGCGGTAGGCGAGTTCGTAGCGGATTGGCTGGGACTGGACCCGTGGACGAGGGAAAACGTCCCAGGACAGAGACAAACTGGTGGAGTCCCGCTCAACCAGACGCATTGACGTAATTTTGGGAGGGTCTGAGGACGATACATGGAGAAGAAAACAATTTAATTTTAGGATTCTAAAACGATAAGACGGAAAATATTGAAAATATGGCTGCAATTCATTCCCCTCCCCGGGCCTCGATCGGACTGCAGAGCCGCCACTGCCTCGCAGATAGCATCGGCCATTACTGCAGCACAGACAGCATCACAGCTCTGCTTCATATCACCAGCACTCACCTGTGTAGTGAAGGGATGTGTTCAGTGCGGCAGAGGACTGTGGCTTGAAACTGCGCGGCACTGCCTGACTAGCAAACATGGACACGCCACTGTGCACCTCCACGGTGAAGGTGTAGTTCAAGTAAGGATCCAGTTCACTCACTGACACCTCTGTGTCAAGCAAGCCTGTGTTTGCTGGGAAATAGCGGATTTTCTCTCCGCAGGGCAGGTGCGACGAGCCCTCCCAAAGATGGCACTCGACGCTGTAGGTGATGTCACTTCGACCGCCGGTGTCTTCAGGGGGCTGCCAGGAAAGCTGGAGTTTTCCTGGGGTAAGAGGGTTGGGAGTGGCCACCAGACCTCGAGGGGCAGAAGGGAGGCCTGACAAGGACAGATCAGAAAAACACTGAACATGTAGTAAATACAAGACCAAAGACACTTTCTGAATAATGCTTGTTTCTCAGCAGTTATGAATGTAAATGCTACTTCAATTGAACTCGTTTACTGATTTCATAGTCATGAAAATAGCCAGAGTACATTTTATTCTCTACAAATCCAATTACACAAGAAACATGGACAAAAGGAAATTACTTGTTGTAGAAATGTGTCTTTTCTCTCTTGTTGCTTCTAACAGGCATCATAGTGATCTGCTTGACAGTTTTCACAAAGTGCCAAATCAATTCAATCACACAAATAACTTCAATCAATTATAGTGAAAATGGCTAGTTGATCCAACATCCTCCTTCTGTGTCTGCATCTACAGTTAAGAGTGTTGTCAGTAACGCAAACCAGAATCGCTTAGCTGTTGTTTGCTGTTTTAGTGTATAGCTGCGCTTGAACTGACTTCATAATTTGCATAATATAAACACGGTAATTTTGTGAAAAAATTCATGTTTTTTGATAAAACGTTTTTGCACAGAGAAGACAACAGGAAGTGGCAGGAGGATGATGGCGAGGCATGTTTTTTCTAAGTTCTTATCACATTATTTGTGTGTGATTTTAATTGTGTTTCTTTTTTAATCGACATTAGTGGACTACCACCAAGGTTTTGCACTCATTTGTAATGCACACGTTGCTGATATCCGGCTGGCATAAACTTCTGTAGATCGCAATCAACAATGGTTTTCTCAGTGCTTCTCTACTTTTAGTACAACTAAACTAGTAATTTATAGAAGTTATCATTCCTATCCGCATAATTCTCACCTGAGCATGGTCCAGTCACGGGGTCTGTAAGAGCCCGGTAGAAGCCATCCATGCAGTCACAGACCAAAGACCTGTAGTCCTGGCTCTGGGTGTTGGCAGGACACGGTTCACACTTGTCCCTGGATGCCTCAGCTTTGAAGAAGCCCGGCTGACACTCTGCAAGGAGAAAAAGACATTCGCAGCAGATGATCAGCCAAAGAAGACAATTGGGACTTCTGGTAGCACCCTAAAAGGCACAGAGCAAAGCAAGTTTCTCCAGATTGTTCAAGCCTCTTTGAAATGCTTTGAACTTTTGACCCCTGAGAGCAACACGTAGAGGTCGAGGGGACACTTAATTGTGTCATGGCTAAATGCCACATTTAGGCAGGTGATAGAGAGACGTCGGAGAGGGAAACAAGGCAGGAGGAGTCTGCACAGTGTTCAGATCACTCATTAAAATTCTGTGCATTACAAATAAAATGATGCTCAACTGAGCCAAACCCTGAAACACAATCAACTCAACTTTTTCACACACTTTCCTCTCTTCCGTTGCTTCTGTCTTACTGTCTCCGACTCAGGAAACACAACCAGTATTCCGACATTCCGAAACCCTAAGTCAGTTTTCATAACTACAGAAGACAAAGTGGTTGTCTATTATATTTCTTTCTCTCAGAGACCCTAGATAAGATGACATCTAATTTCACACTTTCAATTCTAAATAAAGAAATGCAGGTAGGATGCCCAGCTGTGCAAGGAAATGTCAAAATATGAACTCAATACAGTGTGAAATTTGGTTTGAGAGCGCACCGTCAAGGAGGGTGAAATTGAGACGGCTGCCCTTTAACTCTGCGAGAGCATTCCAGGGGCTGCTGCTCACACCATAGGGTGATCATAAACACACGCACACACACACACACACACGCCTGCGCATGCAATGCTCACATGAACCCACAGTCGTGTGCATGCACAAAATACACAGACATGTATGCAAAGCACACTGTTGGACACATTGTGGCATCAGGAGAGGGATTAGGTCCTCAGCCTGTCACCTGTTCATGTCCCTCTGCTCATTCAGTTCAGTTACACACATAAGCATATATGCATACACACACACATTTCTATGCCACGGAATACTTAAATGAACATGCATCAGAGGAAACAGACATTGGAATTTGAGAAAACTGTGGTAAAAGAGAGATTAGGCGCTGCAGGAACAGATGAGGCCTTCACAGTGAACGGCTGGAGATACAGCACTGACACCGACTGGGAAAAGCATTGAGACAGTCGGCGATAAGCAAACAAGGTCAGATTCCTGAAGAGGCTAATTGAGAAAAGCAGCGCCAAGACTAAGACAATATCAGGCTCGTGCTGAGATACCGTCTAGCTTGCCCTTCGGCTCGTCTTGCTCGGGGGAAGCTCATTTGGAAACCACAAGTGACCACATGGAAGACGGAAAGCACATGGCTGCAGCTCCATTTGAGTCATATCAAGGGGATTTAGCTGATTGACCATGAGCCTTGCTTCAACTTTGCCCGGCTTTTTATAAACTTGCGGCTCACCGAGCTGACGCAGAGCATATGTGAGGAGGTGTGTTATCTAAAGAGCCTGACAACAATTGTGGCAAGAAAAATCACTGTGCACAAGAAGGGTATGGATCATTGGTCAATAGGACTGCACCGAGTCCAGTCCTCCCTCTCGCTCCAGCATCTCTGTTCTATCTTGGGCAGCTGTTTTGCTTATAAATACGGCTACTCATTAACGCAGACAGGACAGAAGACAGGCAAGGCAGAAGAGAGGCGGGAAGTAGTGACAGAAGGACTAAGAAAGGAAGAAGGGGATACTGTATCCTGCTGAGGACTGAAGAAAGAAAGGAGACATGCCGGGACGAACTCTTGGTCTGAGGAGGGGGAACAGCTGTTGTCCGAAACCCTGATTCATTTCCCTACCTCTCCTTCTATGTAATCCCCAAATTCCTTGCACTCCTGCTTTCTCTCCTCCCAGCTAACCCATTAACATTGCTATTCACCACTGACCAGCAGGCAAGGAGAATGCTATGCCTTTCAAAAGCTGAAAGGAAAAACATACACACACACAGGCGTTGCAGATAGGAATAGCTGAAATGCCACATGGCATCTGAATAGAGGAGGACTAGCCTCTATTTGGTGTTACAGTGCAAGCTGCAATGCATCGTGGTCAGGCTGTGGAGATGATGGCCTTACACTGTGTGTCGCCTCTATAATCAAGATGCATTCCAGTGCACACCACCCAACTGGACGCCTAGAACTGCATAGCTGAAGTTGTAGCCAACCTTTTGGCGGTAAAGGTGAAAGGGTTTGTATACCTCAAATATTCCAAATATGAGTCACAGCGACAGTACAGCTGGGGTATTTAACAAGAGGATTCCTCGACAAAAAAAAAAGTCTGAGGAAAGCGAGCTTCCTTGTTCCATGGAGAAGGTCGAGGGGAGCTCTGGATTGTTGCTGGACACAACAGGAAACAGGAACTGTGCGGCTGACGCTGCCTTCCTTCCTAAAGTAGCAATCAAAGCATGAAGGCACGAGGTAGCACGAGCAACAGAGTAACTAGAACTGAGGCTAAGAGAATAATAATCAAAAAGGACACTGAAATGTGTAGACACAACACGAACGCAGGCACAAATCCCATAAAAGGGTTACTGAGATGATGGAGCTCATAAACAAAAGTGCCTGGGCTTCTTTGTAGTTGACAAATTTAACAAAGTAAGAGTGGCCCTTTTCTCCCCTCCCACTTGCTACAAACAAGGAACTGTTTGTCATGTTAGGGGCCCCGTGTGCCTTGAGTGGCCCGTGTTTGTTTATAGAGAATGAGTGCAAGGGCCTGTTACGTTCAGGGAGCCGGAGTGGCTCTAGAGCCTCTGAGGGCTCACCGGTGTGTCGGCAGAACGTAAGACGGATGAGATGCCGACAGTGATGAATGCCCAGCCGTATAGATGGATGAATGGGTAACATGGTGGCTTGACAACAGAAATCGGCCCCAGGACATGACGAATAAGTAGAATGGGGAGGGAAAGCGGTGGGGGCCTGACAATTGAATACGGCACTGAGCTTTTTAGAAGGCAGAAAGGTCGTGTCTGCCTGAGGGTGAGTTAAACTGTGCATGGCTTTACACAGAGTCATTGGCCAAGTAAAACAAACACATGCTCGCACTGACGAGAAGGAACGGGAGAAAGGTTAGACTCAGAGGAATGGCCAGCGAGCAAAGGAGATCTTGTAAAAATAAAGCCAAGCAAGAAATAAACAGTGTCAGATCTGTATCAGGGCAGCTCTCTGGTCATTTATGGGGGCAAGAGAGCCTGGCTTTGTCCTTGCCCTCATTTATTTCACTTCCTCTCTTTTCATCTCCAAACTGCACAAGCCCTGCGTGAAATGGTGATATGTCATGTCCGTGTGTTTATATGCAGGGTGACAACAAGTAATTAGCAATCCGGGGGTACCTGGTTGAGGGAACAGAGGGGGCCTCTGATGGGGGAGGAGGCCTGGGTAACATGAGCCAGAGGTCACAGAGGTGGAGAAGGGGAGGCGGGGGCAGACAAGGAGCCTTAAAGGTTTAGGGGCTGATATGTGGGCATGTGGCTCAGGAGGGGGGGTTGGGGACATTAGTGAAAAAGATTAGCTGACCAATGGAGCAGCTGTGAAGGCATTACATCTGTTTTACAATTGCACCCAAGCTTTCATCTGGGGTTGTTAACAAACACAATAAATTCCCTGATCCCCTTTCACCTCTCACTCTCTCAGTTTCCTCGCAGTAACAGGAAGAGAGACACGCAGAGTGAAGGCTGGAGACAAGGAGATTTAAAATTGCTGCTGGAAGGATTTGATGAAGCCAACCTGGGTTGACTCAGAGGTTCCAGAGACCAGAGTTGTGCTGGTTTGCATCACTTTCAGACAACCAGGTGGAAAAGGCAACACCATCTCGCCACACCTCCCCGAGCCAACAGGCTGAATGCCGACAGCCATCGACTTCCTGGCCAGGGGAAGTGACCAGAACAGGACCAAATGCACCAATAAACAAAACGACTTATCAGGCAGAACAACAAAATGAAAAGCAGCTGAGTGAGGCCGCAGCGTTGACCGACAATGAAAAACCCTGAGCCCACGGGTCGGGGAGTCACTGAGGGATTAGGTGACCTCCGGTTTCCGCTGAGGCCTCGTCCTGTTAGCAGTGAACGGTGGGTGGGTGTATTTGCTGGGCTGCGCTGGGGGGCATGACTGACTGATTGCTGGGAAGGAAAGTGCTGACCTCACACACCGGCAGTACAATACAAAGCGCTTCACATTGGTCTGCACTCACCCCCCACCCCCACCAAAACACTCACACGCATACATAAACACAGCCTTCAGGCTCAGGAATGTCACCAAGAGGAAATATGTCCCGACTTCCATGCCATAGCCAGCACACACACACACCCCCACACACACACGTGAAGGCTAAAAATGGTTAATGCTTAACTTTTAAAGTAGCGGCTGTAGCTTCTACTACAAAAACTAGAAGAATAAAAGGTCAAATATTATGTGCACTAAGAACTCAATAACTCAATTTAATTTACAGCATGTTTATTCTACATTTTTGCTGTTTTACGGATGTTGACGTACCAAGATCGCAATAAAAATAAAATAAAATGTTAAAAATAAAATTATTACATACATTATTTAAACCGAAGGACGAATTATTCCATTTAATTTTGAAGAGCAATCGGACAACATTCTTAAAATTTTTATGCCAATACCTTGAAATAGTTGTATCTTTATTTAAGGTAATAAAAGTGTAAAGGTTTTACTCCAGTCTGTGAATTTTGATGTACTACATTGCACATTAAAGTGGTACATCAGCAGCGCAGAGGCCTGCAGAGGAAGATGAGGGGACTTGAGGCAACCACACATCTTTTGCCTCAAAGTGCTACAATGCTGAGCTGTTCATGAATTTATACACTTTTTACATTTGCACTATTTTACTCTTCCTGTGTGTTTCTACAGATTTGGATTTGTATCTATTTTGTGATTCTTTTTACTCTAACCTGTCGATTGTTATCAGGCTGCTTCATTCAGAATATGATTTGAGACTTAAAGTTTCTAAAGGTGAACATTTCTCACCTAAATCTGCCATCAGATTTAATCTAATCAAAAAGAAGATCAAACTGATCCATTTGGATGATGCACTCACTATGGCGTTTGCACTTTCCCAAGACACAAACTCTACAGTTTTCTGTTATCAACACTGTATAATCAGACTACACCGACTTCTTCTTTTTTTTATTGCTGTTTCTAATAACTGGCACTGTACTCTCCAATAAAAATAAAAATGTGGCGCAACAAGACACAGCATGTCATCCTTGAAAGAACCCCCTCCTCCACCCAACCAAACCCCCCATTAATCTAACCAACTCCCAAAGATCAGCTCCAGTCATAAGTTAACTTGGCACAACATCTGAGAAATGCGATCTTTCAAAGTAATCCCAGTGGGGGTTTTTCAGAGGCAATGTAGAAAAAAAAAATCCAGCCTATCAAAACTGTGTTGCAGAGCTGTCCAATACGGCAGTGACTCTGGTTTTCTGTGACCAGCTACAGAGACTGAGAATCAAGGGAAGGTTGGTGGAGCAGAAAATTTTGAGCGTGGGAGGGATTATCCGGGTGGAGTGAGATGATTCTCATTCTGTGAAATCCACCTTAATCCCTCTAAATCGAATCACTGCAATCTCCAGGAGTGCTGCTGTGCCTCTTTGTATGCGCAACATCAGATAAACTAAAAAATTGCGCAAGTGGAATCATCAACTCCACTGGCTTCCAGGGTTTAATTTAAAACTCTATCATTGACATGAAAGACTTTTTCCAGGCGGTCCAATTTCTCGCATCTATTGTCAAGTTCATCAAGAAGAAAAAAAAACACAAACAAATGGCTAGAGTTTCATTTGTACCTCCAACTAAATGTTTACGCCTTAGCCACCATGTGAAAGCAGCCGGCTGCTGTTCCCCGATTGGCGACATACCTCAGATTTTGCCTCTATTTATTTTTACGAGTCACTTAGTGAGACTTGTTTTTATCAGGCAGAAATGCTGTGAGCGTACACAGTCTAAATAGTCCCATCAGGGCCTGTGTGAAACGGGATGTTTAAAGTTTTCTGGTGTCATATTCATGACCTGCGTGTTAGCCAAAAACAACAGCCTCCGTGCAATGTGAACACGAAACAAGAAGGAGGAAAAAGCTGTATGTTTGCATCCAAGCTTGTTGGATACTTGGGGAGCTGCTTGCACAACAGTGTGTGTCTCTGGAGTAAACTGCACATGGCGCTGCGAAAATAATCCTGGGAATAATGTGGCTGAGATAAGAAATTACTAAATAAATACATGATGAGAGGCAGAAAATTAAGGCTAAAATAGTCAAGAAGAGTCCTCTGAGACATGGAGGAGGTGGGGTGGACGGCAGGAGAGATTACACAAAGGCAAAAAAAGAAAAAAAAGAAAAGAAAAGCCAGCAGAACCAGTACTTACTCCACTGAAGAAGACCAAACACACCCAAGTCAATTACTACCCATACAAATCACTCGCCACAACGTGTAGCTATGCTGGCTTAGTCACCAACTGTTCCTTACATCAGCCGAGGACGAGCTTGGAGACACGGACGCGGAGGGAAGGAGTGGGAGAGGAGAAAATTGCTTACTGGAAGCAGCTTGGCGAGCTGCGACCTTACTGGAATTCAGAGGGACGGTCGGTCCACCGAGAGGACATTTTCCCCTGAGCACCAGAGCTCCACGCTCCCAAACCGTGTCTTCGTTTATACGCAGAGCCTTGTGCAACCATGGTGTTGGATCACGGCCTGTTTGCCAAGGCTTTAGGGGGAGTTGGCGAGGTGTGGGCCCGGGACAGTTAGACAGAAATAAAGCCGAGGATCAGCTGGTGCAGATCCAGATGAGGGGTGACACGCAGTCATTACATTGTGCCAGGGTGGATTAAGGGGAAGGAAGGGAACGGAGTGAGTCACAAGTGGAAATTATTTCAAGTTAAACACCATTTAGCTCACTGTTTATTTTTGCTCCGTGAAAATAGATTCTTGTTTGCGCAACAAATTTTAAAGTAGATGGAAAATTCACATTAGGGACTGAAATATGTCCCAGCAAGACAGATGAGGAGGGAACATTAAAATCATGTCAATAAAGTGTTTATTAACTGGCCCGAACTCATTCCATTTACACATTTTATGAGCTGTAGTGTGTGGTTTTTTTTTTTGGGAGGGTGCAGGGTATTTTAGGTGACCAGCACAAAGCATTCAGTTGTAACGTAGATTTCAAAGGATATATGGTTCAGATTTTTTTTTTTTTTTATTGAAGACTGAAAAGTGTGGCTTGCAATTCTATCCTGTTGTTGAGCTGTCCTAAAACACTCTACTGCAGATATGACCATATGTCCTCCTGGCGTTGAGTCTCTGCCATAGTCTCAAGTCTTTTATAGCCCTTAACACGCTTTACTCCAGTTTAATTCCATCCACGTTTCCATCTACTCTGACAAGCTTCCCTGTTCCTGCAGAAGAAAAAGCACCCACATAGCATGATGGAGCCACCACCATGCTTCAGCGTGGAAATGATGTGCCATTGCTCTGAGTTTTACACTCTGGCCGAAAACTAAAACTTTAGTCTCATCTGACTAAACCGTGTTGCATTTGTTTGCTGTGGCGCAGCGGTCTTGTTACAACTCTTTCACAAGGGTAATAAAAGACGAATTTGAGGAGTGCAAATGACTAAAAGATGCTCTGCCACCTGAGCTGTGGAGTCTTTCAGTTCCTCCACGGTTACCACAAGCCTGAACTTCTCAGATTAATGCTCCGCTTGCGTGATCTGTTGGTTTAGACAGCCACGTCTTGCTAAGTGTGCGGTTGTGCCATGCAGGTACAAGGTTGGCACAGTGTGTTTGTCTTTTTTTAAGCAAACAGAGTTTGGTTAAAAAAAACAAAACTTTCTCCCTGACATGTCTGCTGCTTTGTTCCTTGGTCTTCAGGCTGCTGTTTGTTCACTGATTTTGTCTCACAAACACCTGAGGCCTTCACAGAACAATTACTGATTTACTGTCTTTAACACATAGGTGAGCTCTAATTACCACTCATTTGCCTGCTGAAGGCAGTTAACTGCATTAGGCTTTATTGATGGGGCTGGGCACATATTTGTGTGGGACAAATGTATAAAACAACATTCTTTTTCTTAATAATTCACTGTTTTGTTTCAGACTCCAGCCTGCCACTCCAGAGCCTCCAGAGTCTTCTCCTTACCAAAATGTTATGGAACTTAGACATTTTCTTAACGTGCAATTAAAAAAGCTACTTCTAGCAATTTATTATGTTTTCGATGGTATTTGTGTAGAATTGATGATGTGAAGAACCACTTCTGTCACTAGACTCAGCACAACATGTTCTTCCTTTTGCATAAATCTCAAATGTGATGCAATGTGACGTGACAAAATGTGAGAAATACTTTTGCAAGACGCTGTAATTGCAGGCTGTTCAAGTTTCTCCATCAATCAAATGAGTATCGTGCCTGTGATTCTTGAGAAAAGAGACAAAATGGGTTTAAATTTTCCCCCAAAATGTTTAAATTATTCATCAAGATTATGTATTCAAAAATTATAAATAGTGTTTTGGAAATGTAAAGATGCTAAGGTGCAGGCTCCCATTTGCAAAATTTTTTTTGAAAATTACATTTTAATGGACCTGACCCAGAACTTTGTCAAAACGATCTGACAAAAATAAATATGAATACAAAAATAAATATTAAAAAAATTAATATAAATATAATATAAAAATAAATATATTGCCATTATACACTAATTGCAATACAAAGTAAAAAAAGAAAAAAGTATGGACTTAATTACCCTAATAGTGATATTTTTACTCAGTTTTACAGACAAATGCTTCTCAAGAAACAAAAGAATTATTTAAAATATAAAAACAACATAACATAACTGACAGAGTTGACACAGAACTGAAGGTGATGACAAACTAGTGAGTAAAAAGAAATACTTGATACATGTGAAGTAGTCATTTATGTAAAATACATTAAAATGAATTAACTGCACCTTTAAGTGAGATTCGTCAACACCATCACTGAAAGAATCTCACCATCGGTTAAAAACCCTGACAGAGTTGACAAAAAGCCAAACTACCTCAGTTTATATGATGCTATTCCTAAAGGAGGCCATATTGTAGCTCATCAGGTCCATGAAATCTTTAAAGTAAACCAAAATTAAGCATTTATTTCACAACATTTCATCAAAATGTTGTAACTTGTCAGTTATGGAGTTGACACATCATGGTTGGATTAGGAATAAAACAGAAGAAAGCTAGAGCTGCTTAGCTCTCTTAGCAAAGGGAGAAACAGGAAGAGATTACGGGTCCTCAGAAGTTCTGGTGCCCGTCAATAATGCCAGATTTTTTTTTTTTACATTCTTTTTATGTCTGACGGTGTTGACAAAAACTTGGGACAAATTTCAATTGAGTTGGAAAATATATAAAAATTATTTTTAATTTAATTTATTGATACTTTTAGAATTTTTTATTTGAATACCTATACTTAATTGTCATAATGTATTATTTTAGTATTTCTTTAATTGTTTTAAACTATTATAAGGTATTGAGTTCTGCTCGAGGACAAGGCATTTTACAGACACCATCCACGAACTATAAAGTTTAAAATAATAAATATTTAGGAAAAACACCAGGAAATCATACATTGTTGTGCTGACATGGCCCAGGTTAGTCTAGTCCGATATTTGGAAAAATAATATTTTTTGTATATTTTATTCAAATTTTGTGCTCTATCCATAGGACTTGTTTTTGTCCCACTTCTCAAGAATCACTGACAAGAATATATATAAAAAAACACCATCTAGTAATAATAATAATAATAATGTCACCGAGAACAAAAGGCCCAGTTTGTGCTCTGCTTCTTCTGCTTGTCATGATTTACAGCCTGCAAAAACTCTTAACACGTCTTTGCAGCTCAGCAACTGTTTTATCTTTTCTGATTTTTCACCCAATGACAACAGTGCATGTGTGTGAAAACCAGGGAAGACAGTTTCAAACAACAATATACACTGAAGCAAAAACGTTTAAGGGGGAAAAAAAAAAAAAAATGGTATCCTAGAAAGAAGCTTTGAGAGACAAGTGATCCTTCCTACTGCCGCAGCGACATGCAAAGAGGAGACGGAGACAAAAACCAGATGAAGTCACAGATCTTTACTTTAACAGGTCCCATGGGGAAGACGAGCTATAAAACTGAGTGAAAACATGGTCGAACATGGAAAATTTCAACCTAAATATGGAGAAGAAGAAGAAAAGAAACACCACAGTGGAAGTTTTTATGGTTGTTTTACCCCAGAGCAGCCATCCATTCAGGAAAGAAGCAGGGAAGGGGAAAATTATTAACTACATGTCTGTAGGATATTCCTCTTTAAGCCCTCGGAACCATTCATCCTGGCGCAACGCTGCAGCTCTGTGATTCATTTCCATCTAAATCCACGCATGTCCTCATGCATCTCAGACCTGTCACCAGGGATCTTCCTGGTATGTGTGTGTGTGTCTTTTTTTTTTTTGCAGAGGGTTGGGGGGTTGAATGGATTCTGTTTGTTTAGTCGTTTTAATGTGAGGGCTTGACCCGGACCTGTTCCCCCTCACCTCTCCACCGCCGCCACCCCCTCTCCCATCACCGCCAGCGTTCACTGGGAATTCCACAGGTCTGGAGTAATGTTGGGAGGCTCCGTCTCAGCAAACTGATCAGGAATGTACCAGTAAAGTGGGGGAGAGGAGGTGGAATCTGTCGGTCTCGCGGGAAAACACAGCACTTCATTGTTCTCCTACCTTTGCATACCGCTCCTCACCTCCCTCCGCTTAAAAAAAAAAACATCACACCCCTCCTCTAAACACAAGCCCTCACTTTTTTTTTCTTCTCCCTCTCATTCCTTCCTGCCGTCCTCCCTAATCATCTCACCTGGCTTTTCTTCCACAGCTAAAAAAAAAAAAAAAAAAATGACCCACTGGCAGAAAACCTCAACTTTCCTATCCAGCTTTTTCCACTCAAAGGGAAGTCCAAGCAGGAGAGCAGGGGTCAGCGGGGTCGTTCTTATTCCCGCTGTAAAAACGTGCGTGTGCGCATTTATTTTCTAAGACGGCGATTAAAAGATATTTCTGTTTTCAAGTCGTGCAAGTGTGTGTGGCGTAAAGAGAAGGAGGAACATCGCATGGGGTTGACGGCATGGCTTTGTGTGCATTGTCGCGGAGCAGATCTCAACAGGCCCTCACACGCCGCGCTCTCTCTCTCTCTCTCACACACACACCAAAATCTGCAGCTCCGGTATATTTGAGAAAACAGGGGGAGAGATGATGGGTTTGGGGATAAAGAGATAGTTGCAGCCAACAGGACAGGCACTCAGATTGGGTCTGTGAGGCTCGGCAGCGTCACCCAGCCTCCTCCATGTTTTTTCCTCCCATCCACCTTGAAGATGCTAATCCATCACGTACAGTAGCCTCCCCCCGCACCCTGCTTCTTTGATCAGCCGTATTCCCTCGCTACAATAAAGGTCTCCTTTACAGTCAGTAAAGCCCAACTGAGACAACAGAACAAAGTCAAAGGCCTGAGTTATGGCTGCTCTGCCAAAGCCAGCTCATATCGAGATAAGAGAGCAGACAATACCGAGAGGACAGGAAATCACCTGATGCAATAAGCTCTAAATTATGCACCGAGAGATGTCATAGAGTAAGACACTCATTTACCAGGGTTCAGGATATGTAACAGATAAGTCGACAAAGACGCTGAGTAAAATAAAATTCTATGGATCCTTTTGTATTCCTAAGCACAGGTTCGCATAAAATGTTGAGTTTTGTTTGTTAGATAACTTGAAAGCAAACTGAATTACTTTTGTTGAAAGCAGAGATGCACCAATTGTAGTTTTCTGGCTCATCGGCGATAACCGAGCCTGACCTGCTGATTCAGATTTTTTTAGCCGATGCCAATTTTTTATTTATTTATTATTTTTTTGCCTGAAATGTTGCTAGATATAGCAAGAAAGTTGTTGAGTTGGCAACGGTGGTGTGACTGTTGCCAACAGCAAACGAGCAGACATGACCTCATGAGCCGGCCTCTCATTCAAACTTCTTTCACGGGAGAGCAGAAGAGAACAATTGTTGAATTTTAAACCTTTGCAGAGGTAGATAAGATCAGTGGATAAGATGTAGGTATCAGCCGATCACTGAAAATCTGTGCACCCCTAATTAAAAACACAAACTTGAAGACATTTCCCTAAACGAACTAATGTTTAGCATTAAATTGCATATAGAAATTCAATTTATTCCTATATAAATTGCTTAAATGCAGAGAGAACAAACAACATCAAATACAGTAAAGTCCAAAATGAATAGTTCCAGTGGAAAGCAGGTCAGCAACTATAAAAAGGGTTTGACTAGCAATAAAAACAAACTTCTTGGTTGAATGGAAATTAACTTACATCCAATAAATATAAAAATATTTATTGCCTTAATTCCTTAACTAAGGGTCAAAAAAATAAGACAGAACAAAAACGTTTTCTAATAATATTGTATCAACAATAATAAACTGTAATTTCCTTTTCCTGTCCCCGCCAACATTATTTCATTTCAAACCTATAGAGCTAAAAGCAACAGCAAAAAAGCTGCAATTTGAAGGTTTTATTTGACGTGAATGAATTAAGGTTTTTGACACTCGAATGGGAGGAAGGAAGCTCGAAGGAGCCGGAAGAACAAGGGGTGGAGACGGAGCGGAGGTGGGTTGAAGCTCGGCTGGTGAGCAGATGGAGCGTTAAAAATGGAGGCCGCCTCAATGACAGGCCACGACGAGGAACGGTCTGATGCTAACAGGCCGCAGTTGAAGCACATGACGCATTGATTGGATGATGCAGGAGAGGCCAAAATTTAGTTCCAGGCTTCATTTTCCAGCATGCTGTCCAGGGTCTTTTGCAACGTTTACAATTTGCTTCTGCAAACTGTTAAAAGAGAGCAGCTAATTAGAACCAAAGCCGAAAGGTAAATGCACATTTCCTTCTCGTATCAGTTTCGGGTCAGGGATTACGCCAGGACATGTTGAAGAAGGGCTTGGCACTCTTCCCATGCAGGGGGGGAGCTGGTGTTAGCCGAGGGCAGAATTCCACTGAGATATGATAATAGCACCTATGATAAATATTTGTCATACAGGTATGTTTTATAGCCCCAGGTAATTAAAGTAAAGATAAATTAAGCTTTAAAAAAAAAACCCGCAGTAAAATGGAAGCACATCGAATTTGCCAGGACAAGATAGCATACAGTACAGATCAAAGTCCTGAGTCATTCTTCCGCTCATGAAATATCTCCCACAAAGGAGCCATGCTGTCTTGTAATCTGTTCTGATGATCTTGATGAATAGTTACTGGAGCTTTTCTTAAGTATTTTAGAGTTGTACTTGGATTTTTTTTCAAATCCAATGCCAGACACTTTTTAAAGCAACGTCTTTTGCAGCTTGGCTGTGATGTATGAATTGTTTCACCATAAAAAGTTCATAAACTTAAAAAAAAAAAGCATGTGGTTAAGCAGAAAAATCAGGTATTTAAATAAACACCGGATGTCCACGGACTTGTCTTAAGTTTAGGTTGGAGACTCGTCTTTATTGAAGCCAGAGAAGTACATGGACATTGGACATTTTTAGTTGTTCCAACCAAATTTGGCCTTAAAAACATTAAAGTCAGGCTCTGTTAACTTTTCTGATCAACCGCACTACCTTTTAAGCACCTCTATAAACTTTTTAATCACACATTCACTGTATGTGTGGAAGGAAAAGTGATATGTTCTATGTCCATTCAAAAACAAAGTAAAAGTTTGTCCCAAAGTCAGTTTGTTTCTGTTTTTTTTTCTTTTTTTCAGTTCAATTTGACAAGAATTACCAAAGATAGCAAAGTATTACAGATGTTGATTTAGTGTCAAGAACCCTTTTCCTCAAAAAGCTACAAGCAGACAACTAAAGCATGAGGCATATTTAAGGTTTTAACTGGTTTCTGTTTAAGACACGTTCAGATTGTAGTAGGAATATTTTTCAGACATGACACTTCTTTTATCCTCCCCTGTCAGGACGTTTGGTCAGGTCTGGACCAGAGAGAACAAAAAAAGCAAGAAGGAAAAATTCAAAATACTTTTAAAAAGTCTGGAGAACTATTGATCCAAAGGATTACCCGTTGTCTGTATCTATGGGAGCAAAAGGTAACAAAATTGGAGGTGATTTAAAACATTTCCACATAAGTCGCTTCAAGGCCATTGGCTTACCTTGGCAGGTGTCTTCAACCTCTTCAAATCCAGCATCGCACTGGCACTGTCCGACTGGAACCACCCACTCTCCGTCCGCAGTGCAGTAGATGTGAGGTAAATCCTCGCTGTAAGCATTGTCTACGCAGTGCCCAGTGACCTTCTTCAGCTGCTGGTTCAGACCTCCAGCTACCGTCTCAGGGAACGAAGCGAGGCTCATTGTTGTGGCTGGACAAGCCTTGTAGTACACCCTGACAGAGAGGAGGGCGATGCAGGCTCCGATGTCTTGGAAGGCCAAGTAGAAACCCTTGTGGGACAAGCTTTGCACAACTTTTGTTTCCGTATTGATGCGCATGTCATTTCTCTTCGTTATCTCATCTGGAGCTACGGTGGCAATCTTCTTGAACTGGCTTTTACGGAAGGTCGTGCCCACGTCTGCATCCGCATCGCTCGAGTAGAGGTTGAAGGTCTCCTTGCAGGTCATCGAGGCTCCGTCAAATGAGTTACAGTCGCGCACAATGAACTGAAGCTCCACAAAGACCTGGGAGACGGAAGGACGCCTCTGGATGAAGGTGGTGCGCAGCCAGTTGTCCTGCTCGCGCTCCTCGACGTTGCAGATGGAGTAGGTATAAAACTGAGAGCCATTCAGGGTTTTCTGGGTGACCTCCCACTGAAACAGAACCACAGAAACCGAAAAAGGTTAGAGGTAATAAGGTTGGATTGCTTCTAACCATGTGGGGCTGAACCAAAACTAAGGGGATAGCTAAATAAAGGAGCGACCATTTAACCATGAGGGTTCGGCCACTGTAATCTGAAGCAGGAAACACAAACAGAGTGTGTGCAGAGAACTCGCTGGCTCTTCACGAGGGTAAATACAGACCTTTACATCAATACAGCATTTCTATTTAGACATAGACATCCATTTTCTAAAATCTCCAAAGCCTAAAACTATCACGAAGGGCTTTGGTTGACAATGCATTTCTGACATTGCGAAGAGACAGAATTATTTCCCATTCAAGTCTCTCACACTTGTTGGCAGCCTTCCCAGGCAGCATTGCTGCATGAAAACTGGATGTTGCCACAAATATGTTTGAGAAAAAGTGACAGCAACTTCTAACCTTGGCTCATGAGAAACAAACGGCCCCCACGGAGGCAGACGCTGCGGTTGGCTCTCTGCATGCAGCCACTGTGCTATTAATTAAAGGAATGTGCTTTGCTGGCAGAGTGTGTGGGTCTGCATATAAACTTGATGAACAACAGCAGAATGTACACCTCTGCTAACAACCTGGTGGAACATTTCACCCTCCCCCCCCCGCCCTTTCTTTTATTGCAACCGGCCCGTAAGGCTAACTCAAAACCTCGAAATAATCCAGCAAACATCTGAAACGTATTAGTGAGGGAAAGAAGTGAAACTAATGTGTCAGAGGGACCATTTGAGCTGCTGCACATCTCTGAGAAAGTTGAGTGAACCACTGAGCGGCGTGCCTGCACATGCTCTTGAGTCATCAGCACATGAAATGAGGCTACTTACAGTGAATCTGCATGTGCCTGACCGGTCAATTACTACGCAACCACATGATGGAAGAAAGCAACACATGTCTCTGCTCTGCTCATGGTAAAAGAGACAACCGCACCATTAGAGATTCATCCCTAAATGTAGACATTTTCCCCTGCTGTAAGGAAAAAGGTAGCCCTGGCTTGACTCGCTCCGTCTGAGGCCCCTCCTCTCTGCAAAGAGGTACCACATGCTGCAAACTTTAAAACTTAATTGCTCTCTAACATACAATTCTGAAGCTGGAGCCTCGAAACCACAAGAAGCCACAAGTATTCCCAGTTCAGAGGGAGCAGCTATTCTATCCGCCTATATGTGATTTGGAGCAGCCCAGACATGCTCTGGAGGCAGCTCCTGATAGGGTACCTTGACTGCCTTGTCTATCCCAGCTCAAGAAGGCTTAAACTGGCAGCTTTTATAGAAAACCCACATGTGTACACACACACACACATATTTATATATACAGCGAGCAATTTTAAGAGAATTACGTAAAATGTTTTTTGTACAGCTGAGTGAGTCCCTTCCTGCAGTTTTCTCCATGCTGATCTATCCTCAGGCAAATTCCTACAGCTGGAAACGTCGGAGCTGGAGGAGAAGCAAAGAGCACCATACTCACCCCAGATCTGTCCCCCTGATTTGGGGACCAAGTCAGCCAGCCCAGCTCTCCTCCAGCAGCCTTCATATCCAAAAGCACCTCTGTGGAGACACAACATCAAGATTAATTATCAAAAAAAGAAAAAAAACTTACAACAGTTTTTTTTTTTTTTTTTTTTGCTTGAGCCTTCTTGAAATCTGTGTTCTGTGTTGTTGACTAACTTTGACCCCCATTACAAAAGGTGCTGAAAGATGACAAATAAAGCAACATCTGATACATCCAAAATGAATGATTTGGGGTGAATAAGACAAGATCAAGTTTAGCCAACTGCGCAGTAGAAACTCCCCACCTGCTGCTGTTGCAAAGTTATAGGAGCGCACAAGCAGTCGCAATTCACTTCGGGATAATACGTTTCAGATTGATACGCGACAAGCTTTGAACCAAATAACACTTGTAAGGCTTATTTTTTTCGAAGTTAGAATACAAGTTTTTGAAACTTTCAAGCAGTTGCAAAAGTAAAGAAAAATGTTTCCTGCTTTTTTAAAGTTCTTGCAAGGAGTCTCTCCGCATGGCACGCGTGTTTTCCCTCAGCGCAACAAAGATGTTATTTTTGAAGGCTCAGCTCTTTTTAAACCAACACTTACCTTCTTTAGCCTGGAAGGTAACCAATATCCCGTTAACGAGTACATATGAGAACAACAAATGTCTGACTCTTCCGAGGAAATCCATTTGGAAAAACTTTTCTTTCCCCTCTCTGCTCCGCTCCCGTCACTTGGCTGGGACTCAGCTTGCTCTGAGTGCTGCTGCTGCGCTCTGCAGCTCATTCACAAACGGCCTCCGCGCGCGTCACCGACTCCGCCCGCTGGAATGTGTGTGCGCGCGCGTGCACGTGGGACTTTCAGTTGTGGTGTTTACGTACGCGCGCGCCGGTGCGAGCGGGTGTGTTGAAGGTTTGGTGGTGATTTTTTTTTTTTTTTTTTTTTTATCTGGTGGTTGGAAGGCGGAACGCGTCGCCTGAGAAACTTTTGAAGGTTGAACATTTCACATTTTCTCACCTACAAATGTTGACAAAAGAAGCAAAGATGTGCAATGAACCGGCAGCAAGCAAAGAGGCACACAGTGTCTATTCTCAGCCCTCGAATACTTTCACATGGCACAACTTTAATCAATTCTAGGAACTATGTGATAGGCCATTATAAAAATCTGAATAGTGTGGCGTGAATATGAATTCAAAACCTCTCAGTTGAGAACCATGTTGGACTGCAGTACAATATCAACTATCAACTTAGTTTGCACATGTGAAAACTTTGCACATATATATATAAAATTGTTAAAGCTCAGTCAGGTTGGATGGAGAGCTTCTGTGATTGGCTCTGGACATTATGTTTAGGATATCTAGGGTCCTGAGCCTCCTGGGTGGAGCCTCTGCCCCAAATCTCAACTCAGGTCTTCTCTTAGCTCCATCCATCTTCCCATCAACTCTGACCAGATGTCAAGAGTGTATCACCAGTGTGATGTCCAGTTTAAGTTTCTGTTTACTCATAGTATATTGTATATAACCCAATAAGACTATTTTTGCTCTCAATTGATCCGCACACATCCTTCCACATTTGCTATGTCTTCTCTGTGATTTTGTGACTGGTTTAAATGGTGTATTATGTATTTTCTGCTCTTTTTGACACTCCCCTTTCAGCACATAATCGCGACAGTGTGTTTTTCCAATGAAGCTGTTTTCGAGAGCGTTGCAGTTTGTATGAGAAGCTCAGCAGATGTGCGTGGCTCTGCCAGGTGTTTGCTAAGTGTTTCTGCTACTAGTCTGGTGGAGCTGGATGTGGAAGGTGCGGCGGAGGGGTGCACCAAGGACAGGGTAATGTTCATAATGCTCAATAATGCTCGCCAACAAACCTGTTAGAAAACAGCTGGATTTAAGCTGAAATTAAATTGGACCCAAGTGGTTGATTGCACTTTACTTTTGTTTGCAGATATCAGAGTAAAAGTGGCTGTATGCAAATCATGCCTTAGATTTTTATTCCTAAAAAATGTGGAAACAATAAGCCAAGATAGATTCAAGTTCACAAGGTTTATCGCTTTAAGTCAAGGTGCATTATTTTTATACAGACATGAGACATTTTACTTTTAATGTCTAGATTTTCTAAATCCTTCGGTAAGCCTGTAGATCTCACTGAACCAGTTGGAGAATGAGTTGCCTCCATGCTGCGTCTCAGACAGAACAGGAAGAATTTACCTAAACGTTTGCCACTCACAAACTTTACAGGATCAGCTCTAAGACATTTTTAGCTTTTATGAAAGTTTACCATCGAGTCTGGTTGCAGACGTACACCACAGTTAAAGGGCCTGACAGTTATACGCATAGAAGGTAACACTGCTAAAATAGTAGTTCTACTAGTAGAACTTTCTCACATTCCCTTTTGTTGCCACAAATAAAAAAATACAAATAAAAATCAGCAGCCCAAGAAAGAAAATATGTCTACGTCAGAAGGTAATGGCCTACTTGATGCAGATCACCAAGCCGAAGATCAAGTGAAGGCTTCACATGTGGTCGAAAGTGGGCCGACTCTTCTATCCAGTTCTTTTACCAGTTACGTTTCAGAAATGACTCACATTTAAATGCATCTCCATTATGCCATTTAACTTTCCCTTACACCTATTTAGGTAATGTGAAACAGACCAAGCAGGTCTGGTCTTACACAACCATCTAGCTTACGCACCTTGCCAATATTCAATCAGTGGTCCAATTATCTTAGGTTAACGATTCCAAACAGGGACTGAAACTTTGCATGTAAAATACACTTGATGTAGGAATATGGTCTCTTTCACATCTTTAAAAGAAACAAAGCCTCTTCTCCTCCACTTCTAAAGAAACATGTTCTTTGCCAACGTCTATCAACTCTGGAAGAGCCCTTCAGAGTTCATAGAAGGGCTCAACTCTTGTTGATAGAAGCCCTTGGTAGAAGGGCTCAGTTAAAAAAGTCAATTGATACTTTGTGTTTCAAGTTAATTGAAACACAAAGTATCAATTAACTTTGAGCTGGATCAGAATGGAACTGAAAGTGAGTGGCTGAGATTTTGTTGTAAAAATGCTTACGTTTTGGGAGGTTTTCTAGAGTAACTTTTGATATTATATTTTTTCAAACTTAATTTTTGTGTCTGTCATCAGAAGTATTTAAACTGGGCCTCTACGGTGGTTACAATCATCCTCATGGATGAATAAGGCCAGCAGGAACAATTTCATTTCATCCAGATAGGATATTTTCCAGTCCTCATTTTCATTTTCTGGCAACAAGCTCTGCGTTGCTATGGAAACTGATGATAGGAGGTTTTAGAGGCTTGTAGAGGGGATGGGGATGGGTATAGGATGATATGATGACAGAGAAGGTGACGAAACTGGTGGAATGTTGGGATGCCAGAAGGGGGCTGGTGTGGTGCTGGACCTGTTGAAGGACAGCTCTGTTTATATAAGTTCTTCATTTCCCAGAAACCAGCAATTTGTTGAAGCTTAATTTAGACAAACATTGACATTGTGCCAAAGTATACCATGATAGCCACCAAGACTTTAACTGGAATTGAATTGGAATGTTTCTGCGTGACTTGGAATCTGTCTATGCGATTGGATTAAACTGACCATGTTTCTATGTACATGCATTGGATCTGTTCGTTTTGTAAATTGCCTGGATACAATTTATTATGAATTAGCAGAAGTGAATTGTATTTAGTCTTTTTGCATGACATTTGAAAGTTCTCCCTGTGCGATCAGTGGTTCTCTAAGACTACGCCAGCTTTCCTCCCACAGTCCAAGAACCTTGACTGTCAGGTTAATTGGTCTCCAAATTGTATTTTCTAACATCCATCCATCCATCCATCCATCCATCCATCCATCCATCCATCCATCCATCCATCCATCCATCCATCCATCCATCCATCCATCCATCCATCCATCCATCCATCCATCCATCCATATCCATCCATCCGCCACCTCATCTCTAAGTCTCAGTCCAGCACCCTCAAGTTCCTCTCAGCGTCTTGTATCCAGGTTATATGATCCATTCTATATCTGTTTAAAATTTCCAACGTTACTAAGGCAAAACATATCTATTTTCTGGCTTTAAAGCATCTTCTAAAACATGTTAGAAGACCTTGCAAGAAGAAACTCATGCCTGTCTACATCTGGACTCTTAAACGGTTTACATTGTTTTATCCACAAAAGCTCCAAGTGTTTCAAAAGTTATTGGCGTTCAAATTGGAAAAAAACACACACACAAACTTACGTTTTAGACAATAAAAATATGAATGAACCAACCAACAGACAAACAGAACACCTTTAACCAAAAACAAAATGCTCATATGTCCCTGCTCAACTTTGTGACTAAAAGGAGTGAAAAAAGCAAATGAGATTGATTATCTCAGTCACTCAGTCTTGAGTGACAGGACAGTAACATGTCGTTGTCATGTTACACTGACAGGACAGACCTCTGGTCTTCACCAGACCAGTAGGACAACCTATTACCTCCCATCCTCACCACTTTCTACACCTTCCTTTTTTGCAGCACCTTTGGTGCAAAAGAGGTGCTGCAAATGAAGGCACTTGGAGGCACAAGTGGACCAGTCAGAGAGTTGCCCACCTGTCAGGAAGCCTGTGTGGTACCAGATACATTTGCATCGGGCTGTTGATTTAGACCATTTTGCCACACTGATTTGGTCTGAGGAGAGAAAGGAGGAGTGGGGCTGCTTTACATGACGTCCCTTTGTTCTGAGCATCCACACATACAGAAGCAAACTCATTGTGACAACTGGAGAGAGATGTATTCATATAAGAATAATAGCATCTCTGAATACTAAAATTCCACGGTACAGCTGGCGGACTGATAGCCTGGTCATAATTCATGGGAAACATCCCAAAAATGCAGCGCCCTGCAAGGTTTGTTGATTAACTGTGGTGAAGTTATGAACTAAAAAAAAGATTTAATCTCCATTTTTTTTCCGTCTCTGGAGGCCAAGTGGGAGTGAAAATGGGGGAGTCCAGTGTGAACATGGACAAGCGGAAAAAATCTTTTACCTAGCAACAGTCACAGGGAGGAATTGCTGCCAACATTTCTCTACCTCACTTTGTTTTTTGCACACAGTTGCTCAGGAACAAAATATTGAGCAAACCCCCAGTGAGGATAAGGAGATGCTTCTATCCTTTCCTCCTCATCTCCAACCAACGCCTCTTCCGTGGCTACCGACAATTTATTCCTGGTTGTGTTTACCTTTGAGCACCAGTCTCGCCCCCACAATAGACGATCACAATGCGGGGTGTCATTGATTGGACACGGCTCGCTTGCTCTCAAACACACACACGCATTATTGCTCACTAACACCTGTGATGCTGACTCTGCCAGAAAGGGAAGTGGGCTTCTGCTGGTCTCAGACGCCCCCTTCTTCTAGGCTAACCCTCATGCTCCCCCGATGCCTTTTGGGGCTCCAGTTTCACAAAGGGGGATTTCCACCAAAGCAGACCCAGAGCTGTGGTACTGTGCAAAAGTCTTAATTCTGTCTCCATTTTTTTGCCATTTGCTTTCAAGCTGCCAGGCATACTTTTTAGGATGTGTCAAAAGTTATTTTTGGACTTTGGAAGCTTTTGCACTAATTTCTAATCCATTATTTTTATTTTTGTATATTTTTTTGCTATTTTAATCATCCACAAGAATCATTCAGAGGAAAACGTCTCCCGATCTCAATGTTGTGTCTTTACATAACAAACTGGATCATAGAGGCAGTTCTCTACCAGCAGCCTGCCACAAAGACAGTCTGATCCACTTCCTTTAGGTGAATCTGTACAAACTATTAAAATAGTGTCATTCTGTTTAAGTCATAAAACAGCCTTATAGTACTAGTAAGGTGATTCTTTGACCATCTTCCTTCTCATGTGATGAAAAAACACCAATATAACATAATGTTGCCATCATATTTTACCAAGTGGATGGTATTTACAGTGTTATGTGCATTGTTTGTTTCCTCCCACACATAGGGTTTTTGATGTGGGCCAAAAAGTTACGCTTTGGTCTCATCGTGTCCCCTGATGTTTGCATTTAGTACAGCATTAAAGGAGGTGAATACAAACACATGGCACAGTTTTTAGACTTTATTTCCTGAAAGTTTGGGTGACCACTTCCACTTCCACAACTGTGGAATAGAAATAGGTTAGAATAGAAACAGCTTTTATTGTCCCTCAAAGGGGGGATTCAGGTGTAACATCAGCACCAAATATATTGGCTCACTTAAAAAAAATAGTTAAAGTGTTAAAAACAGTATATAAAAAATAACATTAGCAATATAAGCGTATTACTGTACAAGACTGTAACAGAAATTACTACACAGTTTTTAGAGCTACACATATCAAAACTCACAATCCTAGAAACTCAAAAATATACATAATGTGCAAACTATAAACATTGAAAAAGGCAGACTACTTATAACACAGCATATCAGTGCAGAAAAACAACAATGTGCAAAAACGGCAGAAATGTTATTTAAAAATGAGTTAGCTGTGCCCTAATTTGTGAGCTCAGAGGGAAATAAAATAAAATAAAATAAAATGAAGAGATAAAACGTGATTTACCTATTGATAAAGTGATAGGATTTCCGAGTACTGGATTATCCAACCTGATACTGCTGTTGAATATGTATTGTTCTTTGTAGTGCAGAACTAAAAGCTAATGCAGGATGTAAACTGAGAACTAAAGTGGACTGGGTTTGTGGTTGAGGGGAAGAGGAGGGGGGAGCAATGTGTGTGTGTGTGTGTGTGCGTTGTAGGGATGGGGGTGCTGGGAGAGTTGCCGAGCACAGGTGTAAAGCAACCACAGCAGCACTGGTGGACAGGCAAACAGCAGGGCCTTTGTTCCCACAAACACACACACTTAGAAAGCGCAACTAGAGTGGACCCAGGCCAGAACATGTGAGACCGCAACACGGGCTCATCTGTGAGTCCGATTAGACATATACCCTGGTTCCTACATCTCCTGGAAAGAAAAACCCCCACGATCCCCATCTCCACCCCCACAGCAACAAGCAGCACCTGAACCTTGTCGTGGCACAGCGGTCAGTATGGCATGAGAAAGCGACTCCATCTGCCTTGTCTGAGATTTACTGCTACCTGATAAGCTAGCCGGTAAGGCTGGAATTAAGAAGCGGGGTCAAAGTACATCAGGCTGTTTGCGCAGATGAATTGCAAATGACTAGGAATCCGTGTGTGTTTGTGTTCAGCGTGGGCTGCTCACAGTTCACCATCCAGATACCAATCAGTTTGAGTTTTCACCTCGCTCTCAGCGGCCTGCGACCACGGCACCGATCGCTTCTCTGTAAGCCCGAAGCTTTACAAATCCACAAACATCTTGCACATCTGTTGGCTGTATATGTATATATATATATATTTGGCAATGAACAAATGTCGGCAATAACATGCTCCTGCTGTGTGTGTGTGTGTACTGAGGTGAGAAGCTGGGAAGCTGCAGGGCATGTGCGGAGCGACGTGTCGACTCGTAATGTAAACCATGCGTGTGCGGTAGGCCTCGCTGTGGTCATTTGTATTTCACGCAGCTAAAGAGGCCAATGCTGGAGGGGCAACATCCAGAGACAGCTGACGGGAACTCTAATCTCCTGTTTTGTTATTTTTCTCAGATTTGTATATCTTTTGTCAGCGACGCTAATGCGGAACACATTTAACGCTGTTTACGCTGAAACAGACTTGGTAGTCTGCTGGTTATTGCTTTTGGTCGGTGGCCAGCTCTTGATAAGGGCACGCCAGGGTTATATTTCTATGAACTAGGTGGTCCCATAGGATGCTGTTTGAAAAAGCAACCGATAAAATGAAAGTTGTGAAGGCCAAGGTATTCTGACCTTGGATAGAGCTTATGAAAACACTTAGCGAAAACAGTCTCACCATTCAGAAGCGACCTCTCGCTTCCCAAACTTTAAGTTAACGCATGCACTGATCGAGAATAATGTTTTTATTCACGACGGCCGAGACATGAAGTTATAGTTCAGTTGAAAAAGTGTCAAAGCTTGCAGAGCAACATAGCTTTTAGTGAATTGCTGTGTAGCTACACTTGGCACCTTGACAAGCAGCCTTTAAATCAAAGCGAACCAGAGCGCGATCACGGATCCCTGTCAGGCCTGATGGTCCTGTTTTCCATTTCCTAGAGAGTAGAGTGGATAAGAATCATTTGCTTGGGGAGAAATTGGCACCAAACGCTTGGATTATGTCATTCATTTGGTAGAAACTTCATTACAGTTATAAAACAATAACCTGAGATCTAAATATCGGATGCCACACTGCTCAGTCCTTTATCTTAAAATGGAAAGTCGACGACACAAATGCAAATCTACCAAGACGTGGCTGTTCACCTCAACTGAGACCCTGGATGAGCAGATCATTAATCAGAGAATCAGCTGAAAGGAGTCACAGCTCAGGAAGGAGAGAGCCCAAGCCTGGGATTTATGAAAGAAGAGCAAGAAAAAAGACTTTGTAGAACAAAAGGGAAATGTGAATAACTAAATAAATGTAGAATAACAGCTGTGCCAAAAAAAAAAACAATCTATAGAAATAGTGTTTGACTGAACTGCTCAAACACTTCTGGGTGTTGTGCTAAATTGCTTTCAATTTCTTGATATATGGTGTGCATGCAGTGGATTACAAACATCAATACCATAATACCAACTCTGGGCCAGTAGGTATTACTAAATTCAGAATTTTAAAAGAATTTCTATGAGAGATGCTAAGACAATTATTTTGCCAAAACGGTATTAATTTTAGTCCACTCTGACACTATTCACTTTTTCCACCAGGTCATTAACTTTGAAGACAAACAAGTTAAGTTCAATGGAAACTGGGCCAAAACAGAATGAAACAAAAGTAGATCTGCCCATAAAAATGGCTTCTAAAAACCTATAGTTCTAGTTTATGTGAATATACTGCCATTGAATTTTCTTATTTTCCTTTAAAAAACAAAAACAACGTCATTTTTTAAAGGTGTTTCAACAATCTCTTTTGATTCGCCAAATCCAAATTCATGCAAGTTTGTTATACCACCATCAGTCATACACAATGTAACTCAACATGAATAAGAGAATCTTGATCTGAAGAAATCAATAGTTTCTGCACATCTCAGGGTTTGAAAAAATATTGCAGAGCAGAAAAGCATTGAAACTGAGTAATACTCCCTCTTGTTTACTACATTAAGGAGCTACTGGGATCTTAACAGCAACTCAGAAATGTATTTAGGCCCAAGAAAATGTGCTACCTTATGTAATATCAACAAGTTTTTAAATTCTCCTTTCTGTCAGTTCGTTGTACAAAAGGAAGCCAGAGCCGTGAATTTAAGGGCTGGTGTGATCCAACATTCCTACTGTTGTTCAGGACTGTGCCTGTAGGTTTTTGGAAGAGATGAGGCTCCCTGAATGTTTTTGCAGAGCCTTTTACGTAAAGTAACATAGTTATTTAGCCTACTAAAAGTAAAAGTACGGCCTGTTTTTTTCTGTGTCCTATTTGGACAAGCATCCGCTTATTTTTGCAAAGATTACTTAAGACGTTTTCAGTAGTACACTTTATAAGAGATTGCTGAAATTGAAACCTGAATTTCTTGGTTGCTTTATGTGGTCTTCAGCATCAGAGCAGATCTGAGATCTAATCTGCTTCCGTTTGTGAGAGCGAAAAGATTGAAGGAAGGACATTCTGAACACATATGAGTCACTGTAGCAGAATATTGTCAAGTGGTGACACGGAAATGATAAAATCAAAGTTGAATAAAATCTGCAGATTTCATCATTTTTATCTGTAGACATTGTAAGAGATGCTGTAGTATTCCATAATCTGCTATAATATATTTTCAAAACTATCAATCACGATGTTATGATCAAGGTGCAAATATTTTCAGTTTGTGTTAGTGTGGAGTCGCCCTCAGAGTCTCACACTTCAACACTAAACACGACCAAAGGATACAGGCAGGAGCTTATTAATTTTAATAATAAAATACAATACTTACAACCAGCAGTAACACTAGACCTTCTGGTTGAAACGCAATATGTTTCAGTGAAACCTTTTACCTGTTATTCAAAACCTTCTGGGTGAGCATAAAAAGTATGTTGACCAACACAAGTCTGCTCTCTCACAAGTCTAAAGTTACTTCTTCAAGAGTCACAGTGATAGTTTTGGATTTCTCAGCCTATCTGCTACATTTTTTTATTCTTTTGCATCCATATTTTATTTATTTATTTATAGTTTGATCGTCTTCAGCTGGATCATCTGGATCTCTTGTTTCTTTACTCGGCTCCCTCCCTGATTGTCTTAGTTTTGTCTCGTCTTCAGCTTTTCCCTCACATCTGGTCCTTATTTGCGAGTGATCACACTTGTCTTGCGCGCATAATTTACTCCTCAGCGTTTTCTATTAGCCCGTTGGCTCTCAGTGAGATACGGGGCCGCAGTGTGTTTATGCGCCTTTGTTTGATCACGTTATCTTTGGGTTTAGTTCGCACTGACTTTTTATTTCTCTCTGCAAAAATCCTTTCCGCCTCTGGATCTGAGCCAGCGTTTGGATCCTCCGTTCACTCCACTGTCATCTCTTCACAATAGCCTCTTGTTACTAAACTACAGGACTGAAAATCTCTCGCTGAAACATTCAGTAGAAGCTAAGTAGTCATTATGTTATGCTCAGATGTTATGTCAGGGAGAAATTATAACTTTTTCTGGTTGAGTAAGGGCCTCACTTGGTTTTAATCAGACTAAACTCATAACTCAGGCTTTATCATATGATTGCTTGCACCATAAATTAAGAACTTCCTTTATCACAATAACATCTCCTTGATCCAGAAGCCGACCTAATAATCAAGCAAAGTCATGACCCTGGCAAAAAAAAAAATATTTTATGAAATCTCCTCATCCTCCGCTTCCTTCCTGCCCCCCCTCCGGCCCCCCCAGCCTCTCCTCTCCCTCTCACTGGATCTGACTGTCCTTGGAAAATCTTAATGTAGCCTGCAGGGGGGGAAAGGATACAAGGTGCCTCTCATTCAACTCCTTATCGCAACATTATCTCAGCATTCCAATGCCTGGAGCCGAAACACATTCAGGGATGATGCTGTTAGTGTTTTTTCTTGCTTACTTTTATTTCTGTTTTTTATTGGGTCAGAACTGGAGTGGCAGATGTTCCAATCTGCTCACTGAAGTAGAACGACCTGCTCCTTAAGGCACCCGGTTCCTTCCTTCCTTCATATCGAGTGACTTCAAACCCAAAGGCCACTGAGGAAGCTCGGCCGGTAGACACTGCTTAGATTGGGAGTTCCTGGAGGTGGGGGTGTCGGAAAACCGGAGGGGGGAAGACATCCTTCAGGCTCTGAAAAGGGGCCCCCGGTCGCCTGAGAGCCTCCATTGAAAGCCACCTGTTGACTCAGTTCCACATGACCCCACTGAAAGACTCGCTGATATCAGATAGGATGGAGAGTGGGAATAAAAAGACAGAGAAGTGAGCTTGAAAGTCCGAGAACATTTGAAGAAATTCTTCACGTCCTCATATTTAGTTAAAAAATAAATAAAAAATTATGGGAAGGGACATTTTCCAATGTGTGAACTTCACAAATGTTTGTGTTTTAATATTTTACATTTAATATAAGGATAGAACAGGAGACTTAGATTAAACAGATTAGACAAAATGATTTATTCTCATATACAAATAACAATACTGACAGAAATTGTGGTTATATGCTTCCATAAATGTCATCCACCAGCATTTGAAGTTCCTCTCAGTTGATTTTCATAGAGATTTATGAAACTGTCTTTTTTATAGACTGTCAAATGATCATGAAACATTCATCATGAGGTAACAGTCAGATTGTTTTCTGTAACTGGAGGTTGGAGGAGGTGCGCCGCCATTCATAGTCCTGCCTGAAACATGTACCAAACACTGAAAAAAGTGCTTACATTTAAGAGTTACCACCTACAAAAGTAAAAATTATTAAAATTAAATAGTGTTCACTTGATCTGCTACACTATTTTAGTTTCTCCTGGTTCATATTCCGCTCATCGTCTAATTGGTCTTTTTTTCCTTTTCTTTTTTCTTCTGCTGTGTGTTTGGCACCAGCCTCTTGAATAGGAGCATCACTGCACAGTTAGATTGCTCTGTAAAAGAAATTTATGTTGCGCTGGTCTTCTAGTTGAACAGACAGTAGTGCATTCTGGGAGGTAAGAATCCGACTTTACATGCATGCATTACATGTTTCACCCAGGAAGATCACTGGCAGCGCACTGCCTCCAAACTCCACTTCCTGGGTAAAACAATCACTGGCTTCTATGGTAGTAATTCCACAGTGCAACAATGATTAATGGATATTGTTTGCATAACGTGTTTGAGAGTGAAGCTGTTTCAACACCTTGGAAATCCCAACTCATCTCAGGCTTCCTGTTATCTTCAGCCTCTGGGGAAAGCAAATGGGAAATTTCTAAGACTTCAGAAATCCAGAATCTCTTCCGGTCTCCAAAGGATGGCAACTGCTGGGGTGAAGCATCAGCTCTTAGTTTTAGCTCATAGGTTCGCTGCCAACATGTCCTCCTGTTCTCCAAACTCCCCTTAACCATGTTCCTCTAATTGCTCTGAAAGGAAAACTAAAAAGTGTCACTTGTAGATACACTGAGCTCTTTGTTTTTCACCCCCCGTACAAAATCCGTATTCAGATGCACCAGTCAGCCCGGTCCTGCCCTGCTGGCAGCGGACAATAAATAAACTTCCAATGTCAGCGCAGCGGAGTCCAAATACGCTGACATTCTGTGAGCCCTTTCACTCCCCAGCTGGACCTGTCAAAACCTAAAATGACTTGTCTCGGCTGGACTGAGCGTGAACTCGCCCCCCCCCCAAAAAAACGGTGGCTCAGATGTAAGAGCTGCGGTAGGTAAGTTTAAAGATCAACAGCAAGATAAACATTTTCAGTTTCCGCTCCTCTCCTCGCTGCCAGTGGCAATTAGTAACAGGTGAGTGGCAACACAGTGCACAGCTTTCATGCTCCAATGTTGATCGCATACGAGCAAATTGCACAACTTGATCCAAAAGCAAACAGAGAGCTGCCAACTCTCTCACGATTATGACAAATTAAACTATAATTTACATCCGCTCATGCACGCTGCGAGAGAGCTCGTCACGAGCGAATGCTAAAGAGGGCCTGTAAAACCTGCACGGCGTTACAGGGAGTCCAAATCAAATCGGAATGCAGTACAGGCAATGCAGCACAGGCAATGCAGCTTTCCAGTGACCTCACTTCCTTTCCCGTGAAGAACGTTTGAGAAGCTTAAATCTTTCAATAGTTTTTCTCTACTCTGTCAAGCAGAGGTTGGCTAAAGCATTGTTCATCACATATGCTATTATTGAATCTCCATTATCACTAAGTCTCCTTTGTCATCACTTCACGGCCGTGGAAATGCGAGAGGCTTTCTGAGCGGCGGTGATATCATGGCGGCGGTGGCAGCACCTGTCCCTGTGGTTTCATCTCACCTCCCCTCTGTGGGTTTTATTCTGCAGAGGTAGGTATGTCCGGCATGTCTCAGTCTGAGGAATTGCACCGCCGGTGAAAGTGTTGGGACAGCTGCGTGTGTTTCCTGATACCCGATCAAGGACAGCGCAGACTGGATGTGTATTTATTTTAATTTGGGAGGCTTGAGCTCCCAAATTAAAAAAAGATATTAAATCAAAGGAGACATTTTCCGGCTAATTTATTCAAACCAACTTTATTTATAATGCTTCACTATAAATATCTGGTAATTGATTTGCTCGAAGTACAAAAGCGGATTACAGACACCTCCAACGTTCAGTAATGTGTCTTTTCTTTGCAGGGAAGTAGCAAGCAGTCGACCATTTTCAGTCAAGCATTCCAACCTACACTGTCCCACAAAGACTGAACTAATATTTAAGCTAGAAACAAAATGTTATTTCGATTAAGGTTGCCATGTTTTCAGAAAATGGTTTATCTTTCTTTAGAGAAGAATCTAATTCATGCAGTCTGGCATCGTCTCGTTATAGAAACAAAGCAGAGATCTTAGGTGGATTTGCTCCTTTGTCTCCCTGCACGGCTCTCTTATGCTACAACGCTGGTCACTAAACTACTGATTCCCAAAAGATCAAATTGTTGTCATGCAATTTTTGGGGATTTTAACATCCTTTCAAATTCATACTACAACATGCATGTCCTTTTTCTAGTGGCCAGAACAGAATAGTGCAGGTTTCTGCACACTGATGAACAGCCATCCTAGAAGGATTTTATTTTATTTTTTAATGACTTTTTCCTCCTTTAGCTAAAGTGTAGAAATGTATCGGCCAAACGTCATACCACATGACCGGATGGCCAAATGACCAAGTGACCGTCTCCTGTGCCTCGTCTGGATTGTCCATATAGGAAGGCTCACTCACTGCGTATGCTGCAGGATTTTAATTCATCACAGTGTAAGGTCGTTACTATGGTAATCTTTGAACCTGTAGTCCCTGCTCTCTTCAGGTCATTGGCCAGGTCAATGGGCTGATCCTCCACTGATACCCCATGAGATGAGATGTTGAATGGAGCCACACTTTTAGGGAAATTCACAGGTGTCTTGAGTTTCTTTCATGTAATTATAATTTCACCAAATATTAGAAAAAAAAATTTCTACTAATTATCACCTGTTTTATCAGCCCAAATCAGCTTTGTGCAAGTCAACTTTATCCCTGGTGTCTTTCTACGGCTCTTTGGTGGCGAGGTTACAGTCTGAGTGTGTTCGCTGTTGTCTTTTATACAAGCAAAGAGTTCAAACAGGTGTAACAGCACAGGTAATGAGTGGAAGAGAGGAGGGCAGGTCTGTGACAGGCAGAATTCCTGCTGGTTGGTGGGTGACCAAATACTCATTTCATTAAATAAAATGTAAATTAAATATTTAAAAACCATGCAGTGGGATTTTTTTAGATTGAGGCTATCAGAGTTTAAATTGTTTTTTAATTAAACAAGTTGATTGTGAGCTGCACAGTGGTGCAGTTGGTAGAGCTGTTGCCTTGCAGCAAGAAGGTTCTGGGTTCGATTTCCGGCCCGGGTCTTTCTGCATGGAGTTTGCATGTTCTCCCTGTGCATATATGGGTTCTCTCTGGGTACTGCGGCTTCCTCCCACAGACCAAAAACATGACGGTCAGGTTCATGGGTCTCTCTAAATTCTCCCTAGGTGTGAGTGTGTGTGTGCATGTTTGTTTGTCCTGTCTGTCTGTCTCTGTGTTGCCCTGTGACAGACTGGCGACCCGTCCAGGGTGACCCCGCCTCTCGCCCGAAACGATAGCTGGAGATAGGCACCAGCACCTCCTGACCACAGTAAGGGACAAGGGTGCAGGAAAATGGATGGATGGATGGAAGTTGATTGAGAACAAATTCTCATTTTCAACAACGACCTGTTCAGGAAACATTAAAGCAATCATACAGCAGAAAACAGAAGAAACAAATAGAGAAAGAGAAAAAAGAACATTTCAGATCTCTCCATTCTTGGTAAGTGGGGAAATGTTAAAAAAAATTATTTTTCCCTCTGTATAACTGGAGAAATCATCAGACAGCAGCGCAGTTTCTAAAGCTGCATTTTTCCAAAAAGATCATTAAAAGATACCACAGAAATTGTTCATGCAGCTGCATGAATTCCTGTCAGGCACCAGTTATGTTTTACATGTGAAGATTAACTCGGATGTTTGTTTCTTTTTTATGAGCCTGGACTAGGAGCGTCTTTTAAAACCACCTGACCTGGTAAAAAAGCCCAATAAACCATGTGGAATAATGTGTTATGGTCTGATAAAACCAAACTTCAAACATCAGGTCTGCATCACTAGCAGACATGGTCGGCCCAAAAACAAGACTGAATGAGTTCAGTCTTGATATAACGCCATTGGTTTTTCATATTTAAGCTTTAAATGAGCCCCAATTAAAAACACACCAGCTGCAATTATGTGTGTCAGACATTAATGAACCTTTTTTATGACTTTGTGTTTTCAGTTTGTTTTTTTCTTTAAAAGCTTTTCTTTCAACTGATTAATTTACATGAACATATTTCCTTTTAAGCTCTTAGTAACGCAGGATTTAGTAACAATTAGTGTCCAGCTAAGAGAAATTGAAAAGCAACTGTTGTACATCAAACGCAAGCAGGCAGCAAATTAAAGGAGTATAAAATGTTAGAAATCCAGCCCTGCTAAATTTGAAGTTAAGGTTGTTCAAAGACAAAGAAGAGAGGAGATACATATATTTTATAGAAGAAGATGTTTTCTGACCTGAAAGTTCAATATGGAGTAGCAGAGCTGTGACTTAGCAATGTGTTTCTGGTAGTAAATTTAAATACATGAGAGAAAGAGATAACCTTTTTTATGACTCCTTCGAAGAGGTTATTTTGTAAAAGACTAGTAGAATGTGATCAAATAGAAAATTCCAAGTCGAAAGTCAGTCCAGGAGAAGGAGTGTCGGGGTTTTTTTTCCACACAGAACTGACAAAACATTTCACAACATCAAGAAACTACAAAATCTCAAATAAACTTCAGTATGGAAACATGATACTACTGGAAATATTTTTGCATTATAATGACCTCTAGTATAAAATCCCCACCTAAAACCAGCACAGAGGCTCTACTGTGAAGTAGAAAAAGCAGAACTGTGCTGCCAGCCTGGAAATCCTTTTTGGGAAAAGAGAAAAAAACACAATCCAGTTCTGCTTAAAAGGAAAAGGCAGTACGGCTCCTCGGAAACTTGTGCACTGATGTCCTCTATGCAGGGGAGGACGGAAGTTTATCGCAGGAAAAACATTTCAGCTATTTTTAAAAATCCCAACAACGAAGCTCTCATGGTTGGTCTTATATTTTTAATGTAGTGAATTCAAAAAGTGATAGCTTTTACATGAGAGCCTGTAAGTTAAGATCAACACAGCAAGATTTACCTATTTTCAAAATAAAGTCTGACTTAATTTATCAATGATATTCTTAACTTTAAGAGAATATTAAAGTCCTTTTAATATTCTCTTAAATAATAACTTATTTTAATGATAATAACTTTTGTCATTTCAGTTTTGTTCAGATTGTCAAAGTTGTTGTCTGAATAGTCATGAGCTTTTCTTTCTCTCCTCTCTCTGCCCAGTCTGCTTCCTGAACCAGGCTGTTACCAAGGAAACTGGCTTGATCTTCAAGTTTTGAGTTTTTTTAATTAACTATCAAAAATTCTAATTGCATATCATAATTATGGCATCATCATTTTTGATTTGAAGTAAAGTAATATTTTGTCAGAAATAACACATAGAATAAACATACACATCGTTAGAAGTTACGTTAAGTAGAAACCCCGCAGGTTTTTTTTTTTTTTCTAGGATTCAGATCTGGGGTCTGAGAAGGTCATTGCAGAAGAATAATCCCATGTCTGGTGAGGCATTTTTCAGTTGTTAGAGCATTAATTTTTAATCACTAAGCAGGTAAAAAAAAAAAAAGAAAAGAAAAGAAAACATGAAAAATATTGACGTATTGCATCAATTCTGTGATGTCGACCAGGCCGTTCTTTAGAGAAACACAACATCACAGAGCATCGCACATCTGCACCAAACATAAAGTTTATTGCTGAAAAACTCAGTGTTAGTCACATCTGAGCAAAGGACATGTTTACAAGTAAAATATGATTAGTCTTTTTTATTTGACCTTTATTTATTGAACAACCCATGTTGCCTTGTAAATGATGTTGCACATTGTAAAAAATACAATTGCTTATCCTTGCTTTTATTTTTTATTTGTCTTTCTTTTCTGATCAAAAGTTTGGGCAACAACAGACTGATGCTGTGTCATTATATTTATTATGCAACAATAAATATAATTGTATTAAATATATAATATATTAAACTCCAGCAGGGCATGGAGTTTAATAGGAGCGAATATTATAGCAGCGTTTCCTTTCCGCTCGCCTTGCTCAAAAATTGGCAGAGTGAAACTCCTGTGGGTAAAATTACACACTTGCCACATTTTTTCAGCTTTACTACATGCATAGTTTTTGTGACAACCTCACAGTCGCTCACATGCTACTCTGAAGTAGCCGAGCGAGTATCCTCACAAGATGTCACAACTACATGAAGGAGTGCCAGACGAATGACAGACAAATCTGCAAACCTGATCATGAAGACATGAACAGGATGATCTTACATGACACGGCATGTCTGTGTGTGGGCAGATGAGAAACTCCAATAAAAGCAGTGATTCTGTCTCACTTCCTTATTCTCACACAAACCCTGGCGATGCAGGGCAACTGTTGAGTTTGTCGGAAAAGTGTGAAACTTCCAGTCTTTTAACCTTTTGCCACCATAAACACACCTGAAATGGCTCCCCAGATGGCAAATCACTATAAACGCACACAGGCTCACCCTCACTTGGTGAGCGGAGCTGAGTGTTGCATGACTGTGTTTAGACAGGCCGTGCCAGCAGCTGTCACATCAGCGGATCAGAGCGTGCGAGAATGCACAGCGTTTCTGCGCACTCGCACATGTGCAGTCAGGTGTGTTCGTGCGCCGTCTTGCCTCTCTTGCTAGAGTCAGTGGGTCCCGGATGGGGGAGTTGCCGGAGCAGGCGACAGTGGTTAGGGTGACTCAGCGGAGCGGTGCTTTTGACAGCTGCTTGCAGAATGAGAGATCATTTCAATGCCTTGTCTGTCAAAGCGTCTTCGCTTGGAGCTTGTTCTTGCTTGTGCAGTTCTTTCAACAAACAGAACCAAATACCACGACAAGTCTGTCTCTGCACCTGTGAAGGCCGAGCGAGGTACATGATCACGTGGTGGAGCAGTAGGAGAGAAATTGGATTTTAAGCTGTATGTCTAAGCTGTGTCTTTCCCACAAGAGAAAGGCGGCATGTCAAAGACAATCACCTAAACGGACCTGGTAACCTTGTCTGCAACCAAAGCCTCCATATTTGGACGTGAGCCTGATTAGCACCATCATATGCAGAGGTTGCTGTAGCAACCATACACACATAGTTGTACTATTGAGTCTCAATAGTACAAGAGTACAAGAGTACATGGTAATTCTCTATAATTTGGGGGAATAAATTGACTTGTTTGTTGGCTTTATGTTTTGACTGATCAATTTACCCAAGTGTTGTTACTGCCTGGCTAATCCTTGTCCTAATAGTAAAAGAACAACTTTAAATTTGCAAGTATGTTTTTACAGCATGTTTTTCTGTGTAATGCACATTTCCTGTGTATTTTTGAGCTAAAATCGAAATCAGTCCCGACAGAGGAGAGCCGCCACTTTGGAATCAGATTCAGCTCATTTCCCACAGTCTGCCCCGGCTTTGTTGCAGCGCATACACACATTACCTCATGGTAGCAAATCCTGTGCACCTCAAAACCTCATTGTCCAAGTATGGAACGGCTTAGTGTTTCAACATCCAGTTAAAAATGTGATAAAGTAACAATGCATCTTAGCAATAAATCCCGAGTACTGTAATACTTTGAAAGGCCTATTATTCCCCTTTAAATGATGCCACATGTGTAAGGAGTCCATTTGAGCAACTGGGATGGCGTCCATGAAAAACTCCCTATATGCCACTGAAGAAAGTAGCAGTGATTTAAAACTTCTCACAGTATTTCATCCTCTTTGTCAATTCCAACTGGATGATTAGATAAGGTTTAAGGTAGAAGTCAACATGGTTAACATTCACTTGGTGTTTTATCAAAATATTATGAACCGACATTCCTCACTAAGAGGCTGTAAATCAAAACAAACACCTGACATTAAATTCATCCATATCTCGAGTTTCATCAAATACCACATCTTGTCTTGTCTGCTCAAGCCCCGGAAAGCTTTGAACTGATTTTCAGACTGTTGTTTAGTTTTGGGGGGATGGGACACTCGCTGCATTTGAGTAGGTAAAAAAAAAACAACTTAAAAAGTAGAACCTATTGTGTCAAATAGCTTATAAACCTCTTATTGCTACAAGTATATCTTGTTCTGTTCCTGAAAACAGATTCTTCCTATAACCCTTCAAACCAAGAGCTATTAAAATTTTGAAAAAAAAAACATATTTAAAGATGCAGTGATTTTTACATATTTGTTAAAACTGTCCCTATGTCATAACAGATAATCAATAATCCACAGATAATCTGTGAACAGATTGATCTCCTCCACATCCTCCCTGAGCTACTATTACCCGACCAGAGCCAGGAGGAGGGTCATAGCACTGTCAATCATCTTGTGTACAAGCTGCTTGGGCTGATGAAGGAGAAACCTTTATCATTCCAGGAAAACCGTTTACCCACCGTCATTGGTAGGCTACGCAAAGTAGCCTAAGCGTTCATGGCTAGCTTTGCTGTAGTGAAGAAAGGGGGAGCTTGTGAGCGACAGGGTGATTGACAGCGCTAAGACCCACCTCCTGGCTCTGATTGGTTGTTTCTGACAGACCTGTGTATTTGTTCAGAGGACAACAGATCCGTAGGGAGAAGGCAGAGGAACTTGATTTTTAAAAATTTTTTCACAGATTGTCCGTCTCATACCATATTGTCACAACATACTGATAGTTTTAAAAGTGCTGCTTTAATAGAAGGCGTTTCTATGATTGTGCATTACCTGAATTTAAAGGTTCACTGCTGCGTGTGATCAATGTGGATTCATACAAAGTGGGTCAGGAAGAGGGATGAGTAAAATGAAGGTCATGAAACGTGAGCAAAAACGAGAAGGATAAAAGAAATGAAAATGAACAGTAGAGAAGAATTAGGATGATAATTAAATGGAAATAAGTGAAAGAGAAGGATGAGGGGGATAAATGGGATTCCTTCAGACTGTCCAAACATCCTGTTGAACTCGTTCAGTAGACTACAGGACTGTCTTGAAGACTTAACACCTGGATTACTTTTAATTTTCTTTTTTTAAAGTCACACAAAAAAGAGGTTGTTATTTTTGGACCAGAACCTCTGAAAAACAAACAGGCTTTTCAGCCACTTCCTCCGGATTGCATTAAACTGAAGCCTTAACAAACCTGGGTGTCCTCTTTGTCTGTGTATAATTGAGGTTGAATCTGTCTGGATGTCTAGGGGTTGAATCTGCTTGTCTTGCAAAGTGTCTTGAAGTATTTTTTTTGTGAATTTGCACAATTTAAATAGACGGATTTAAATTGGAACCAAGTTAAATAACGATAAGGTAACAGTTCTCACCCATTTATCCTTGCAGGGTCAGGAGGTCATCGGCATCACAGCAAGGACTAGCATGCAGCTGAATGCTGTTTCAGCTCCATATCTCCTTAAAGAAACAGCCATTAGATGCTAACGTTACAAATCCCACACAAACACACACACACCCCCACACACAGTAACACTTCACCCAAGACTTAAACCATCGGTCTTCCCATTGTGGATAATCGCTGCTCCACCTCATCTCCTAAGCTTTTTCTGTTTCCCTTCTGCTGAGAACTTCTAGGATTCATCATTTCCTCTTATCACATGCAACCAAGCAGAAAGTTCTGCTTTTATCTACTGATGATATCCACCTGCGGCATGTCGGCCCACACAGCAACGCACCGAACTTAAATCTTCAGCGTGCATTTATTGTGATCCGAGCATTCAAGAGAAAAAGATGACGTCCTTTCCCAGGACTGTGTTTTGAGTAATCACAGTGATTTGCTGATGCTGCTTTGAGTTTTCTCTCTGGACCGTGACAAATAATTTGCAGGAAAATGCCGCCACGAGCAACCGGCAACTGATAAATTGGGATTCCTTTTTTTTTTAATGTAAAACACCAATGGTTTTAGATTTCTAGAACTAATGGTGGTATATTTAAAGTAGAATACATTTTGATGGTGAGGAGTTCCAAAAGTCAGCATCTGGTAGCCATTAGTGATAGCACGCCTTCAGGCAGCTTACCCTGATTTTCATGGTGGCTGCTTGATTGGCTCAGATCTCAATCTGAAGTAAAGTATGATCAGCCCTTCCCTGCCCAAAACTGAAAAATATCCTTTCTGTATGCTCTGTTATAGTGTCTCGCTAAAGTGTTTTTACCCTTTTGAACTTTTTTTTCACATTTTATCACATTACAACCCCCAAAAAAAGTTTCCCCCTAAGCAAATTTTGCAGGGGACAAATATTTTTCAGTTTTCTTTTACAAAATCTCAAGGTTTTTGTAATCAGCCCCTATGCCCTGAATAAACCCCAGTGTAAAAAAAACTAACAAAAAAATAAATTCAGAAGTTCGGTCTTAAGTAAACACTCTGTCAGTGCATGATATAATCTCAGTATAAATGCAGATGTTTTGTGAAGGCCTCAGAGGTTTGATAAGTAAACAGAATTTATTAAGCGCTTTTCTATTCACACTGACCACTCAGAGCCTTTGACCCTAGAGTCACATTAGCCCAATCGGACTCCCTAACTCACATTCACTTACCGATACATAAATCAGTAGCAAACTTGGGGTTAAGTACCTTGCCTACCTGCAAAGAAAAGCTTGATTCATATCCACAAGAATGCAAGTAGTCGTCTTTGACAGCAAGACAACTTACTTGCCATCAAAGTAGGTGTCTTGGTTTGACTACTCAAACAAAGATGGCTAATTGGTTCAAGTAGTTGTCTTGAACGACTACTTCAACACCACTCGGTTATTAGAAGACATTGGTTGACAAACAGCATCATGAAGACCAAGGAATACAGAAAATGACTTATGAACAAACAATAGTTCCAGCTCACAGAGTTCTTACATGAGCAGTGGAAGCGCGATCTCTGGAGTTATGAATCTAATGGACAAGTTTGGGTTTGATGGTTGCCAGGACAACTGACGCTGGTCTTACTGCATTGTGCCAAGTGTAAAATTTAGTGGAAGGATTATGGTGTAGGGTTGTTTTTCAGGAGCTGGGCGTGGTCCTTTGTTCCAATGAAAGGAACTATAAATGCTTCAGGAACATTTTGGACAAAACTTTGTGGGAACAGTTTGGAGCTGGGCCCTTCCTCTTCCACCAAGACTGTGGACCAGAGCAGAAATCGAGAAACCATAAAGACATGAATGGCAGAGCCTGGTATGGACAGGGTCCTGACTTCAAACCGATAGAACACTTTTCGGACGAATTAGAGCAGAAATTCAGAGCCAGGCCTTCTCGTCCAACATCAGTGACCTCACCAAAGCACCTCTGGAAGATGGTCAAAAATCCCCATAAACACGTAAATAAACCTTGTAGACAACCTTCACAGAAGAATTGAAGATGTTCTAGCTGCAAAAGGTGGACCAACGTCATATTGAACCCGATGGATTAGGAATGGGATGTGAGCCTTGACTCACATCTTTTGGCTATATAGTGTATATATAGCAGGCAGAGACATACAAAATAAACTTGCACCTGCAAATAGAGAATAGCAAATTCAAACTGCAAATCTAAATTTGCAATGTGAGTTCTAGTGCACTCCAATCCCTCAAGAAGTTGATTTGTTTACAGTTTTGCGGTACTTGTGAAAACGTTTAAGTGCTTTGAATAATTTTGAAAGGCACTCTGAAAAAAATGTTTTTGTCTTCCATTTGCTTTCTCCGTAGCTCCCAGGCTTTAGAAAGCTTTGCGTTTCATATCACGTTGCAGCACGGCCTGGTGTTAACATTTTCACTTTTCACCCTGTGTTGGCTTCAGCTTCCACCGCAACAAAGATTTCTTACAACTGATAAAAAAATAGAATCAATGCACTTCTTCAGCTTCCTGGGTTTACTTGGGAATTTCCATCCAACTTTTCCCATAAATATCTGAAGCCACAAAAAGAGTTCTGATGTCCTGTAAAAGTTCGGGATGAGATGAAACAAGGTCCTAACAAATGAGAAACTCTGCAATGCTATTTCTTAAGGCCAAAGAATAAAGAAAAAAAAGGATCACAAGGGGAAAATAAATTCTCCCTGCATAGCTTTAACCATCTCTCTATGCAAACTGGCCAAATATCACTAATGTTGGAGAAGCAGCGTTCCAGTTTACACAACTTAAAAGGCTCTAGAGTCCCTCACCGAGGCATAAATCAGTGTGGAACTAGACTTTGGTAATTGCCCAAATCTCTGGTGAGACCACAGCTTTCCATAAATCATAACATGGTTGAGGTTTGAGGGCAGCAGTGATATTCTTGTAAACAGCTTATTGATTGTTAGTGCGCTGGACACATAGCAGGGAAGATTCACAAAGCAGCAAACAGTATGAGGACAATTAGCAGTCCAACAAACGTAAACAGACACACAATGGAAAATAATCCGGCTGAGGAATCCCGGCTGCCAAATGCTTCCCTTTGTGTTTTATCTCCTCCGTAATTACACATTTGTAGTTTCCACTCTTAGAAAAAAAAAACCCAACCCCGTAATTTTCTTTGCCAGCATGCTCGGCACTAAGCAGGCAGACAATCAACACGTCGCGTCTGGCATAATGGCTCTTTGTTGCTCCCTCGCCCCAAAGCTGGAAAGCAGTTCCAGGGAAGCTACTTGCAAAGTTTTCAAACCTACGCCCACGTCAAGCGACCCAGGTCCGGCTCTGCCACCCCAGGCTCAGTCTGAAGTCTCCCACACTCATTCATACTGGCTGACAGATTGGGTTCTGGAGGCGGAGAGCGGTTAAATTCAGAATAGATGGATGATGGAGGGGAAAAAAGGCAGCAAAACACAAGCCTGTCTTTGATTTTCCCTAAAAAGTGAAAGAACCGTAAATCAACTCAACATGTCCCTGGAGCCAAATCAAGAATCAAATTGAGACACACACACACGCAAACGCACACACACGCTCTATAAAGTGCAGCATGTTTAAATGCTGCTACTTTTAATCTGGTGGCAAAAAACATCATGATTTAATATATTTTATGCTTCCTCTACATGTGCAAACATTCACTTTTTCACAGTAGTGTAGTGTATGAAAATTCTAATTTATCGGTTTTCTTAATGCTGTGACATATTGTTTATGCTTCCACTGGTATTTTGACAAGTTATTCTTTGTGATGAGCTTCCAGTCCCGTAGGATGGAAGGCCTTGGTATCATCACCCTAATCTTTAAGTTCTTCCACAGACTTTCTATCAGCTTGAAGCTGGGACTCATCAACTCCAGCCTGAAAAAACCTTTCAAAGGGAAAGTGTCATATTTCCGATTAATAACCACTCAGACCCTCAGTTAAACCTGTTTCTGAGGTTGGTAGTGGTTTTGATCGAAGGTTGGACCACATTCCTCCCCCCTGAAAATGATCAGCTGTGCTTATCTTGCCTGCTGTCTGATTGCTCATCAGATCAAGTTAAGACGCTTCTTAATTCTCCTCAGATTATCAGGAACTAGAGAAAGCATCATTTAAATTAAATAAGATTTTTATTTTCTTGTCTGGTTTAGACCTGGAAATGCTGTATGATCATTACAGAGGACAAAGGATCAATATTATGTATTTTCCAGACACATAGTACCATTTTATAGGACTATAAAGCAACTATGTTGCCTTCAGTTGTTATAAAAATTGCTTACAAAGTCAGCTTACAAATTTGACTTTGTAAGCTGATGCCTTGAAATTGGGCCTCCTTTCCTCCTTTCTTTCTGAAACCCTGCCTTCAGAAAGTCATCACATCACGCCTCTATTAACAACTTAGCAATGTTTTTAGCACTGAGAAGTAGCTCATGTCATGAGTTCAGCAGATGTGCAGTTCTGCCAGGTGTCTGCTAATTATTGCTGACTAGTCTGAAGGAGCTGAGTGGGGCTGGGGTGCTTTGTGAGACAGAAGCTTGACATCTTTGTAAGCTGCAGCTCAGAGGAGGAGCTTCATCCTCAACATGGCGCTCGTTTCCTACAAGCACTTTGCACAGTTTAATGATCGTCATGGGAGAGTGAAGAATTTCTCAAACATCCATGAAAAAAATGAAGGCAACTGTCCGGGTTTGATTTTGATGAATGAACATTTTAACATGATCTAAACAAGTCAACAAGTCAAATAATTGCAGATTTGAAACTAATTGCTATTTTATTACTTAATGAAAGTCAAATATAAAGCTTGTTGAGCTTATTTATATTTTTGCATATAAAACTTGAAACTTTCAAAAAGGAAAGATTTGGACTTTCTTTGCAGTCTGACCACACCCAACGAGATGGAGGAATGCGACATGTTGGACCAAGTGATGCAAAAGAAAACAAGGATCATCACACAGGACCGCATTCTTCTATTGCTCTGTGCTAATATCTCATTACTGATGCTTCCTGCAGTGGAGAGCATCAGAAAGTTCAACCGTAACTGAGGCATTTTCCCATCAATAAGCAAATATAAAGTGTGCAAAGATGATTGCAGGTTACATTTCCTTTAAACTTTCTGTACGACATGTTTCCTTCTTTTACAGCAGATTAAGAACACAAGCCACCATGGAAAAGATTAATACAGAATATTCAACAATACAAAAGAAGTCTGATGACACTACTAGCTAACCGGGGCACTCTGGTTGCTATGCAGCTGCAGCACCAAATATGCAACAAACTGCAATATGCTGCGCAATCTAACACCTCTGTATCAGGAAAAACACATAGGATTCTTACTGGAGTCTGGAAAAGCTACCAGAAGCAGTTCACACTGGACTAGATCACAGGACCGCATCTACAAATAAATCCCTGTTGTCTGCTGACTCGGCTCTTGTCTGGCCGTGTTAACATTCCACATAGCAAGTTAAAGACAGAGACTGTAGATGTTTGGGCCCACTTATAGGGCAGCCCAGCTTCCAGAAGCTCCACGTCTTGTTTGCACTGACAGCTGAGACATCCCAGACATGAGTGTGTTACATGTGAGGCTCAATAATTCACATCCTGCTCGTGGGTAAAGTCAGTTTTATGAAACAGTGAGGAAATGGACCAGCAGAAGGGAGCATGAGCAAGAAGACTGATTACTAACAGGTAAGGAGTTGTTTGTTGTTTACATAAAAACTCCTGTTGTAAATTTTCTTTTACCACAAACTAATTTTCTCTGTTTGTGCAAAGGAACGTCTCTTTCATTTTTTTTTTTCTTTTGGAGCCACAACGCATTTCTCATAATCTCCCCTCTGGTGCCCGGGTAGCCCAGCGAGGGTATATCTGGACTCCTTCCATCCGTCACTCTTGTCCGGACACTTCCATATTTCACCGCAAAAAAAAGTTTAATAAGTCCAAAAATTACATTCAATTTGCCATTTAACATACACTGTGGCTGCAAAAGGTTGAACTTTACCACAAGCCGTCTCAGAGTTTGGCAGAAACAGCTGCAGAGGAATAAAGTGTGCTAATAGCTGGGTTTGGCCTCCTTCAGGATGGTTGTTATAGACTGGAAGTCGAAGGAGGGGAAAAACCATCCAGATGCTGAACTGCATTTGCTTAAAAAGAGCACCAGTTTTTTTTATTGCAGTTTTCTGTATGCCTTTGACCACGCTGGCTCCGACAAGCATTTATTTATTTTCTTTGTCGAAAACCGGCATGCTCTTTTCTTGTTAGCACCTAATGTTTCTGTGAAAGACCAGATAATGTGCTAATAAAAGCATTCCAGTATGTTCATGACACATTTTTCACATCGTCTCATGTCAAAACCACTGACTTTAATGTAGTTGATTGTGGGTTTTACGCATTATTCTTTGCGAAAGAAGTCAAACTCATACTGAATCAATGAACCAATTATTAAACACATAAAATATTTTTTAGCCTAAAACCAGGGTTTGCAACTCCATTCTTCGAGTGCCAACAGTCCTGCAGCTCTGATTAGCTTCCCTGTCTCTGCCGTGGAAGAGCATCCTTACAGCATGATGCTGCCACCACCATGTTTCACCATGGAGATGATGTACCCTGCAGCATGTTTCTAGTCTACCTCAAATGGTTTTTGGCAAACTACTTATGAGATTTCTTATGAACAGTTCTCAGTGACACGCTTAAAGTATAGGATATTATTTTAAGACAATGATCTGCTTACAGCTGCACAGTGGAGCAGTTGGTAGAGCTGTGGCCTTGCAACAAGAAGGTTCTGGGTTCAATTCCCGGGTATTTCTGCACGGAGTGTGCATGTTCTCCTTGTGCGTGCGTGGGTTCTCTCTGGGTACTCCAGCTTCCTCTCACGGTCCAAAAACATGACTGTCAGGTTAATTGGTCTCTCTAAATTCTCCCTAGGTGTGAGTGAGTGTGTGTGTGCATTGTTGTTTGTCATGTCTGTCTCTGTGTTGCCCTGTGACAGACTGGCGACCTGTCCAGGGTGACCCCACCTCTCGCCCGGAACGTTAGCTGGGGATCGGCACCAGCACCTCCGGACGGGATAGATGGACGGATGGATGGATCTGCTTACAAACCTTCTGCATGCTTGGTCTTTTTAATGCTGTTCTCAAGTGAAGCTCTAAGGATTTCACAAGTCTCTCCACTGGGATTGACTCAAACAAAAAAGGGAACATTTACATATTGTTAAAACTATGACTTTGTCATGACAGTAAAATATGAAACAGATCATGCACGATCTTGGCTCCCTGTTGGATTCGCCGCTGGGTGAGGTGAGGCCACACAGCTCTGCTCCTCTGTGTCCACATTTCATAAACCCTCTGACCCCCTCCGTCTCTTGATCTGCTCCCAACCGCTGCCAATTGTAAAGTGGAGAGATTACATCATGGCGTTTCATTCATCGGCGTCTGCTTGGCACTTTACCTTTCCCATTCAGCCTGGAGAGACTTTCTCTCTGTAAATGGCCCCGAAATATAAATCAACTGTGAGTTATTCTGTTTGTGTGACCAGCGTTTTTCAGGGCAACATGTGGTGAGGATGAAAGTGAATCTTAAAGGTCATTCAGTATCACGAGCAGAAATGTACAGTGCAATCGCAATCTTACTTTCTAAATTACTGAATGGAGCCTTTGTGTGTACCAACATGACCGGTGCCTTGTTCATTTTGTAGTGCTCTTTAAAACACTGAAACAGCATCTTATCTGCAACATTCCAGGCTTTTTCTGCAGCCTATGTTTGCGTCATATCTCTCAGATTACAGCATTTAAATGAAGGCTCCAGATACTGTTTATCTCCCAAATGTTGCCCCGTGAAATTTATTTTAGAATTATGCAAAACATAATACAGAAAGCAATGTTGTGTTTATTATATTGCTCCACATTATCAAGTCAACATGGAAATCAGCCACGGCTTCGTCCAGAGAGAGAGAGGCCGCTTCATGACGTTTCTTTTTCCCACAATCTTCTCCGGAGCCCAGCATCTCACTGAGTCACTGTTTGGAAAGTGGATATCTGTTTGTTTAACTGGTTTCTTTGTCCAATTTGTGTTGTGAGGTCGCTCCAAACATTAAGTAAAGGACATTTGTATTTATTGCATTTATATCAAAATTGCTCCCAGACCAAGTGATAAAATGTGGATATGCAGAGGGGCCCTTCTGGACGGCTCTCTTCGGTGCTGAGGAGTCCTGGAACTAACGGGACTCCTCAGATTCAGATCCCCGTCGATGCTGAATCGACAGGGCTCTCAGTGTGTCGTTGCTTCAGTGTGTTTTTAGTCTAAAAAGGTGCAGCATCAATTTTGACATGAAGGATGAAGCCAAGAAATAAAACATGTGGTGAGACATTCTGACAACTGAAAATCCTTGTCATGAACATCATTACAATGACTTTGATTTTCTAGGGTGTCATTTACGTTGGAGTGAAAAGATTAGACAACATACAAGTTGAATAATTCTTAAAGGCGCAGTACTATGTATTTTTCATTTTATAGCACAATCAAGTAACTATATTAGCTTCAGTTGTTATGAAAATGCCATTTTTTTTTTACATCTTTCTGTTTGCTGTCACTTTTGGTCATTTCACATTTGTTAAGGTCATTATCCATCCATCCATCCATTTTCTATATACCCTGCTGGGTTGCTCGGGCCTATCTCCAGCTAACATTCCAGGGGAGAAATAACCATGCACACACACACACACACTCACACCTAGGGACAATTTAGAGAGACCAATTAACCTGACAGTCATGTTTTTGGACTGTGGGAGGAAGCCGGAGTACCCGGAGAGAACCCACGCATGCACAGGGAGAACATGCAAACTCCATGCAGAAAGACCGGCCGGGAATCAAACCCAGAACCTTCTTGCTGCAAGGCAACAGCTCTACCAGCTGTGCCACTGTGCAACTTAAGGTTATTATTATTAGTAGGAGTAGTAGTAGTAGTAGTAGTAGTATTAATTGAAGTATTTTCATTATTATTGTTGTTGTTTAAATTTGTCATATTCCTATTTTGCAGCTACTCGCCTACTGTACATATGTTCAACAACATATTTACACAATGGATAACATCTAACATAACAACCTAATACCTCAGCAAATTAATGCCAAAGAAGAAGAACAAGAAGAACAGGACGAAGAAACAGGAGTACAAGCAAACGTACAAATGTAAACAAGAGTTTGTGTCTCCTGAAGTAGCTCACTGCCAAACTCCTGCACAGTTGATGCCCGCCTCCTTCTGCAGTGGCAACGCATCATTTATGTATTATTCATAATTCATTTAATAGTTTTTTTCAATTATTATTGGTTTTGCAAGTATCTGTTGAATCTAAAGTTTGATGTGAAGAAAATATTCTAATCCTAGACCAGACTTAACAGTTTGGCTCAAAGTCTATTAGCAATGCAGCAAAGGCGCTACATTGAGCCCGTAATGTTTTACAGCTGCAAGTGAATTTTCGCTTTAAAATCTTACTGCGCTCATCAGGTTTTCCTTTGGGCTTCATGCAAGATGAAGAATATAATTTGATGGCGGATTTTAATGTCGTGTGAGAAACAAGATAACCAAAAACACAAAAATCCAGCATCACTGAAGAATGCCTGTTTTATATTCCCACCACTTAGCAACAGCTATAAAGCGCTCAAACCGTTTCCTCTTTAAATGGGGGAGCCAGAGCCCGCAAAGGGGACAAATTCAAAAACCTTCCGAATGTTATGACTTCCAACAAATCACAACACCACTGCGTCGTAACTCTCCCATGTAGCTGAAGGCAGAGAGGTCCGGGCCAGAGCGTTTCCCTCAGCCGCAAATCAGGATTCAGCCTCACTGCTCCATGGAAACGAAGCCGGGGAAGAGTTTACCTCCTTTATAGAAGGTGATGTGCTGTTTAGATTTATGGCACATTACTAAAACAATTGTAAGCCCTTAATGTTTCCCATTTTGTCTGGTGAAAACCACATGCTCATGTATTTTATTATCATATAATGAGGCAGACCAGCACAGAGCAGGGAATTGTTTTTTAATATTTTAGCCCCTTTCACTAAAGACAAATTAAAAAACAAATGTTAGTGGCTGCAAAAGATTAAAGACTGAGGTGGAGGTTCAACCTACAGAAGCTGAGCGACTAAACATTTGGATCAAAGGAAGGGTCCAGTCAAAGTTCAGGCCAAAGGATCCAATTAACATACAGTGGAATCCAGCCGGGTTCGTCAATTCTACTATAACTATAAGTAAATCCAAAGTGCTCTAAGAAATCAGACTAATTATGAATTAATTTAAGTATATTTATTAAGTATATCTAAATTATCCAGTAACATTTTATAAGAATGTACACCAAATTTGATTAACGTCTTTACAACTAATCATGTACTAATGGGCATAGTTAACCAGTACCTACTGTGAAACACACAGTAGGTACTGGTTAATAAGTCCAGCCTTATTAACCAGAACTTACTGGGAAACAGAGTCCAGCCTTATTAGGGGATAATTTGCTGGTTACCTCAGAAATAGAGGAGAAATTCTCAATGTGAGTTCTGAAAAACCCAGGACAAGTAAGGTCGTAATTGTCAAAAATCTGTTTCCTGTATTGAAAATTATATTGATGAAAGACAGTAGCAATTGTATATTCTTGTTCTTTTGTCATTGTCTGTCACTTATTGAGTACCAAATCATTGTCTGGTCATTCTTCTGTTCACTGATTCTAAGTACTTAGCGAGGAACCAATCATTACGTAATCAGTACCTATTGTTTTTGTGTGCAATAGGTACCACAAACTGTGGTCCCCGGACTTATTTACAGACTCTTCCAGAACCTGTAAATAAGTCAAAATGCCCAACGAGGCCTGTTCATGACTCTGTCGGGGCCAAACAGCACAGATCCTGTCATTCAAATGAGCAAAGTAAACGACAACATGTGAGTTAAGAGTCTGATATTTTAATTTCAGGTTACATCGTATATTAAGCTGTGTTATCGCGTGGCGACTTCAGGTTCGCTGGTCTGTGACTGTTTGCTAAATGGGTTCAGCGGTCCTCAGCCTGAAAAGATTTGAGAAACTCTGCCCTAAAGTAAAGTGACACATCATACCAAGTCACAACACCAGTGAGTAATAGTAAACTATTTGTTAGTGCATGATTAGTTGCAAAGGGATTCCCCAGCAGTTAATCAAATTTTGTGTACTTTACAGTGAAGTATTACCAAATATTCAGAAGAAAATCCAGTTTGGGAAGCTGGGTTTAACGCTACTTGACACAACTGGCATTTGTAAAGCAGCAAATGCAGGAATATTGTTTATTTTCCTTCGCCCTGTTGAGCGGTACCCCCAGACAAAGACTGATTATTGACTGTGCTAACATCTGCGCTTGTTCACGCATATTAAAGTAGGTTTGGTATTAGAGCCTCTAAAATAGGCAGCTATAAGCATTGTCATAAAACAACAACTCTATTTCAAACAAAAACATTTTCCGTCTGTATTTTTAACCCAAACTTAGAGGTCAAACCCTTTAGTTCAGACTTAGACAGGAAATGTGCGTGTAAACTCTGACCACAGAGTCACAACATGCCACTTCGGCTGACCGAATTCTCCGAGAATATTTTCAAATTATACAGAAAAGAAGCAAAATGTATATTCAAATTTTATGTCTGGAACACATGTTGTATAAACATATACTTTTTATACAACACACTTAATACAACATTTTCATAAAACCTCACTAAAACATCAAAAACACTCTGAAAGCCTTACATTTGCATGTCCAAAATAAAAACCGTCTACAATAGTAAAGCTTTTTTCTTTTCTTTTTATGTTTTTCTGTGTCCAGGTTTTCCAGGATTACAAACCCTGCAGCTTTATTTTGGTTTGAATGCAATTTTCAGACTTTAAATGTAACATTTGGAATCAGTTCCCTTCCATTTCTGAATTTTGTACTGTGTTGATCCAGCCCAGACGTTTGCAGCCACAAGTGGCTCTTAATAACTCTGGCAAAAAAAAATAAATCAATAATGAACCAAATAACATGTTTAAGACATAATAACAAATGCAAGTTTAAGCAGTTTTTCAGGGGGGGGGGGTTTATGGAATAATTGCACAAATATTCAGAAAGAATAACAAAACAGCCAGTGATATTCTCAGGTCTTTTTTAATATTAGGTTGGAAAGTATTTGCTTTTTTTTTTAGAATCAGCTTTACAGGCCAAGATTGTGCTCCCAAGACTTCAATTTCAAGTGCTTTAAATATAAAATATAAAAATTTAGAGTCAACAAAGGACTTCTAAAGTATTTTTTAATATAAATATCAACATCCCATTGAATGTTGATATTCTATGGTTAGAAGATCATGGACATCATGGAGTGGATACATGGAGAAGAAAATGTATCCACTCACTTTATTGCAAAAAAATCCATACGTCTTTCTTTGTTTTAAAATCTTAAAATATAAATAAAATGATCATTTGTTCCCTCCACAGACATTCATCAAAAAATTATAAGCATTTTTTTTTCAGAAGTTGATGTAACATTTGCAACCCGAGACAAATTTTATTTCGCTAAACTGAGGGTGAAATGGCTGCTTTAACTAGGTTGCTGTCCCTTGGTCTAGTCTCATAAAATCCCACAAAAAACATTAAAGCATTACAAAATGTAAAAAAAAAAAAAAAAAGTTTCGATCTCATAGTTAGGTTCCCACAATTGTCCACCACGTCAAATCTTTGTCATCTTGATTTGTCATCTGGTCTAAATGATCTTGTGAGAGAAAATCATGTGAACACAGACACATTGGGATCAATACCGGTCCAGACATCGGACAACAATCAGCTCAGTAAATGTGCAGGAAGGACCTCAGTCAGGCAGGTATCCAGCAAACTAATGGCTGAAATAAATTTGGCCCTTTGTGTAGAGAACAGAAAACATTCAGGCAATCAGTCGAAGCACTTCTCTTTTTTCCCCCACTTTTTTTTTGCAGCATCCAGACAGAAGCTGTTCTTCATCAAAGAGAAATTGGTTGTGCACTAAACTGACTGAGCCTAAATATTTATGCCACATAACAAGAAGAACTTCAGGAGGAAAAATATCAAACGCCTGAAGGTCTATTCCCATTTACTTTGTTTATGCTGTTTTTACAAAGGACAATATATTACATTGTGAAATAAAAGGACGAGAAGTCATTCAAACATGACATGAAACATGGCAAAATGTGGAAAACATTACAGCATCTGGAAAGTTCAGCACATTCTTTGAACTGGCCAAAATGCTCAAACAAATGCAGCGCATGTGTTTTTGAGTTGTTTTCATCACGATGCTAATGGGCAACATAACTGCATAAAATCTTCTGCATCAGTAACTGGATGCTTGAGTCACAAATTGGAAGCATTGGGACGTTTCTGGCGCGGTTTGCAGTCCAGTTTCGCTGAACGTTTTCAAAAGGTGGAGAAAGATTTTATATATTATATTATTATTATTATTTCAGCACTCACTGGTTTTCCCTGCATTCTCATCTGAGGAATAACGTCTCAGCAGCAGCGTGGAATGCAACACGCTGCTGCCAGAGGGACACAAGAAAACAAGCACTTATCGACGTCTAAAAAACAAACTCCAAATTTTCAACATTCTTTTAGCTTTCTGGCTAAAGAGAACTTTAAAAATGTTTTGTGGCTACAAATTCAAGGAGCAAACAGCGTAAGAAATATGGGTAAGGTCAAATTATCATGAGTCGTCTTTTGCACCGCACGCAATGAAGTGTAAATTCTCAGACGAACAGCCAGTCAGGGGAGGCAGTGGGAAAACAGAGGAATGGATGAGTTCCTCTGTTTGCATTTTACTGCAGTATACAAGTCTGATCTGCCTCTTCTCACTCTGGGAACCAGGTGTCATTTAACATGCCACGTCCCAGCCTGACAGGGAACCATAAGTCACTTTTTACTTCTTCATGTCTGCAGTCCGGGGATGATGGCAAGAACCAGAAAATGACCACAGCTCCGCCTTGACCCCGTATCTACCCTTCTCTACTGCTGAGGCGCTCGTAATTATTTGAGATTTATTTTTTGACCTAATCTATTGGAGGGAAAACAAATAATAATAATTAAGACTGCCTTTGTGTTGTAGGAAAATGACTAAAATCTGGATTTTTTACCTTTGATTTGAGCAATAAAATAGTGTCTGTTTGCAGAGTGTTAAAGGAAATGTTTTATGAAAAAAGTTGCAATGAAAGTACTAAATTAAAATAAATGTTCCTTGTAACTTAAGATCAAATATTACATAATTAAACCACAGAAGTCCTCATTTAATTTTTACTACTATTTATACACCTTGGACTGTTTAGTATTTCAGACCTTAATGCTTTTCATGGGAGTGTTACATTACAAGGCTGTGCATAATTGTGAAGTGGGAGGAATGTGATTAATGTATTTTATTAAAGTTTTTTTTTCTTGTCTCTTTTTAAAATAGAAATCTGAAAAGTGCGGCGTTGTCATAAGAGGACCAAAATGCGAAGCGGCAGAGGCGTCGAGCCGATGATGAAGCTCTGATGAAATAAAAACTTACAAAACTCAAAGGGACCAAACGGAGCCAGAGTCAAAAAAAAACAAGAATGACTATTTTCTAGTCCTGCCACATATTCTTAATCGTTAATTGTAAATGTGTCGGGACTTTGACTAGGTCATTCCAACACACGTGTTTGCTTCTATCTAAATAAATGTTGCTCTAACAGGTTTTCCTCTAGGACTGCACCGTGTTTAGCTCCATCCATTCACATCAACTCCGACCAGTTTCAATGTTCACGCTGAACAAGGGCAATTCCCCTAGAATGATGCTGCCACCACTTATTTGTTAAAAATTCTCCCATGTTTGTGTAGACCTTTATAACTACACAGTGCCATGCATTGAAGGAACAAACATTTAGATACTTGTTTTCCGCTGATTATATTTTTTTATTATTATTATTTTTGTACATTTAAGTGTACAGCTAAAAATAAGGACAAATGTTGTAGCACCAACTACCAAATGTCCAATTGCTACTAAATTCCCACAGGCCTCCTTCTGGGGAATCTGTCAGCTTGGATACTGCGACTTGGCAGGGTGAAACCGGAAACCCTAATGATTCAACCCACAGTCATAAAATTCCCCAAACCATAGAGCTGTTTGCCTACAAGGATGAGTCTCTAACTATTACTTTTCACGGCCACGGTGCTCATTTGTCTTGCTTCATTTGAGTCCAGAGGAATGCTGCTCTAGAAACCGAGTTAGTCAGCTCCATTTCACCTCTTTTTGTTTTTTCTCTGATTTTTAGCTTCACTTGACATGATGGGGAACAGAAGGTGCCACACTTGTTTGCAAAAAACAACATTTTATGGAAGTGTTTTAACGGGGAAACCGTTATTTGTGCGTGCCACAAATTTGGCCTTCGTGGAAAAAACTTTCAAGGGATTTTGGTGAAAACAGAAAGAATGAAGCCTGTTGAAGGAAACCCTGGTTTCTAGTTCGCAGCAGGTTCTGCTGGGGACACAACGCAGCATGCAGAGGAAGAAAACCAAAATGAAATTTGTTCTTTGGCCAATATGGAACACTAGCTAACGCTTCGCTTTACCCTGAACACATGATTTGCAGTGAAATGTGAAGGTGGGCAGCGCGACGCTTTCGTAGTGAAGCTGGTTAGCTGATGAGAGCGTGGATGGAGTTAGAGACAAGGAAAAGCTGGAAGCGTCTTCCAAAGACGAAGCCCTTGGCACCCGAGAGTTACAGTGGAATGGGTTTGATTCAATCACAAGAATGTGTTAGTACGGCCTAGTCAGAGTCAAGATCTACATTCAATTTCAAATCTGTGGCCAGACCCGGAAACGACCTTCAAAAATATCCCCCCACTCAAATCTGAAGGACTTTAACCTATTTTCCAATGGAAAACGAGGCACAATTTCCATTTCAATGTGTCCTTGACTGGCTGAATACAAATGGATGTCAAACTTTTCAGTTTTTTGTTTGCAAAAAAATGTTAAAAACTTGGGTCATTTAACTTCTACATTACACCACAAAATACACTGAAGTATGAAGTGAACAAAATGTGGGGAAAAAAAGTTAAATAGTTGTGAAAGCTTTTGCTGGAGCCTGTACAGCTTTTTGTTTTATATGCTACTACTTAGAATCCTAAATATTAAAGTTTTTATAAGTTAAGAATAAAATAATTAAACTTTATTTATTTCAAACTTGTGGAATTTTCCATAAGTTCTCCTGTTGGCTGTTGGCAGGGGCGGTCCTAGACAGGGGCCAACAGGGGCCAGTGCCCCCATAGAAATGATCCTGTTCCCTTTTAGGGCCCCTGTAGTGAAGAGATAATGCTAAATGAAATTCTTAAGATGATATGTGCTGGTACATAAACTATAACTAGTTTATGTACGTATGTATGTATGAAATTGGACCAATTTCATCTTTTACCTTCACCATTTTACTTTATCAATGATCTAAAAATTAAGCTGTTGCACTTTTAGCTTCAGCCAGCTTGAGACAGGGTCAGCTTTCTTCTGCTTCACTAACACTGTTTGATATTAAGGCAATTGTTTATTTTTAATACAGCTGACAGTTTGCAAAGCTTGAGGATGACATCCTTGACCACACTAATTGGTTTTTAGCGAGAACAGGATTCATTCTGATGTTTAATAAAATTTATTATCAGATCAGAAATTTTGTTCATGCCATTTGAAACAAGAGTTTAAATTAAATAAGTAGTTATTTTTAACTTGAAATTTTGAGTGAAAATAATACAGAAATGTAAGCTCTTTAAATAAGTGAGGGCAGTTTTTTTCCCTGTATATTGTGAAATAATTATTTGGTTTAAATTTCAGCATCAAGGTAAAACTCACAATTTTTACTCAGATTTGATGAAGAGTGTCTCATTTATGAAGAGCAAAACTAATAGGTGTAAATATACGTTCCATATTCATTTATCTAATTTTGCCTCCAGTGGTGCACAAATTCATAGATAATTGAATTATTTCAAAGGTCAGACAGGTCTATTTTGTCCAGAAAACTACTAAAGTTAAACTGAGATGGCACACAAATTTCTTTCCCAAACTTGGGAAAGAAGTTTCCCAAGTTTTCCAGTCCCCAAACTGGAAACGTGGCTGTTCAGTCCCGTACTGACATCTTCTGATAGATGGAGAAACTGCAGCTCTGACTCTGACGCACTGGTCCGGTAATACTTACTTAATACCTACCAATGAAATTGGTAACAAATGGTATAAACATTTGAAATACAGAAATTATTACGTTTTAAATAGATGTGTCAAATAGATGTGAAAAAGTTTTTTGCCATCTTACAGATTTTTGTAGTAGTAGTAATATGATGCTTTAGGCAGCAGTGTTGCTTTCCTCTGACTTTTAGATATATCCCCTATCCAACAAATGAATGGCCACATCAGGATCTCTAAGGAATCTCTAAGGAGATTGTAGCCTCAGATGTGATGAAGAAGCAGAGAGACTTCTGAAAGCACCATTTGGCTTGAACCCTTTAGCGTTATGGTCAACCAGAGTATAATTTGTAGAGTATAATTTGCGGCCTTGTCTAACTGAGGCATGAACTAAACTTGGCCTACCTTATTTAGCCTTTTCTAATTGGTTTACACCTGCAATACCGAAAACATTCCACTAGATGGCACTATGTCAATAAAACATTAGAAACTTCCTCAAGAAGTTTGCATGAGATGAGAATGCTAACAAAGACAGGGGATTTAGCCAAGAAATCTGACAGGTAAGCATACATTTTCAACGTAGTACGATGTCAAACGTCTTACTAAACATCATATAGTAATATTATGGTGAAAAAAAATGTATGGAGGTCAAATAAATTTCTAAAACCACACAAATGATTGACTTACTAATATGTCACTTACTGACGTAAGCTGACATATTCCAACCTCTTTACTGATTGCCACATTGTTCTTCTTCAATTTTAACAACCAATATTAGGTTGGACAGCAAAACCTTTTATGGTGAAAGATCTCAGGCTCTGATACCAGAAACATTCTGATCCTGATCTGAGCAATGATGATGACCAAATAGAAGATCCTGGCTATCATCCTACACAAGAGGAAAAAGAAACTTCTTTTGAGTGCATGAGCGAGGAGGAGACTCAAACCACTAGCCCATCTTCAAAACCAGCACCCCGTAAGAGGAGGCGTAAAGACAAAACATTTTAGTAATTGAACCAGTTGACTCTCCTGTTCACCTTCACACTCAAAGGATGCCACTCCCAGGGTATGTAAATATGAAGATACTGATGAATTCAGTGATCCCGATTCTGTATTTTGAAGCCCCTGATGCTATATGAAAATCCTTGCAGTATCTCAAGACACTTTTCACTGATGAGACGATCCACCATATTTCTCATCACAACAACCTTTACTCTGGATCCCCCAGTTTCTGGGCTATCAACTGCAGCCCTGTGGAGATTGAAACTTTCCTAGCAATGCTAATCTTCATGAGTGTTTTCAGCTTCCCAGCCATGGAGAATTATTGCACCATGATTCCCGTTACAATCTGACAGTTGATATCATTCCAAGGAAAAGATTAATTCATTTTCATTTTATGACAACTTTGGACACTTGCCACTTCAGTGTCCAAACTTTAAATATCGGCTTGAAGCCTATTTGGTTTATGAAGCAAGATAATAATCCAAAGAAGACCAGTAAGTTCACTTCCAAATGGCACAAAAAGAAATGGCTTAAGAGCGGCCCAGTCAAAGTCTAAAACAAAATTCTGTTGTAATGGTGCGGCATTACCTTAAACTGGCTACTTCTGGTTAAAACTGTACAAAATGCCAGAAATAAAACCATTCTGCGAAGTGAGGGATAATTAATTACCGTTTATCAAATGGTGAAAAAGCAATTATTTTTTCACATAAGATCATTGTTTTTGTTTTTACTAAGTGAAACCATCAATGAAAAAGTTTGTATTGTATTACTTCTTGTTATATTTGTCTGGTATGCAAATTTTTGATTATCTATAAAAATGAAAAACAGAAAAAAAAAATGTAACAAGGTAAATACGTCTCAAAGCACGCTACATTAAAAGTGGCAGAAAGGAGGACAACAACAAAGAAAAACAAAATGCAGAGTCATGGACCATTTAATGATCTTCAGAAGTAAGTTAAACAACCATTTATGTTACAGTTTAAAATGTCCTCATGGAGGAACAGCAAAATACACTCAAAATGAAGGTTGATCAAAAGACATTTTTTCATATTAATCACTGTTTTAAGACTGTTTTTTTTCTTCTTTCATTTGTATATCAAAAATTATAAGTGCCTTCAACATAACCATGAGAGTTTTCAGCTTGCAGTCATAGAAATATTTACACCACAAAACTGACAAGCATGGTTTTACTTTCAGCATCGGTTTCACACGCTTCATCTCTCGCCTCTTTTTAGACTGCTTTGTTTTGTTACACAAAACAAAAAATAAAGACCCTGAATAAAGACAACTGCAAAGTGAGAGGGAGGGAGCACAGATTAGAGATGTGGGTATTTACAGCTTGGCTCTAGGAGACAGACAGGAGGAAGGATGGAGACAGACGATCAACACATCCATTAGAGGCATAACGTCAAGTTTAAGTCACATTCATTGCCTTTATGATCCTACCTTACAATTTAAGATATGAAAATAAAGCATGCTATACAACAGGTGACACAAAGTAGTGGCATGGATACATTTAGTATGCAGACTTCCATATATTAAGGGGAAGGTTTCAGACACCAGGGGGCAGTACATGACAACGTGGGGAATGACGGAAGACAAAAAAAAAAAAACGCCAACCTCTACAGTACAAAAAGTTCCTTCAAATGAAAACGCAGCTTCGTTGTGTAAAAAGCACTGCAGTATTAGAATCATGTCAATAAACAAAATATTAAAAAATTAATCAATGTGCCCTCTGAACAGCAAAATACTAATTTAAATATGAAAATAGGTTCAGATCACATTTGTTGTTTTTTTTTTTAAACACGTGCACGTAATGATCATTCGCAAGACATTTTGGCACAAAGTCTTTTTTCTCTCTCTCTTTCTCTTTTTCTGCAAATCCCCTTCCCACTCCCTCCGATTCACATTCTTCCCTGGCTAGAAACAATAAATGATTCAAAAATAAATAAGAAATGAGACAGCATACTTAAGGAAACATTGAAAACACCATCTGTCTTGTAAAATAATTTGCTTGGTCTCTCCATTTTTGCTTCAGTCTTTAAGTATTTACAATATCTACAGCTTCACAATTGTCCACAATATCTTTAGTCATACAGAAGATGCAAATAAAAAAGAACAAATTAATTAAGTTTTTTTTTTTTTTTTTTTTACTGTCCCCTGTTGAGGCATTACATGTAAAATATACAACTCTACGGATCCCATCATGAGTTCCTTGGGGAAGGGAACACGTCGCGATGGAAATATGAGATCGGAAATGTTGCAGAAACTTGCAGATGGTGTAGGAGGAAAAGCTTTGTGATTGATGAAGCTGAGAGGATTCTCCATCATTCCGTAGGCAATAGCTTTCTTTGCTCTAGCACAAGCATGACTGATCACTAGAATAAATTCATAACATGTATCAATTTATGCACAAATATGTACAAAGTTCATAAAGTTTTGTCAACATAGTGCAATGAATTCTCAAGTTGTTGTTTTTTTTAAAAAAAATAAAAGGAAACAAAAACAATCACAATCACTTTTTTTATGAAGGTAAAAAACATCCTACTTGTAGGTCTCCATCCACAGCTTTATGAATGTTATGAAATACAAAAGGCAATGCAGAACACCTCCAAAAATGGCAGAAAGAAAAACAGTAATCCAAAAAGGATCATCAAAAATCCACGTACGACCCTTTGTGTCCTATTTAAGAAAAAAGGTCTAGCTTTTGGAATTCATCATCACAGGGTGATTTAAGGACTTGGTGAAGTGAAGGAGAAATCTTGAGTCCAAAAAAAATGAAAGATATTTTTGTTGTTGTTTTGAAGTCAAACTCATAAAGATGAGGCATTTCCAGGTTCCAAACTGGTTCAATCCAAAAGGGCTGGTGTTGGCATTGTTCAGGAAAAGAAACAAAACAAACAAACCAACAAAAAAAATGGAGGTAATTAAACAGAAGCTATAACAATCATGAGGTGAGGAGAAATGCTGGAGATGCTGTTGAGAAGGTCGGGAGCCAGGCGCGAAAGATGGCTCTCCGAGAATTCACACGGCGGGAATATTTGCACCACGTAAGCTGCCTGTAGTTGAGATGAACATAGTGTGAGTGGAAAAGCGACAACATCGACAAAAGGGACAGGAAAAGCTGAAACGGGAACAGACCTGATTAGAACCAGGGTTGGGCACATTAATGATGCCAGCTGCCTGTTTGGCTTGCAGGTAAGTGATGAAGCCACTTTTCAAAGCTTGGGTTTGACCAAGGACGTCTTCTTGGTCTCGACCACAGGGCAGAGCCAGGAGCAAACAGTAGTCATTTTCCATCTGGCATTAAGAGACTTAAGTCAGTTAATCATAAAAGAAATATCACAACAGACTTATTATGTGAACCATGGTGTTGTGGCTGTTTGTATTAAGTTTCTTCTATCCATTTAGTTTTTCTTTGGGCAGTTAGAATATACATAAGTCAGTTTTGAACCAAAATCTATAAAGAAGTTTTATATTTGGAATTGTTCGGATTACTTTAGTGACTTTTAGATCCTCCCATTAATTTCAGTAATTAAGGACACACCGGACAGTTCATTGAGGTCCTTTTGCTTGGCAAATGTCTGGTGTGAAGACAGAAGGTTTGTGTAAAATGACATTTTTTACCACTTTTTGAACTTAAAACATCAGATTGTGTTAACCTTCATTTTCAACTAAGTTGTAAGAAATTTTTAGTAATTGTTTTGTCTATAATTTTTCAAGAAATAAAGCATATACATATTTTTCAAATAATCAAGTAGGAGGTGCACGCACGAACCAAACCACCTGTTACCACTCCACGGCACTTTGGTGGTAATTTTTGTCTTTGGAACCTAGAAGTCCGCGACACATGTATTTTATTCATTCATCCATGTTGCTGGTATTCAGATAAAAATAAGGTACTCACAGTCATTCTGCGTGCCACACTGTCCAACTGGGAAGCCTCAAGCCTCATCCTCTGGACAATACGGAGAAGAGATCCTCCTTCTGGAGGCGGGAGGGAGCGCTGAGCCAGGATGGTGTTTCCAGACACAAAGTGTAACTGGACAGCAGCCTGGTCGTTCTTCAGCGCCAAGAGTCCTTGCCAAACTATAGGATACTTCTGCAAAAAATAAAAAACCAGAGGTTATTGCAAGCATAGCTTTACCTTTGCTTCAGACTAAAAATAATTGTATATGATGGTAACTTGAGATGGCACAGATAAATTGCAAACCCGCTGGTCAAATCTTATCAAAGATCTCTGAATGCATGACACACAACTGCTGGTAGGTGGTCTATATCCTTCAGTGTTGTCATTGTTAATGAGGGAAGAAAACTCAGAGGAGCTATTTTCAACAGCAGTGAGGTGTTTATAAAGGACGTTAGCAGGAACACAGAAAAAATAAAAGGCATGCTGAAAGAGAGCAAGACTTTTAGCAGATAACAAGAAGGCTGAAAAGACTACGGAAAGTTGCTCCATTTCATCCTATTGAGAGTTCAACCTCTGTCTGCAAAGGAACATGCTTCATTTGGAAATGTTGGAAAATATCAGAGTCGTTCTAACCTCACTAATTATGCTATTCTCTAAAGTTACACAATGAATTCAACATTTCAGTGCTTTATTTGTTTTAAAACAATAAAATAATTTTTTATACAGATGCTGCTCTCTCTCACACATGGTGTGATGTTGCCTCATGTTCCCCATGTTGAAATTGATGACAAGCCAACAGGAAGTGTAGAAAGTCTAATTTAATACTCTTCTTATTGCTTCTTACATTATCTCTCTCTAACAAACATCCTGATGGGTCATAAAATTGTCTTACTTTCAAAAGCTGCGCCATGTCAATTGACCGATGTCCAGAATGTTCCAGCTTGGTATCATGTCGCGGCTGTTGTGAACTTGATGGGGTTACTGTTGGCAGAGGAGAAAGCAGGAAGGTGCGAGGGCCTTTCTGTAGAGACAGATCTGGCTTATGAGTGAGACCCATGGGTGACATCAAGGGGGACTGGTACGATGGAGAGATCGTTTCTCCTGATATTCGAGAAATGTGTGAAGGTTCAGAAGAGGTAGTGTGACGAAGATGTGGGCTTTCAGGTGTGGAATCATTTCCTGCTCCATGTGACTGAGATATTTTGCTGCGGTTTCCCAACTCATGCTCCGCAGGGATCTGATAAGAAAAATTCAAATCACATTCAAAGATCAGTACACAATTCTTGTTTAACTGTAAAAAATATCCTCAGAATTTGCCACATGATAAAATCATGGTATGTTTCTTACCTGTGTAGATGAAATGCCCTGGTTGGTCAGATTGTGTCCTGGAAACTGGCTAGGGAAGCCCCGCATATCTCGATATACTGGAAAGGTACTTGCCCCTCCTGGATGCATTAGTTGAACTCCGTGGGGGTGAGAAGACATTAAAACAGGGCTGGATGCATGGACTCCTCTAATTCTACTTTCATTGGGGCTCAGATGCATTAGCTTTCCTTCTGGTGATTTGAGAGGCTCTTTTGGTGAGAATTCAATACTCTTTACCAGTATTGGACTTCTTGAAGGTCCAGAGATGTTGCTTGGAGATGTTAATGCGGTCTCTGAGTTGCGAGACTGCCTTGCTTCTACAGATGTCTGTTCTCCTAGTTGCTGGTGCAGTAGTATGCGCTGGTGAATTTCTCTGTACTGGTCCATGCGGATGCCTGGGTGGAGCCCTCTGTGGTCACTGTGAACCACCATTACATCTGACTGTAAATGGGGAAGTGAAGGTCGACTAAGAGCTTGGTTAAAGTGTCTTGGCTCTTCTTCACTTACACTGCTGCCACCACTCCCTGACATTGATCTTTGGGGACTTGAATGAGACTGCAAAACCATATCTCGAATAACAGGCTGTGGTGTATTTGAGATCTTTGTAGATCCTGGGTGCGGAGAAGATAGGCAGCCTCCTCGCCTTCCATAGTTTATCCCTGGCATTGTTGGGTTGTTCATTCTGGCTTCATGAGCTAATGACTGAGTGACACTGTGAGGCTGCATTATGACAGAGGACTGTTCTGGGTGGGAGTGATGCATGCTAGAAGAGTATGTAGACAGCGTTGGCATACCATGACTTAAAACCACAGACGTTCCAATGGGAGAGCTGCTTAGTGGACAGGTTTTGACAAAGGGTGAAGGGGAATGACCAGCTGTTCGTGGAGACTGAGGTTCTTGCTTGAGATGTAAGGCAGACCTATCATTTGTGTTGCCGGGACTAGGACTCATTCGTGTTCCAGGAATAGATGGGTGGTGTGGACTCATGACTGGGCTCAAATTAGATTGCTGAACAGCTTTGCTAATGTCCATTTTTTTTGTTAATGTATCCGTCACTAGCGCTCTTTTGCCATGCTGCTGCTGGATTACAGCTTGATTGTACATCAAAACTTGAGAGGAACTAACAGGCGACTGGAACATCTTCACCACACCTGGTGATGTTGTATGATAGGGAGCTTCAGACTTGTCGCATCCATGAACATCTTGCTTGATACTGGAAATGACCGGTTGAGAATTGTAAGACTGATTGGTTAAAAGGACTCCAGGGTGCCCATAACCAGTAGGAGCTGAAGAAACTTTGGGGTTAGGTGACTGAGATGATGTAATGATGGGGTCTTGCTTTATCTGGGATTTGGACACAGATTGTTGAAACTCTAAATCACCAGCACTGGCTTCAGGAATTTGACTAATTTTGGCTCTCATCCTATGTGGTCCCTCTGTCTTTTGACCAGAATAACTTAAAACAACAACACCCTCTGATGTATTTACCCTCAAGCCAGGGCTAGAACCTGTATGGTAAGGAGTCGGCTCAACAACAGACCGCCCTCTAGAAACATCTTCTGCTATCTCCACATTATGACAGCGGTTATTCTCATTGGAGTTTGATCTAAATTTCTGTTTCGGAATGGTCAGGCCAATGCTTCGATTGCTTAGGGAAATTCGTGGGGTTTCTTCTGTATCATAAGGCATTGGAATTCTACTTATGACTGAGGTAGTAGGAGACATAATTGTATGCGGCTTCTTTTCCCCACAGTTCTGCTGGGATTCTGTAAGGGGAGCTGGCTTATGGTGCAGTGACTTGGGAGGTAGAGGTGGTCTTTGTTCCGAATTTAAATGTCTTGAAACATGTGTATCTGTGGGATTTTCATTCTCTGACATCCTTGAATGATCCGACAGTGCCGATGAGACCATAGTGGTAGTTAAAGAATTGCTGTTTGATGCAGACACATATTTAGGTTCCATTAATATTTTTCTCAAGGTACTGGAACTTGGATCAATGTCAGAGGCCTTGGTGTCAGGGGGCATTGGGGGATTTGCTGTAGACGTTCCAAGTGCAGTTGATGGAGGTATCGTGGGAGTTACTACTGTGACATGGCAGGAAGGATTAACATAGATTCTGCTTTCTTCAGATCGCTGAGACCAGTCAGGAGAAAGTGGCATTTTGGCAGGTCGCAACATGGGTACACTAAGCTGGGAAACTGGTGACGAATTAGCAGGGCTGAAGGTAGGAGTACTTGGTTCTGATGTTTGGGGAGACGTTTTAGTTGCAGAACTGCTGCTTGTGCCTAAATGAAAGGCAGATTCTTTTGGAACAGGCTGTTCCACTTCAGGCTGTTCTGCCTCTTTGGGGTTGTCTACAGTTATAGCACTTGTAACATCACGTCTACAAGTTGCAACTGCAGTGACCACAGAAGTCACTGCAGAAACTGCTGCTGTAACAGTCACTGCTTTTGAGTCTGTTTCTGGATCTTCTGGAATTGACTCAGGTAACTTTACAGGTGAGGGCTCTGACTGAGAGACTTCATCAGCAGTGTCCCCCTTTCTGGTAGCTGGACCTTTACGATTTTTTGACTTCTTTGGGGTTCTGGCTCTAGATTTAATTGTCTTCTTGGGTGTACCAAGAAGAATGGGTTCATCAGCTGTCTTCAATTCTGTCATTGATGCTTTTGGGCTTGAGGTTCGAGAGTCATCATCCAAGTCTCCAGCAAGGATATTATTGATTGCCATGTGTGTTTCCGGTTCCATGATGTCATTGGAGGAGGATGAGGAAGAAATTACAGATTCAGGGGTAGGAATAAGAGCAGAGTAAGTAGGAGCAGCCGTGAAGCCATCTGTATCTCCACAGGTTTCTTCAGCTGTGATGGAATCAATAGCAGCAGCTAGTTCTGTTTCACTTGCAGGATTTTCTCGCTTCTCCTCTTCAACTTCAACCTCTGGTTCCACTATGACAGGGGGCAATGCAGTAGGTGGACCAGGGGGTGGTTCTTTATAAGGTCTTGGAGGCTGGTCAGCTGTAAGTTTGGCAATATTTTCGACTGCCTGCTCCAGTTCCATCTGTCGTGCTAAAAGAACAGCAGCTGGATTAGCAGGAGGTTCAGATTCTGATAGCGTGTCTTCGTTTTCTTCTGTAGTAATTTCTTTGGTATCTTTTGCAAAGTCTGCCATTCTTGTTTCTTCATTCTCTTTTACTGCAATCTTGCCTTTTGTAATATTAGCTGCAAACGTATCTGACTCAAGATCTTCAGAGCGAAGTAGGCTTTTTACGTCATCAACGCTTACGCGGATTTCTAGATTTTTCAAAGTGTGCGATTTGTCTTCAGTTATCTGTTTAGTATTTCGTTTTAACCTTGGTGTTTTAACTTTTAGATTTTTTTCAGGCTGTTTGCCCCTTTCAGAGACGCTAATGTCAAATTCTGAATCAACAGATATTTTTTCAACAAAATCTTTTGTATCTTTTTCTTTTCTGAGCACTGGTAAGCTTTCACTTTCTGCCCTGTCTGATGACTTTCCAGTGGGTTCTGAGCTAGCTTTGGGCTTAAGCTCTAATTCATCATTGCTCGATGGATCAGCTTGTTCTGCTGACACCGATTTGTTCCCAGACAATTTGTCTATTCTACTTCCCTTTTTGTTTGGAGTAGAGGAAGTCAGTGAAGTTTGTTGGACTTTTTGTGTACGAGGTGAACGCCATCCCTCAGAGGTTTTCACAACTTCTGCAGTATTCGATGCCTCTGTGGTCTCTGTGTCTGCTTCCACTGTTTTCTTCTGATCCCCTTTTACTGGTGATATATCTGCAACTCGTTTGACTCCTCTTTTAGGAGGGCGTCCCCGCCTGGTATTGGTAGAAATTTGAACCTCTTGTTGTGTTTGGTCTTTGTCAGCTGCTCGTTTGCGCATGCAACGTGGGGTCTCTGTTACTTCCTTCCCAGCTTGTTCCTCATCATGTAGAGTGGCATAGACTGACTTCACGTTCCTCCGTCGTGTTCTCCCAACAATTAAACTCGACTCAAGGTTTTGTTCTGAGTCAGATGCATGTATTGGAGACTTGGATGTAGTTTTAGATTCATGTGATAATTTAGGTGTTTCTGCTCTAGGAGATGATGCCCTTTTGAGTTTCTCTCGGTCAATCCGTTCACTTTTCCGTGTTGCAGGTTTTTCCTTGCTGATAATGCTGGTTGGTTGTGTCGCACGTAATACGGAAAGTGTTTTGGCTCTTTTACCCTTGGTTTGTCTGCGAGTAGGTAATGGTTTCACTTCGGCCTCTAGCTCTGGCATACACGGCTCACTATCTGTCTCGGTTTTTTGAGAGTCCTCAAAGCTTTCCATGGCCTGGCTTTCAATTTCAGACTCTGACTTACTCACTTCCGAGATTTTTTCTATCTTTGAACAATCAGAATAAGCAAAATCCATTGTCTCTTTTTCACAGGCACTTGGGGAAACAACAGGTGTGTGATGCTTATCTTCTATAACATGTTCAACCACCAAGCTATTATCCCCATCTGTTTTTGGTTCAATTAACTCTGTTTCAGGCTCTGGTTTGGAAACTGAAAGCGTGGGGTTCATGGGTACCTCAGGAGCAGCTAATTTGATCATACTTACAGGAGGAGAATGTGATGCGCATTTCTCCAGAGATGGCTCAACCTTTTCCTCTTTGACAATTGGCACTGATTGATCTGTGGATGGATCTGAAGCTTCTTTTTCTGCTAGGCATGTTTCCTTGGGGGAAGGGAGGAATGATGACATTTTTAAAGTTATTGGGGGATTAGGTGATTTGTCACGAGCCTTTAGGGGAGCTTCTGTTTCCTTGTCAGATATCACATTATCACAGCTCAGAGTTTCATCTCTTTTTATCTCCAACAATACTGGGTCACTATCAGAGTCAGGTAGATTGTGGTCCTTGTCCTTTTGTTGCTGAAGCTCCAAAAATCGACTATGAAAAAGCACAATAGGCTCTGTTGGAACATCAGCTCCTCCAGATTCTGACTGTGTCTCTACAGCACCAGCCTTGATAAAAAGCCTACCACTTCCAGTTTCTAAGTCTTGGTCTTTACGTTCCAGACGTTGCAGTCGACGCGAATCCTGTTCAAAGATGGAGCTGTGCAAGAAACGAGAGGCAAATAATTCCTGGCGTTCTTGGTCCTGTGGCTTGAGTTCTTCCTTTTTGTCATGCAACTTTTCCACAGAATCAGTACGGATCTTCTTTTTTTTCATGTACCAAGAAGGAATAGGGCGTGGTGCTAGCACTGCCTTGTCTTTTTCAGAACAACTATGTGACACTGGAAAGCATGAGGGGAGAAAAGACCAATTATCTTCCCTTGAGGAATACAAAGTCTTGGCTCTTTCAAGGAGTGCTTTTGTGTCAGGAGTTATTGTTTTGTCTAATGCAAATGAGTAAAACTTATTTTTTTCCAAGGAGCCTGAAAGCTTGAGGTCCGTCATTCTCTCATCACGATCCCTGAGGATATAAGACAAAGAACTGCTTGGTTTGTGAGAAATGTGTTTGTTGTCTCCATCATCATCTGAATCGGACTGCAACTCTCCTGGTTCCAAATCCTGACTGAGGCGTTTGCAAATATTTTCCCGTTGTAGAGTATCGTTTGGGAATGTCATTTCCATTCTGACAGAATCTGACTTTATTCTCCTCTCCCAGTGTTGCATTGCGTCATCATCGAATCCAAGTAAGGACGTTTTCAGCTTCGGGTGCGCATTGTTCGAAGACTGGAAATTTCTGGATGTCAAGCTGAAATGATTTTTTATTGATTCTGTGCGTGAATAGCTTTCATCAGTCGGAGACGATTTTTGGTCCTTTTTTGTAATTAACAGACAAATGCGGGAAGTCTCATCATCTTCGTTTTCTGAAGCCGGACCAGCTCCTACAGAAGATGACATGCCGTAGACGTCTTTATTGAACTCCTGGGAGTTTGGAAAGTCATGGTCTCGTTTTACTTTCAGGACCTCATGTTCAAAATTCTCCAATTTCTTTCGTTTACTAGAAGAGAAGTCATCATGGGCAATGTCCAGATTTGATTTCCCAACATCATGCAGGATATACTCTTTTTCCGAATCGCAAGCCTCATTGTTTGGCGACTTTCCAAACTTGGCCATTTTATCAGGATCCCTAAGTTTGGATTGAAGCCATCGATCTTGCTCAATTTGTTTTGTACAAACAGACTGGTTAATATTCACACAATGTTCATCCCCATCATAGTCTCTGCACTTTGCACTTCCCTCCTCATTTTCAGACAAAACCTGTTTGTTTAATTCATCCATATCAAAGCTGCCATCATCTGATATCTTTGTGAGACTGGAGCCGTTTTCCCTTTTTAGAGCCTCCAAATCCATTCTAAGGAAGGGGGAGTTCTGTTGTGATGAAGAATCTTCAAGAAGCTCCCCAAAATGCGACTGCCCCTCCAGAGGCAGACCTAGCGATTTGCCTTCGCAGTCCCGTCCATCTTTAGGACTGCTTACTGAAACCACGCAGACAGATCTATCCTTGTGTTCCTTTTTATGCACCCCTCTTATCAAAAAGACTTTCTCCAATCCTGCCTCCTTCGTGTTGTTCCACAGTTTGTAAAGTCCAGCTCTACCAGCGTCTTCTTCGTTAGATCTCCTTTGTCGATCGGTTCTCACAGATTCTTCAAATCGCCTTTTCCTTGCAGCTAAGCGATCAACATCCAGAGAAACATTGTTATCAAATCCAAACTCAGACTTTCCATGTTTTTTGGATTTGATCTTACCGTCCTTTTCAGCAATCTCTATTAAGCTGTGTATATGTTTGTCTCTGGGCATCTTCCCATGCTTGTCACCTTTGGACAATTCTGAGCGGAATGTAGGACTTCTCTGGTCAGCTCCAGGCGATGCCAATTTAGGACTGTCACTGCCAGCCCTCAATGTTTGTTTTTCTTGGACAGCATGGCCAATCAATTTTCCTTCTTTTTCTTTGACACGCGTTAACTGCACTACACAAGGCAGAAGATCTAACCTTCCTTTGCTGGAGCTTTCTTTTGAAGTTTTACTGGTTTTACTCCGCAGTCCAGACTCAGGACTAGTGTCTTTTTCAAGTTCTGGTTCCATTTCCAGAGTTGTAGGCGATGTGACTTTAAATTTCTTAAGCCTTTGCTTCTCACTTTTTTCTTTGTCTCCTTTCTCTTTTCTCCCTGTTCTCTTCTCCTTTTCGACCAGACTCGCTCTTTCAATTTCAAAAACACGATCCTTGTCTAGTTTATCTGTTTTATTATATCTTTCAGTGCGTGCCTTTTCCAGTTTTTCAAATCTGGGTGGGGAAACCGAACTGCAGCTGCCACTTCTGTCAGATGATCGACAACAAATTCGCCTGTCTGAGTCACTTGGTATTCTCTCAGAGAGCGAAGGCGATGCGGTGGGGCTGACAGGACGTCGAGTGGAGATGTGAGACGGGCTTTGGCTACGCTCGATTGTCCTTCTTCCATGGTCACGACCGCGATCCGTTTCAAAGCGCTCCCTCTCTCTTTCTCGCTCTCTTTGCAAGTAGCTGTATTTGCGAATGTCCTGCTCATAAGGATCGGCTCTGTATTCCCGATACTCTCTTGGGTCCTCAAAGTACTGTGGATCATAGTAATCTCCTTGATATGGGTCCCATTCAGTGTAGAAATCTCGACTTCTGGCCGGGTATTTGCGCCGTGGATCATCCGTGTAAGTTCCAGGTGTTCGAACATTCTCGTAATACTGTCTCTCTGTCTGAAACTCATATTGGCTTCGTCTGTCATCTCTGTCAACAGAAACAAAAAGTCTGTTTTAATTTTGAGGGTAAAACAATTTGGCACTGAAGTCAAGTTGACACAAAGAACAAAAAGATACAAACCTTCTTTCAGAAAGAAACTCATAAAAGTCACGAATATCTTGCCCAGATGCCTGCATTGCACGATAAAACGCCATCTGACTTTCCTGATTTGCAAAGTCCACCTGAAGAAGAAAACAGAAAATCCAGATGCAAAATTAGTCAACAAATCCAGAGATAAGTTCAGAAAATGATTTTTGAACACAGGTATATTTCCACTTACCTTAATTTTATTGCCTCCTATCTTCCAACCTTTTGTGTCTTTGACTGCTGCTTGGGCGTATTCAATGTTATTGTACAAGATGAGGGCCATTCCTTTCATTCTATCAAGTACGACCTGTAAGCCACCGGGGAAACAGATTTAGAAAACAAAAATCACACACATCACAAAAATAAACATGCTTACCTTGACAACATGCCCGTAGCGGCAAAAATGGCGAGTGAGAAACTGCTCTGTTGTATTTGAAGCCAGACCGTCCAACCAAACACAAGTTGTGGGCATGCTCTTTCCAAACCCCAGCTGCAAAAAATGAAATAAAATATCAAGTTGGAATTTGGAATGAAGCAGGAACAGACTAAAATTGCAAAATGAAGTCACCATAAGGCTCACCTTTAGTCTGTTGTTACCAAGATACTCGCCATCCATCTTTTTCATTGCTTTGCAAACGCTTGCAATATCGCAGTACTGAAGAAAGGCATACTGTGGGGCCCCATTCACTTTCTTAATGTCAATATCCTTAAGGAACAGTGAAGAAACACGTCTGTCAGTAAACTATTATGCTGACCTTCTTACTGCAAAAAAAGAAAAAAAAAAAAGCTTACCACTATTTCCCCAAAACGTTGAAAGATGTTTAGCAGATCATGGTAAGTGGTCGTCTTCTCCAAGTTTCCAATAAATAATGTCCGTGTGGCCTTTGGATGAAACTCATCAATCCTCTCATCCAGCGGTCGAAATTCGTTTTCACTTTCTGTCTCTGAAAGGTGAAGGTGTGGTGAGTTACTTTCATTTTTTTTTCATCTTTCTGTTTTTAGCATGATTTTGCATAGCAGGTCAAACTGAAAATTCACCGGGACCATTCCAGGCTGTGACGTCAATTTGCATTCCAAAAAACAGCTTCCCCTTGGAGGCGCAAAGCGCTTTCTCTTGATCTTCTGGTTGGCGGAAAAAGACGAGTCCATAACGCTCCTCTGAAGCCCCGTGGATTTGTACAGATGTAACTTTTCCATGTTTCTTGAATTCATGGAACAGACCATCCTTGAGGCTTGTGTCTGCAGCAGGCAAACATAAATGTGGCACAGGTTAGAAATGTCTTAATTGTCCCAAATAGCTATCTTTTCTATGTGTTACAGGTTATCCTACATAAAAGAGGTTTTCTTTATTTTGGCAACACAACATGGCCTACCTGTGGAGCGCACAGGAAGATTTTGGACCTTGATGCCAAAGCTTTTACGCGGTTCGTCTTTGTCAAGGGAGGATAAAGGAAGAGCTGAGGGTGCAGGGACAGCAGCAGACTGCACTGAACGGGCCGGAGAGTCATCACTTGAGCTACTGCTAGAATCACTGCAGCAAAGCAAGAACATAAAGTAAAATGACTCAATCCAATCTGCTGGCTTCATTAGACAGACAAAATCTTACTTTGCATCAATTTGAAACAGACTCTGCAGAGATGGATTACAACAGGACACACTGAAGTGAGTTTGATTAAAATCTGACTTTGCTGGATAAAACTGCAACAGAGCTGAGTGGATATTAGCAGCATTTAATTTAAGCTGTTTTGTAATTGGCCCTATGTTGACAGTGTTTGAGAATCGGTGTGTACTTTTATTAAGTGTCACTTCAATAAATGGAGCCAAACACATGACAAAAAGCCCTTTTTTAAATCCTGTTCAACAAAAAAAAAAACAAGATCAATACAGTTTAGTCTATTTGTAAAAACCCTGAAAGCACCTCTGTCAATTCCCATGAGTCAACTCGTGCCTTTTACACACACCGGACTGGTGTGACTGAGTATTAATGAAATTCAGCTAGAGTTGGTTTTATCAGGACAGATTCAAACACACCAGGCCTTAAACTGCTGGAATGTGTTTTAAAAAATAAAGCAATAATTGCTTAGGGTTTTATACTTCAAAGTCAAACGGCATCACATAATTTTGTGAAATTGACTCAACAACAAAAAACTGTTTCTTCTCTCCAAATTATAAAAATGATGTGAAAAATGTAGCAAAGAAAATTTCTGATTAAATGTATAGATGGCAGGAAAGTTCTTGCAATGCAGTAAATACTGAAAATGGCCCAAAAAAATTAGATGCATATCTTTTTCTTCTTTATTTCACGGTTATACAGAGCACCTTGTAATCCGTGAAGCGGAAGAAGGAAGGAAAAAAAAGGCACAGTTGCACATTTCTGCCTGCCTCATGCACCTACTCAGACAATTCCCATGTCTGTCTCAGCTTTCTAGGCCCTCTGCTGTTTGTGTCCTTCTCACTTTCTCCTCCTGCGCTCAGACACTCCCGGAAGTGCTGCTGACGGAGCCTGGCCTGTGGGAGTGGGCAGGCAGCCAGCACTGGCCAGAAATTTCCAGTTCCAACTGGATCTCACGGAGAGGGTGGGAGGGTTGGGGGGCTTGCAGTTACCCATACACAGAGGTAGGCAGTGCGAAAAATACAGCTGCCATCTCCTGACAGTCTCCCCACAGCACTTCCTGGACGAACCACATGTGTCGCTACCCGTCGTTCAAAGCCACGTCCAAAGGCGACGCAGTCAAAGAAAAAAGAAACCCATGAAACGGTGTTACTGTGATGTTAATCCTTATATTTATGCCTAGTAAAATATACTAGAGGTGCCAGGATAACAGTGAAAGAAGCAGAGCTTAACGCAAATGCCCAGATTCAGAATTTAAATTCACAAGATTGAGAATAATTAGTCGGTGATGCAAGACGTTTTAATTGCAGCACTAAAATAACAACTTTAATTTATTTTTATTGCAATCTACTGCAGTGTTTGCCACATGAATCCTAATTTCCTAGTTGTAATAAACCTCCGTCATATTTCTTCACAAAGAAAGTGCTTGAGCAATTGACGAGGAGCATTTAGCGGATTTACCACAAAGCATTAGAAAGAGGTAAATGTGTCATCTTTTATGGTGGTTTAAAAAAGTCGTGGTCCACACCAACGAGGCAAGCTAAGTAAAAGCATAAATCGACGTTGGCTAATCTAAGTGGACTTTAGCAGTATGCAAATATTCATGACACAGAGAGAGTGCCATTATAGCACTTACAAAGATCCTTTCCCCTCCTTTAAAACCAACAACCACTTAAACGCACATGGCGGCAATCTTACCAACAACAATTTAAAATGGAATAACTGGCTTTTGAATATAGGTAAAAGTAACAAAAAGGTTGTGTGTCTTTTCTTGCCAACTTGTGCCTTCAAATAAATGTTTTAACATGCACCTGAAGTGAGGCATTAATCACGCAGAAAAACTTTCGGGTGCCTTCACTTTTTCTTGCGTAACCCCATTTGGAATAAAACTACCGGTGAAATGAGTCGGCATCACCGACTGAACACTTCTGCCGATTAATATAAAATCCAATACCTGCAGGACATTGGGATGTAATATTTGTATGACAGCTCCTGGGAAATGACTGAGTACAGGAAATGGGAGCGTTGCTATGGTTGCTAGGTCTGGTTTGGTTGGACACATGAAACTCTAACGCTTTGGCACATCAGAGGCACATTTGGCTAAATTTGAACTTTGTCTGCAATTGCTGATCATAAATAATCCTCATAATCACAAGAAAAGCAGTAAATATGCTGTTTTAGATTTTGGTTTTTACCAAGTAACATGTATTGGCTTAAATACGTGGTAAGCAAATATTGGACATTTTATTTTTAGGCCTGGTAAGTAGCCTAACAATACATTTAAAAAATATATACCCATAATTGTCTAGCTACCACTAAATACAGTTTTTTGCCTTAAAGAACCATTTCTGGTAAGGGTTTAATGATACAAGAGTGAGAGAAGAGGTTCATAATATTGAGATGTATTTTTGGCGTAATCACTGACAAAATTCACAATCCCTCTTTTCCTTGACGCGACTGAAGGTTTCAGAAATCCCAAACTGTGTTTTAAATAATCTGTAGTCACAGCAATCTCTACATAACGGGGAAAAGAAGCTACAAAATCTTCTTTTTTCAGGTTTTATAAGAGGCCTGTACACACTCCGCAGGAACCAAGAAATTAATTTTTGCTACCATTACTATTAGAAAAGAATGACAACATTATTTTTCTCACTTGTTGTAACGTGATGCCCAAAATCTATTGTGTGACACGTCCAAAATTCTGAGTGGCAATGGTTATGGCAATGTTGCCATTCCAAATGTTCTGCCCTTTGAGGACTTCTATCCTTTAACACACCTGCATCAAATGTCGACTCATTAGAAGGCCAAAGAAGGTCACTGACATCCTGGAGAGGTGATTGCTACCATCAGGGAAAGAACTAAAACATGCAGGCCTTAGAGGACCGACTTTGGACACCACTGTCTTAAAGCACTAACATACAAAGAACATAAAGTCATATGCTTCATAAAGCATAAGCATTGGCATATGTCATTACCGTGTAAATGTTGTCTTTTACAGTATTTAGCTGTTATATTGCTTTTATGGCAATTTATTGCTAATTGCTGATAATATAGCATGTGGCATATGGCAACCTGGGTATGGAAATGTGAAGAGATTGGGGGCCAGGAGTACCAGCATTTGTGCACTTCAGGCACTGTGACAAGACAAAACCTGTCACTAGCAGCATCAAGTCTGTAACCTCTTGATAAACTAAAAAAAAAAAGACATGTTCTAAATCTGCCCATGTTAGTCAATACTTGCTTTTTACTTTTGGAAACCAATATACTACAAAAAAAACAAAATCAAAATTTGCCAAAATATTACAATTTTCATTTCAAGTCAAAAAATTTGTCAAATAAATGCTCAAGTATTTGCTTTGGATTATGCAAACACCAGTTTTTAGGAAAATTAATCTTAAGCAGCCTTCTGACATAGATGAGATCTCCAGCACTGGCAGGAATTACATTTTTAGACATCTTGCACAATCTTCTTTGAAAATGTGGTATGGACTTAAAAAAAAAGATGTTGCATAATTTCTTGAGGTCAACATAGCTGATGAAGGCATTTAATGAGGAAATACCGCTTTCATTGAGTTCCTATAAATCCCTTATTATCTTGGTTTACTTCCATGCGCAGAACTTAATAATTTCACCAGGGAAATAAAACAATCTGACTGTATAATTCACTCACCTGCCACTCGTGCTGCTGCTGGTGCTGCTGACTGAGTCTGAGCTGGATGAGCGGCTGCGGGATCCTGACCCACTGTGGGAACGTGGAGGACGAGTAGTCTGAATCACCAGTCTCTGAGGCGAGGGATTTCGCGAATGTGTCGAGTGTGGAGACCGGCTACGACTGTGGCGGTATGACCTCTCCACACGCCGTCCCCGGTCATCCCGGTACAGGTCCCTGTGAACCACACTGGCCAAAGTAAACGGTTCCCTGGAACGAGACTCATAGCGAGGCTCTGGCGCCTCAAACCGACACGGACTCCTGCTGTGGGAGCGGTAGAAACCGACCCCGCTGGAAGTAGATCCTGCGCTCCCTGCCGTGGTCGCCCCAGCTGATCCACCGGCGCCTGTGTTTCCAGAAACGGGACCGACTATAGTTCCACCGACACCTGACGACGCAGTCGTACTACTTCCACCGGTGGTACCAGACCCACTTCCAGCATTGCTAAGAGTCCTCTCTCTTGCGTCACGGTAATAGTCTGTTTCATAGTGCCGCTGGCGGTCGAAGCTGCTACCAGGTCGCTCGTGATGTCCGTAGGTGGTGTGATCGTACGTCCGTTCCCGACCTTCCGCAGTCCTAACAAACACAAAGAGAAACCAAGTCACTTTGCAGTTTTATCATTCGAGATTGGTGGACAATCAACATGAGCTGTTATATACAATAAGGGGGTTGCCATAATTAGACACAGGGAAAGACGGAGCAAAATGTTTGAGAAGAATTGAGAAAGGCGTTTGCATTTCAAGGGGAAATGAATTACTAATCTAGCAACAAAACTAAAAGAAGGGTTAAATACGTGCCTGATAAGACAAGTGAGCATCAGGTTTTTTCTTTCTTTTCATCTGTGACTTGAAGACTGAATAGAATTGTTTCCTTTGTCATCCACAAGCAAGCCATGTTGACATGTTTTATCATTTTGCTAAGGATTTTTGTTTGGCCAATAACACAGAAGCCGTTCAGTCATAACTACACAGTCTGATACCTTTAGGTCTTTAGAAACAATCTCTACAAACCAACGTTTTTTGGCATCTATATTAAAAAATGGTTTTAATGAAGACATTTTGTTCAAACTTGAAACATCTCCCTTCTAAATCCAGGAATCAGAATTTAAAATGGTGTTACCAGTGATCTGTCATTACGGGGAGTCATATTACAAAACTCACTATAATGAGCGGGACAAGGACAGCAATTACTGCTATTTGAAATCAGATCAAATTATAAGCAGCGAATTAGACGCGCTGTTCCAACTCAAGGCCGAATGTGTTTTCATTCAAAGACACTTAAGATCCTCATTATAGCGGGACTTTGCAAAATAGATGGATGGGTTTTAGATTTGGTTAAAACAGAGAAATAGAACAATTTACAAAATTAAGGTTTTTGTTTTCAAAAAAAATAAAAAAGATGGGTAGCTGCTTAAGAAGGTTAAGTTTTTGTTATTGTTAAAAAAAAGGAGCAGAAAGAGTGAGTAGCTTAAAATAGCATCTGCTTATCTCACCCTAGAAAATTAAGTTATGAAGGTATAAAAGACAAAAGAAATCAAGAAACTAATATATATAGTAATGTAGTGGCAAACCCTCAGGATGCTGCACTCTGAATAAATTATGTATTGCAAACAGAAAATACATTTACTGATTTTTTTTGTTTTTTGTTTGTATAATTTACAATCCTAAATTTTATCCTTTACAAAGAGAATTCAATTTATTCTGCTGCAGGATTATTTTCAGAATGTACCTTTTTATTATCTCTTTTCTATTGTTTTTGCAAAGATTAGCTTTCACAAAACTAATAAGGGCACTGACTGGTATTCATTCTGGGGTTATGCTGACCTTAGCCCAGTGGTTTTTGTTTGGAGCTTTAGACGAATCTGCAGCTTTCAAACTTATCACAGCAATGTCTTGAAATTACTTGCGTAAGATTTGTAGGTCACTACAATAAAGTATGAAAATTACTGAACTTATTTAGCAACCAGCAGCTAGAATTAAAAAAATGAATGGAAAGGCCTAAATAGTAAGCATTATATAAAGAACACTACAAATAAGAGGCTGGCTATTTTTGCATTGGCAGGGTGTCTGTCACACTCATGGTCCGCTCTCACGTCTGCTGTAGTCGGTTCTATTGATCGCAATAGAAGTGTCATGTAGTAGCAGCCGCTCCACATGTTACACTACACATTGGCCGTAATTTCATATTCAAAAAGGATTTAATTATTATTATTTTTTTAGATATTTCAATAGTAACAAGTGTGATATCAAATATGAGAAAAGCTATCATTCTTTTCCCATGACGGCTAAATCCTACTATCTTCCCCACCTAATTTATTCTGTCCAAAAGCTGCATTGAGCTGGAAATGAATTCCCTGGACAGAATGTACTGTTGTTGTTGTTTTTTCTTTTTTCTCACTACAATTTTTATCTAACTGCCATGTGTGTTTTTTTTTATGTTTTTACACTCAGATATTTTTCAGGGAAACAATGGCAAAAACTTCCAAAATCTGTTTTTGGTTGTGCCGTACAATTTAAAACGCGACGTCTCTCCTTGACATTTCAGCTAAAGGATTTCAACAAAATGAAATTATGAAAATGTTTAAGAACTTGTCCGGATGGATTCAAATCCAACTGTTATTTTATCATGTATGCACATTGATTTGTACATTCCTCTAATGTCCTTTGAACCTTTAGGACGAGTGGAGTCAAAGGCTGCTGATGTATTTCTCTAATGATATTGTTGCACAAGCATCTTCCTCTGCGTCACCGGGCGCCGTACGATGTCCTGAAGGGGGATTTTGGTAAATGATTAGTGAGGGCTCAACCTGCCCTTTGCACCTGACGCCTTCGTTTTACTGCCACTGATGAGAGAACTTTGGTAGAACCCTTTGTACTAAGAACATAAATCCCTTTATGACCACTCTTATAAAATGAAAAATGAAAACAAAATATTTTGGGTCATAAATAGAAGCCTTGCATAAAAGAGCAGAACACTGTGTGGACTTTATACGGTGCCCAAGATGTTCAGAGTTATGTGCTTAAGGAGACTAGCACCGAGTCTTTTCATGTAAGAAGTGCAAGAGGGTCAGGGGTTAGCTCTGTTTCTGCCTGTTTGAGTTGATCGTCTGCGTTCTGGATTCATGAATAACATGTATGGCACAAGGATGTCTGCTGTGAAATTGATGGATTAGCTTGACCCCCAGATGCTCTCCAAAATGGTAATTTGGTGGCGCGGGCCCAGCGCTCAACAGATACCCTCCATTTTCATGTAAAAAAAAAAAAAAAAAAAAGGAAATCAGCTTTTATATTATTCATAGAGCTTAAAAATAATTCAGTTCCTTTTTTTCTTCTTTTTTCACCTTTAGACCGAATTTCCATCAGCGTGTGATTATTAGTCCACTCGGGTGCATGCTAAGCACATCAACTGTTTTGGTTCTACGTGAGCAGCATATTCATGAGGATTCATTGCTGCTGCATGATAAAAAGGAGGCTTATATATGTAGGCTCAGTCATATAGCAGCAATGCATCCAGAATCTTTGGAAACGGCTATGCCCAGCTACTGGCTAAGCATAGTTATGACAAAAAACAGACTGACAACCTCTAAACTCTTGTTCTTACGTACCAAATAATAATCTTGTCGTAACGTGATTTTCTGACATTAGTAATGAAGTAAAGCCAGTTATAGTATTCTCTCAGGAAACACCTGAAATTGGATTTGGAAATAAACCAGCTGAAAACGAGAGTGTGTCTTTTGTGCTCGTCCAAGTTACAAATCAGTGTAATCCATCAAACTGACAATTTGGTGAGCTCGATACTGAAATGGATGATGTGCTCAATGACTTGCAACATTACCTTATGCTACACCATAAAATCTGCAACAAAGGGGGAAACAGTGGGAGAAAATGTTGAAAAATAATATGTGAGTGAAGCGCAATACAAATAATTTCAAAAGACGAATTATTTTCAACAGTATGTGTAGATAGATAGATAGATAGATAGATAGATAGATAGATAGATAGATAGATAGATAGATAGATAGATAGATAGATAGATAGATAGATAGATAGATAGATAGATAGATAGATAGATAGATAGATAGATAGATAGATAGATAGATAGATAGATAGATAGATAGATAGATAGATAGATAGATAGATAGATAGATACCAGTTTTTTTTTCTTGAATAATTCAGTTGTTTTTTGTTTTTTTTATTAAAATTGCCCTGCGTTTTTCTTTTTTTTTTGCATCCTTATTATGCCTTTAAACAGCTCGATTTTAACATGTTTATACTCAAAAGTTCTTTGGATTTAGAACTGATTCTAATCCCTGGAGAGTTTGCTTAAAGGAAGTTCTGTGACGTAAATGTTGCCTATTAAATTGTGAAATAATATCACTGGGGGAGTTTCTGGGATTTGCTTGATGTTCCGCCGCACAGCTGTTTCAAAAAATAAGCAATAAAAAATTTTTCTGGAAACATTTGCAGTTGTGAGAAAGAAAGTTGCTTTGAATTAATTCATCAGGTATTGAAAAACGTTGAATTGTCTGCCTAGTAAGTGAAACGCTTTCTTTTAAGAGATTTTATCTGCATAAATGTGTTTATATATTTTTTGTTTGTTTGTGGAGTATCATCAGAACCTGCAGTGATTAAGAATCCATCAAAGACAAAGAGAGCCAGGGGTGGGGGCTGGGGGCTGGAGGCTGCGGGTGGTGTAAGGTAAGAAGAGGAAGAAAAAGGAGGATAATACAAGGTAAAGTAACATATTTCAAAAAGCAGTAAATCTATGCACCAGCTACTTTGGTTAGTGAGGAAATTGAGAGAGACAGGGGATCAAACTAAGGGGTTAGAGAGGACAGCTAAAATACACAGGGCAGGGCATACCAACCTTTTGAGAGAGTGGTAACTTGACCTACAATTCCAAATACAATTTAGGGAGATAGAACTTTGTGAGCAAAAATATGGCAAAAAATGTTGAGTGGAGGTGGAACAAAAAAAAAAAAAAAAAAAAGAAAAATGTCTGAAGCACAAATGTTCACATTTCAAAACGTAATCCTCGTTTTCAGGCCAGCCGGAGTGTGTTCGGTTTTGTTCAAATATTCCTTCAGTGATCCAATTTATGCTGGAATATGTCTGAGTTCACAAATCCACTGGAGAAAAAAAAACAAAACAAAACAAAAAAACAGTTACACTTTAAGTCCGGTTAAATCCAGAAGACCATCTTTAGAAAGTTGATCGATGAGTCTGTAGTGTTGATCGTCTTCTGTTTTTTTGAAGTCCTAGCATCCACTGTGGTAGTAATGCCCACATCCATAAAGCAGTCAAACTCCTGTTGCACATCAAGGGAGGTTTACACGTGTAGATAAGGGGTCAAATGTAATCCAGATTAATGTACTGTCATTCCACAGGTAGAGAGCACCAATAACAACTCAGAGTCTCTTTCATGTTTATGTCTCTTGACAATCTGCCATTTCTTTCACAATTAAGAGTTTGTGTGCTCTCCAAGCTCCAACTGAGTCCACTGCGAACGCGGTCCAAAGGTAAAACTCAGTCCTCTACTTCTGTCCGATTCATTAATTGTATCCATGGTTTATAGTTATAGTTCCACGGGTAGAAGAGGAGCCGTTAATCCACAAAGGCGGGGTTTTCTCCATTAGAACAAATATTTAAACACTCCAGTCAAAACTTCCAGCATGCCTCTTTATTTATACGATCCAAACGTAGTCCAAGTTGATCCTTCACTTTTGCAATATAAAAATAAACTCCACAAAAAAAATCTGGTGGGGGAAGGGGGGGAAGTCTTTTGCTCACTTGTTTTTGTTGTCTCTACTGTGCTGACTCATCAGTAGAGGTCTCCCAATGCTCAATTTGTAATGCCCTGATTAGATATAATCCCAAAATTAAACGAACAAAAAAAAAAAGTACACAAATAAATGGAAAAAAAAGGGAGAATGCAAACCATACCTTTAGTACGAAGGCACATTCTTCATGTGTCATGCCATTGTTAATCCAACAGTAGGGAATAAATATCCTGTGTAGGGGTATCCGCATAACTCCAACCCACGAGAAGTGAGCACCTCCGTGAGGTGAGAAACCAAATCAGACTAATCCAGACAATGGGCTCTTATACATGTAATGTGTGCTGGTGTCTTGGTTGATTTGTTACATGAAGAAAAGATGGGTGAAATTAATCCATTGAACAGGGCAGGTAGCTCCACATTTACAGGAATCCCAGGGATGGCCGCTGGACCACTCTCTCTCTTTCTTTAATTCCCTCTCTCCCTCTTTTTTTTCTCCTCCTCTCTCCAGTAACTTCCAATAATCCTGGGAAATTTTGCGGTGTCCAATCTTTGCCCCGTGTTTTCCGCATTTGATCATTCCGACTCACAGAGATGACCAAGACAACACACCTGATCCCCAGCAGCTGTTTAAACTCCTATCTGCTCATAACAGTCGACAGATGCCCTCGTGTACCGACACGTTTTCACTTAGGAAAACAGATCTGACTCTACCACCGAGTGCGAATCCAGGAGCTCTGACTGCACTTCGGGGTACTTTAGAGATTATCCTCAGCGGTTTTCATTCTGAAACATGGTTTCTACTCTGTACCTCTAAGTAAGTAAATGAATAGAGGGTGGAAAGATGCTCGGAGGAAAGGCGTTTACCACAAACCACGGTTCGCTCTGTCTTCAGAGGATGAACTTTCTCCACTTACCCGTCTAGCCTGCGTTCATAGCGTCCATCTCTGCTGTGAAGCGACGTGGGGGGCCCATACACGGCCCCCACTGTCGCCCTTGTGAACCCTGACACATCCCGGCCACGTGAGCCTAACGACAGACTATCGTCCAGCCCCCTCGCTGCACTAGGAATTGTTCCTGGTTCATTGTAATCTGTGCGCAGGTCTCTGTCCCCCATCTTGTTGATTGCATTGTGAGCCTTTTGAGCACTTTTAATGTCCACAAAATCCACAAATGCTGCAACTCCACCCTCCGAGCCTCGCTTGGGCAGGACCTTGACGCTCTCCACTCGTCCATATCTGAGGGAGTGGGGATGGGAGGAAGAGAAAGTGATCAAAACATGTTCATAATCAAGGTGACAAATGAAAATGTGCTATCGCTTACAGTTTTAAAAATATTCAGTTACAACAGTTTATTTGTGGTTCTCCAAATCCGAATGCGTGTGAGAGAGAGACGCTGTGGGAGGTGCAGTGGTTTGGTTACTCTTGCTTTCCACTCAGTCCCTACTTCTTACAAGGCAACAGTAACCCAGCAACTAGACTTGAACCTTGAAACGCCGCATGTTAATAAACACACAGGCATGAAAAAATACAAAAGAACACGTCAGGCAGACAAAAATGGAGAAAAATTACGTAGAAAATGTTCGAAGTTCAATCTAACGTGTGAATTTGTTATTTAGCATTTCTTTCAATGCATTGTTGAGTAATGTGTTCCTGTTAAAAATGTCTGAGCTGTTTACAGACATTTATGTCATTGCACAAATGATAATAATCAAAATTTGCTGATTTCGGAGTGATGTGACATCTCAAAGGAACAGATCACAACACCTTAAAGGTTATTTGCAGTAGACGTCTACCACCTTAAGACAATTCCAATCTCAAAACCACATACAGATTTTGGCAAACACTGTTTTTATGAGCCTTTAAGCTATTGTCTCACCAACATTGGGAAGTTTATTGCGAAGAAGCTGACAATTATTTACACAGCAAATGGATGCAGAAGGTGGTGCCCAGCCAATATTCTTCCTGTGTAAGTGTTACCAGAGAAACTCCCTAGTAATGATACTGTTTTATTACTGGTACTCGAAGCTACTATATTTTAGTTTTTTCTTTACACCACTTTATTTTTATACCAGAGTGCAACTCTGAACACAAACACTGAGTTCTAGATGCGTTTCACACAGGAAGATCATTAGTAGCACACTACTTCCTGTCTACTATTCTGGAGTAAATAATCATCAACCTTTGTGCCAATGACTGCCCAATGCAAATCTATGAATAGCTTAAAGGTTCAGAAAATGCACTTTGCATAAACCACTATAATCATTTTGAGACTGGAGTTGTTTTAAGGTGGTAGAATTTCACTTTGGTCTTTGCCTCACTTGAACTGGCCATTAGCTTAAAAGCTTCCTGCACTAACTAATGTGTAGTTCTGTGCTGCACAAAAAATATTAATGAAAAAAAATCTAATTCCTACGGGTTCTTGATGCAGTCGCAACTGGGGTGGCAATAACCCAACTACATCTACTGGTTCTAGATGTAGTTATGGCGACTTGGGTAGCTAGCCTACAATTGACTGCACATGCAATGCCACTCATTACTTCCCTGAATTTTGCTTTCTCATGAGAGAAAATTGCACAAATCTTCCAGTCAGCTGATGGCAATGTGCAGCAGTAGGTGGGAGAAATGTAGAACAGCTTTATACTCCATATAGTCAGAGAAAATTCTGGTGTCTGTTATTCTGACTCCATAATAAAATGACTTTAACATTTGTAAAGGCTGAAATTCTTTTTTTTTTTGTTTGTTTGTTGTATTGGACTTATTTTTGTAGCTTTGCAACTAAAACATTTAAAAAACCGCGGTATGCCTTAGCACCCGCATACAAGATATACCGGCAGAACAGCATCTAGTCCACGACCGGCCTTTAATAGAACTATGAATGACAAATTCATGGCTGCCATTCAAATATCAAACCTCTTAAATTTACAAGCCCAAGCAATTCCAAAAGCGCGGTGTCTCTTTCTTGGACTGGGGTAATCTCATGCGCGTTTTTGCTGTTTGACACAGTCAATAGGGTACCTCTAAATTTATTGGCATCCCGATTTCCAAACACCGAACGGCCCCCGACGCCATTTTAGAAAGGCTTTTCACACTGCTTACTCATTCTGCCGTCCCCCATCTTCAATGACTTCTATCACACAGTGGGCTGTCATGCACCTGCATACCCCGACTACCTCTGGGTTAACGCAGTGGCTGAGGCTGAAAATTACTTCCCCCTCCCCACCACACACATACACATACACCCCCCACACACTCCCTCTCTCTGCTGCAGTACCAGCCTGCCAGTCACCACCATCCCCCTCAAACCCCCCCCCAAAAAAAAACATATCATTACGCACATCATATCAAGGGATTATGTAAATAAAACGGCATATAGAGAGGAAGCCCATCACAACGCGGTCTGCGGGGAGGCATGAATCAGACATAAAGCTTCTTCTTTTCTGTCCCCTCACTGCATCAAACCAGTACGGAAACAAAAGCCATCGACAGCAGCAGATTATTGCATTGATTTGATAGGAATGCATTTTATGTTTTGGCATATTATCTCTCTTTTTTTCTTCTTTTTTGTTGTTTTTGTTGTTGTTTAGGTTAGCCCATAAGTCGACGTTTCCATGGCTCTCATCCGATATGGCGGCGGCTGTGACGTGAAAACGAAACGCGACGTTTAGTTTTTTCTTTTTTTGTTGTCGTTGTTGAGCTGTCTGGTTTCCAACATATGCACGGAGGAGCGGGGCTACTAGTTCCTTGACAGCCGCGAAAAGAGAAGCGAATACGCACAGACAGACCGCGATATCCCGCAGACACACTCCGCCCCAAATGAACATGTTTGTTGTTATTATTATTAATTATTATTGTTATTCTTATTATTATTATTATTTTCCAGTCAAGAACTAAAACGTTGATAAATGCTTGATAGGTGTTTCCCATCCGCTTAGAAGCCGAGCATTGCAGCGAGAAGAAGAATAACGGGCTAATTTAAAGAAACTATGGATCTGATTTGGCTTGAATCGCAACACACCCTGCGGGCTGTGCAAGTCAGCAGCAGCGGGGAAGAAACGCGGTTTTCATGGGAGGAGGATAAGGGGGGTTGGGGGGGGTGCGACGACCATTTTTTTTTCTGCGCACGAAAGTAAACACAAGTAGCCTGCCACAGACTGTGTGCTCCAGCGCTGCACATCAGCGGCACGGCATCACCGCTCAGCCACAGCCGGGGTGGGTGCAACAAAGCTGCGGCGTGAACGGCGCGTCACTTCTGGAGAGAGGGGGGGGGAGGAAGAGGAGGTAGGGAGGTGGGGGGGAGACGGATACTGTGGACTCCGAAAGATTTATAGTGGTAATCAAGCACACTTTGTGCAAAAAAAAAAAAAAAACTGTCTGGTTGGGAAACAATGTCTGAGATAGACAGAGTCAAGCCGAAACAGCAGAACCACCAAGATCCAGCCTGTAAAATGCATTGCTTTTACAGCCCCCCCATCTGGGAAGGAAGGCTGGGGTTTGTTTACATTGCCTTACTCTTGTCTTCCTTTGCGGTGATCGGGAGCAAAGGTGGGCTTGCACTGTAAGTCAGCCGGTAACCTGATGGAAATGTGCAGCCAGTCCAACGTGAAGGGGAGGCAAGTTATAGCAGGCAATAAGTGGAGTGGCTGTGCCCATATGTCTGCGAGCCGAGTGGATGAGTCTCCGCTGAAAACGCAGGGAGCTGACAGCACTGTTGCCAAATGGGGAAACCTCCTGCTTCATCCCGACTTCGCTTACAAATATCGCACAGCACAGACTAAGAGATGCTGGCCGTGCATAATAACAAAAAATAATAATAATAATAATAATAATAATAATAATAATTGAAAGAACAACAAAAAATACACATATCCTAATAATATTCGTACTCACCGTTTGAAGTGCTCAATGATTTTCTCCTCTCGTACATTTTCGGGTAAATTTCCCACCCATAAATGTCTGGTTTCCCGGACCATACTGTGTGCTCCTGCTCCCCGATCATACAGATGAGTTTGCTGTGTCAGTTTCTCCCCGTGCAAAATACAAAAGATCTGCAGAATAAAAGCCGGGCGAGAAAAAGACCGTAGCCTGCTTGACGCAAATCATTGACTGCTCGTTGTGACCCAATGTAAACCATTAGGCTGGATCCCCCTGCACGCTGTTTGATACTCTCTTGCTGTTAAGCGGCGCGAGCTTGCACTCTCCTCGCGAACGCGCTCCGGTTCTGTTCCCGTGACTAGGCGCGTCCCTGACACCACGCGACCTTTGGGTGTCGAAAGAAAGCATGTAGCTTCCTAAAAAGATGCAGCAACTTCGCTTGTAAATGAGAGGCACACCGCGCAGGCGTGGCTTTGTGTGTGAACTTCTTTTCTTTTTTTTTTTTTCCTTCTTCCCGATGAGATAGTTCTATGCCCGTGCGCATGCGTGAGAAAACCCCTGGTTGAGCGATGGTGCTTTGACATCTGAGAAGCTCGCAGGAGGATCCCATCACTGCCTGTTAAATACAGTAAGGCGAGGCAGTTTGAATACAAAGCAAATGAGACTATGTTTGAAATTTGTAAGGTGATTCTTTATTTTATTTTATTTTTAAATCGAGCTCGTTTGATGCTTATTGATTGCGCAATATCCGCACATATTGCAGATATTAGACAGTCTAACTCCGTGTTTAACGCAGACACGAATTATCTGCTATTTGCCATTCAAAGCAAAGACAAAGCATCTCTTATTTAAGCTGTGATGAGCTCCAACTTTAATGGGATAAGGTTGAAAAATAGATGGGTGGACATGTTTAGATAATCTGAATTATCATGTCTGAAATAAGGCACATTCAATTCGCAAATGTTTGTCTACAAAACACAGAGAAACAGCAACAGACATTTTCTTTCCTGGCAAAAGAAATGATCCAACCAGATCCATTGTAGGGATCTGGTTTCCCTACATTGCTGGGGGTATGTATATTTCACATATATTTCATGTATATCCATCCATCCATTTTCTGACACCCTTGTCCCTTGGGATCAGGAGGGTTGCTGGTGCCTATCTCCAGCTAACGTTCTGGGCGAGAGGCGGGGTCACACTGGACAGGTCGCCAGTCTATCGCAGAGCAACACAGAGACAAACAACCATGCACACACACACCTAGGGAAAATTTGGAGAGGCCAATTAACCCGACAGTCATGTTTTTGGACTGTGGGAGGAAGCTGGAGTACCCGGAGAGTATATCCCATATTTCACATGAACTGACAAGGTGAGCAGAATATGGTTTAGGCAACACAGAGGACTTTCATGAGAATATTTGTAAGGTCAGTGACAGATGAATGGTTGTCTCCAATTTGATTCGTCCCTAAAGTTGCTGTGTTAAGTTGAGTTCAGGGCTCGGAGCGGACCAGTCTTGGTCCTCAACAACAAATTCAAAACATTTACTTGTATGCTGAAGTATGAAGAGTCTCTGAAACTAAGGGGCCACCACAATCCCCTCTGTGCTCAACTTTCCTGACTCCATTGTGTCAAGTGTTGCTTTCCTGCCAACTCCCAAACCCTGACTTATCCAATGGATTGAATGGATAGTCAGACAGAGAGTCATGCTTTGTCTCTCCATAAACCGTGTCTCCACTTCAATCGAAATTTTTTTAAATGACCACATCTACTTGCATTGCACTTGTAAGGCTTGGATCTTGCTGCTCAACCATGGAAACCCACTCCGCAAATACTGCTATTCTTGAGCTGCTATTGAGGTAAAATGAAGTTTTGAGGCCTGAAGGCCTTTAGAAACTTGTTCCTCAGAGGAACTTGTTCCTCGGCCAATGTGGCTTAGCGTGTCAGGGCTGAGTTGTCAGAGTTCCCAATGGCTTCTAGTTGAGTGAGGCATATTTAGTTCTGAGGAAATTTTACAACTGGACTTGCTGCACATATGGCATCCTATCAGATTACAAAGCTGGGACTTCATTGAGCGTCTGAGAGCTTTTTGCCAGAGGTTTGTCTTAGGAAACAAAAGACTTCGATCATTAGTTATCAGAGCATGTTAAAAGCTTCTAATTTGCTGGAGCAAATTGACTTATGTCTGCAACAAGTTATGAATCTAATTTTGTCTCAGAAGATAAGCTTCTAAAAAGTAACTTGAGTTGATTCAAATATTTGTAAACTACTGTGTGGTTTTCAAGGTGGGGATCAGGACCTCTCTTTAGGTCCGGAGACTCTGAGCTGGGAGACTTGAAATAATATCCAAAAATCAAGGTAAATAAAAAATAAATACAATCTATTTTTTATTGTTTGTTTTTGAAGATGGTAAAAAATGTTTTTCACTTGGTAAATGTGTTTGTGTTTTTGTCAAATACTATAGATTATGACTTCTTATTAAATAAACCCATTTTTTAATTACTGGGGTCATAAACACACATTTCCTTAGAGTAGACTATCAAGATAAAATACAAAAGTTACTTGCTGATACCTTGGCAACTACAAATTGCTGTGCTGGTATGAGATTGATTTAAATATTATACCTTCAAAAGTCATGAGTGACCTACAAAGAGGAAAAATAACAAGCATCCATTGGGATCATAACCATTTTTTTCTTTTTATCTCATTGGCAGATTGTCACCACAAACAGTGGTGGAGGTCAAAAGTCTCTGTTATTGTTATTTTGTGTGTTTCAAACAAAGGGTCTTGGACTCTAGATTACAACTGAGCCTATGTTGATGTAGGCAAAAACTTCTTGGCATCACATGGCAAAAATGTCATAATGTGTATTTTGTTTTGATTAGATTTTGTAGTCATATTTTAAAAGCTAAACCAATTCTGAATATTTCATTACTCCCACAAGGAAGTGAACCAACCCCAACAAAACCATCCATCCATCCATTTTCTATACTCCCTTGTCCCTACTGCTGGTGCTAACAGCAAGGAAGCCGGAGTACCCGGAGAGGACCCACCATGCACAGGGAGAATACACAAACTCCATGCAGAAAGACCTGGGCCGGGAATCGAACCCAAGGCAACAGCTCTACCAACTGCGCCACTGTGCAACCCCCCCAACAAAACCACACAGTAAATTAGAAAATGATGTAATATAACATGTTTGGAAATTAAACTCATTTGTAAGTGAGATTTGATCATTTTTGACTCACCATCTCCCTAATTAGTCCAAACAGTTAATTATAAGGAAAAAGAAATTGTTACTATTGCCAGACACGTATTTTTTTACACTTATATCACAGAAGTTGGGTTTGCACAAAATGGTGTTGGGGTGAACTAACTCAAAGATATTAGAAACGACGGTATTCACTGTCAACAAAGACAGACATGTCCAGAAGAAACTCTTAACATTGAAACATGAACCCCCTTTTTACACAGTTTGTCTTGTTCACATATAGTATGTGTGACCTAATTAATAATATGTGTTGCGGAATAAGTGAGAAAGTAACAGTCTGGTGTTTGCTATAGCATTTCTGACGGCTTAACAGTTGCGCTATTACTGATTACTGCTGCAACATCAATGCGTTGTGCAGATACAGAGTAGTTGTAATACTGAGTAATGCTTAAGCTCATCTGACCTGCAAGTAGAGGCAGTTCACAGACATTTATAGGAGAAGTGAAGCAAACAGAACATGTCGTTCTAGTCCACCACATAGTTGCCGCCCGTCTGACTCCTCCTCAACAGAAGGAGGCTTTTTAAAAATACGACCTGGGAGGCATTTTGCTGCCTGTGTTTGGTCAGCACAAACAAAGAAAAGCAGGCAACAATCTCATAACAGGGTATTCTTTTTATTTAACACTAGTACCAAAAACCTTAAAATGCCTGTGAGACTGCTTCTACTGCACATTCAGAGGGTACAACACAATTGTCCCAGAACTCATCTCCAAGCCCTGATAAAGATAACAGTGAGGCTTTTCAAAGGTCCAAAACTTAGGTCTATAATAGTATGTGTGAAACAAAATGGTCACCATTATTAAGTTCTGAATATTGGAGTTTTGGGTTGGTGGAAGTGACAGACGGATGGATGTTTTCAGGCAATGGGGCTGGTTAAAAATATGGAAATACAAATATATTTCATCATCTCCTTTTTTTCTCTGTACTTTTCCAGATATGGCCTATTTTCCAGGCTGCTATAGACACGCTGTAAAACTGATTTGTGTGAATATCCACAAATTGGGAGAGATGATTCAGAGAGCAGTGTTCATACCAGAATTTGTGCATAGCAGAAAATAAAATGGTTTGTAACAGATCAATCCTAAGAAGTGATGCATGCAAAAAAAACAAAGGAGCTGATTTTCACAAAGACATAACCTAGGCAAATTTATTATCAGCATGGCAGGTGTTCTAATTAAAAGACGCTGTGGAACAGTTTGCAGGATTGGATGTCCAACAAATGTTTTGCATATACATAAGACTTGATATGTGGAAAATGCCTCTCTTGAAAAAATATTACTGTAAAAGATGCATGTGTGAGACACAATAAATTTGACCAAATTGATTATAATCAGGCTGTTTTATTGTTGTTTATTTATTTGCCTTTGTTATGCAACACAAAATGCCCCGCAAGACAAATAAAGCTTGGAGGAAGCTATTAAATAAGGAACTCTGACCAGGTCAGAGCTGTTTTAAGCTAATAAGTAACATAGGATAATCCCCGTGTCCAAAGGTCTACAGTAATAGAGGTCAGAAGCTCTAATATAACGTAATGTATTTTCCTTTACATACAAATAATAAATTGTTTGTTCTGTTTTCTCAATAGATTTTTATCATTTTAATCAAAAATGCCCCCATCTTTCTAAATTATCACCTTACTGTCACGTAAGTGCATCGTGCCTACAGCTCAGTCCAGGCCTGTATGAAACATTTTTATGCAGAGGTGTTTTGAGAAAGCACTGTCTCCATGGCACCACATCTTTCTGCTTTTGTTACTATATTAAGCCTATGAAAGCGCTGTGCGCATGCGCCCCGCGTGCCTATCAGAGGCCTCCAGAACAGTCTGGAACTCTCCGGAGGAGGCGTCAAGAATCTCACAGTCACTCCAGCACTCTCACTGCAGTCGGCTGCGTTCGGATACCGTCTTTCTCAAACCTACTGAATCCGTCCTGATGTGGAACTTTATATCATTATAAATCCATTAAACCCATGGGAGTACAATTTACTATTTTGGTGGATCGACCAGACACCAAAACGCAAATATCGTCATCTGTGGTTCTCAGACTTGGATTACTATGGATACGGGACCGACAGGCTCATATTGTTCCCCTTGTAAATTTTTTCTGAGAAGGAACTGGAGTGATATATCAGAAACCCTCTCTTGGAATATGTCTCTTATCTGTCCTCAGCTCTAAATAAAGAAGTCTTCATACCGACGTCAAAATGTGGATTTCATTCGATGTCAGAACATAAATCACGAAAAGACGATAAGCTTTAAAACGTGTTGCAAAGACGAGAACGAAACCTTAACGTGTGTTGGGTGTTAAAACAATGTTTGGTGAAACTAGCCAAAGAAAATGTGGATTCATTACTGTGAAAATACGTACAAAGTCCACACTAAAAATCAACAAAGCCTCCAGGGGCCTCGGTCTTTGTTCTACGCCATTTTGTGAGAGTAACAGTAGGAATGGTTTCGTCAGCCATTTTGCCCTTACGTTTCAATAAAATAACGTGAAGTAGCCATCAAAATAACGCAGTTAACAAGCGACGCTAACGACCGTTAAATACATAAAAAAATGATAGTAATAGAGATAGCAAATTATATAAGCTGGTGCCTAAAACCTGTAATTAAAAGGCAGTCGACGTCTGTGCCCGGCTGAGGTGTCCGTTTACCTCTTTTTATTCAGTTAATTTTATGGCTTAACGCGCAGGTTACCATGACAGCGAAGGTGAAATGAAAGAAGAGTCCACGAGGGGTTTTATATGCTCCCAGTCTCATAGTAAGTGTTATTGGAGTGTGCAGTTTTAAAGGTTTTCTTTTCCTTTGTTTTACTGAATACTTTTGAATGCAAATGTTTCCACTAGTGAAAAATAACAGGGAAAAACCCGAACAATAATGGCTCTTACATATATATAAATCTGGTTTATATTTTTATACAAGCCAAAATACAATTCAGAGTAGTATTTGAGCAAAAAAACAAACAAAACAAAACAACAACAACAAAATAAAAAAATATACAGGGCTCTTTAGTTACAATGTCACTCACATTCCCAGAGCTGAGGGGTTTTTTTTCAGTTAACCATATTTTCAGGTATTATTTCAATCATAAAAAAATTATAAGTGTAGTAGGTAGTAATGATCTATTGTCACTTCTGCAGAGCAAATGCATTAAATCACATGGGAGCAATTTTATGACAATATCCAACAGTGCAGGGCTAAATAAACATGGCAAAAATCTGATGTTTAGATATTATGACCTCCTCAGAATAGTCCATGCTATCTCGGATGCTGCTTCACGTGTCTTTGTGATGCTTGTCGACGATCTCTTCTTGCATAGTTTATAAAATCCTCTTCATCCTGTGTGCAGAGACCACATGACAGAAAAAAAATGCATGAACAGCTTCCAGAGACAGAGTATTTGTCATTAAGCCATAACATTATGACTATGGACAGGTAATAGCACTAAGATTTTCCAGCACAATGTTTTATTCAGAAAAATGTGTCACTATCACTACGATGATGTTACTTTGAAATCCTGCGAAAGGTTGATTGCATTAAAATAAAATATATGACAGGCGGCAATCCTCTAGAATACTAACAAGATATTGGCCAGTACAAGATTCTAATAAAGTACAAGGACCAAGGGTTTTTATTTAAAACACAGACCACAACTCTTCTTCTAAAAATGCTAATTACCACTCCTTTACTGGTCATAGCATTTGCAGCTGGTCAGAATGTTATGGCTTATCATTGTTTGAATTGTTTTGCTCCTGTAACTCTAAACCTAATATTCCAGATATTTTAATATTTAAAACACAATTTATATTGGAACTTAACTAGTTACTGAAATTCATCTGTTCTACTTGTTATAGTCTGAATAGATTTCCCTTATTTTTCCTAATTAGCGCATTAAATAATTCATTTTTCACGTGTTCTGTTCATATCACGTAAAAGCTCAGCTATTAAATACACCAGGACTATATCTGTGAAAAGAGAAGTAGGCTTGTTTTTTTTTCTTCTTCCACAAGTTAGATACTTCTCTGACCTAAATCTGTCAGAGGGGCTCCTAAACCTTTCCTCCCCTGGGATAAAAGTTTGAGAAGTTCTTTTTCACTCTGGGATGCAGTTTGATAAACACATTGGTATTCTGCCCCAGTTTAGTGGTCTCCGGAGAAACCGACTGACCTGCGAGGATGCTGCATCCAGCAGATCCATGTTTGGGATGAGACAGCTGGCCTCACCAAGGAAACATATTAGGATGTGGAACACGTCGGCCCAGCGTCCCACAGTCAGCATCAGGACCATCAGCCCCCCGAGACGCACGACAACTGCGTTGAGGACAGCCTGGCTGCGCGGCAGACGATGCTGCTCTTCTGTAGAGTTAAGAGTTTTAAAATGGAAAATTAGCAGGAATGGGTGGGTGTACTCAACTGGCGAGACATCAGATTGTTTTCATTACTGATGAATACATGATGGCTGTTTCTCTTATTAGGACTTAAACTCTAATAAGTTTAAATCCAGGAGTGTATTTCTACACAAAATACATGTTTGTGTCGTCTGAAACAAGGACAAAGCAATGGTTTCATCAGATACTCTCTAATGGAGCTTGATTTGTTTGACAGGACCCTCACCCTGCATGTACACCACCAACAATGTGTAGCAGATAGTCAGTGGCGTCCAGAACCTCAAGGCCTCGGTTGCAGAGAGAAACTGTTGGTTGATGATCGATACGGCTGCCAGCACGGCCACAAAAAAGACAATGATCATAGTCCTGCAAAGCATGGGCTGCAGATAGCAACCTGATGTGAGCAGGCTGATGCAAATGCCGCAGTAGCGCTGGGAGCTGTGGAGCTTATACAGAGCAATGACATGATGCAGAAGGGCTGCTGCCTTTTTTGCCAGATACCAACTGAGAGCTGCTGCCAGGAGAAGGCACAGCCAGCGCTGGGATGCCCCCTCGTGGAGAAAGTGCAAACTGCAGCTGATGGCGCAGCCCAAGGAGAACTGGCTTTGCACTAACAACTGCTGCAGAAACTTCCTGGTTTCCTGGGAGGAGAAGAGAAGATGTGATGGATCAACTACACCACACGACAGGGAGTGATAAATAGATGTGACATTATGAAACATTAAAATAAACTAAGTTAAAGACACTATTGGTATATTCGTATCGGTTGGGCTATGAGAACTTAAAGTTTTGTCACAGTTCTGATAAAGAACAATAAAGTCACAGTAACAGCTATTCATTACCTATTTTCTAGGTAAGTGTATTATTGTGCCTGCATGGCAGAGCAATCAGAACCCCATAAACACAAGTCATATCCACTTGTAATGCTCTTCCGTAGGACACCAGACACATGAAGAAGTGTGATTTGTATGTAAAGCTGGTTGGGAGACACTGTAAAAACCTCCGCCACATTGTGGCTTGTGAGGGCTGAATATAAAATGTACAACGCATATTTCAGATTTTTATTTTGTAAAAAAGAAGCTAAAACTAATTTACACTTTAGCAGTTATGAACAACTTTGTGTTGGGTTTTTTTCCTAAAACTTTGATAAAACACATTCCATCTGTCCACAAAAAAAGGAAAATTAAAAAGAAGTAATGTTTTTTTTAGAATAGCATAAAACTATAGCGTATAACTGCAGAAGTCAGTCTATGCGGATCTGAACTGCCTGCTCCAACACGCCTGATTTAAGGGGATTAATACCCTCAACAGCTTGTCATTAAAACCTAGTCTACTTATCAGAGAAGCACGAAAAGTGGCATGACGGTTTGGACCGCGCAAGAGGCATAACCCAAAACACTGTACTAACCAAAGCTGACCAAGTACTGCATCTTTGTGGACCAAACACAATCCAGGTTTGACAGCATCACTTGTGATTCTGTCACTTTACTGCTGATACCTTACCGGTCCAGCTGTAAGCAGTCCAGAGACGGCTCGCAGGCAGAATTCCAGGACCACCAGTGACGCCACACGGGACCCCACAATGGCCAGTATCCCAGTCACAAAGAGAAACTGGAGCATTCCAAAAAGACCCTTTGTGGCCCTCATTGGGCTACTGCTTGACCCCCCACTTGATGTGCCTTCATTCGTTTTTTCTTTCAAGCTGCAAATGACAGGAACAATCATAGAAAGGACAGAGATAATCTTTAGAAATATAGGACTGAAGAACTCTTGCACACATGTCAGAAGATTTCCTTACCTCTCCTCTACCAGTAGATGTACTCTGAAGAGGGAGCACAGCACAGAAATCCCACATGCCCCCACCAGCCCTGCAAGACACATCAATGTCTTTAAACCACAAATGCTGATAAGCAGATTTAGATATATTTTAATATTGTGTGAGCAAAAACAAAAGTAGAACCTCTTACAATTTGTGCATCCTGCTACATCAAGCATGAAACTAAAAGTAATTTATATGAAGATGAAGGACATCATTCTGACATTTAAATATGACAGTGGTCGTGTGATGATTCAGGGATTTTTTACTTTAAAACCTCGATGGCTTGTGATAATTTATGGAAGCCACCATTCTGTTATGTAGCAGGTCAATAGACCAAAGTACATGATCCAATTAATTCAATTGCACCAATTCAGAACAAATGTTACAAGCGAGTAGAACTCTGAATGGATTAAAAATAAAGGTTTCAGAGTGGCATAGTCAAAGTCTGGACTTGAATCTTATTAAGATGCTGTGACATTACTTCAACAGGCACTTAACACTCAAATTAAAACAACTGCATGAAGAGAAATAGACTCAAATTCCTCCACAGGTATGTGAAAGACTAATTTTCAGTTATTGAAAATACTTCATGACAATTATTGCTCCATAGCTAATTTTTAGGTTTTAGGGAGTAACTACTTTTTCACTTAAGGCAAAATTGTTTGGGATATTTTTCCGCTCTTAATTAAGCTCCATATGAAAGCTGATTGTATTTACTCAGTCCTATCCAACTTTAAGGATCTGATAAAAATCAAAATCAGAAGGAACCTATAAGGGCAAAATACAGCACTGTGCCTGTAGCCTCATGTTGCTTAGTGACATTATCTATCGATATATCTTAGTCCTACTCTGTTGCTAATGGAAAAAACATTTGTAGATCACTGCACTCTTAAAAGAACAGAAAAAAATTGTAATGAATACAAATAAATGTCATTAAATTTAACAGAATTCTCCAGTGGAAGCTAACTGTATTAAAAAAAACTACTACTAATTCACAAATTACATTTTTGAACATCAATTTTAAAGTGGAAAGTAGAAAAGACACTGCAGTTAAATATATCTAAAATGGTTATACAAAAATATAAGATCATCTCAGCAATGTGCGTGTTTGAAAAGGAAACTGTGGTGTCATTTTAATAATTGTCAAAAGGTTCAACTGTCCAATTTAACAATAATGGGCCTGCCTGATATTTGTTGGAGAGATCCAGAATTCAATTCTTCCCAGATAAATCAGCATTCTGGATAGATTGAAAGTTAAATGTTTATTTACTGTCTTTTTTCTTTACTTGGATAAGCAGTTGATCATTTTATGATAAACTGCCTTGCCATATATGGACAGCATAGCTTTTCCTTTAGACATATTTTTGTCTGTCACTGACAGCACCTGTCAGTCTATAAAGGGACACATATTTATGACATTCAACACATAATTCAAAGAATTTTGCACCCTTGTTTCTCGGGTTCCTGTTAGTGGCAAAAGAATGGGCAATCCACTGCTCCAACCTTCAGTTATTCATTTACACAGACTAGTGATGGCCTGGCAAATATTCTTTTATTCCCCCCCTCCAAAAAAATCAATGAATGAGGAGCTTACCTTGAAGTAAACCAATCAGAGGGTTTGTGTCCAGTATCAGCCATCCTGGTAGGAAGTAGGAAGTCGGCAAAAAGGAGGTGAAAAAGGAAAACATTTTTTAAAGTCTCTCAGAAATACATGGAGGATAGGCATTAATAAATCATTGCACACTCTTGAGTCATGTAGTCTGCTTCTCAGATCGGATTTTTTTTAAAAAGTGTTGGAGTTGCTGCTTTTTATTTCCTGCTGCCTCGGCGTTGAGCTTTGCTCAACCCAAACCCTGTTCTGTGCCTCGTACCAAAGGTCACCCGAACGCTGCTGGCGCGGTTTGAGTCAGAACAAGATAATAGAGGTTATTGCACCAGTCCACGAGAAAGATATTTATTTCTCATACATTTTTCAGACATAAGTCATCAACTTCTATTTACATGTTAAGCTTATTTAAATGCACAGAATTTGAATGGCAATGGCAATAGAATCTGTCTAACATCCTGTAAAAAAAAACATCATCTGTCCATACTTTGCACATCCTAAATTTAAAAAGTACTCTACAAGATGTGTTGGGGAAAAAAAGCATAATCCTAGTAAATGAAGACAAAAAACTATAAATTAATCATTTAACTTACGAACTATGATGAACTATTATGTGCTATTCATGGCAGTATAAACCAAGCAGATGTGGCTTTTTTCAGGGTTTTTTTTTCCATGGTGGTCCATTGTTGCATCTGTGATGGTTGAACTTAATCTGGTATTTCTGGAACAGACTCTAGTCTCCCTTCAACCTTAAACAGGATTAAGCAGGTACAGAAAATGATGTGCAGTGATTTGGGTGTGTAAACCATGGAATAGACAAGAAAAACTATGAGGGTGAGGTATAGAGACATTTCAGTGAATTATAATATACACATTAGAGAAAATATTTGTTGCTGGAATAAATAGAATAACTTGAGTGAAGTCGGCCCCCTCACCTTAAAATTACACAAAATTGGTGTCGAACGTTTGTGCAGCAAAACTTTTCATTTGTGCCACTATCATTTTAAAGATATTAATAAATGTTTCCTGAGATCATCAAAGCTCAACCATATGAATGCACCTAAAAGAATAAAGAAGCACCTTAGTCTAGTAAAACCCTTAAGACTACATTCCTGGATTCCCATAGGAACAATGTCAAACGGATTCTCACCCAAACATAGACTGTTTGGGTGAACTCCCATGCACCTTCTAGAACCCTGCTGAGAGTGTAAAGCTGCTGTTCCATGGCTGGGACAAAAATGACACTGCTCTTCCAGAATCCAAGGTCTGACGATCTGATGGACCCTCCTTTCCAGAACCCATGAAAAGACCTTACCACGGAGGCTTCAGAGTGTGATCCCCCAGTAGTTGGAACATGCTCTGTGGTCCCCCTTTTTGAACAGAGGGACCGGCACCCTGGACTGTCAATCCAGGGGAACTGTCCCTGTTTTTCAAACAATATTGCAAAGTTGTATCAACCAACACAACCCCACAAAATCAAGAACTTTAAGGAACTCCAGGAAAATCTCGTCAATCCACAGGGCCTTGCTCTGAGGTACTTTTTACTCACCTCAGTGACATCTGCACCAGGGATTGGAAAGCTCAACCCCAGGTCCTCAGGCTCAGCTTCCTCAGTGGAAGACGGGCTGGTGGCATTAAGAAGACAGAATTCTGTCCAATGACACATAAAGGCCCAAGTGGAGAATGGTGAACCAAGACACCCCGACACCGGACGGTGGACCAGATTCACATCGAAGTCAACAATATCCACCTTGGTCTCACTGGATGTTGAAGTTCCCCAGTACAATATGGAAGTGTCTCTCAAGGACTATATGATAAATTTAGCATATAAATATTAAATATAATAAAGGATCATAGGTCGCCTCATATTTTAAATTAAGAACCGCGCCTTTGTTAATTCTTTTAACTGAACGTGGTACAGACAAGTTTTACAGAGAAGTTTTATTTGTCTACCTGCTATTATTTCCCCTCAACAACCTGGTAAAGATCTTTACTACAAATAAATCATTGATATGGAAACATCAAGAACCCCCAGATGCTTGGCCTTCCAGCACTCTATAGCAATAAGTTTTTTATTTATTTTTTTTGCTCCCTACCCATTGTTACAAATAAACGTCCCATTTTCAGATTGTTTTTGGCTTTTAAATTGTTGCTCCTGTTGCAAATCAGAACAAGTTTAGGCTCATAGCGGTTCTTTTAGCCATTTCCTGAGTTATGAGGCATAAAAATGTTAAAATAAAAGTGACATTTTGCTAAAATTCTTCGTGGCCTACGCTACAATAATAAAAGTTAAACACTGTTCCCTTGACTGCTTTCTTAAAGTCCAAAAACATGACCAAGTTCAGGAAGTGCCTGGTCTCACGTCCAGTGACCGCTTTCCTAAGATTCATAAGATGCTTTGGTTTTCGTTGTGGTGCATCAAACCACTGAATCATGATGAGTCGTGGATGAGGGACGAATCAAATCATGTCAAATCTTTGTTTGCTGCTCATCTGCCTGAAATGTATCGGACTGTGTGCGGTACACCGAGATATGCGCAGGACTGATCCTGAGATACTTAAACTCCTCCACTTGAGGCAGGACACCCCCCTGTCCCCCGACCCGGAGCAGGCACTCTACCCTTCAAGACCATGGCCTCAGATTTGGAGGCACTGATTCCCAGCAAATAATAAAGTTTGCCAAGCGATTTTCCACTGGCTGCTTACTGCATTTCGGCGGGGGGAGTCGCAACAGACATAAAAGCCAATTAAAGTATTTTACAAACTATTCCTTAAAAGGGAATTTCTGCTTGTGCAAAAGAGTAGTTGTTCGCAATTTCATAAACCTTTGCAGATATGGCCGCTTGAAAAATACCCAGCAGGGTGTATTTACCAGCAAATTTAAGGCCATCCACACATATACTCCACCAACTATTATTATTATCAGAAGCAGAAGTTTCACACTCCGTTGATTTGTCAGAAAAATATGTAGGCTGCTTAGATCCATGGACCAAAGTTTTATTCTCAGTCATTCTTTCATACCTTTGATGACTATGTTTGCTTTTTAAGACCTGTGTTTGAGGCACATTTTTAGATGAAGTCTGAGTTGATTTCTCCCTTGTTTGAGGTTTAGATTCATAAGTCAAAAAGGTCTGTGTACGTTTTAGGGAAAAATGTTTTGGCTGCATATGTTCACTGTTGTTGCGTGTCGATTTTGGTGTTATCATCATGTCTACATTTTGACCTATCTCATCAAATTCCTCTTTGATGCTTTTCCTAACTCTTCCCTGCACTAAATGTTCCTCTTGTCTCATTTCAAATTGGACCTTCAGGTCCCTATTTGAATCTCTGAGAGACTCCGTTATTTCATACATTTCATCAATCTGAGCAATGCGTTTGTTTTTTTCCTCCTCCAAGGCCAAAATCCTTTCTTCAGCAATTTCTTGTTGTACTTTTGATGTTTCAACTTCATTTGTCAATGCCTCATTTTTGGATTTCAGTGAAATCACTAGAGCTTTTAATTTATCGTTTTCTTCAGACAGACAGGATTCTTTATTTAACTTTTCCTCTTCGCTGTCCATCAAAAGATTGTTCAGATTTTTTAATGTCATTACTTTGTGTTTTAGTTCAGCTATTTCCTCCAAAAGGTTTTGTTTTTCACGTCGATGGTCGTTTTCACTGGCATCTGCCTGAACTTCTTGATGATACAATGCCTCTCTCAGCTGTTCAATCTCCTGAGTACATTTTAAAAGCCTTTTTTGAATAACTGCAAACTCATCAGATTGCTGATCGTTGAGCTGTTGAAGTTTTTCACAAACCTTACAGTTTTCCATCATCGCCATAAAACTATCAAAGTTTTCCACTGTTTTAAAAAACGTTTCTTCTGGAAGAGGTTCTTTCCTTGCAAACAAATCCAGTGAGTGTTCTGTAAACTCATCAGCATTCTACGTCACTGACTTTTACTGCGTCATAGTGACAACCGTTTTGACGATCTGTGCAACCTCGTCAGTTACGGCATCAGTCTGAGCATGCGCAGTGCCACGATGTAGTATTGACAGTCCGAAGCGCCACAGAGAGGAAGAGAGTCAAGACACTCAGTGAACGCGGTAACGTGCCATGTCAGCGCTTTTGATCAGTTTGAATGGCTTCTGTAACGTCACGCAAATAAACTTATTTTCTTACTTTCTCCCATAATGCCTGGTAATTACTGAGCAATAATGAACGGATTCCTTCACTTTGTATTTTATCAATACATTTTTTAGACGTGACAGGGAAACTACTACTTTATAGTAGTTATTGTTACTCCTGTTTTTTTTCTATTTACGTGCATAACGCTATTATAAAACACTGTAGTCACGCCTATGTTAAATGAAATGTTACGTGTATTTCATAGACTCTTATTTAACAAATATGGTCTGTAACTTATATATATTCTACAATGTGTTAGTGTCTTTACAAATCTTTTACATTACCTTAAATTACCAAGGCACATTAAAACAAACCTTTATCTTGGCTTTTTTCTATTCTTCCTCTTTCCTTTTTCCCTCCCTGAAGGATAAGTCCTTTTTTGAGACGTTGTTTTACGAACTCCTTCAATTGGTAACAGCGGACACTCGGCTACTTTAACGTGTCCTGGACATGGTGAACACAGCTGCACCATATGCAGAGGAGCTCTGGTTGCCCTCATTTTTATTCCCCACACAAGAATGTCTGAACCACAAGATGTTTGTTTAGATAAAGGCAGCACGGATTCTAACAAAAAAAGAGTGACAAGCGCCAGTATTTCTAAGGATTGTGATTTGGACTTTATCCTTTCCCTCACTCGTTAAAGAAACAAAACCCTGCGAAATAAAAGGCAAAAACTGCGGAACATCAACTTTAGATTTTTGTTAAATGTCACCGCGCACATTCGGCTCGGAATCTGACTTTATTAATCCCGGATCCGCAGGAGTTTTTAATTATTTTTAGCTTATTTTTTCTTCAAGACGCACACAAGAATTAAATGTACAGGTGCGTTTCAATAAAAGCAATCACAATTGTTTGCTTTTAAAGCAACTGACGACACATTTCGACTAACTGATCTTAAAGATAATTTTTTTCGTTCGGAAAATGTATTAAGATTTCTGACGGTATGCTTCAGGGACGAGTTGATAAGCTTGCAATACTGTTCTCTTAAGAATGTCATAATCTAAACTCTGTTCAACACTAAGTTGAACATTTTATAATGTTATTTATTTTAAAAAGATGTATTTTTTGATTGAGCTGTTACAACAAGTCGGGCATATGGCTTCAGAGTGAGCTATAATGCCGAAAACAACAAACAAAACTATCTGAATAGTAAAAGAAACTTACCTAATTTAAAGTAAAGAAACCAAATGACAAAAACTTACCTTCCTAGCTAAGAAAAAAATGAGAAAACTAAGCAAACATAAACGACAGCTCACTCCTACAAACTCCAGAACTTTTACAGGGTGTCAACAAACAGTGTCGCCGGTTGACATGAGCTGAGGATGGATGGCAGGAAATCCGCGTCTGCAGCTTTTATACACTCTAAAAATGAACTTCGAGGGTTACTACATTAACAAAATAATATCATGTACTTCTAACAAAATCATTTTATGTTTCAAACAAAAACGTGATAAAATCATGTTGGATGAACAAGAATTTCAACAACTTAACGTTTATGAAATTGATTTATGTTGAGATAACATGATTCATCATAGTCAGACTTATCTTGTGATGAAGACAACGAGCGAGATCACGAAAGATCACGCGAGAAAATAGTTTTGCGTGCTTTGGAAAAATCCAACAGCAGAAACTACCTGGCAGCATTGTGCATATAGATATCCACAATGTTGATATCTTTTCGATGTAATTGATGTACTCAAATCAGTGGTTTACATATGTTAACATCAGAGGGTTAGCTGGCAATTAATAAGCGTTTCTCTGACATTTGCACCATTTTCTGCTTGCTTCAGGCTTGTGTCAAAAAAATTAATTAAGATGGTCATTGCATTTCTAAAAAAATAACATGTTTAACTAAATTATTTTATGTTTCAAAGGCAAATGCGATAAAATCACGTCGAATAAACAAAATTCAACAACCTAGCCTTCATAAATTGGATTCAAGTTGAGACAACATGATTCAATTTAGTCTGACTAGTCTCCCGCCGAAGTGTCCAGTTTAGACCAGAACATCATGCGAGATGCTAGCGAGATTACAGAAGATCACCTGCAATGCATGTGGCTACATATTTATGTCAAGTTAACGATGAACAGCTGAAAAGTTACCGGGTTTATCAACTGCGGTAGCAATTTGGCTCCAGCTTCTCTCCTGGTCATTTCTGTGGATATTCTGTGCACGAAATGTTGAATAAACATTAATGGTTTTTCCACATATCATCTCCGATGTCCGCTGCTCTCCCGGTTGCGCAGTCAGCTGTTTCCACTCAGAAAGTACGAAGATGAATCCGCGCTTTCTGATTGGCTACCTGTCACACTCAACAGGCTGCGTTCTGATTGGCTACCTGTCACATTCAACAGGCTGCGTTCTCGTTCCCTGTGGGGAAACCCCGTAGATCGGAGCGGCCACGAGGTTCTACCAACTGGACCCGATTGTCACTTTTGACCGGCGGAGGCTCTGCGTTCAGGGAAAGAAACAAGGCAGCCGAGTGCAGTCCACATAGATTTATTCAAAAACTGTAGATTACATTTGAACCAACACCCATCTCACTGTGTGACAAAAAGGCTGACATTTATACCTGAGGCCAGTTCCACACTCATCCTAAATAAAGGGGTGATAAAAAAAGAAATCCAGTTTATGCTTGTGGAACTTCTCGATATGCAAAAAGTATATAGGGCAGCCATTTGTCCCAGTCCATGCCAGTTTCTCAAGCAAACCTTCGCAGCATGTTCTTCAGTGTTTGGTTAATATGTTCAACCAGTCCGTCTGACTGGGGATGGTAGGAGGTGGTGTTAATACCCTTCATACCTAACAACTGATAAACCTGCTTTAAAAGTTTTGACAGAAAATTGATGCCACAGTCCTATGATAGGTAATGGCTGTAAATGAGCTCTAGAAACCCCCCTGTTTGTAGTAATCTGACATGTGTGACATGAAGAGCTGTACTGTTGCACCTGTGTGTATATGCCTGGCCATACAAACCGACTTGCTATTCTATGAAGAGATTTCTGAAAACCAAGGTGCCCAGTTAGTACTTCTTTCCCAGAGAGTTAGTCTGTATTCGCAAGCCCCTTTCGCTGTTCACTTTCTGAAGATTGTCCACCTGTTTCTTCTTCTTGTGCATCCCTCTCAGGACTCCTTTGAGTCAGCTTGGAATCCGTCCACCGGCTGCTCAGTGCCACTGCCACCCACAGTCAACTTGCCTCCGTTTGGTCTCCAGCTGGCAGTCCCGTCTCACTACTTCTCCGCTGCCAAGTCAGAGCTTGCCTGTCTGCCCTCCACCGCAATCTCTACATTCATCAAGTAGCCTCTCCAAAGATGAACCGAAAATTTCTGATGATTTTCGGTTCATCAGAAACTGCAAAATTCCGTGGCATTGAACTCACCATATCTCTCTCCACTGTGTCCAGCTCTCTTGAGTACCTGGCAGCCACAGTTCCTCAAGGACCTGGAAATCATGTGGGTCAGAAAATTGGATCCAAACATGACACAGCTTTTAATCCATCGTTCTCTTCTGTCAGACAGGATTCTTTATTTAACTTTTCCTATTTGCTGTCCATCAAAAGATTGTTCAGTGTTTTTAATGTCATTACTTTGTGTTTTAGTTCAGCTATTTCCTCCAAAAGGTTTTGTTTTTCACGTCGATGGTCGTTTTCACTGGCATCTGCCTGAACTTCTTGATGATACAATGCCTCTCTCAGCTGTTCAATCTCCTGAGTACATTTTAAAAGTTTTTTTTGAAGAACTGCCAACTCGTAAGATTGCTGATCGTTCAGCAGTTGAAGTTTTTCACAAACCTTGCACTTTTCCATTGTCGCCATAAAACTATCAAAGTTTTCCACCGTTTAAAAAACGTTTGTTCTGGAAGAGGTTCTTTCCTTGCAAACAAATCCAGTGAGTGTGTTCTGTAAACTCATCAGCATTCTACGTCACTGACTTTTAGTAGTGACAACCGGTTCTGACGAACTGTGCTACATTATCAGAATTATAGTATCGGTCTGAGCATGCGCAGTGCCACGATGTAGGATTAATAATCTGAAGAACCAGCGCCACAGAGAGGAAGAGAGTCAAGCATAGGCAGTACTTCCTGAAGAACTGGTGTGGACATGTCCCCACCAACTTTGTCCTGACGGAGACAGTCCCCACCAATATTCGCTCCACTTTTTTTCCTTTATGTGCCTGCATCTTTTGCAGATAGTAACTTGGCAGCATCTGCACGCTGTATTCAAAGCAGCCAGTTAATGCTTTTTATAATTCCTTTGTATAATGCAAGTCTGCTCAGCGATCTAGTGGATTGGACATCAGGTAACCAATCCACTACAGCGCCTCGGTCGCTTTTGCTATTGCTTTACATTGAGTCAGAAATAGGCCTGTCACGATAACTAATTTTGCTGAGCGATTATTTGTCTCAAAAAATTATTGCGATACACGATAATATTGTTTGAAGACCCTTTTACACTGATTTAATGGAAATTACATAATAAAGCAAGCGATATCCTGCCAAAAATAGATACATGTTATTTTCAAAAGAACCTTTAACACTGGAACAGGTAAACAAAGAACCAAAAACAAAATTAACTCTCGGTCTGTCGGTGAATAAAAACTAAACATAAAGCCAAAGTGGAAATAAAAACTACATTCAACCAAAAAGTACAATTATGAAGTCTGTCTATTATATTGTCCTCCAATAAATATTAAATTTAAATAGAGAAGATGGGCATATTGACCACCTGATGCAATAGTTCACTCCTCCCTTAAAGGAGTTTTCTCAGGCAGTGTTTTATTTAATGGAAAAGATTACTGCAAATGCACCAAACGCTGTTGCTAATGATGCCAGGCTTTTGAGAGACCAGTTTGCTGAACATGTTCTTGATCCGAAGCAAGAAGCTGATCCTGCTATAAGTGCTCTTCTATCACCGTACACAGCGTCCTGATGGGGGTGAGGATATTCATCAATTGCTGCTGCCTGATTCATTGAAGGAGGAGGTGATGAAACAGCTTCACCAAAGTCACCAAAGAGGATTTTGATGATGTAGGAGAAAATATAGACCAAACTTTGCAGTCGAAACCCAACAGCAACCTAAAATTGTTAGAGCTGAAAAAAAGACAATCAGCAGTGAATACATGCAGCCAAAACCTTTTGCCCAAAAATCTACACGAACACATTTGACTTGTGAATCTAAACGGCAGATGTGACGTGCCCCTGTCACTTGTTGTGAATGAGTGCCTGTTTAATTATTGTGTTTTTCCTTGCAGTTGATTGGCTGGAAGGGGTTTAAAAGCCCCACCCACCAGGCGAGGGAGGAAATTTGGATGAGCACTTTCTGATCTTTAACCACCCGCTTGTATTGTTTGGTCTGGGGATCGTAGGCTAAGCTGGGTTTTCCGGTTTTTGGTTGTAGGGTTGGCAAGCATGTGAGGCAAGGGTGAGGGGAGCGGCCCGAATCCGACGGTCAACTGCTGGTTGGTTCGTGAACGCTCCTACACTTTTGTTTATTTTGCCACGATTCCCAGTACCGCTGTGTCCAGACTTGGGTTAAATAAAACATCTTCGTTGCATGTAAACTGGTCTGGTCTCCTTATATTGTGTGTCCTGTGTGGACAGTAACAGCAGACAATGGAGAAATCGACTCAGACTAAAGCTGCGACTTACGAGTCCTGCTCATCATTATTGACACCCATGATGTTTAAGTACATATAATGGAATATTTACTGAAGTGAAAATGAAACAACATTTTACTCCCAATAGCTTGTGCTTGATGCAAAACAGCAAATGATAAAAAACATTTAAAAAGATAAACATTATGAGGAAAACAAAAGAAAAATAGAATGTTGACCATATCAATGGTACTGGCATCCTTTGCTGCAAATCAGTATGGAAACCCAATTTGGCAACGTGGCAAATCACAAGTAAGGATCACTTGTGATGAACTGCCTCCACACATGTGACATGAATTAACCAATGAATGATCATGTTGCTTTAAAAGCCACCTGTTAGTCCATCTTCACATGTGACAATGGTAAAGAAAAAGGAGCTGTCTGAGGACAACAGAAATGAAAATCTTTGGATGGAGCTGAAATCTGCCATTGGAGAAAGGAATCCTGCAAATGTACAAGATCTTGAGCATATTGCAAAAGAAGTGTGGGAGAAAATGCCAGCTGAGAAGTGCAAGAAGCTTATAGATGAATATAAGAAACTTTTGGAGGCTGTTATTGCTGCCAAAGGCTGTGCAACCAAATATTAAGGAGGGGCGTCAATATTAGTGCACATACTGATTTTCTGTTTTGTCCTTTGGAATTAGAATATTTATGTTGAAATGGCAATTATCTTTGTTAAATTACTTTGGACCTCAAATTGAAAGATCTTGCTGATATACGTTTTGAACATTTCCATTTATTTCTGAAGATATTCACTCAGCTATACAAAACATGAAGGGGTGCCAATAATGGTGAGCAGGACTGTATAAACCAAAGCAGCTTCAGACTTCATCTAAAACATTATCTCAAACACAAATCTTAAAAAGCAAATGTACGCAGGTAAAGAATGAAAAAATTACTCAGAATAAAACTTTGGCCCATGGATTTAAGCAGCCTAAATCTTTTGCTGACAAATCAACGGAGTCTGAAACTTCTTCTGCTAATTGAAATAGTTTGTGGAGTATGTGTGTGGATCGCATTAAATTTGAAGGTAAATACACCTGCTGGGTATTTTTCTGTCCCCCTCCGAAATTTCCCCTCAGAAAGTACGGAGATGAATCCGCGCTTTCTGATTGGCTACCTGTCACATTCAACAGGCTGCGTTCTCGCTCCCTGTGGGGAAACCCCGTAGATTGAAGGGCCCACGAGGTTCTACCGACTCATAAATCATGTAAATCATGGGCTTAATGATTCACCCTCTTCCTGTCTTCTAGAAAAAACATCTTCCTGCAAAGTTACATAAGACTAAGAGCAACCATACGGTTTACGGTTGGCCCCATCCAACTCAGTGAAAACATCTGCAAGCATGTACCACTGCCTTACAAATGCTGCCAACAACGCCAGATTTTGACCTTGGTACAGCTTTTATGTGGAGAACGCGCTCATTTTGAGCAATATGTTTGCTTTTTTCCTCTTCCACATCCAAAATCTTTTTCTCAGCACTTTCTTGTTTCATTTTTGAAGTTGCAACTTCATCTGTCAATGCTACTATTTTGGATTTCAGTGAAATCACTACAGATTTTAATCTGCACCCAAGCTGTGACCTTGATATTGGGAATAATTGATATTGGGTACAGCTTTTGTTATGTGGAGAACTTTAGGTCCTCTTTTCACCTGATCACACAGATAAGTTTGCAAAAAAACAGAGGCACTGCCTACAAACCAGATACAGTTTGAGTTCAAATGGAGTCACAATTTATTTTATTGTACAGAAATGACCACACTAAAAATGGGAGTCTATGCTGGCCCCGGGAGCCTTAAAACTGATAAAATGGTTAAAACCCAATTGTTCCCCAACAGAAACACACTCACAGAACAAAGAAAAGAAAAGCTCCCCTCCACTAGTCTCCTCAATCTAAATAAAACAGCTTGGGACCCAGGGACAGCATATGTCCCTGTTTAAAACAAGCCAGAGGGCTGGACCATAGAAACTCCCCTTCCCTAAACAAAATCACAAAAAGAAAAGAAAATACTTTAATCAATGAGAACTATCCAAAAAAAACAGAAATTCTAAACTAAAACTAAAAAGACAAAACTGAAATGGAAACGAATCAAAAACTGAAACAGTAGCAGGCCAGCCTACACACAAGAAGAGACCAAGTTAAATAAGCACATTAAGCAGCCAGATAATCATACGAAACGGCCCTTAGCTTCTCTAAAGTCAAACCAGTAAACGACGTTCTTAAAGTATGTTCCCTCTGCAGGCTGACCGAGATATTCTGAATAATGTATAAAATATTTCTAATAAAATGTCTGTACTACTATCTGAATTATTATATTTTAAACTTAATGCAGAGCTTGAATCTGAGCATATTATTATTTTTAATGGTTTTATGTCTTCTACCCATTATAAAGCTAATAATATTGCCAACATTTCTCCTGTGTATACTGATAATCCGTCTGTAATTCATTTTCCTATTTTTATATCGGACTCTGGTATTATAAAAGCTGTTCCTATTTGTTCAGTTATTTTTGATGCATTTGTGTAGATTTGAATATATTGACAGGAAGTGTTTAAATGTAATTTGTACTGAATAACTATCTACAATGTAAAATTTGTCTTGTTTCTTTAGGGCTCTATGGGCTTATGGAAGGGACTCTAGATTTATAAAGTACTCAATCATAGGGTCCCTCACCTTGTGGAATTGTCTTGTTGAGCCTCTTTTAAAGTATTTTCTCAAACATATTTCTTCATTTTATGTGTAACAATATTCAACTTTGCTATAATCAATATATAAAAAAAGGCTCTGTGCAAAAGGAGGTTAAAACATGACCAGCTCACTATTTTTTTTTTTTCATTCATCACCCCCCCTGCAATGGCACTGCGCCTCCCTTATGGGGCGCGCCCCACACTTTGGGAACCACTGCCCAAATGATTTATTATAATTCACTGAAATGTTTATAAACCTCTGACTGGAACTTTGGATAAGGTGGCTGCTTAATTACAAAACTTTATTGTATAAGTGAATATTCATGCATGTTAGGATCTGTTAAACCCAAATGCTCAATTCAATAATTATTCTGTCTAAATTCTTTTGTTGCTTCTGAAGGTGAAACACATAAAATCTCAATCATTAACCCCCCACACCGCCACTCAACCATCCTCTGCCCCTCTTATTATTCTTTGGTGTCTTTAAATGCAGCAGATTTGCTCGATGTGATGCTCGATTTGCTTAATTGAAATTAAGGGTCAACTGTGACCTGAGAAAAATCTTTTGTGGCCCTGATTTAATAATTCAAATGCTGAATATGACAAATTTTGCATATAAATATTAAATATAAAAAAGGATCATAGGTCGCCTCATATTTTAAATTAAGAACCGTGCCTTTGTTAATTCTTTTAACTGAACGTGGTACAGGACAAGTTTTACAGAGAAGTTTTATTTGTCTACCTGCTATTATTTCCCCTCAACAACCTGGTAAAGATCTTTACTACAAATAAATCATTGATATGGAAACATCAAGAACCCCCAGATGCTTGGCCTTCCTGCACTCTGTAGCAATAAGTTTTTTATTTATTTTTTGCTCCCTACCCATTGTTACAAATAAACTTTCATTGGGTCTCATGTCCAGTGACTGCTGGAGCAACCCTCACCCCAACACCACCACACTCCTGTCAGCTACTGTGGAGAATTGATGGATAATGAAAGACAAATTTATTTTACTTTTGTGTCATTATTTCCTCAGCACAGCCTACTATTGTTTAGAAAGAGTACAATGTGTCTGTCAAAATGAACAGATTTTTGGGCCCCACTGGTCCAGCATAGCTTTCACATGCACCATTTAATATTTCTTAAGAAGTATTTAGAATAAGTCACAAATTCTACACGTTACTATGTATGAACATCTCTTTCAACCCCTCTTTGAAAGCTTCACTTATTTTTTTATTATTCTTAAATAAGAAAATACATTTTTTTCTCCTCAGGAATTGAAAGACTGATGTATTTCAAAGCAGACTATTCACATCATTGAAGTGAGGCTTACCCTTTCAATACTTAAGCACTAGGTTTTGTAACAGAACAACAATTATACCAGGATTTCTTTAAAAAAACACATTTACATTTATTGTAAGACATCTTTCTATTGCGTCATCCAAATATTTGATAAGATTCATAAGATGCTTTGGTTTTCGTTGTGGTGCATCAAACCACTGAATCATGATGAGTCGTGGATGAGGGACGAATCAAATCATGTCAAATCTTTGTTTGCTGCTCATCTGCCTGAAATGTATGGGACTGTGTGCGGTACACCGAGATATGCGCAGGACTGATCCTGAGATACTTAAACTCCTCCACTTGAGGCAGGACACCCCCCTGACCCCCGACCCGGAGCAGGCACTCTACCCTTCAAGACCATGGCCTCAGATTTGGAGGCACTGATTCCCAGCAAATAATAAAGTTTGCCAAGCGATTTTCCACTGGCTGCTTACTGCATTTCGGCGGGGGGAGTCGCAACAGACATAAAAGCCAATTAAAGTATTTTACAAACTATTCCTTAAAAGGGAATTTCTGCTTGGGCAAAAGAGTAGTTGTTCGCAATTTCATAAACCTTTGCAGATATGGCCGCTTGAAAAATACCCAGCAGGGTGTATTTACCAGCAAATTTAAGGCCATCCACACATATACTCCACCAACTATTATTATTATCAGAAGCAGAAGTTTCACACTCCGTTGATTTGTCAGAAAAATATGTAGGCTGCTTAGATCCATGGACCAAAGTTTTATTCTCAGTCATTCTTTCATACCTTTGATGACTATGTTTGCTTTTTAAGATCTGTGTTTGAGATGAAGTCTGAAGCTGCTTTGCTTTGTAAGTCCCAGCTTCAGTCTTAGTTGATTTCTCCCTTGTTTGTCGTTTAGATAAAGTCAAAATGGTCTGTGTAGATTTTTGGGAAAAATGTTTTGGCTGCATATGTTCACTGTTGTTGCGTGTCGATTTTGGTGTTATCATCATGTCTACATTTTGACCTATCTCATCAAATTCCTCTTTGATGCTTTTCCTAACTCTTCCCTGCACTAAATGTTCCTCTTGTCTCATTTCAAATTGGACCTTCAGGTCCCTATTTGAATCTCTGAGAGACTCCGTTATTTCATACATTTCATCAATCTGAGCAATGCGTTTGTTTTTTTCTTCCTCCAAGGCCAAAATCTTTTCTTCAGCAATTTCTTGTTGTACTTTCGATGTTTCAACTTCATTTGTCAATGCCGCATTTTTGGATTTCAGTGAAATCACTAGAGCTTTTAATTTATCGTTTTCTTCAGACAGACAGGATTCTTTATTTAACTTTTCCTCTTCGCTGTCCATCAAAAGATTGTTCAGTGTTTTTAATGTCATTACTTTGTGTTTTAGTTCAGCTATTTCCTCCAAAAGGTTTTGTTTTTCACGTCGATGGTCGTTTTCACTGGCATCTGCCTGAACTTCTTGATGATACAATGCCTCTCTCAGCTGTTCAATCTCCTGAGTACATTTTAAAAGCCTTTTTTGAATAACTGCAAACTCATCAGATTGCTGATCGTTGAGCTGTTGAAGTTTTTCACAAACCTTACAGTTTTCCATTGTCACCATAAAACTATCAAAGTTTTCCACTGTTTTAAAAAACGTTTCTTCTGGAAGAGGTTCTTTCCTTGCAAACAAATCCAGTGAGTGTGTTCTGTAAACTCATCAGCATTCTACGTCACTGACTTTTACTGCGTCATAGTGACAACCGTTTTGACGATCTGTGCAACCTCGTCAGTTACGGTATCAGTCTGAGCATGCGCAGTGCCACGATGTAGTATTGACAGTCCGAAGCGCCACAGAGAGGAAGAGAGTCAAGACACTCAGTGAACGCGGTAACGTGCCATGTCAGCGCTTTTGATCAGTTTGAATGGCTTCTGTAACGTCACGCAAATAAACTTATTTTCTTACTTTCTCCCACAATGCCTGGTAATTACTGAGCAATAATGAACGGATTCCTTCACTTTGTATTTTATCAATACATTTTTTAGACGTGACAGGGAAACTACTACTTTATAGTAGTTATTGTTACTCCTGTTTTTTTTCTATTTACGTGCATAACGCTATTATAAAACACTGTAGACACGCCTATGTTAAGTGAAATGTTAAGTGTATTTCATAGACTCTTATTTAACAAATATGGTCTGTAACTTATATATATTCTACAGTGTTAGTGTCTTTTCCTTCTAAATTTATACCGCTGATAACTACTATGGTTTCTGATATCCTCCGTATATGGTAGCATGAGACTGCTACACCTTATTGTCTGTGGCAGCAATTAGACCTATTCCAGTTTACCTTCAGATCTACATTCTACAAATACATTTATGTATTAAAAATCCAGATATTGCAGATGGAAAATGTGCTTAATGCACAGTTAAATTAATTAAAGATGTTTTAAATTACTTTAAAATGTAGCTCCTCTTAATTTCTGAGGAATAATTAATTTATTTTTCCAAATGTGAAGTTAGTTTATTTTGTTGTAGCCTGACAACTTTTGTAAAACTGGAATTCATTTCTTAAAATGGTTATTTTAATTTAGACAAATTAATTGTGTATTTTACCAAACAAATGATAAAATATGTAACATGCGAGCTTCAATAAAATGCTTTTATTTTCATTTATACTGTTTATTACATACAAACCCTGGTGAAAAAATAGTATTGATTTGAACAGAAGTTTCACATCACTTAGAAGTTGATGTAAAAATAATTGTTTTAGCCACATAAATGATTATGCCAAGCAGCAAACAGCATGTCCCCAACTACAGCAGAGAGCAGCTCATCCATGTAGCAGCCATTAGCCTGACGTAAAAGCATTTTGATAGTCAATGTCAAACATTGAGAAGTTTTAATTATTGTTTTCAAACGTTATCAAATACTAAAAATACCTCAGAAATATACAGAGCCAACCATGAGAATCCTTTAAAGTTTAAACTCAGTTTCACATAAATACAAAAGGTGTAGCATAAATGTTTGGCTGTTGAACTGAATCGTCCGGGTCGCTAATGAGCTAATTTTCTACTAGCAGCTTTACAAATCTTTTACATTACCTTACATTAACAATTGTTACGGCTCAGACGGCCACAACAACCAAAAAGAATACGGGGGATGTAGTGTATTCACCCCAATGGTTTCCCTGAGGTGGTACAGTCCTTGTATTCTGAGACGTGCAAGTTCTCTCATGTGGTTAGTGATGGAAATAGCACTACAATTAAGAGATAAGAAAAATTTTCCGAACCTCCTCTGTTAAGACATTTCAGGGGACACGGGAGCCAGCAATTTTTTTAGCCCTTCAGAGGCTTTAATTTAAAAGTTGTTGTCTAGGGGAATCACTGACGGCAGCCCAAGATGTAATAGAACCGCGCATGCTCCCTCTGCCTGGTCCGGAAGAAGCGACGGTGCCAAGCTCTGGTTTCAGCTCCACCTCTGGGTCCGGTTCTCATCTGGGCCTGGATCTTGCGACTGCCTTTGCCTCGGGCCCCCTCCTGTCTGATGAGTGGGACGGCGCTCCTTATATTCAACCCAGGTGGCCATGTGGCCAGAAGCGCCTCCCACAATCGAGAACAATTTATCAGCCACATAACACACACCTAGGACCCCACACCAGGACCCATCTCACCCCTGCCCATAAAAAGCAGGTTCCCATATGGAACCCTGCTCCAGCCCAAACTCACCACAAAACAAACCCAGCCACCATTAACCTGTTGCTCTGTTCCACAAATTATACTTAGCCAAGGAGATGTTTAATGTAACGGTTCTCTCCTCCTCAGTTCACTCTCCAGACCAGCAACTGGTGCACTCAGAAGCTCTTTAAGGGAACAGAGAAAGAGAACAAAGAGTGAAAACAGGCAAAAGAACTGGAGGGCGAGACAAGACATCAGCTACAATGTTGTTTCCTTTAATGTACTGAATGTCCAGACTGTAGGACTGCAGACCAGGGAATCAAACGCTGATTTGGACATTTCAGAGAAGACAGGAAAATCAGTGGATTATGATCTGTAAACACAACTTTAGAAGAGACTGTTCAGAGAAACATCGGCTTGCTGCTCAGCCACAAACTCACCGCGAGACAGAGACATGGGAAAATTGGACAAAGGCAGATTCATTTTTAATATTTCAACAGTCTCTGCCCAAAAAATAAAGAAAAATAAGGACCCTAACCGGGTCAGCGTTTGTATACCCGGGCGGTCTCCTTCGTCAGGCCTGGAGTGTCCTTCGCCCAAGTCGCTCCAGGTATCGGGTCCGTGTGGCTTTTAGTTAAATCCAGAAGTCTATTTATTTTCTTCAGCAGTGGGTTAAGCTGAGCTTTCCCTCAACAACCCCAGGACTACTTCTCTCCAGGCAAATCTCTGGAGCTCCACCGGTCCGACATTCAGCGCCGTCCATCTGCCACACCCCCATTCTTCCGTCAAACCTGTGTGTCTCTGTTTTTATAAGTTCGGGTAAAAGTTGTTTTTCAACTACAAAATAATATCTACATCACTTACCTAATCGGTGAGCCTCCAAAGATTTATCTTGCTCTTGTGGCTGAATAGTCAGAAGAAACTGCGCGGCAATTGTGATCTCTTCAAAATTCTTCTTGTCTGGCTTCTGATTGGTTAAGATTCAAAAGCCCGCTCTTATTATTATAAAACACCGTAGTAACGCCTATGTTAAGTGAAATGTTAAGTGTATTTTATAGACTCTTATTTAACAAATATGGTCTGTAGCTTATATATATTCTACAATGTATTAGTGTCTTTTCCTTCTAAATTTATAAAGTAGTAGTTTCCCTGTCGCGTCTAAAAAATTTATTGATAAAATACAAAGTGAAGGAATCCGTTCATTATTGCTCAGTAATTACCGGGCATTATGGGAGAAAGTAAGAAAATAAGTTTATTTGCGTGACGTTACAGAAGCCATTCAAACTGATCAAAAGCGCTGACATGGCACGTTACCGCGTTCACTGAGTGTCTTGACTCTCTTCCTCTCTGTGGCGCTTCGGACTGTCAATACTACATCGTGGCACTGCGCATGCTCAGACTGATGCCGTAACTGACGAGGTTGCACAGATCGTCAAAACGGTTGTCACTATGACGCAGTAAAAGTCAGTGACGTAGAATGCTGATGAGTTTACAGAACACTCACTGGATTTGTTTGCAAGGAAAGAACCTCTTCCAGAAGAAACGTTTTTTAAAACAGTGGAAAACTTTGATAGTTTTATGGCGATGATGGAAAACTGTAAGGTTTGTGAAAAACTTCAACAGCTCAACGATCAGCAATCTGATGAGTTTGCAGTTATTCAAAAAAGGCTTTTAAAATGTACTCAGGAGATTGAACAGCTGAGAGAGGCATTGTATCATCAAGAAGTTCAGGCAGATGCCAGTGAAAACGACCATCGACGTGAAAAACAAAACCTTTTGGAGGAAATAGCTGAACTAAAACACAAAGTAATGACATTAAAAAATCTGAACAATCTTATGATGGACAGCGAAGAAGAAAAGTTAAAGAAAGAATCCTGTCTGTCTGAAGAGAACGATAAATTAAAAGCTCTAGTGATTTCACTGAAATCCAAAAATGAGACACTGACAAACGAAGTTGAAACTTCAAAAATTAAACAAGAAAGTGCTGAGAAAAAGATTTTGGCTTTGGAGGAGGAAAAAAACAGATACATTGCTCAGATTGCCCAACATCAGCGCATGATTGATGAAATGTATGAAGTAACGGAGTCTCTTAGAGATTCAAATAGGGACCTGAAGGTCCAACTTGAAATGAAACAAGAGGAACATTTAGTGCAGGGAAGAGTTAGGAAAAGCATCAAAGAGGAATTTGATGAGATAGGTCAAAATGTAGACATGATGATAACACCAAAATCGGCACGCAACAACAATGAACATATGCAGCCAAAACATTTTGCCCAAAAATCTACACAGACCATTTTGACTTTATCTAAATGGCAAACAAGGGAGAAATCAACTCAGACTTCGTCTAAAAATGTGCCTCAGACACAGGTCTTAAAATGCAAACATAGTCATCAAAGGTATGAAAGAATGACTGAGAATAAAACTTTGGTCCATGGATCTAAGCAGCCTACATATTTTTCTGACAAATCAACGGAGTGTGAAACTTCTGCTTCTGATAATAATAATAGTTGGTGGAGTATATGTGTGGATGGCCTTAAATTTGCTGGTAAATACACCCTGCTGGGTATTTTTCAAGCGGCCATATCTGCAAAGGTTTATGAAATTGCGAACAACTACTCTTTTGCACAAGCAGAAATTCCCTTTTAAGGAATAGTTTGTAAAATACTTTAATTGGCTTTTATGTCTGTTGCGACTCCCCCCGCCGAAATGCAGTAAGCAGCCAGTGGAAAATCGCTTGGCAAACTTTATTATTTGCTGGGAATCAGTGCCTCCAAATCTGAGGCCATGGTCTTGAAGGGTAGAGTGCCTGCTCCGGGTCGGGGGTCAGGGGGGTGTCCTGCCTCAAGTGGAGGAGTTTAAGTATCTCAGGATCAGTCCTGCGCATATCTCGGTGTACCGCACACAGTCCGATACATTTCAGGCAGATGAGCAGCAAACAAAGATTTGACATGATTTGATTCGTCCCTCATCCACGACTATCATGATTCAGTGGTTTGATGCACCACAACGAAAACCAAAGCATCTTATGAATCTTATCAAATATTTGGATGACGCAATAGAAAGATGTCTTACAATAAATGTAAATGTGTTTTTTTAAAGAAATCCTGGTATAATTATTGTTCTGTTACAAAACCTAGTGCTTAAGTATTGAAAGGGTAAGCCTCACTTCAATGATGTGAATAATCTGCTTTGAAATACATCAGTCTTTCAATTCCTGAGGAGAAAAAAATGTATTTTCTTATTTAAGAATAATAAAAAAATAAGTGAAGCTTTCAAAGAGGGGTTGAAAGAGATGTTCATACATAGTAACGTGTAGAATTCGTGACTTATTCTAAATACTTCTTAAGAAATATTAAATGGTGCATGTGAAAGCTATGCTGGACCAGTGGGGCCCAAAAATCTGTTCATTTTGACAGACACATTGTACTCTTTCTAAACAATAGTAGGCTGTGCTGAGGAAATAATGACACAAAAGTAAAATAAATTTGTCTTTCATTATCCATCAATTCTCCACAGTAGCTGACAGGAGTGTGGTGGTGTTGGGGTGAGGGTTGCTCCAGCAGTCACTGGACATGAGACCCAATGAAAGTTTATTTGTAACAATGGGTAGGGAGCAAAAAATAAATAAAAAACTTATTGCTACAGAGTGCAGGAAGGCCAAGCATCTGGGGGTTCTTGATGTTTCCATATCAATGATTTATTTGTAGTAAAGATCTTTACCAGGTTGTTGAGGTGAAATAATAGCAGGTAGACAAATAAAACTTCTCTGTAAAACTTGTCTGTACCACGTTCAGTTAAAAGAATTAACAAAGGCGCGGTTCTTAATTTAAAATATGAAGCGACCTATGATCCTTTTTTATATTTAATATTTATATGCAAAATTTATCATATTCAGCATTTGAATTATTAAATCAGGGCCACAAAAGATTTTTCTCAGGTCACAGTTGACCCTTAATTTCAATTAAGCAAATCGAGCATCACATCGAGCAAATCTGCTGCATTTAAAGACACCAAAGAATAATAAGAGGGGCAGAGGATGGTTGAGTGGCGGTGTGGGGGGTTAATGATTGAGATTTTATGTGTTTCACCTTCAGAAGCAACAAAAGAATTTAGACAGAATAATTATTGAATTGAGCATTTGGGTTTAACAGATCCTAACATGCATGAATATTCACTTATACAATAAAGTTTTGTAATTAAGCAGCCACCTTATCCAAAGTTCCAGTCAGAGGTTTATAAACATTTCAGTGAATTATAATAAATCATTTGGGCAGTGGTTCCCAAAGTGTGGGGCGCGCCCCATAAGGGAGGCGCAGTGCCATTGCAGGGGGAGTGATGAAGGAAGAAAAAAAATAGTGAGCTGGTCATGTTTTAACCTCCTTTTGCACAGAGGCTTTTATATATATATACCTTTTATATATATATATATATAAAAGGTATATATAAAAGTGAAACACTTTTGCGTAAATGTGAAACACTTTTACTACGTTGTGGGCCGAAGAGTACTTCGAAGACCTCCTCAATCCCACCAACATGCCTTCCATTGAGGAAGCTGAGCCTGGGGACTCTGGGTCGGGCTTTCCAATCTCTGGGGACGAGGTCACCGAGGTGGTTAAAAAGCTCCTCGGTGGCAGGGCCGTGGGGGTGGATGAGATCCGGCCGGAGTTCCTTAAGGCTCTGGATGTTGTAGGGTTGTGTTAGCTGACGCGACTCTGCAACATTGCATGGACATCGGGGGCAGTTCCCCTGGAATGGCAGACTGGGGTGGTGGTCCCCCTGTTCAAAAAGGGGGACCGGAGGGTGTGCTCCAATTACAGGGGGGTCACATTCTTAAGCCTCCCTGGCAAGGTCTATTCGGGGGTCCTGGAGAGGAGGGTCCGTCGGATAGTCGAACCTCGGATTCAAGAGGAACAGTGTGGTTTTCGTCCTGGTCGTGGAACGCTGGACCCGCTCTACACCCTCACCAGGGTCCTGGAGGGTGCGTGGGAGTTCGCCCAACCGGTCTACATGTGTTTTGTGGAGTTGGAGAAGGCGTTCGACCGCGTCCCTCAGGGAGTCCTGTGGGGGGTTCTCCGGGAGTATGGGGTAGCCGGCCCTTTGATACGGGCTGTCAGGTCCCTGTACGACCGGTGCCAGAGTCTGGTCCGCATTGCCGGCAGTAAGTCGGGCTCTTCCCGTGAGAGTTGGACTTGCCCAGGGCTGCCCTTTGTCACCGATTCTGTTCATTACTTTATGGACAGAATTTCTAGGCGCAGCCGGGGTGTTGAGGGATCGTTTTGGTGGCCTTAGGATACATCTCTGCTTTTGCGGATGATGTGGTCCTGTTGGCTTCATCAGAGCGTGATCTGCAGCTCTCACTGGAGCGGTTCGCAGCCGAGTGTGAAGCGGCCGGGATGGAATCAGTGCCTCCAAATCGAGGCCATGGTCTTGAGCCGGAAAAGGGTGGAGTGCCTTCTCTGGGTTGGGAGGGGTGTCCTGCCCAAGTGGAGGAGTTTAAGTATCTTGGGATCTTGTTCATGAATGAGGGAAGAAGGGAGCGGAAATCGACAGGCGGATTGGTGCAGCCTCTGCAGTGAAGCGGGAGCTGTACCGGTCCTCGTGGTGAAGAGGGAGCTGAGCCAAAAGCGAAGCTCTCGATTTACCGGTCGATCTACATCCTACCTCATCTATGGTCATGACTTTGGGTCATGACCGAAAGAACAAGGTCCCGGATACAAGCGGCCGAAATGGGTTTTCTCCGCAAGGTGGCTGGGCTCTCCTTAGAGACAGGGTGAGGAGCTGGCCATCTGTGAGGGACTCAGAGTAGAGCCGCTGCACCTCCGCGTCGAGAGGAGCCAGTTGAGCATGCATCCTGGACACCTCCCTGGCCTGGGGTTTGGCCTGGGAACGCCTTGGGATTCCCCCGGAGGAGCTGGAACAAGTGGCTGGGGAGAGGGAAGTCTGGGCCGCCCTTCTTAGGCTGCTACCCCACGACCCGACCCCGGATAAGCGGCAGAAGATGGATGGATGGATGTATGTTTCACTGTGAAGATGGTCTGCAGTTTGTTTTGTTGCAACTTGATGTGTGAAATAAACTTCAGTGGAGTTTTATGTCTGGTTGAGTGAGCCCAGTGGACTTTTTTGTCTTTTTTGGGGGGGGATTTATTGCAATCTATAGTGGCTCCCAGAAGAAAATCTTTGGGAACCACTGCATTAGGGGATATATTTGTTGCTGGAATAAATAGAATAACTTGAGTGAAGTCGGCCCCCTTACCTTCTTAAAATCATACAAAATTGGTGTCAAATGTTTGTGCAGCAAAACTTTTCATTTGTGCCACTATCATTTTAAAGATATTAAGAAATGTTTCAAAGATCAACCATATGAACGGACGTAAAAGAATAAAGAAGCCACCTTAGTCTAGTAAAACCCTTAGGGACAGACTAATATTATGCAGGAACGGTTCATTCCATAAATTGTTTTGGAAAATGTAATTTTAGTTCCACTATCAATGTTCTGTACTGTTCATGGGGTTTGATCTCATCCAACAGCTTGGTGACCGATCTGTCCAAGAACACCACCATAAAGAACATGATGCTTTTTTATTGCAAATCATTTTTTGGTTCCTCAGAACAATGACATTTCAACATATCGTGATTTGAAAACACATGAATAATACATAGGCACTTCTTGAAGCCAACTAAAGTAAGTTCTGGCTTTGACACGAAAATCATAATAAATTCATGGTGTAATTTTTTAATGAACAGGTAGTTAAAAACTGTACACTAAACAGTCAGACAGGACCAAACAGTACTCTTACAAAAAACAACAAACACATCTTGAATTGTATAAATGGTACTCTCACTGGAGTCACAACATCACACAGAAAATCATTTTTCCACACAGCATATTCCAGTTAGGATTTGGCGAACGGCATTCCAGTGTTTCCATCTGACTCCCAATGCCAGATGCATCAAAAGAAAAGCACCTCAGATATATTCCATTAGGTATATTTCACATTTCCTGACACCATGTTTTCAGATGAACTCACCGACAGGCTGTGATAAATATTCTGCTTATGATGTGCAGCTGTCACCGATGAGCTTTTCACAGCGCGATCTGTCGTCTCCCGCTACGTCTTCTGGGCTCTCTCCTCCACGTAGAGCTGCATCTGTGAAAGCCACACAAACAAATATGAAGAGCAGTAAACAGAGACGCTTAAACACATGACAGGACAGACATTTTGGCAAACAGCTCCACAGGAAATGTTCGACACGTTTAAACATCACAGCCATTTTTGTTTTATTTTTTCCTCTCAGCTGACCTTCACTATGTCGGACGTCATGGACTTCAGTGGAATGAGTCTCGGCTCCTTCATGTGAACTTCCTGCTCGTCTGCGACGATCCATGGAAAATCCTGAATATGTAAATGTGCACAAGCCACTAAATCCATGAAAATGGTTGTTTAATGTTTACATTTTATAGCAAAGTTAGCCTTTTCACGTTTTGTCAAATTCCAATGACAACGTATTTAAGTGGGATGTCATATGACAGGCCAAAGTTCAGGCTCAAATGTCCAAATTAGATTTCTAGCTAAGGTCAAACAAAGGACAGGAAGCACTAGCGTTGAACAAATTCCTTTCATATTTTGTTACTGTTAAAAGAAAGTTACATGGAAAATTAAACTCCAAATTCAGTTTAAACTGAATTAGATTTAATGTTTAAAAAAATTGTGTATTTCTTTAAATAAAAGGATTAAGAAAATAAAGCAATCTGAACTTAAAAAGTAAGACGTCACTGAAACATTAAAACAACAGAGACAGAATAAGTAAATTACACACTAGAACTGTTTCCCAAATTGTAATTATTATTTATTACATTTAACCTTATTGAGACAGTGAGTTCTGAAGAGGCAATTTTTGAAAGAGGGATTATTTCAGACTATTAATGGGGAAAAAAATCTGTTGAAAATGGTTCAATAAAAAAAAACAAAACCCAAATTTATTTAAATGTTTTCACAAAGTACTTTAAAATCTACCTGGCAGTAATTTGCACATTACTGCTTTTCAAAAAACAGAGCATCCAGAAAGTATTCACAGCGTCTCACTTTTTCCACATATTATGTCAGAGAATATTACAAATTGTTTTGAATGAATCACTCTCTCCTATTTTCAATACATTTGAAAACATATCTGCACCTTTTTTTCCCACATTGTCATAATTGAGTATCAGTGTAGAATTTTGAGGAAAGACATTAATTAATACAATCTGGATTAAGGTTAGAACATAAAATGTGGAAAAAGTGAAGTGCTGTGAATATTTCTTGGATGCACTCTATAAGAAAGTAACACACGTCTCAATATGAAGTAAACAAACCCCACGGTTTCCCTCAGTGTATCATAAGCTATATCTTACTTGTGCTCCCACAAGGCTTCGCATTAATTTATCATAAGTTTTTCTAAATTATTGCCTTTTTTAAGACTTTATAGTTGGTGTTTAGGTATTAATCTTCCAGTCTTCCAAAAACGCATAACTATCAAATGATATTTTAAAATTTCCTTTCAACTTTAAACATTTTTTAACTCAAGAACAAGAACATGGCGGCCAGCTGGATGACTGCCCTGGCGCCCTGAGCACCGGGCTTAGAAAGTTTTCTGGGAGAGACCCCGAAATTCTACAGAAGCATCAATACTTCACAACATGCTTCTTAAGTACTTGTTTATTTATTTTTTGTTTCTGGCTTTCTTTCGTTATTTTTCTTTGGTTTCGGTTTTGCCAGTGACTGATTTTCGTTCCCCCGGAGTTTCCGGACAAACCGCTTTGCTTTATAACTCTGTTAGTCAAGTTTTAGAAAGCTGACTTGCTGCTCTAACAGCACGTTGCCTAAAAACACGTCACTTTCTCGTTTAATTCTGAAGATCTATAATTAGCAAATACATTTAATTTAGGAGGGCATCAGAATAAGGGCGCTGAACATAAATGCATATGGCATGTTTTAATCTCACACAGAAATTTCCATTACAGCATGTGGAAGATTGTTGTTTTGTAAACAAAATGTGAAAAGGCTTCTAGGTTATGAATTATTTTACAGTCCTGAAAAAAAGTTCACCTTAATGACTTGAACCTTCTCCATGTTGCGTGTAGCAGCATCTCTGGTGTGCACAAGCACTGTGAAAGAACAACCTGCGACAGAAATAACACTTTTTACTGATTTTATCATCGATGTCGACTAGGCGTGTCAAAATAGCAAATTTTTCTGGACCATAAATTGTCCCAGAAACGATTGCGATAAATGATAATATTGTTGCCTTGAGACGATTTTCGGCTAACATGTTGATAATGGCATAAGAATGCAAATTCAACTTCTCATAGGCTAATAAGTAAGAATAATAATAATTTTGTACTGAACATGGAAGACATTTTAAGTATCCAAAATAAAACAACTGAAAAGAATAAATAAAACACACAAGAAAATAAAAACCAAGAACAACCAAAACCCTAAATAAAATGGATAATGACTATTATTATTATTATTCTATTTGTGTTTACTGTTTAGGAGCTTATAATGATAACACCTCTCACCTGGGGGGTTATTGTTTAAAACAGCGTCACACACACTGATCTTCAGGATGAACGCTCTCAGCAGCTGCTCCACGTGTGACAACAAAGTGTCTGAGCTGTGCCAATCAATTACTCCAGTTATTAATCACAAATACAATTGAAGTGACTTTGACTATAGGTAGCTGTTTTTTGGGGGTATTGCTGGTCCAAAAAGAGGATGGAAACCTGATTGAGAGCAGAGGAGGTTGGGAGATCTCAAATACAAATCTCTCAACCGGATGATGCTCTTTGTCCATGATGACCACGACCACCTTCTCTGCATCGTTCTGTGACGTAAACATAATAAACCATCAGCGCTGTCACAGAGAGAAAAAAAACAAGCCTGACAGCTCCGAACTCGTCTTGCCTTCTCGATGAGTGGCTTCACACAATGTAGAGTGTCTTGGATGTACTGATTCAGCTCAGGATGACAGGACATCTGCGGATAATTGTGCCAAAAACAGAAGACAGTCAAGCAGATCGGTCTTACTTGTACATGTGATGTGTATTTCTTCAGAAATCGCTACCTGCACGGGTACGTTGTATTTCTTCCTCTTCTGGAAGATTCCAGAGGGATAGACTTCACGCACATAGAGGATGAGATGAATCGCGACCTCCAGGAACTCGCACAAAATATCAGCAACCACTGGAAGAGAGGAGTAACCCTGAATAAGGCCATTTATTATGCATTGTTTTAGGGAGGATGATGTTACATTTGTCAAATCATGTAGTAATAAACAAAACTGTTTTAGCAGGAAACTAAAACTGCATTCTGGCACACTGTTAGAAAAAGATGGTTCTGCAAAGTATGGAATCTAGGACTGTCAATACTTGCATAAGCCAGTTTTTCTAAGGAAAATCCAATCAAAACAGTTGAAGTTTGTGGGTATAATTTGACAAAAGGTGAAAAAAAGGCGCTGCACAATAACAGCAAAAATGAAATATACATTATTCTCATTCACACGGTTTATGTATGATTAAGGTTTTGACATTCGGAGTGAACATTTATGTTTTATTTACATAACACCAGCCTCAAATATTTAGGTTTTACAAAAATGACTGAAACCCATAAGTGTGTTAGAGTTAGAGGTTTATGTTAAAATTAAACCCCGCTAAAACATCTGACTCTCCGTGAATCCTTAACTTGTCCTTACTGTTTAGGATAAGAATAAAACAGTTAAATAATAAACTCTAGCAGCATAAAACAAATCTGATGTTCTATTTTATAATCGAAACCCCACAAAATGAGTGTTATAGCATATATTTCCACTTATTTCATCTCTCTAATAAGCTTCAAATATTGTCCGTTTTATTAGTTTGACTCTCTTACCTTGTCCAAAGTTAAGGTCTTGTCTTGTCAGGGTTGTCATTGTTAATTTCCCAAACAAAGAGAATAGAGGAAAATCTTTCTTCGGCTAGCTCTGCTTGGGACGCAGCAATGTATTGGTTTTGGGTTAAATGGGTGTGTTATAATCTTCTAAACAACCAAAAGAGCGGCTAATTCCGTGATGTTGCCGAGGATACCGAAGCATCGTGGCGCACGTGAATGACGCAGCGTATTGTTTTCGCTTGCTCCCAGTGGTCCAACAATGATGACGTCAGCTTAAGCGTTGGCGCGGTTGGCTTTGTTTTTCTCTGTTCTTCCAGATGTTTTACGTATTTTTAAAATTTAATTTTGGGGAAATCTGTTACATTTTAGGAAAACGTTGCATTCTGCCATTAAGCTGGGCAACAGGGGAACAGATCACTTCGCTTTCAAATAAATTTGAAATCTTGGACAAATTTGCTTTATCAGAAGTATTAACTTCTTTTAAAAAAGTAATTCACGTGCATTTCCCTTCAATTAATAGAATGAATTTTTAGCTGTGTCTCTAAAGGATCAGGAACACACACGCCTTAGGCTTGTCTTGTGTGTCTCTGCTTTGCCTTGTGATGGACCAGTAACCTGTCCAGGGTGTACCCCACCTGTCATCCGTTGGATCTTCCCCATGACTCTGCAAGGACAAGTAGGTATGACAATGGAATGGATTACTTCAGCAAGAAAAGAAAAATTAAAAAAAGTTAACATATTGAACAAATTCTTGACAGCTACTTCATTCTCACCATTGCTCATGTCATTTGGATGAGCCAAAACATCTTTTGGCATTTTCTATTTTCTTTCTGCAATTTTATGTTAGCTGATTTTTTTTTTTGTACTTCCTATTCTTATGCAAAAATATATGATTATTTATTATGCAGTTTAAAATATGTAAAATGATTCCCACACCTTGTTTTTTTCCATATTTAATTAATATTACAGCCACAATCTTCAATGTATTTTAATTTGTGTGTGTGTTATGGATCAACACAAAGTAGTGCATAATTATGAAAGGGAACATGGTGACACTATTTTTAAAAAGAAAAAGCTGAGAACTGATATTTGCTTTTGTATTCAGAACTATTTACTTTGATTACCCCTAAAGAACACCCAGTGCCTTTCAGATGTCGCTTCGTTGTCAGGTGCCATTTAGGTGTAATTTATTCACTGATATTAAATCTCTGTTTCAATATCAGAGGTTTGTCAGAAAACATTAGTGAAGAAGCCCTTTATATATTTTCCCCCACTTCACATTTCCTCCATGCTTTGTGCTGTTTCTAAAATTCCATTAAGGTTATGGTTGTAATGTGGCAATGTCTGGAGACAGATGCAAGGCACTTGTATTGCACGTACCTTGCAAACAGCAATTTTTATGCATTTTGTTTTTCATATATGAAGAATAAAATGTGGAAAATACAATTTATTGCCATTTTAAAATATTTTTTCCAGGTAAATGTTCAGCAATTGCGTCTGTTTCCAAACAAATCCAAACTAATATGATTACGTGATAAAAATAAAAATTTATTTCAAAATAAAAGTATTTTATTTTGAAAACCCAGCTGGGCTGATTTTACAACCTGTTCAGAGTTGAAGCCAAAGATCACCCACAACCTTTAACTCCATGCAAGAATGTAGATGAGCTTTACTCTATGCAGGTCTGTCGGGAGATCAGGACAATAAGGTGACACTTTCAGATGGTAAGCAGATGATAAGAGGTTTGCAAATAAGAGGCAAACCTCTTATTTGGAGGCCAGGTTTCACATTGATGTAATCTGCATGTGGAATTGCTGTTTTTGTACAAGCCTAAACTGTTCAACCGAACTCACTCTTCTGATGAAAGTAAAATGCTTTTGATTTAACTCTTGGTACAACTCGGAGAGGCTTATCTACTGTAAAAAGTAGATAAGCCTCCACTACAGACTGGAGGAGTGTTCACTTTTCACCTAGTTTTTTACTTCTTCACATATTAACTATCCAACAGCTGACTATGGTGGAGTTTGCACATAAGCTCCTGCTAATGCCTTGCTGTGCATAAGCGTTGAAAGGGCACAAATAGCCGGATCTCCTTGCAGATTGTGAAGTCATGCCGTTTTTGGAGTTCGTGGCTGGGAGCATTTCAGGTAGCAAAATACTTGTGAAGCAAATACAGCGATGAGGCTTGAATGGCTGATGTAACAACGTCTCCCTTGCTGGCTTTTGCAGGTGCAGTGGGAATTGCAGTGGGACATCCGCTGGACACAGTGAAGGTTACATGGAGCTCTGGAGCCTGTTAATGTGTCATCGTGTCTAAATCACCCTCGTGATAGAACAATGTCTTATTCGTAGGTGCGTCTGCAAGCCCAGTCTGCGTATAAAGGGATATTTGACTGTGTGACTAAGACCTACTTGAACGAAGGAGTAGGTGACACATCCTTTGTTTTGTTTTATATTTTTGATTAAGCACAGAGCTGTTGCAATTAGGTTATGAGGTTGATGTCAATGTTTTGCGTCTTCTCTGTCAGTTCCATGGATTCTTCAAGGGCATGTCCTTCCCTGTTTTGACCACTGGCCTCGCCAACTCCATTGTCTTTGGCTCCTACAGTAATGCTTTAGATTACCTCTCTCAGTCTGATCGTCGTCTCACTGGCCGCCGCAAACAAGCCTCTTCACTACAAGTCTTCACTGCGGGTTGCTTTTCGGGCATCGTGCAGGTCAGGTCACTCATCGGCTCATTGGTTTTCACACAAACATCTTCTTGCAGAGCCTCAGGTGCATTTATAAAGCCGCAGTTCTGTTTGAACTTGGGCCTCGGAGTGATGATTGTTCTTTTAAAGAGCATAAAGTGTGAAAGCAAGCAAAAATATATTAATTGTGACATGAATTTTAACCTGATCAAGGATGGATTTTAAGTAAGAAAGAAGAAGTCAGTGATGTCTTACTGATTTTTTAATTGCCGGAAAGTCTGCCCATCTGGAGTATTAGTCAAAACTCAAATGCTTAACCTATTGCATTTTATTTCAACCAAGCCTGCCTTCAGATAGCAAAAATGTATTAGTTGATAAATAAATCATTTATTTTGTTCGCCTGCAGATGGCAGCACACGCCCAAAACTCAACTGTTACCAGAACAGTAAAGATTTGGAAAGATTAAGACAAAAAGGACAAAAAGAGAAGTTTTGGTTTTAATATTTTAATGAGACACTTTATACTTATGCTACAAAATTGCATTGGGGCTTCATAGAATTTATCCTTTCAAATGATTATTATAATTTCAATATAATACAGAGATTAAAAAAACATTTTTTTTCAAATGAGGATTTCATTAACAAGGGTAAAAGGCTATCCAACCCAACTTGGCCAAATTTTAAAATATAATTTCCCTTTAAACCAACAGTGACAATAGGCGTGTCAGATAAAATTAATCAAACGTAATTATTGATTTAGTTATATTTTCACATTTGTTTGAAAATCTTTTCCTCTTAATACACAAAATCATCATTTGAAATGTACTTTTACATTCGCTTGACTTAGCATTTTCTTTTTTGGCTTTCGTTTGACGATCTGAAGCGTTACGGTTTTTCAGTAAGCGACAATGTGCCAATAATATATTCAACAAATCACATCTTCAGTCATTTGATTGGATTTAAAATTCTTTGCTTCCAGGTGCTGGTTTGTGCCCCGATTGATCTGGTGAAGGTGCGTCTGCAGGGCCAAACAACGGCCGAGCGGTACCGTGGACCCGTACACTGTGTGGCGGTCATACTCCAGCAGGAGGGGGTCAGGGGTCTCTACAGAGGAGGAGCGGCTCTGGCTCTGAGGGACGTACCGTGCTATGGACTCTACTTCCTGCCGTATGAGCTCACTCGTAAGGCCCTGACGGAGACTGGAGAAGAGCCAGGTCAGGCTAAGAAATCATGAGGCAGTTAGAGTACAGGATGAAGGCCAAAGTAATATAATTAAAAAAGAGACACACCTAGACTGTTCATATTTGCTGTTCACACAACCACCAGCCTGTTGGCGCAACAAACACAAGAGCTAAATGTTGCGCCAATAGGACAGTAAACAGCGAAGACCAATCTGGCTTTCAAAAATGACCAAAGAAAAGCAGAAAGTCTATTATTGGAGTGAAAAATTACAGGTCGGAGGTTATGTGATCATAAAAAACTGCATATGTAAAATAATGTTGATAGTACTACAGTACTACTGTAATATTGACAGTGCTATTTCCACTGGCAGATTATTCACTTAAAACAAGATATTGTTAAAAGTTAAATAATCTGCCGTTGGAATTAGTACATTTTCGTCAATATTAAGAAATTAACTTAAAACAACTCTTATGTCTTGCTCTGATAAAAGATACTTGTAAGTTAGTTTCGTCTTATTTGAAGCGTACTAAGATATTTGCACTAGACAGACCAAAAGCACTTCGTAAGATCTTGTGTTTTTGAAATGCACACAAAGCAATGACTCAGGCAGCTTCAACAGAATTTCACACTATGCTTTTGTTTGAGCAGAATTTTGAAATTTTAGGCGAAAATTTATAAGTTCTTAAGTTTTTTTTTTACTTCTTCCTGCTCAAGCATGTTAAGATTATTGTGGTACAGACCATTCCTTGTTTATATCTGTTATTCTATAATGCTATCATGTTCGAAATAAATGAATAAATAAATAAAATAAATTGTTAGTCTATCATGTCTGACACAAAAAACGTTTAAGTCAACGGTGGTGAAGTGATGAAATGTTGAAAATTGCATTTAGCAGGATTTAATTTTAAAACACCGACCAACAAAGATCTCCACCATTCCTATAAAGAATGCTAATGTTTCCTACGTCTCCAGGTACCATCGCGATACTGATGGCAGGGGGCGTGGCAGGTGTGGTGACCTGGGCATGTGCCACCCCCATGGACGTTGTGAAAGCTCGGCTCCAGATGTCTGGAGCTGGTGGTCAGCAGTACGGCGGGGTCCTGCACTGCATAAGCGCCAGCTTGAAGGAGGAAGGAGTCAGAGTCTTCTTCAAAGGTCTCCTGCTGAACAGCGTCAGGGCTTTCCCCGTCAACGCCGTGACCTTCCTGACCTACGAGAGTCTGCTGAAGAGCTTTTGTCCAACAGGCAAATAACAAAACTATTTTCAGGAAATGAACGCCGAAGGACGCAGAGGAGCTAACGCTACGTCTGATATTTTCAAGGTGTTATTGCAAAGAGATTCAAAGATACAGTATGTACACAGATCTTTGAATCTGTGTACATATTCAAAGTTTGTCTTAATATGAGATCATGTTTGCTCTGATAAAAGATAAACTAAGCTAAGCAGCTTAACTTACCTCAATACCTCAGTGACACAACAGAGAATCCAATTATTTTTATTATGGAAAGTTTTCCATGTTGCAGATGTGCAAATACTATTACTTTCACCATCATAACCTATTATTACCTAACTCTTAGGTTAGACGGTCAGGTATTAAAAAATGTTAAACGAAGCCATCACAGCAAAAGTAGCAAAACTGAAAATGACACCTAACCACTCATCTACCTCAAAGGTGCCAGTTCTCCACTTTTCTTGCAGATTTGGATGATCTGTTAGACCCGTCCTAATCCCAGAACATTTCAAATGTTTTGACTTATTCTACTTGTTTGTTTGTGATAAATGCAGTGGGCATTGTTATCTGAAGGTTTTATACAAGCCGTCAACGTGTAAGAACCGAATTTATGTGTTAAACTAGTTTTAGACTTTCAAAGCCGATGAGATGTGAAACATGTTTTTTCTGCACACACTTCATGCTGTATGTATTGTAATTCCTTAAAATAATGAAGAAATGTATTAATAAAAGGGTTACTTTTATTAGAATGCATTTTTTCCCCCTCTTGAAAGTATCAGATAATTATTTTGGCGTGTTTTTATATATGTGTTCAGATATTATGTGAGGTAACATTTTTACTTATTAAAGTTTGTTTTGGTATGTTTGCAAACTCTTCATAGTTTTATAGATTTGAAATAAAGATTAAGTTACTCGGATATTATAATCAACCAATATAAACATATCTTGTAAGCTAAAGATGATTCTGTGTTTCTGTAGTGTGCAAACACAACCCAGCCTTTCTAAATGTTCAGTCCGTATAAATACCCTCTAAGCCAGGGGTCCCTAACCCGCGGCTCCAGATCCACATCGGACTCTTTGGATCTTCGACGACGGGTCCTAAAAAACTGCCTAAAAACACTAAACAACTTGAATTTTAAAAATAGACATAACAAAAGTAAGTTTCATCTCTTGTTCTGTTTTATTTCACGTAATAATCACATTTAATTCCCACGGCAACATTATTTTATTATGCTCAACTTTGTGCGACCATCAACAATCCCTTGTAAGAAAATGTAGTCATTATCCTTTTGAAAGTTTGCTTTTCTTTGTATTAAATCCCAGAATAGGAGTGCAGTTGTTACTATTAGTAGCTGTAGAAGATATTTGTCAAAAATTGTCACTTTCTTTTCAAAAGGTCAGGTCGTATTTGTGGCTCTAAACCTGTTTTATTTACCTCGACGGAGGGTAGAAACGGTTCTTTGGATTGTAAAGGTCGCAGGACTTGCAAACCAAAGAAATGACTTGGACAACCTGCCGCAGGGAGGAAAACTTATTTTTCTATGGTGGACAGCATATTGATAAATTCTCACAGATAGATTCACATTCTTAGTTTGGAAAACCTGAGACATGCAGCTTATGGTTGGTTGTTTTCACCTTCTTTATTTAAAACAAATTTAAGTTTGAAGATGACAAAAACATTTACATCTTTTTGTTATGGTGAAACCATAATAAAAAGCAGCAACATGAAATGAAGGCTTAACGCTAATAAATGTTTATGTTTGATTCATTCAGCTCTTGCTGTGAATCTGATCACGAATGGAAAGATAAAGCTGCACCTTTTGGCACAAAACTTCATGAAGTAGTAGAATAATAATAGTGATGATGACTGATAACCGGTGTGTCATAAGAACCTTTGCTGTGCGCACAAACTCCAGCCAACATGACTGGGGTCACAAAGTCCTTTGTGTTTTTTTTTTTTTGGCTTACAGTCAGTTACAGAAACAAAATACAAACATTTACATGACAGAAGCATTCCTAGAATGCAAATCATGGCTTCCTAATATTTCACATCTCCTATAAATGTGTCAAGCCAAAACAACAACAAAAATTCAGGCACCAAAGACTCTTTCACATGTTATAACCTTCAATGAGTTTTTAAGGGCGCACTGCAGTATAGACTGCACAACCCGTGACAGTTTAAAAGCTGCAACTCCGACACGTTTAGCAGCGTCTCTACCACAGATGAAGAACCAAGCAGCACTTCCCTGAGCTTGTCATGTTGACCGCTTTAAAAAAACAAAAGAAAAAGAGACACAAAAGAGGTCGAGAGGTTAAAGCGGGTGGTAAACAAATACTGTTTGTCTCGTTCCACAGGAATGCAGAAGGGTTTATCGAACAGACGTTCAACTTCATCTCCATGAAGACCGTCTTTATCTGGAATATGTGGCATTTCATCATCACTTAGTCTGTGAGGGTTCAAAGTCCTGGTCCCGCAGGAGCGCTTTGTGGCTCTGCTCGGCTACCATAGCCTGCAAGGTTTCCCTCTGGATCTGCCGGGCTTTGTTGTACAGGAGGACGCCGATGAAGACGACGACGGTGCCGGCGGCGCTGAGCAGGGTGATGTGGTTGCTGAACACGATGACGCTCAGCCAAACCGACAGGGCGTGCTTCACCGTGCTGGCAACACTGCGGACGAGGGAGAGTCGTTGCTGCTGGTTTTTAAATCTCAAGCACACCTACAGAATTAGTCCTCGTCGACTGTACTCTGTAAAAACATGCCTGCGTTTCCATTTCACATTTGCGCATCTGCAGGGAGTCTGCAGGCTTCCGCAAGTCAAATTTAAGACTTTTTAGTGCCAATTTAAGACAGAAAAAGACTATAAAGATGAGGGATCGTCGAGGGGACTTGCTCAATTACAATAAACATTAATATTAATGTATTACTAGCAAATACTGGCGTTCTAAATGCATTACTCTTCTTTCTCAGCTGCCATATGGATGGTCAGATCTGCACAATCAGATCAAATCTAATGTATGAATAAACCACGGCTGCAGCTGCTGTGCGCTGAGTGAAGATCGGCGATAAACGAGGTTCTGCGGCGCTGATGTTCACCGCATATATGATGGCGACAGCAAAGGATCAGCACATTGCATCACTCAGTTCTGCTGACTCACGGCAAACAGGTCAAATTCAAAATAAGGAAGTTACTAAAAGTGAGTTTCCTTACTGTCCTTCGAGGATCTTTCACCCATTTAAACCACATTTCTGAATATCTGATATTAGAATTATCACCAACATCTGCTGTTTTTCTCACATTATTACGCAGCATTTTTGAGACTTCTCTAAGACTTCTGAATGAAGTTATTTTCACTGCGACACTGTTTATGCATTTTAATTTGGCGTCTGCTGTTAGCTACTTTTAGAATTGTATTTATTTCCTCATATGTTTTCATTACAGGTTTCTCCCTTAACTTATTTGTTGTAATTATTTTCAAAGGAATAATCACAACGATCAGTTTGGCTTTCCTCCACAGATAGCGGCAAATTTTTCCGTTTCTCAACAAACCAGCAGAACCGGTCACCATCTTTTTTTTTATTTTACTCCTTGCTAAAATAGGAATGGGTACCTAGGACTAAACTGTGGGATAACATCAGGAGGGAGTAAATGTGACCACATATAACACATTATCTCGGGATTATCCCAAACTTCAACTGGACTTTGCTGCGCTGGAGATAACGGTCAGCGAACACGTTCAATGATTGAAAGCTCACTTGATAAAGTCGGCTGTAAAATGTTAAAATAGGTCCGAGAAAATAAACTGAACCAAGTTAAGATGGTTCCCAGTGACAACAAGCAGCACGTCAATCAATTGCAACGTAAATTAAAATGAGCGACATCATTCCCATCTGGACTACGGTTGTTAACTTACATGTTGTTCATTCTGGGAAACTCTGCAAACATTTACCACCCAGTATGAAGTAGTTAGTTTGCACTTCCTGCCACTTTTGCCTCTTTTTCCCCTAAGGATTTTTTTTTAATGTAAATTTGGCTACAGAGACTTCCTAACCTGTTTTAATTATTGTTTCTTCATCTGTCTTGTTATTATTCTTACTGGTGCTAGTTAAAGAAATGTCTCAAAATGACAATAATACAGTCGATCCCAATAATTTCTGGGACACTTTATGGTTCATCAGATCATGACAGGCCCTGTTCACCAGTGAGAGTTTGTGGATTGGCGCTACCTGAAAGTGACGGGGGAAATCCGGCCCATCAGGGCGTAGGCCGTGACACTCTGTAGGTGGAACAGACCGCCGTCAAAAAGCAGCAGCAGGATGATGTCCTGATTGAACAAGAAGCTCTGTCCACTCTTTCCAGTTGCTGGAACTTCCTGGAAACATGGGGACACGAGTCATTAGTTGTTCCGTGTACTTTTTCAGTCTCATCAGTTGTCAAGTGGAGCACTTTGACCTCAGCAAACAGAGCTGGACTGACCCACTGATTTTGTCACTTTATAATCAAAACCTTCAAGGAGATTTTATCTGAGCAATTTTGTGGTACAGGGACAGCTACCACATGGTGTTCACTTTTCTTACAAAGAAAAATCGGAAAAGTGCGGCAAGCATATCGACTCGATAGGATTTTAATAAAACTGTGGCCTCTAAAGATCTTTAATTAGCTGCACCAACAATTCAGATGAGAATAAATATGGGAATGTGTGTTTACTCACCAGGAGGAACACCCAGGCTGGGATCAGCAGAATGACTGCTGCTGCACTGGTGTAAAACTGCAGCTCTGGGGGGCTACAACAACAGCAACAACGCCGATTTAGAAAGTTTTTAAAAACGCAATGTTAAAAATGAAGTGATTTTTAATTCTTCTACCTAAATCTGTACGTATCCCCACTCAGCAGTTTCTTGGAGAAAACGTTCTGCAGGCTGGGACAGAGAAATAAGCAGTTAGTCAAAGTGTTCGCAGTTGGGAAGTGGCGGCGCGGCGCGAGCGCTGAGCTGCACACCAGTCCATGATGTTAGTGGAGAGCGCGGCGCAGAATCCAAGCATGTTGAAGCTGATCTCCGACGCCGTGCAGAGGGCCAGGCCAGCCATGACAGGAAACAGGGACAGGTTTACCCAGAGGCCTGCAGATGGAAAAACAAATAAATGAGTCACCGCGAAGGTTATCTGCAGGTTTCAGCAAGCCAGATTTAAGACTTCTTAAAGCTGTTTTTAATGCCACACTGAATCAAAGATAATAAAAAAAATTATATATATATATATGTATGTGTAAATAAAGGGGATGGCTGTGAAATCATTTCTGGGGTTTGTTTGTGGCTCTTGGCAGCTGCTTTGTGCTTGTCACGCTGCATATGGCTTTCAAACAGCCTAAACTCCCCAGAGTGTCATAATTAAAAGTTTTATTTTTCTTCTTTTTTTTTCACAGAATATACCCAGACTCGTAGCAGCTGGCGAAAACTAATGTCGACCAGCCAACTGGCAATAAATTTGCAATTACTCACAGCTAATTACTAGCCAGCTAACTAGCTAGATGGCATGTTAGCAGTTAGCAGTAGCCTCCACTGCCTCGAGTCACAGAATGCAGTGAATGAAGAGGCCCCTCATTTTTGTCTGACAGAAAACCACAAATACAGGATTAATTAGTCCTGCCACAACAAAACATATTTAAGGATAACTTGTGCTAAAGACATTTTAAAGCCTTCATTTTAGGCGCATTCATTTAAAGCTTTAAATCACAGGGCGTGCAGTCGCCCCACTGCTACTTTCAAGATGAAACTAGCTGCTTGATTTCTCCTAACCGACGGCCTGGCATAGACCGTTCTACTTCAGGGAGCATCCTCACATCATCGCTTACTTTCAGGACCAAAGCTGCTGTAGAGCTTTGAGATTCCACTTTATTTACAATTTGTTCAGCTGTCTGTCAAGGGCTCCCCCTGCAGATTAGGGATGTGCAACATATATATCAACATGACTTTGCACATTCTTCAGGTTAAGTGGCCTAACAAAAGGAATCTGATGTCGTTCTGATTTAAAAAGGAGCAATCCTGTAGACAAAATAGAAGACAAAGTAAGATCGTGTTTGTTCACCTGTGTATTCTCCGAGGATCAACCGGGACATGATTACAGTAAAAATGGGCGCCGAGCTCTTCACCGTCTCAGCAAACGACACCGCCACGTTCTTCAGACTCACCAATCCCAGAACCACGGTGGTGAACCTAACGAGAGCACAGACAATGCAGTCGAGTGACGTCTACCGCTGTCGCTAGTCTAATGATGCTCTCATCTGGTTTTGCAGGTAGTCAATATCTGCAATATCTGCACCTCCACATGTTAATGTGGCTTAAAGACAAAGGCGAGCACCTCATTAGTCCAACAAAAAGCATGATCATGATGAAGTTGGACGGATATTCAGATCTGGACTTGTGCTTGTAGAAGCAGCAGGGAATGAACATCTTCAGGCAGCCTATGATGGTGGTGGAGAGCATCTGAATCGCACCTACCGGAGGAAGAAGAAGAAACGGTAAAAGCTGCAGACGCTAATGGAGATGTTAGCGACTGCTGCTAACATCTCCATTAGTTAACGTCTATTTAACTGACGTTAGCAGGTCAGTTAAATAGACCTGCTAACGTCACTCACCAAATTTCGGAGCTTTTCTGTATATCCTAACAATTGACAGATTATAGCACCTTGCAGAGGTCTTTGTATGCATAAAACATTTTCACATTTCGTAACGTTACATCAAAAAACGTCTGTGTATTTGGTGGGGTTTTTTTTTAGATTTTATGTGATGCATCAATCAAAAACTCTCTGTTCATATGCTTTTTCCAACAGTAAAAAGCTGCACTTTTTAAGCATTTTCAATCCAATCTTTATTTCAATGACACAGATCAATAACTAATTGAACTGTTAATAATAATATTCATTACATTGAACAAATCGGCTTGAGTAAAGGTTTAAATGCTTCAACATAATATAAATAATTACTACAGCTTTATTACAAAACTGCGCAGATTGAATACCAAGCAGTTTCAAGCACTTTACAAATTCCAAATTGAAATTCTAGCATTTTTAAGGATTTCAAGCACCTACACAAACCCTGTCTAATGCTAATGAATGAAACCCAGGGCAATCAATTGCCTTCAAATGTCAACGTAATCAAACCATATTCCCAGTCAAAGTCCAGAACTAGATACAACTGAGAATTTTGATGAGGCTTGAAGATCGATGCAACCGTACGTTCCTCAGAACAAAAAGAAAACCCTTTGTAAAAAAAGAAAGAAAAAAGCAAGGTGGTAGCTTAGCACTGATTAGCCAAGTTTAATGCAAACGCATTTCTTACCCAGCATGCTGGGCTCCCCCTCGAGCAGCGACAGGATGTACTTGTTGAGAAACAGGGTGCAGAAGCTGAAGAAGTACCAGAGACCCAGGTAGGACAGGGAGCGGCAGTTCCACACGCCGGACTCCGCCTCGATCACCGTGGTCTCTGTAACCGTGATCTTCAGCACCTGCTCCCCCGGTAGGCTCTCGCTCCGGGCCAGCACCACCCGCTCTTGCCGGGTGTTGAACGGCGACAGGAAGTGACAGAGCGAATTCTTGGCCGGCTGCTTGTTGCCCTGCATCTCACCTGCTGACTGGGCAGATTCACGGGGGGCTGGTGTGGCTGAACAGCGGGTTTGATGGTTAGTTCATCTTCTGATGAACAATGGAAATGATGAGCCTCTTGAGTCTCCCTGTGGCAGAATTAAAATGATTTGTTAATTGAAATTGGAAGAACAAAATTTTCACACACACAAAAAAAATGACACAAAAGTGTTCATATCTCCTTATGTTTTCCATACTTTGCTGTGTTGCAGCCTCCCACTTTAATGTGCTTTATTGGGGTTATATGTAACAGATAACGTAGTGCACGATTGTAATGCTCAGGGAAAAGGATTTATGATTTTTAGAGAAAACTTTGAAAAAAAAAGAACTTTAAAGTGTGAAGTGCCAGGGGTAAAAGCACAACCCACATATTAGTCCTCGATGCTAACACCACAGGTTCAAGTCCAGCCTGATGACCTTTGCCGACCCCCCTCTCTCATTACCTACTTTCCTGTCAATTCACTATCAAATCAACAAAACCTTTTAAAAAAGTGTGGTGTGTCCTTTTTATTACATGGAAGATGGGTGGAGCTAATTACAGGACAGCCCTGGACGAAAACCTACAAGAGGCTGCAAAAGACTTGAAACTGGGACAGAGATTCACCTTCCCTTTTTATGTTGGCCCTAATTATAGAGCTGAGTGTACAACAGAGTGGCTCAAATTAAAGCTTATTCATGTGTCAGAATGGTCTGGTCAAAATTGAGAATAAATCAAATTGAGAATATGTGGTAAGACTTGAACATTTAAGCTTTAAAATTTGTGAAGAAAAATGTACAACATTTAGTTTTTTTTATTTGTGTCAGCCTGGAAGACATAACTCAATTTTTTTTGCATTGTACGGACATTGAAATATAATAAAGCATGTATAATAAATAAACTGAATCACCGCTGTCATATTTGTTTTTGTGAAAAATGTATCGACCACGTGTCACATATATAAAAAAAAAAGCTCACAAGCATTTGTAACGTGAACAAAAATCATTTTCCGAGTGGAATTTGTTTTCTTTTTAAAACGTTTAAAATGCTTTATTGGTAGTTTTATTTAAAGCAGAACCGTTTCCTTCGACAAATGAACGTTCTTGTGTCGTTCATTCTACTAAGGTGAATTTTAGGAGTCCCTCACTGCATTACTGTATAATGTAATACCGGCTTTATGAAACATATAAATCAGAAAGCGACCAAACAATAAAATATTGACTGTAAACCGAGTCCTTCTAGGCGGTGAGTGAGATATTTTGATAAAGCTTTAGTAAACACCAAAGTGCGGAATTACACCCAGTTCCAACGGCGGAACTTGCCAAAATAACAATTAAATGAGGACAGTTGACGTTTTCGGTAATGAAAACCTTACAGCCAGAAAAACTCTTACCTCTGGGTAAATCTGGTTGCTTCAGCTTTGACTGCTGAGCCAGGCGCTCTGCAGAGGTTTTCCAAAGGAGGAAGCTGCACATTAAAGCTAGCTAGCTGTGTTTGTTTTCTGCAACAAAGGAAGTGCCTCCTCCACATAAACCATCCGCCATGTTTACTATGCTACACTACATGGCGGAGCAGTAACGAACCCAACCTCGGACCCGCTGGAAAACGTGCCGATCACTGAAGGTAACAGGTTGTTAGGCACCTTCGGTTGAGACGTGGCTGCTAGCAACTTACACGCCGCGTCAAGCTGGCGTCAAACAGCCAACAGAGAGAGGAAGTGATAACATTTTAATTAACCGTTTAAATTAAGATAACTGCTTAACAGAAAACCATTGAATTAAATGTATATATTTTATTATTCCACCAGAACGTGTTTTGTTCAGAATGAAAATGTGTAATGCTGCAAAGTCAGTGAACGTAACAAAACAAATCAAATCGATTTTATTTTTGTGGTCAATATAACTCACATCCGGTACAGTTTGCAACAACTTCACAATGTCAGAAAGTCAAAAGTCCGGCATTTGTTTTTGGTATTTGTTTCTTAATTTATCATACCTAATATGAATCTAAAGTTTTATCAAACGGTACAATTAAATCACTGTCTAAAAAATTTAATAGATAGATTAGATGATAGCAAAAAATTATATCATAATTCCACGTATTGACCACTAGAGAGCAATAAAAGCGGAAAAAAATCCTATGAAAATTATTTTACTTTTTGTTTTATTATCTAATTTCTTCATGTTATTCCATCCATCCATCCATCCATTTTCCTACACCCTTTTCCCTTACTGGGGTCGGGAGGGTTGCTGGTTCCTATCTCCAGCTATCGTTTCGGGCGAGAGGCGGGGTCACCCTGGACAGGTCGCCAGTCTGTCGCAGGGCAACACAGAGACAGACAGGACAAACAACCATACACACACACACACTCACACCTAGGGACAATTTGGAGAGGCTAATTAACCTGACAGTCATGTTAATGACTTTGAGAGGAAGCCGGAGTACCCGGAGAGAACCCACGCATGCACAGGGAGAACATGCAAACTCCATACAGAAAGACCCCGGGCCGGGAATCAAACCCAGAACCTTCTTGCTGCAAGGCAACAGCTCTACCAGCTGCGCCACAGGGCAGCCCCTCTTCATGTTATTATTATTTTATTATTATTTATCTACCCCCCCCCACCACTAAATAAGAGGCAAAAACAAATGATAGAGGAAAAGCCTCTCAGACTATGAGCTCAAAGCAAGATGCCCAAGCTATCATTTTTAAATATTAGACAATTAACTTAATTTCACATGATTATCGCGGTAGAAGCCATTTATTTGTTACTTAATGAAATATATTTGTCCTATTTGATGTATTTGTAAAGAGCTGCATCCGTTTTAACCAAGATCTTGTAATGATGTTTAAGAGAAACTCTCTATAGGTTTGTTTGAAAGACATTCAGCATGACAAAAGCTCCAAACAAGGGTTCACTGGCCATTATTGTCTTTTTTACTTTTTAATTTTCCGATTAAGCCAAAAATTATCCATACCCTTGCATTTTTTTTTAACCAAAATGTCTCTTTGGTACGGACAGCTGCGTTTTTTAGTGCATGACTGAAGGCTTGGAGGGAAATATTTAGAAATGCATTGTAAAAAATAATTCTCTGGTGTAGACATTGATAGGTAACATTGGCTTGGAAAACATTTGATATTGGGCCATTGAGCTCTGTAAGAAAAAAATCAAAGTTCTAACAGTGGAGGCGAAAAATCATAAATATTAACTTTTGCACGGTATTGAATTGCACTGCTTCTCTGCGTCCGCTAGGGGGCAGAAGCACCTTTGGGCAGTGGAGGAAGAACAAATACAGAAAAAAAAAACGTGACGAAGAGTTTTTCCTGTGGATGTTGGAGTAAAATGTCAAAGGGAACCTGAGTAGCTCGGGAAACAGGGCGCAGGAATGTAAAGTCCGGGTTCGTCCGTGGGGAAATGGACGAAACCAGGTCAGCAGCTTCATTTATGTATTTATTTATCATTCTGTCATGACGTCTGCTGCGCACTGAGTAAATATTAGACAGAAACTGTTCGGATATTTGTGAATGTCGTCTTGTTTCCTTATTATTATTATCAAGTTATAATGCTTAACTAACAGCAGCTCAGTGGACTATAAACAGTGAGAAACAGTCAGCTGGGAAATTCAGACCAGACTGTGTGGAAATGGGAGTCATGCGGATGGAATTTAATCTAAAAACTACATTGAAACACGTTTAGATGTCTTCTTCTCAGTCACTGTTGAATGTGGAAATCTTTCCTTGAATGTTGAAATCATGGGGAAGTACAGGGTGTGTTTAAACGTGTAGTTTTAGGAACTGGGAGTGTTGGCATGGAAATAGAGAAGGATGTGACTCGTGTTATACAGTCTCTCTATATCTAAGAAAACATTGTCCTCTAGTCAAAGTGTTATTATTAAAGAGAATAACAACGACGACCCTATCTGCAACTTCAGTTCTAATTTAAATAACACATTACTTGTACAGAGAACCACTGCAATAAATCAATATTTATGAGGAGTTTTATTAAGTGGAGTCACTCATTAAAACTTGGTTTTAGTCGGAACCTTACATTTCTGTAAAGGTGTAGCAGTGATTAGACCAGTGAGACTGAATCAAACTCTTATCTAAACTACATTATGTCCAGTGATAATGTTCCAGCGAAACATTATCACTGGACATAATGTGTCACTGGAGCATAAGTGTCACTTAAGAACGTAAGTCTGTTCTTATGTACCAGTGAGTTTCTTGCAGAAAAGTAGAAATGGTAGTGTGGTAATAGAACTGATCATTTTCAAATATTGGAGAATATCTTTGCCGTTGCGTTTGAATCTTAGTTTGACTTTATGGGTCTCAACAGTTTGCTTACTGATAAAAACACATTTTTTTCAATCTGTATGCGTTGCTACAGCTTGAACACATTAAAAACCTTTTAAGCCACATTTTACATTACATTTCACTGGAACTTTGCCGACTCCCCAAATTGCTCTTAAGAAATCACCCTGTTTGTGGTCCCCCAATAATGAGATGGGATTTACTCTCTTGCAGCTTTCTTTCACAGAGTTTGTGTTTTTTAAAGGAGGAAATATTCAGGCCTTCTGGAAATCTTTCACTATATTTCTTTGGCTTTTGACTGCTTGTTTTCAATCCAGGATCCCAAAACGTATTGGTTTTTTTCCAGACTTTATTATCCATCTATCCATCCATTGATTTGTTCACTTTCTTCTGAGTTGGTTTTTGTACATTTTCAATTTAAAACTTGACTTTGAAAGAAGTAAATGATCTAAAACATTTTCATTGCTGGCTCTAACAAGGAACAAAACTTGAACTTTTGATAACTTGACGTTGAAAAATCTTGAACTTTGGACATGAAAATTCTACAGTTCATAAAGTGTAACAGATTTAATTAGAATTTCATTTGAATAAACCATGAATGCAATGAGTTAAACCAATGAGACTTGGTTTTAAGCCTTTTGATAGTTCAGTACTCTTATGACATACGGATTCTCTTAACAATAAAATGCTGCAGTGTAAAATTTATGATGAACTCAGCATTGATTGTGTTGTTGGATTATTTATGTGCACCGCTAAAAAGAAATAAAGGAAACACTTGAACAACACAGCGTAACAACAAGTCAATCACACTGCTGTGAATCCAACGTCTCCAGGTAGGAAGCCACACTGAACGAAAATCAGTTTGTGTTGTGGAACAGTTAGGGTTCCTCTAGCTGGCACATGAAGAGCTGTGCAGCCCTCCTAAGTAATGCCCCCACAACTGCCTCATTTTATCTCCTTTACGCTCTGGGCACTTTGCCGACAGAGACAGCAAACCTTGTTGACACAGACTGATGCGCCATCTTGGATGAGCTGCACTACCTGAGCTCATCTAGATAGTGCATGAGCACTACCTGAATGTCTCACGCTATCTCGGGGGGTGAGGGCACTGATGGCATGAAAAGTGACGAAGACTTCAGCTCGACAGGATACGAACAGAGAAATAGTCTTCTGAGGTCACCATCTACAGAAGCATTTTATGGATTGTCTTACTCATTCCTTCTCATTTCCACATGCTAACTTTACTTAGTAACTGTATATGCAGTCAGTTCAGGTCTGTGTAAACTGTCTTTTCCCCCTGGCAGATTTCTGTTGTATTGGGTACAAATTACCAACATTAGTTACAACACCTGCAATAAACAGAGACAGAGACAAGATGAGAGTTCAAACTCGCGAGGAGAGGAGTTCGGAGATGTGTTTCAGTTACATGCCCCAAACTACTCTGAAAACATCTCCGCTCTCAACGCTTTTTATTAAGAATAGGGACGCCTTAGTTACATGACACGGCCAACTGCTAAAGGGAGGGTTATAAATCAGTTGAAACCTGTCCTTGAATCTCATAAAACAATAACCTATTATAATCAGTACACCCTGCTTCAGTACATCCATATCATGTTCCGGCGCCACGGCCTGCCTTTCCAGTGAGGGAGGAAGCCTCCGCTTCCTCCCTCTAGTCTCACAATTTCTCACAAGCGAGCAGAAGGTCACATAGCATTATAATCAGTAAAACAGAAAAGAGAATAACACATGCATCAATTCAATGGCATAATATTTACATTTATCCAACATGTTGTTCTTTCTATTTTTGTCACACATAAGAAGCTCACATCTTTACACAAATTTGAATAACAATGACAACTCAACTAAATACCAAAAGCTGTCTAGTCTGTCCTGCACTTATGCGGCAAAGTGACTGGAACCTAAAACTGGTAGCTGGTAACAGAAATCTTCAAGCAGGCGAATACTTTTGCATAGTGTGCTCTGCGGCAATCCAAAATGACTGTGCAAACACAATATTAGTAAGCTGTAATATATATAAGTGCAATGCATTCACATCTTGGATGAATGGACTTGTCATAACTAGTTTATTGCGCTGTGTTATTCAACCTTAATATCAAATTATGATGCTTTCCTACCACAGTGAGAAATAATTTGGGTTCACTGCTCAAGTGAAGAAGTTTTTTTTCTTTTTTTAAGGTTTTATTTAAGAGAAAATCTGACATTTCCACAATGTGTTGACCTTTTCAGTCCGTTGTTGGCCAACCAGCAGCACCAGAGCCCAGATCTTCTGTCTCCGAACCTGAGGCCGAGACACCAGAGTCTGATTCCGACACCATGTGGGCCAGTGAGCAGATCTGCCTTTTACACCAACACCAATCCCCCCCTCCTCCTCACAGCCTGTTTCAAACTCTCTGTCCCCTCCGTCCTGCAGATAAAGTCGTGGTCGGAGCTGTCTGCCCTGGTGAAGACCTACTTCTGCTTCACCGTCGTGTCCCTGCTGGTGCTGCTCGGCCTCACCGTGACCAGCATCTACAAGCAGCACAAGAACACGGACAGCTCCGACGAGGACAACTTCACGGTGTCCCTCATCCAGCTGGTGGGGATATGTGAGTGCTTCACGTTTGCCTGTCGCTGCGATCGCCTCCGCTCGGAGCTGAAAGCAGAAGTCCTGCTGCTGTAATCGTGTGATGCAAACCGTGGAGGAGGTGAACACACACAGGATTACTGATGTCTTCCTGTGCTCACTCTGATAAAAGAAAAAAAAAACTTCTTCCGCCGTTCAGATCAGAATGAAGCTTTACTTCTGCGCTGCCCTCGTTTTCAACAAACACTTTCAGTTTCTACGTTTTAGTTTCTTCAAAGTATGAGGCCACTTTGCTGCATCCCAATATCCTCGTGCATCTGGTTGCAATGATGCAAAGTGGTTTTAAATGACGAGACTGGAGCAAAGTGACTGTTTTTGAAAGCTCATAAAGTGGTCTGATGAATCTAATCTGTAAGAAAAACTGATGAGGTTTTCATTGAAAAACTGAAAACCCCAACTTCCTCTTCTGGTTTCACCCCCCGGGACCCGTCGACCTCCTCAATAAGCCTCTGCCGATTCGGTGTCTGATCGCTTTTTCCTTCAATGGTCATGAACTTGTACATCAATGGTCGCAACGTGCAACGCTCGTCAGTCACCTGCAGGGTTTCCTCAAGGCGACTCAAACCTTGTTTATTTTTCTTCTGCTTACGCAACACCCTGGGTTTCTGCTCCCCCCAAACCCGATTAGCCAACTTAACCTCACAACTGAACTCCGTCTGCCTGGAACGATAGTTTCCTCTTTCTTCGCTGTCCTCATCAGGAAACCCGAACTGCCAGTAAACTTCCACAGCGAAACCAGAGCAAGCGCCATAAAAATAAATAATTTTATGCACTCAGAGTAGTGGAGACGAGCACCGCATTTATTTTCAGCCGCAAAAGTCGAAAGTTCAGGATGAACGGTAGTTTAAAGGAGAACTCAAGGGAGTGGTGCTCTGATAATTAAGTTTCAGCTCTTTGTTTTAGCTTTATGCTGCACCATCAATCAACACTAATGACATTAAGGGAAATGAGCTGCAGAACCATTTCAACTGGGTCAGTTTAGTTTCTGACTTCCAGATCAGCTTTTTGCCAGATAGAGGCATAAATTAGTTCTCTGTGTCTCGCAAAAGTATTCACACCTCAAACATTTTTCATTTTTCATCCAGTAACAGGCCCATCCCTTGTGACATTTAAAAAAAAAGTTTAAATCATCCTCACATCCATAGTCAAGCTTATATTTTTAAAAAAATCAAATGCCTTATTGATCGCTGATCAGCTTCTCTGATTACGTATTGAACTGAAAGTGGAAACTGACCTCGTTCCTGCGTTCGAATGGCAGGCTAGTTGATATTTAGATAATAAAATAAAGCTAGTTATTTCATTACCAAAAACTTCCCTGTGTACGAAATAGTTTTAATAGCTTGTGAAGCTATTAAAGCGATTAATCAGAGGAATCTTGATTAATCGGTTATTTGAGTAATCGTCAACTAATTTAGTAATTAATCGTCAAGTGTAGTATATACAGACTGGAAAAAGGCAATTTAATGCAAACCCCCCCCAACATTTTCAGAGCAGTAATTAAGTGAAAATTGCACAAAATATAAATACATTTTGAATTTAAGACATAAATTCCTTTGTCTGTTGATACATGTTGTCCAAAACTCCTTAAGTTGCTTTTTTTAAATATTTATAAATGAATGCTGTGTTGTTGCCTTTTAGGCAATAAGAAAAGAATTGAATTAGTTATTTGCATCTTTCAATTTATTTCTAATATTACAATAAAAAGGCTTAAGTGGTTACATTAAAAATCTGTGGATTGTGCCCATTTTTTATACGATTAATCATTAATTCAGAATAAAGTCAGAATAAACAATAGGCTACTTGGTTACTAAAAAAAAATCATTAGTTGCAACCAATCATCTCTAGGAGTAATCTAGTTGGTATTTACAGTCAGATTCGATGAATTAGAATCGACGTTATGAGGCGTCTCGCTTTCCAGATGAGAAATGCTTTGAAAATAACAAATAGCAGATATGAAGCATCACTTTTCATTGAGTCCACATTTCTGTTTTTAAGGATAGTTTTTTTTTTTACTCATCTGATGTGATATTGTAATTTTAAATATCACGTTTTCATTAGCGGTGTGTGGAAAATCATCGTAATTAACAGGAAAAAAGGCTTTCAAACACTCATCCATGTTACGTAGATGTATAATCTATATAACATTTCACTGAGTGAAAAAAGCTTTTAAGACGAGATGTTGATGTGCGAAGCTGGAGCTTCGGGGGGTTGAAGACAGATTTCAGATTTTCATTTGCAAAAGATTCTCCAAACCATGTTTCATCAGAAGTCAAACAGAATCAACTACCAGAAAAGCCTTCGTTGCGACTTTCCGAGGCAGCAGCAGGACGGCAAAATGAACAGAGACGTTTGTTTTTTATCGACTTCTTAAACATAAAAAGATGCGAGTTCTTCCTCCTCTGCTTCCCCTCAGTGTTCTGCCTCTACTACATCAGCCGCGGCGTGCTGCAGGAGAACCGACAGGAGCTGGTGGCGTTCGTGCTCAGCGTGCTGGTGGTCATGATACGATCGGTGGTCAACTTCTCCGTGGTGGGCTCTAAGGGCAAACAGGAGGTGCTGGTGAGTTGCTGAACACAATATGAAGGCTGGGAATATCACACTTGTCAACGTGAATAAATCATCTTCAGTTTAGAGGGTAAATAAGGAAAGAAGAGATTATATCAAAATGTTTACAAGCAAACCAAATCACATTCATGAAGTGTCACTACAGTCCTGCTCAAAAGCATTTGGACTTTTACTGATTGGGCCTCCAGGGATCTAAAGTGAGAAAATATGAAACTGTGGTGAATTGTTCAACTGGTCGGCCTTTCAAAATGATACCAAAGGCGAATAGACAGCAACACAAAGCGCTGCAGACCTCGGTGACTTGGTTACGGCCAGTGGTCATGATTTTACTGGGCCAAAATGGTGAGAAATAATCCTGGAGCACAACGTCTGCCCATCCGTTTGTGACGCTTAGCAACAGCAAAGCATCGTCTAAATAGCTACAATAAACTGAGGGTTTATTCGGCTGGACTAGACAATGTTTTGGGCAAAATCCAATTGAAATGCTGTGGTATAACCTAAACCAGGTTAATAAAAAAATAATAAAAGTGGATGATTTTAAAACTCACAGGTTTTAAATAGGGAACATCTAAAAGCATTGTTTGGTTTTAATTCTCCTCTGATTTGTGGAGCTTTTTAGTTTATCAGTGTAATGTTACAGACGGAGGGGTTTTTCTGTTTTCTCTTTGTCTTTGACAGTTTTCCGCCTTAATTTTCTGTCCGTTGCTGAGGCACAAACACATGACAGTAACGGTGTATGGGGGACAATAAAGGACAAAAATAAGACGCTCTAGGTCTCAGAAACAAGTCCGGATCTGTCTCTGGATTCAGCTGATGATCCGATCATCTCGTTAAGAAAGAGTCAAAACATCTGCGCTGAATTCACTTCTTTGATAAGTTTAGACACAACAGTTGTGGAAAAAACATTACTTCAGCAAGAGTCTGGATGAGAAGAAGTAAGAAAGGTGAGTAACTCTAGATAGTCTCCAGGATCAACGACGTCCCCTCCTGTTATACGGCTCTGTAGAGGTTTATAGGAGAGCAGCTTCACCAATCTGATGACGAGATCATGCAGACACCTGATCTCATCTTCACACAATCTAAAGCAGATTATTACATTTTCCATTACACAGTCTTTTTTCTGCCTTAATAATTCACAAGTTAGTGTTTGGTGTTTTTACAAAAAACATTGGCATAAACATGATCAGGTATTTGACTGAAATCAATGAAAAACTTGAGTTAAAGGACCTTTAGAAAATCTGGAGAACTACTAACTTCTTTAAAAGTTTGTAAGAACTCCTAAACACAAGAAAGAAAAATGTACTTGTGTAAAAAAAAGAAAAGAGTAAAGACATTCATGCTGGGTTGAGTATGTTCATGTTATAAAAACACTTCTTGATTATCCTCGTACCATCAGGAACTGTAAATTATGGTAAATACGAAGATATTTACATATTTAAACTGTGTGGCTAAAACATTTTTGCGCTGACAGCAAAGCGCTGTCTGGATGTCAAAAGACGGAGTTCAAGTTTGTTATTGTGACAACGTCAGCTGTGCAAGTAAGACTCGACACGCGGAGGACGTTGGCGAGGCAGAAGACAAGAATCTGATTTGGATACAAACATCCATCCATTTTCTATACATCCTTGTCCCAAGTGGGGTGGGGAGGTCCTGGTGCCGATCCCCAGCTAACGTTCCAGGCGAGAGGCGGGGTCACCCTGGACAGGTCGCCAGTCTGTCGCAGGGCAACACAGAGACAAATAGGACAAACAACCATGCACACACACACTCACACCTAGGGACAATTTAGAGAGACCAATTAACTTGACAGCCGGAGTACCCGGAGAGAACCCACACATGCACACGGAGAACATGCAAACTCCATGCAGAAAGACCCCGGGCTGGGAATCGAACCCAAAACCTTCTTGCTGCAAGGCAACAGCTCTACCAACTGCGCCACTGTGCAGCCCAAATGTAATGCTGAATTTAAATTCAGTTAGTGTGTACTTCCACTTTCTGTAGACATTGAAAAACTTCCAACAAAACTCTACCAAACGAAGCCCAAAGTATGAAACCTTTTAGATAAGGATAAAAGCTGTTTGTGGTGAATAAATGCTACAGAAATGTTCGAGGATCTGCCGTGAAATTCACCGTTACCCAACCACAAATTTTAATTCCTTAAGAGAATGAAATTTTACAAAAGCACTTTGTGTTTTTACTTTTAACCTTTTGTTTTTTAACCTTTCTCCTTCCTGTAGCCCCTGATTGCAGCATCATGGCTTCTGAGTTCCTCAGAGCGGCGCTCTCCTGAGCTGCTGTATGGAAATGTCTGAGAAACACATGAAACAGGTCGAGACCCAAACAAGCTCAGAACGGCTTTTAGGAAATGTTGCGAATGCTGCATGCAACTTGTCTCAGGTTAACCCAGCCATCGAAACATCTGCAGGTTTTGTGTTTTGGTCAGAATCATGACCCAGTTTGGCAGAATACACAAACTTCTTCTGTCTGAAGACTTGAGGCTCTTCATCAGAGGAAATTGTGCAGCTTGTTTCTCCTGCCAAGTTTTCACTGTACGCCCCCTACAGCCTGTTGCAGGTTCTGCTCTTTTTATCCATGCTTGCTAAAAAATATTAACAGAGTAAATACAAAATGCAGTTTTCAAATGATGATTGAATTTATTAAAGAAAAATAATCTTTCCAATCGAACCTGGCACTTTGTGAAAACCCTAAGCCTACCAGCTGGTTCATGAATCTTCACCAACTTTTCTTAGCAGAATTGTTTTAATTAAACCACTTTGGAGGGTTTTCAAACATAAACTTCCTGTTTAAAGGTCATGCTGTAGCTTCCAATACGGTTCAAGTCTAGACTTTGACTAGACCATAGCAAAACCTTCACTATTTTTGGCCTAAAGATGTGGACTTGCTGCCGTGTTTGTGATATGAAAATGCCTTGATGGTCAGAAAAATGGAAGTCTAACAAAAGAGAAGAAAAAACAGAAGAACTCAGTAAGGAGGCGCAAATACTTTTTTTTCCCACATTGTATGTGAGCTAAAATGGCACAGGTTTATTTTTAGACTTTAAATTTCATTAAAGCATCACCAACATCCTGTCCTCGGTTCATCATTGAGCGGGTTGTTAGTTTCCGTTCTGCCACTTGGTGTCGCTGTTGCTCCATGTGGCTGAGAAGAGAAATTTGAGCGATTTAAAAACTTCAGGTTGATCTTTTTGTCTCGGCCCGCATCACATGAAGCCGATTTATCTGCCTCCACGCTATGTGGCGGTGGTAGTCATGGCGATCTGACAGCACAGAAAATGATTCAGTGATTCTGGCAGCTGTAACTCAACTGCACACATACCTTTACTGTACTTTTATATTCAATCTTTTTACTTTCGTGACAGGCAGTGGCCGCCCCTCATGCCGTCCTAGAGCTCCAGGAAACGCTGCATGCTTGGCATTTCTGCCTGCAGGGCTCTGCCTGTTTGCTGCAGATTGACAGCTGTGTATCTTTAGAGGAATAATTAGGAATTTTTAAAAAAAGTGGATCATGTAGAGCTGCCATTAGCAGTCGGTCTTTTTAGTTATAGCAGGCAGTCATCTGGCTGACCTCTGCGTGACCCCGCTCCGGCCTGGCAGATGAAGATGCCAGAGAGGTCAGAGTGGTCAGAGTGACTCTGGAGGAGCTGCACCAAAGAGACCACTCTGCCCTCAGTCCAGCCGAATAAAAACCCGTTCAGAGGTGCAAAATGTTACGCAGCATTTTGTGACAAGGCAGTTTAAGCATTTTTAATGAATATCTACCGTAAGAAATTTGTGGTTATTTTTTAAAGAACCAACGTTATTTTCTTCTGTTTTAAGGTTTTAAAACAGAAGAAAAACATGTAACATTTATAAAACACGACTGATCAGTTCTCCTGTATGGGCCGTTGATTGATGCACATAATGGTGAGAAAATAAAACAATTCATATTACTGATACTTGATATTATATATATATATATATATATATGTAAGTGTTCCCTGATTGGCCCTGTTGAAATTCTACGGGAGAAATCCAAGCGAATGGCAGAAATCCCAGTCGGCGCTCTGGATGGAGATGAAACTCGAGTGGGTGTTGTGTGCTTATTCTTACACACACCTTGCCGTCAGTTGTTGGGTCGTTGAGAACCCGGTGCACCGGAGCGACGGAGTTCAGGGCTGCCGTTTGTGTTTCAGGCTCGCTTCGTGTGCATCATGTGCCTGGGCTTCATACACGTGCTCTGCACCACGTTGCTCATCATAAGGCCCAACATGATGGCGTTCCGTGTGGGCGGGGCCTTGGAGAGCATGCAGGAGCAGTACTTCCTCCTCAACCTCTGTTTCTCTATGGTGACCTTTGACCTGCAGGCTCAGGTAAGTCTGCCGGATCAAACCATCTCCCCGGCTTGCTTTTCTCAGCGTTGCCCGTCTGTTTTAGTGCCGCTCGCAGACGTCGCTGAAAGACGTCGGCAGGTTAAACCTGAGAGCTCACGAGATGCAGGTCAGGGTCAGGTTCAGGTTTGTGGACGAGCCACATGTGTAGCCACGTATGACAGGCCAAAAGCGCAAGCATGGCCACAACAGTAATGTATAACGAATGTCGTCCTTCTGGTTCTGTGACATGCTTGTTCAGAAAAGGGCACGGCACATGTAGCGGCGGCCATGTTGGACCCCTGCACACACGTGTCCTGGCCTCTGCTGCGTCACGTTCCGACGTCTCACGCCGGATTCTTTCTGACATGGCCGTGTCCCGTCCGTCTTGTTTGTGCCATGTGTTCAGCTGTGTCTGTGCATCCTGATCACGACGTCGGACTCCGCCATGTCCGCTGCCAACACCATCATCCTGGGAGTCGGGGTGTTCTGGGCCTTCGTCACCGCCGTCGTCGGAGCTGTTGCGGTGAGACAGGATGAGGATGGTGGTTTCGATGAAAACATGGAACGCTGATCAGCTGCAGGATGATAAATGTTGAAACAAACTTCTAGAACTTTTCAATGTCTTACCTTGGATTTGTTCTACTAAAACAAATCTGAAAAGTGTGGCAATGTTGATTTAAAAAAAAAACAGCACGCCGAAATATACTTACAATTTAATAATTGATGGAAACATGTTGTTACATTGATGAATAATTCAGTAAATCTGCTGAAAGGGGCCAGTTCTAAGCTTTTCCAGTCATTTCTGGCATCCTATATTTTCCTACCAGTACCGACGTAGCGTGGACCCGGTCTGACCGAGCACCTGCAGGATGCATCTGGATAAGACTAAAACTCCAGCAGTGTTGCTCTCCATGCCACAGTTAGAGACATGACTGCAGATTTCTGCACAGATGACGGATCTAGAATAACAACTCTACTATTTTTCAGGTTTTGAAGGAAGCCAAGGTCCTGGTTTGGGTCTTCATGGTGCAGAACCTTCCTCAAGTGGCCTTCTTCATTTACCTGTTGTACTCGGTACGTAGATATTAACTCCTCTAGAGAATCGCTTTGCCGGCTCCTGTGATGGTAAATCTACCCTGAGTGTCTCCCTTAGACACTTTTATTATGAAGGGTTTTAATGGCAGCAAACAGGCAAAAAAAAGTCCCAAAGTCGGGTACTGAGCCCTTTGCCTCGCCTATTCCTGAAACACTTCTGGTTAATTTCCTCTAAAGTCTCCTTTATTCCTGGACATGCTGTAAGTAATTTAAGAAAACTGGCTTTACCTGCAAACCTCTTCATGCAGCCAGGAACTGCATCCTCGTTCTCAGCTGTGCATTCTGACATGACGGCTGAGAACTGATTTCTCTTTGGACATGCCACAGTAACCAGAACTGGAAACCATCCAAGGAGCAAGCATAGAGACTCAACATCGTGACACAGAAACTCGTGTCCGTTTTCCTCCCAGGTGATAGAGAAGTGGTTCCAGGACCAGACGTACACGCTGGAGGCGGCCACCGTCACCGGAGCGTTGATTTCACTGCTGATCAAAGGCGTCTTGATATGGGGCCTCATCAGGCTGGTGCGGAGCTTCGGACAGGGCCTCAGAGAGAGAAGTGAGCTGAAACCCAAACCTGAGAATCTCCTGTTGAGTCTTTGATCTCATGCCGTCGTGTATTTTTGTTCGCAGTGTTTACATCCAGCTAGAGGTTCCACCTCGGCTGGCCGCTGCAGGGAGGACCTCGCTGCGGCTTCTGCAACCGGGACGATAAAGCTCCGACTTTTACCCAGCATTAACTCTACCAAAACATTGGCCAAGCATTTTATTGACACACTTATTAACTCTAATGAGCTGTTTACCTAAATTTAGCTTCACCAGATGAAATATGGGCTTTTTGTACTTGCATTCATACCTTGCGTTGGAATCGGTCTGTGTGCTGTTTTCTAATCTAAATTGTTTTTAGTCTGATTGATTACGTTTTTTTAAAGTGCAGATAATCAGCACATAAACAGCCAAAGCTTTCTTTTTGGTTGGAAATCCTTTTGCCTATTTTTTTTAAATTTTAAGTCACTTTTACTAGTGACTAACCAGAACTCTGCTGGAGTTCTGTTTGCAAGTTTTCCACTTGTCTGCTCTGATCCTTAAGGGACCACAAAGAGATTTCTATTTGTCCCTTCACTGTAAGATGCACTGTAATATATAAGGTGGATGTTGGTATATTTTTTGTAAAGTGAGTAACCTTCCCCACTGGTGACGGTCTTTGATTTGCATTTGTTTTATGTACTACTTTTGCTCACTCGCAGATTTCCTAACATCACTCTGCACCTTGATGCACTCAATGTTTTTATATACTGGATTCTTAATAAAAACTCAAAACCAAAACCAGCGCTGCTCATTTATTTGTCTGTAAATGTTGCTCTAATTGATTAGAGCAACAGAGCTCAAGCTCCAAAAAACCGACGTCGGCACCGAGATTCAGTCCAAACAGTAAATATTTTTAATCCTCCCTCCTTTAATTACTCAGCAATTTTGATAAAAAGCAACTTGAACAATTAGGGCGCACTAGAAACATGTTCAGGCCGGAGCCGTTATAAAAATACAATTAATTGTGTTAAAATTTAAAGCCTGCGACAGACTGGCGACCTGCCCAGGGTGACCCCGACTCTCGCCTGGAACGTTAGCTGGAGATACCAGCACCTCCTGACCCCACTAAGGGACAAGGGTGTTAGAAAATAGATGGATGGAAAATTTAATGCAGAAAAACCTACATATTTAATTAATCAAAATTAAGGTGTTAAAGTCTTAAATAAGCCCACACAACTTGTTGCAGAAATCTCAAAACAAAAACCTGATGAGTTTTCATTCGCTATAATTTAGAATTAAAATGACCAGAAGAGAATAAACTGAACTATAATCATAACTTTAAAAATAATAACGAACAGGTTTGACTTTAATAATAGAGTACAAAAGCAAATAAGACACCAGGAGTAATTCATATATATATAAAACACAGAGACAACCATTCCTGCTTTCACTTTCTGTTTATTAAGGTGTTATGGGATAAAAAAAAAAAAAAAAGCTTATTGGACACATTTATCAAACTTGCCAATACAAAAGTTAGAGTTATAGACACTCGGTTACAAAAATGAAAAGCACTTTACGGAGAACAGTTGAGACCGACGCTGGCGACGAACCAGCGAGAATCTTTCCTATTAAAAGTCGGACAAACCGCGTTTGTCCTGGAATGCCTTTCTAACGGATCGTCAGGCGCTGGACTGTTCCACGCCGACAAGAGACGAACTTATCGCCGTATAAAAAGTAGCAAATAGATGTATTTTCAGTAATAATACACTGTAAATCTGTGAATAAACATTATCATACAAAACAACAGCTTATTAGCGTTTCTATTTATGTACAGGGTGAAGAGGAATGATTGATCTGCTGAGTTGATTTAAAAGCAACATCTGGACGGCCGGCAGGTCCCGACACAACTGCGACGTAGGCCACCTTGAAGAACGCGTGATGGCTGCACCGTGGTGAACGCAACACGTTTGTAACAATCCCTCAACATTCGCGCACAGACCATCACCGAGCCCACAGACATCGGTCTAAAAAAATATCGGTTTTAAAATGTTTGGCGGATGCTTAAAGGAGAAAATCTTTAAAACCAGACATCAGGAAGAAGTCGCTCGCAGCATCTTTGTGTCGGTAAACTATCTAAAACAGCCACGTGCTCAGTTCTGCAAACAGGAAATACAAACATGGCAAATGTTACATAAAACCCCCCCCACAAATTTGGTAACCTCAAAATATCACTTTATGCTGCTGACAGCAGTGTTTAAGGCACATTGTGCACAATTGGGCGCCTGGATTGAGCTAAAGCAACATGTAAGATCTCATTAGTTATTCTTAGTTAAACAAGAACTGGAGTTTTTCTACTCTAGTGTAGTTTGGTCTTTGCTTCAGTTAATTTCCTTTAAGAAAAAAAGAAAAGAAAGAAAAACATGCCTCCCTGAATATGGAAAAAGTTTCAGAGCAAACCAACAGCAGCAGTTCGGCGCCGCGCGGCTGTGCGTTTGGGTTCAACGCCAACCCAAGAGTTTTTGATGACACGTCCAGAATCACTGCTGTTTGAATTCCTGGAAACGCGACGGCCGACGAACGCAGCGGTCCTTCAGAACTCTTCGTCCTCTGAGCTGAGGTAGTTCTGCTTCTTCCTCACGTTCCAGTGTAAACACGTGGCCAGGCTCTCAAACCAGTCGTTCACCGGGTCTCGGAAGCAGATGGAGGGAACAGGGAAGCAGGAAGTGGTGATGGTGATACTGGAAATAGGGATGAAGGAAGAAAAACAACAAAAAAAAGGTTGGTCCAAATGAGAGCAGAATAAGGAAATGGTTATATTTTCAGTAAAAAGAACAAAGAAGTGGCCATTGATGTGAAGCTGGAATCCCCTATTGAGCAACACTGGGCATTTTATTGCAGCTTTTATAACAACCCGGAAGGTCATTTCATCTGAATGAGTTACATAAAGAGAGGGATTGAGTGTGACTCAAGCCAATTAAAGAGCCTGTGTGTTGAGTGTTGCCTTGTCCATTGTCAGTTCTCATTCATTTATACTCAAGCAACCATTTATGCTGACAGCGAGTCGCTCTGCATGCGGACCGACCTGTCTCCGTGGCAGATCTCCTGTCTCTTCCTGCCGTCGAACGACACCCAGGCCGTGTTCCTGGCATCGGGGGACAGCTTTATCTGAGAGGAAGAAACACGGGCACGACTTTTACTACAGACACATGGCGTCGAGTGTCAGGACCAGAAACTGGATGAAGATGATCATAACACAGCAAAAACACAAAATTACACAGGAGCATTTTGGATCAAGCTTCTCGTACGAATACCTGAAGGCACCTGAAACAATGCTAAGCTAGCTTACAAATGACAGTCCAGCAAAATGCAGGAGCTTGTTTTCAGTCAATAGTTAATACTGATGAAAATGAACTGGTCATAAGATGAACTGGTCATAAAATGAACTGGTCATAAAATGAACTGGTCATAAGTGGGATAATCTGTTGGCGGAATGAGACATTCTCATTCATCCCTTTGAATGCTTTCCTCTCAAATCCAATTGGATTCTATTTAGGAGAATCAAAGTAAAGAGGCTGAACATAAAATGTATGCAGCATGTTTCAGATTTTTAAATGCTCAAATTACTTCAGCAACATGATTTCAACTCACAACGATGCAAAATCCTGCAACCGTTCGTCACATAAAAGTCAAAATGCAGCTGTGACGCGATAAAATATGAAGACTATGTGAAGGGGTATTAATTATTTTTGCAAGGTATTTTATTCATTATAGTAATAATTCTGCCTCTCTGTATAAACTCTACACTTCTCTGCGTCCATTTCTGGCAAAACGTTATCTATTCATTCTCCTTCCCGTTTTATTTTTAAACTCCTACCATCTAAAAATAAAAAATAAAAACATCTGAATGTAGTTATTTTTAACCTCTTACAAAATACATCTTCTCCCAGAAAATTCCCCCACTTCCTCCCAACTTTGTTTTGTTTTTTTAAATGAGAACGCAGCTCCCTTTCCAGCCAGAGGAGGCGCTGTTGAATAAGTACCTGGAGCTCCACTCCGGCAGGCACCACGATGGGTCTGAAGGAGAGGGAGTGAGGGCAGATGGGGGTGATCATGATGGCCGGGACGTTGGGGTGGATCATGGAGGCTCCGGCGGCCACCGCGTACGCCGTGCTGCCCGTCGGCGTGGAAACGATCAGGCCTGAGGCGAAACGGAGACGCAAGGTGTTTCAAAGAAAACGAAGCGCACGATGCGGCTCAGTGGGATCCTTCACACGTTTCAGCTGAAAATAGTGTCTCTCTTCAGATGTAGGGAATTAAAATCAAAATGAACTGAATCAATGTTTCCTGCGACTCTGACTTGACCAGAACTTTTTTTTGTTTTACCGTTTTCCTTTTCAACAGTAACACAACTTCTAGTAAATATATTTCTACCGCTTTCAATGCGCAAAAAAAAACATAATTAAACGAACGACAGCGTCAGCTTCACGATCCGTCCACTCACCGTCTCCCTGCACCGTGGTGATCAGGTGTCCGTCCAGGTAGAGGTCCACGTTGGACAGGTAGGAGGACGGTCCTCTGTCCACCACCACCTCGTTAAGAACCTGAAACAAACAGACGGCGGCGGGGAAGAGAGAGAGGAAAGAGTCAACTCTGGAAAAACCCTGTCCATGTGAGCGGCTGACATGAAGTCACGCCCCGAGCCAGGATCACCTCTGCTGGCGGAGAGGACGCCGATACGCAGCTGGAGGGTCTGCTGGATGATGTCACATCCTGCTCACCGTGCTGACCAACAGCAGCCACAGCGTCCTGCAGGCAGGCGACTGAACCACCAGCTGCTTTGGCCTAATTACAGAGCATGAAATCACGTCACGTACCTGGTACTGCATGGCTTTGCGGCTGGCCTCCAGGTCCTTGTTGGTCAGGATGATGCCCTTCTCGTCCACCGTGTCCTTCTTCTCCCAGTTCTCTTTGAGGACGCGCACCTGCAGGCGGCTTCGCAGCACGATGGCGGCGTTTCCTGTGGCACAGGCACGCATGAGCAACGCATGACGCGGAGAAAAAATGCGGGCTGTCGGACGGGTTGGGGGAACATTCACTAACCTTCGATGATCTGGGTGACCTGAGTCTGATACGTATCGAACTGGAACGGCGTCAGGAAGCCCAGCGAGCCCAGGTGGAAGGCCGTGACGGGGGGGACGCTCTCCTGCAAGATACACACGCATTAGATTATGCAGCAAGCGGGAAATATAGACACTGTGGGGTTTTCTTTAGTGATCTTTTCTCGGCGGGTACCTGGAAAAGCGAAGACGCGTAGAGCAAGGTTCCATCTCCACCGAGACAGATGATGAAGTCCACACGATTGGAGATATCGTCCAGATCTGACAGATACAAACATCAGTAAGCATATTCAGTTCGTCTTCATGATGTACATCGTTATTAGGGCTGAAACGATCAATTGTACTAATAGTGATTAATCAATTAATGAAAGCATCGTCAACCAGTTATTGGAAAACATTAACTACAAAAAAATAAGGCAATTTTGCTGAAAGAACGAAGAGCAGAAATTAAGTCAAAACTGCACAATTTTGACTCATATATACATATAAATTTTTTTATTGCATTTTAGGCCAATTTTTTTTCTGAAAAAGGAATTGAATTATGTTTGTTTGCATATTTTAAGCTTGCATAATGTATTTCTAACAGTGCTGAATGTGACCATTTCTTTTAACCGACTCTTCAATTAATCATCAGAAAACGGGGGAAAAAGGCGACCGATTCATCGATTACTAAACCGATGGTTAATGGGAGTGATCTGAGTCAGTACCTTCTCTGAAAGTGCAAAATTTCTTAATGACGGCGGAGAAGACTTCGTCGCCTGAAATGGCCGGATCGTCCAGGACCTTCTTCTCCACGTAAACGATCAGGTTCTTCACCTGCGGCGGTGCAGAAACAACAGGCGCGTGACGCGCCACGCAGGAGGAAGCGGCGTGAAAAGGACAGGACGGTTGCGTCCGTTACCTCGGTAGGAACGTGCAGAGCTCCTTGAAAGGCTGCAGCAGGCTGGCGTCTCGGATCTTCTTGATAACAAGGACACTTTTAGGAGGCTTGTTCCACGTCAGTCTCTGGCTGGCGGGATCCTGAATGTGCCTGAAGGAGACAAAATGAAACTTCAGGACGATCAAACACCCATCGCATGATACAAGAGCTGTTAGCTAACAAAAGCTGCATCCTCCCTGCCCATCATGACCAGGACTGATTAGCATCTATCCAATTAGACACATCGGATTACAGTCTAGCTTTGTTGTTCTGCAGCGCCTCACCTCTTCTCACCCCTAAAAGGGGAGCCGAACGTCCCCAACAATCGCAACAACAGACCAGGAAAGCTTCTCTGGAGAAAGGAGAAGTGCGTTCAGATGAGAAACGGGGTCACAGGAGTTCATTCTTGGAAGAATGATTACATAAATACGACTGAACCGATTTAATAACGTCTAAAAATACTCGGAATCAAGAGCAGAATGTGGAAAGCGCCAAAGGGAATCCCAGAGTTTCTGCTTCTGCTGGTTAGCTTCATTAGCTTCGGATGCCGATAGAACAGCAGGCCGCCTTTACTTCCAGCAGAATGGCTCGTCTGTGTCTTTCCTTATGCAATGATGACATCTTTCCCTCAACCAAACGAGTGTCTGATCGCTTATAAAAGTGGGAGCGCGACAAATCGAGGCCGTCAGGAGGTTTTTATGCAGTTTGCAGAAGCTGCCCCTCTCCCACTTGTTGCTGTGAACTGCAACATGTTCCCTCTCCTATGACGACTGTCCAGTCAAATCAGTTTAGGAAATATTCTGTTAGTGGCACATTTAATTTTTAGAAGTCCAAATGTAGAAAACTTGAACATCTTGTTGTTCCACTTCAGCGCCGCTCTTTAAACGCTTTGTCTTTGTCTTTTAGAGAAAAGTGATTACATAACGGTAAATATTTGTTAGATGTTTTTTAAATGCTGACTGATAAATGAACCACAACAGTAGATACACAAACTGGAAATGCAGGCAGGTTGATGTGACATCATCTAGGCATGAACAAATATCAATCCCCATCATCATCATGCATTAAATCTTCAGAAACAAAAAGAGGAGGATGGATCAAATGGAGATCTCTGACTTCATCTGGGTGAATCATCCGATAGTCACATTTCAAGTTCCTCTTTTTTTAAATTTTTTCTTTAAAACCAAACCCCCCGCACCCTCACAATGCAACACAACCAAACACAAAACCTGGTAACCTTCAAAAAGGCCGAGCTGCGACGTTGTAAACAGAAACTAACCCAGAAATCTCCCCCGCCTCTGATGAAACTGACCAGAACAGCTTCCCTGTGAACCGGAGGAGACAAAGCGCTGCGGGGGTGACCCTCTGATCTATTCAGGACCAGCTCCTCGTCTGACCACCTCAAAGTGTCCACGCCCCCACCTTCCTCTTCCATTTAGCCGGTTTGTGTCCAAACCACATCCCGCCTCTGGTAGCACACACCCTGCGAGCAGCGGCTACCTGCGTTCATCGCTGCACTTCTAGGAACCTGTTCTTCTCAGCCCTGAACTGATGATTTACAGCCAGGTTTGGTTATGATTGACCCCTCTTGACAGATTCCTCTTTGGGAGAAAAGAAGAAAAAGTGAATTTCTCACCATTTCCAGACTTTGTTCTCGCTGTGGCTCCCCTGTGTCTCCTCTATTACACACTGATTGAACTTCATGACTCTTAAAAAAAAACAACAACAAAAACTGCACTGCTTCAGGTGGACTCAGCTGGAAAACAAGGTTCTTTCCTCATGGTGCCTCTCAGAACAGCGCATCCCGTCTCAAACAACTACACATTTTGAAGCTGCCACAAAATAAATAAATAGATAATATGCTGCAAGTTGAGAAGCAGTGGTCAGGCCTCCCAGGGATCAGCTGAGAAAGTCCAGGAGCTGCAGCACTGAGACTGTAATTGTCCCCGACAGAACTTAGCACTAAAACCTTCTCTGCAGCTCTGCTCCTCTTAAGGCCTCTCTGCAGGCGAGGCCCCGCCCACACAGCCGCTCTGGCCCCGCCCACTCCACTCCCCGAGTCGGACAGGTGTGACTCACTGAGCAGCACAACCTCAGCTGCCAGTAAAGGCGGCACATTTACATCAACGCCAAAGTATTTTCACCTGCATGACCTGATTCTGCGTCCAGTTCCAGAGACAGGAAGCGACAAAACTGGTCTGAGGCAACAGTGTCGCTGCGTTTCAATGGAAATTTACAGGATGCAGTAACGCTTCATCATCTGCTGTTACAGTAAGGAACCTAAAAATATGTTTTAGTGATAAATGCAGACCTGCAGGGCAAACTCCGCATCGTGCAGCAGCGTCTTCTCTGCAGACATCACTGCAGCCAGGAGTTTTATATGCAGCTAAGTTTTATGTTAACCTCACGAGAGGAAGCTGATAATGTTACTTTTTACAATCATAAGAAGGATTCTCAGCATCCTAAATGAAATAATAAAAAGGCAAAAGAAGGATAGCAGGGTATAAACAGTTCAGATAGTGACGTATGTTTTTCCAGAGCATCATCAGAAAATCTGAATTTCATCAACCAGAAACATGTTAGAGAAGTGAGAGCCGCAAAGACAGACTGCTGCCTTATTTGGGTGGATCATTGTGTCGCAATAAGAAATTAATCGCATGATAAGAGAAATCGAGCTTCATAACTTCCATTCTGATGACTAATATTTTTCAAAGGGCAATTTTATTAACAGAGACTTCATAATCCATTTGATGTACTGCTTTGAGTGTGGAGCGTTCTGAATAAAATTAAAGCTTACTGTCGTTTGCATTATTGTCCCATTATCAACATGTTACCTCAAAATGGCCTCAAAACAACAACACTGTCGTTTTTTCGTGACCTTCGCAACTTCTGGGACAATTTATTGACCAGGAACAGGCGTAATGGTGCATTTAAGGGCATCGGAGTTTAAAAAAGTTAAATCACAAAGCTTCTCACTACAGTACAGAGTTTCATCTCTAAATGTTTCCATCAGGTGAGTTAACACGTGAAATATTTATAAGTTCCTGTATGTGGTGCCTGTGCTGATGGTGCATGGAAGTATTTCTGGCGTCGGATGGCTGAGTAAGGAACTGGATCCTCTCATGTCCTGAATCCAGGAGGAGTGTGACTAAAACGGGAGGAGACTCTGAAGGGTGCAACCTGAACTACAAATAATGGAATGCCACCTTTTCACTTTTCTGTATAGACTGACGCAAGCAGCCGATCTGGAAGCCGTCGATGTGCGGCTGCAGCTACACGACTTGGCGACGTCTTGGTCGTCGTTCGCCTGCAGTCTAAACACAGTGATAATAGTCAACGTACTGGAAGGCTTTTTAAACAAGTCGGCGGTGACTTGTTGTGTCTCTGGTTTCACGGCCGTGTGTTACAGGCTCAGTTCTCACTGATTAAAAGCTGAAGAGTAAATAGTTTCACGATGAAAAGTTACGGTTTGTCTGTCCCTTTTTTCTTGATCCTGTTGGCAGGAATCAGGAGGAGTTCAGTAATTAGCAAACACAAAGCATCTGTTGAGAACCGCCTCTTCTTCTAGCCAGCTAAACCTCCTGATATTTTAGTTGATGAAATTTATTTAGTCGTAGAGCCTCTTCCATCTTCAGGGACAGTCATTTGATTTCACGTGGAAACGGTATGTACTATGGAACTGAAATCAGGTTACATTATTTTGGGAATTTGAAACAACAATGGGTCTATTTCATCATCAGTTTCTTGTCACCATTTTTTTTAAGAGTGAAAACCTTCCTCCTCTTTGGGATTTGATGCTCTGGAAATAGATGAAATGAAGCTGAAGTGACGTCTCACATCAGATCATCTGCGCCAACGTTTCTTTAGAACTGAACATCTCATCTGTCTGCAGCGACGTAAAGACGACCTCTATGCCGAGATCTTTTCTAAGAAATGACAAAAGGAAATCAGGTGGAAAGGCGTGGAGGTGATCAATACAGTAAGGGAACTTTACTCGGTTTAAATTCCTCAATTAAAAGATGGTTCAGGTTAGCGATAAAAGAAATAATAAGCATTCTGCAAAAAAAAAAAAAAGTGGATTTTGGTGTGATTTGTACAAGAATCAGAGAAATGCCGACCGAAATTAACATTCAAAAAATAAAAATTAAATTCGCCTCCTCAACCTCACCCGACATGACGAAGTCGTCAGCATAAACACTTCACCTTTGTCTTCCAAGTCTAATCATCTTTCCAGTGATAATTGCCCCGACTGGCATTCCCAAAACTGTTTCCACCCGGCCATTGTCTGAGACAAAGATAGCCTGGTTTAGCTACTTTTAACCCGTCGAACGGCTTTAAGGACGCTAATCCTGCAGACACAGCGAGCAGGAAACAAACAGCAAACGGAGGCTTACGTGATGGAGGGTGTCAGTAGGTCATCGTTTAGTCCAGGCTCTGACTAATCAACAGAAAAAGAAAGGCTGGGAGTCTTTCATAACAACAAGAGGACTTAAAACAATATGCCTACCACAATTAATGATCTGTGTGGCTCAGTTTGGGACATTAATGAGACGCAGTAGCACAAAAGCAACCGAGTGTTTCAAAATTGCATAGGCGTTTGCGTTACATAATAAAAACAGGAGATGTTTGCAAGGTTTGGTCCATGTTGTTGTGTGCAAATGACGGTAAAAAAGTGTTTTAAGAAGGAATGTGCCTACAAGTGACCTATATGTTTAGCTTGCTTAAAGCTGTTCTAGCCTGGTTACTGCCTTCCTATGCAATTCTTATCGATTCTAATCTCTCTCCACTTCTCCTTCTCTGATTTCTCCCATTTACATGGATTCCTCTGGTAGGATGTCCATCCATCCATTTTCTATGCTCCCTTTTTCCCTTAGTGGGGTCGGGAGGTACTGGTGCCTATCCCCAGCTAACGTTCCAGGTGAGAGGCAGGGTCACCCTGGACAGGTCAGCAGTCTGTCACAGGTCACAGAGACAGACAGGACAAACAACCATGCACACACACACTCACACCTAGGGACAATTTGGAGAGACCAATTAACCTGACAGTCATGTTTTTGGACTGTGGGAGGAAGCCGGAGTACCCGGAGAGAACCCACGCATGCACAGGGGAGAACATGCAAACTCCATGCAGAAAGATTGGGGCCGGGAATCGAACCCAGAACCTTCTTGCTGCAAGGCAACAGCTCTACCAACGGCACCACTGTGCAGCCATCTGGTAGGATGTAAACAGGGGTAATCAGTGAAGAGAAGGAGAAGTTGTAGATGATTTTCTGTGCTGCTTTAGAATTGTAGTCTGCCTGTAGGTTTGGCAATGGAGGAAGTGGACAAAGCGATCCAGGTGGTCACACTTCCAAATATTGTTGCGGCATTTCTCTCTTAGCAGTGGAGTTTTGGTTATTTACACCGCAGGCAATTTCCAGTAAGTTTGTTAGCATTGACACATTGCAGATATCACAGGTAAATGATAGTGATTGGGTAAAACATACAAGTTCAATAAAGTCCACTCCTCCAGGAAGCAATCATTTCTCAGCTTTAACCAGTGACTGGTTAAAAAAACACAATAATTGCTCTTCTGGGGCAGCAAGGCAGCTATAAACAAAGTCTTCAATGAAGTCAACCTCAACAATCTGTTGATCTGTTTGACGATCAACAGATTTTTTTTTTTGCCTTTTCTCTCTGCTTGCATAACTACAGAGATAAATTCCAGCAGTGCCACAAAATCAGACTAAGACGATCATATCTGGGCATCGACAGGTAAAGTCGTAAGAATTTATCTCTTGGCTACGTGACTACTAACAGTTCTTAAAGAGAAATCAGAATCGACCAAAATCAGCAATGCCAGAGATCAGAAACTGGCCACAAAGGTCCGATGCAGGCACCTCTGAAAGAAAAACAACCACATTTCAGCTGCTGAAACACACCCTGAAAATCACCATCGGCTCGTTATGCTCGGTCACTCGCGCAGATGCACTATCAAACCATTTGATCTGTTTTTGCAGATTGTTTGAGAGACTTCGAGCAGAACCAAGAACAGCAACCTCAATGCATTGCATAGCTGAGATTCTTTTTTCCATTAACCTACATAAGGAATTCACTTCAGTCACGCGACAGTGACACACTTTTGGTCTCGGCTCTGTGCGTTCAGACTCACCACAACGTCAGATGACCAATGAGACCTTCTCAGAAATAACTGAGCATTAAAATACTAAGGTAGAGGTAGTACTCCTGTGATCAGCAGATCAAAAGCTGCACACACACTTTGAATCACATTGGGACTCATCATCTCTCAGTCACAGTTAACTTTTATTTTGCTTTACCAATCAAAACAAAGTAGTAATGTATTTTTTTTAACTTCAGTACATGTTCTGAAGTAAAAATGCAGAGATACATCATGCAAGATATGCCTGTTGAACATCACTTACATTTCAATCGAACCTGATCTATGGGTAGATCTGACAACAGCAGGCATTGCTGGGTGTGACTTCAGAGAGGTTAAATAATAAAGAGCCTCCAGAGTCAGCCAAATCACGGTAAGCCCACATAGCAAGGCTCTGACTGTGCATTTAAAGAACAAATGTTTCTTTGTCCAACTACAAAAGAAACATTCACTGCCTGATTCTTTGCATGAAATTTGCAAAGAACCATTTAAGGTTTTTCACCTTTTTGGTTCACAATTACTTCACAAGTTACACAACAGGATATGGAGACACTTGAGTGAAAGAGTTGTGAGGTTAGCAGCTTCTAGAAAAACACATTTGAGCAGAAATAGTCCAGGATGAAAACATTTGATTTACACTAAATGTTCAGTACAGACTTAGATTTTCCCCTTTTGGAAACAAATAATAAAGTGTGAAATGTGTTTTTGCAGATGGAGGAAAAGAATTGTTTCTTTATTGGATGTTGCATGCAGATATCCGCCTTCTGGTCAATTTGCACGTGGTGTTCTAGATGTTTCTGCAAGATAAAAATTACCGCTCTGACAATAAAAAACTTAAATATATGAAAACTATGTGCTTTTTTTCTTTTACAGATTGCTTATGTGCATGTCTTTAAAGCACAAAGCGTGTGTGTGGGAACCGTGTGTGCGCGCGGTGTCACCTGTGTGAGTTGTCTGCAGGTACTGCAGCTCCTCCCACATCCCAAAAACAAGCGTGTTAGTCTGACTCCTGATTGCTGCCGTGAATTCTAACGCTGTTAACCTTCTCTCTTATTTTCACAATATTGTGTTATAATTTCAGTTTTTAAGGGGAAACTGTAAGTGCAGAAGAACAACGCAGTACTTTGTGATTAACATGGAAGGAGCACTAGACATGAGGCGTCTGCTGAAATATTTCAACAACAGATAAGAGTGCGTGCATGAAAAGAAGAAAAGTTCACATTGTCTTCACATTATTATCATTAAAGATGATGTTCTAATCTGTAACCACTTCAGTGTTTTCACAGGCAATTACAAGTTTCCAATGGATGTAGCCTAATTGCTAACATCTTATTAGCAAATGATTAACTTATTAGCATTGTAAATTCCAATCACATACTACTTTGTTATTTAATCACCTGATGAATACTTAATGAATCACTTCAAAACATGTCGTTCAACAAGTAGAGACGCTTACGTGAATTATTGTAATTTATTCTGAGTACAAAAACACTGCCTTTATCTCACTAGAAAGCCAAGTAAGTAAGAACAACATAAATAGCGTGTTCTTCAATAATAATGTTTTTGTTTTTGTTCCCTAGCGACTAACCCCACTGTAATCCTTATGAACCATCTAATTCCTAAGAATTAGGTGGTTCTAATTCTTATGAATTAGCACCATAAGAATGCTAAAAAAGCACTGCAGTCAGCTGCGTGCGCTAAGCGTACGCAGCTACATGCTAATGGTAACTCTATTGCTACATCACTTCACTGCCTCGTCTTTCAGGGAGGAGCCCAGGAAAAATCTGCCTTCAGAATAAGAGCCGTATCTTCTTAGGTGCTCAAAAGTGTCGTTTGCACTCCCACCAAATTATTCATGTTAGCCAGGTGGAGGCTTCGTGCAACCAGAGCCCGCCTGTATCACAGTGGCTATTCCATATTAAACTAGTTGCTAAGAGATAAAAAAATAAAATAAAATAAAAAAAGATTTTTTGTCCAACTTACATCACAGCATGTGGGTTCTGGAGCATGCATGCCTTCGGGCCAAACGTGGTGACAGGACTCGGTCCATGAAGCGACTGAGTCCTCCTGGAAAAGAGGAATAAACATCCAGGTCGAGAACGTTGATTTTGTAATTTGATAACAGGATAACCTGACCTCTAGATATCACACAATTTTCTCCATGATCAGCCCATCCCAAAGTCTCCCAAATTCGTCCGGTTCACGTTTCAAATAAATTATTTCGTCTTGGGACTTCTTGAAATTCCTTGAGCTGCACATATTTACAAACTTGACTCTTTATGTCCATCGTCAGGTGGAGACTCCTGCACTTACTCTGTAGCAATAAACCCTCAGGCCAAATCTGTGGTCAGCAGCAGTTAATTTGGCGCCTGTGCTGAGTCATATGTGGAGTGAGGAGTCATGTAACACTTAGAAATAAACACATTCATCTCTCGTAGCTGCAGCACAAAAAACAGAAGTCAATATTTAATGATCACAAACACTTTTTCAAAACAACAACCAGAAAAAGTTGTGGTTTGCTGCAAAGCAGGTTTCTTAAAAGGGAGAAATCAATCTTATGACACGTTGTGTCACTTTACTGAGTCAACAAACTCTCCTACTCTGATTCACTGAGCTTAAATTCAGCTGCTTCAAGCTACTTTTATTTCTATTTGATTGAGATCACTGAAATTAATTAATCTATTACTGGAAAATGATGCTTTAAATCAGTTATTGTAGCAAAATTTGAATTTAAACTAATTTTAAAAGACCATTGTTGCCATTAAAGTCTCCAACAACACAGGTAAAAAACGTAACTAGATTTGTCAGTTGTTGGTTTTTTGATTAAATGTCGTTAGAGATGTCGGAAAAAATGAAGCTTTAAATGACCATTTATAATGAAATTTGCTCTCCTGAGCTGGATACACTTATTTTAAAAAGCATGCATCATTCATCCAGAAATAAGGATCCCGCAGGATGATTAACACAGGGACTTTTTTTTTTTAAACACTTTTAAATGAAAGGCGGCTCTGATGCAAGTTAATTTTTGTAACTCCTGCAACCACTTGAGAAAAAAAGGGAATAAATGTAAATTACTGCATCACGTTCAGCATATAAATAAAGGAAAAGGGGATTTCTGACACTCAAAAGACATGTTTCACAACAAACCTGTGTGGGTAGAAAAAAAGAAGACAATAATGTTGCCTTTGTGGGAGATGTTCACTCTTTTTTTTTTTTACTGATTTCCTCATCTCGCAAACTGGCCACATCGACGAGGAACAAACACGTACAGCCTCCTAACGCTTTCCCTTCATCAGGCTGTTTCAAAGAAGGCTGCAGGATCTGTCCACACACGGGCTGATTTCTCAAGTGTTGAGAGTTTGTGCAACAAAGTTGTTGTGGAAACATTTCTAATGCAAGCCGCTAAAAACAGAAGTTGCTCTGAAGCTTCACCAATCGGGGGATGGTTGCTGCAGCATGGCAACACAGAGGACCTCAGAACTCAAACAGACTGACAAGGAGACCTGGCTGTGTTACAAGCTCTCCCTCTGCTGGTGACTGTGTGTCATGTCCTCTTGTTTTTATTCCTCTGGTCAAATCTGATTACAGGGGCAGATAGAGAGGGCAACAGGAAACCTGGCTCAATTTTCACTGCAGTCCTCCTCTTCCTTTTGCTCCTTGGGGATTTTTGGGAGCCTTTCTGGGGTTTTTTTCCTGCCGTTTTATTTATCCACTTTTGATGCCTGTTACTATGGTTACAGGGAGGATACCAGACTCTACAGACCATTTTTGTTGCGACTTGTCTCGTCTCCTTTTGTTGATTTTGGCCAGCTAACCAGTTTTGGTTGTTTAGCAAGGTTAGTTCACGTTTTTATTTAAAGAAAAAAACATAACGGCAGGAATTTTGTCGAGAAAAATAACTGTGACCAAACCTCAAAATCCTGAAAACATTCACAAACTGACAAAAACATGTCTGGGTGATGAAGGAAGAGGGGGCAGGGGGAGGGAAATAAGTACATTCAGCCTTGTTAATGAAAAATAAATGCATCATTTCCAGGCACATGGCGGTATTTAAAAGCATGGATTTAAATATGAAACATGACATGAGGGAATAACATTGTGATATGATGTAAAGCTAAAAACATAATGCCGCTCTTTTAAAGGCAATGACATCACAAGAGACGAGAATCAATCTGATCAGCTGGCTTTAGCAAACATAACGGCAGATGAGCAAATCTTTTCATATCTAGACAGTTGCAGGAGTTATGATGGATGATGCTGTAGAAACTGAAGCAAATCCGTTTGCGGTTTTTTTTCATCAGACGAGTTTTCATGAACTTGTGGAACAAGTACATCCTGTTTTCTGCCTGCGTAACTTTAAATAGATGCCGCTAAAGGGCGAAATAACCTGCACTAGGCCTGTATAGGTCTGCTGCACTAACAGGTTGGTAGCTCCACTTGTTTTTCTGCTAAACATTCATTGATGTTTAGCAGAAAAGCAACCTTGGAGTCTTGATTTTTGGCTGCTTTCCCCAACCATTGGAAGGCTTCTGGCTTTGACTAGTGAAAAGAGCTTGTAACAAGAAAGACAAAGTGTGCGAGAAAAGGCTCCATCATGCTGTGATGTGTAATGGGCACCTGGTTCCCACTGACCTGTGTTCTGAGTAAGTGGCTGAGGAGGTGCTCAGGCTGCGAGCCTTCATGCGTTGAGCAGAGCGGCGACCTGTGATTGGTGCTCCCTCACAGGTGGAGCAGCAGAAGGTGGGGGCCTCCATTAGCACCTCTGATCCACCGTCCATGTCTGATTGCCAGGCTGCAAGTGAACTGACAAGTCAACACTGTTGAGCCATTGTGCAAGAATAGTTACAAAACAACGGTGTCCTGTGTGATCTGACTGTTATGCATGGGAGGAACCAACAGTTATGGGACTGCAGGTTTGTTTCAGAACTCCTCAGAGGGGAAAGATACAACTTGCACAACCTAGACTGGGGTAACACATAAACAATGCAACACTTCTTCATGCATGCTGTTACAACTCTTGCTGCTTTAAAAATATCTTTTGCGTTTCACGAAAACCTCCAGAGGATACAGAGCAGCTTCGGGTGAAAAGTTCAACCTGCTCAGCAACTTGTTTATATATATTTATAATGTTCGGTGTTTCTCCATGATGCTGTAAGTTAGCAGACCACATTTTCACAGTTATGTAAGCTTTAGCATAAGCTAAAAGCTTATTATTGCTATTATTGGCAGCCAGTCAAGCTTTTTTTTATAAGCAAAGTACGACTTTTAAAAAAAGTCTAAAAATGCAGCGTTTGCAGCGAAGCGAGATTCAGCAAAGGCTGAGAAAGTGTGAAAGAACCGGAGGGCAAAATATTCCGGCTGAAGCAGCTAAACTAGTGAGTTAGCGAGCTAAGCTCCCGGTTAGCCGTAGAAAAAACAGCGACACGCTGTTTCTGACTTCAAACTTTACCTTTCAGGAGAAAACCTTACAGCAGGATAACCCGGCCGAAGCTCAGAAAACTGCCGGAGGATTACAGGATAAGATTACAGCGTTTCACCATCTCCGTTCACTGGAGAGCTGTCAACAGTCAGATCACCGCTTCCTGATCTCGGCTGACCAATCAGGCGCTCTAAAACTGGTGACGTCAAATAGCAAGTTCCTCACCTTGTCCAGATAAAGAAATAAAACGGTATTAGCACGAAAAGAAGAAATAATACTGCTTTTAAAAAGTCGCAAACAATAGAAATGCAGTGTATCCTCACTATTAATAAAATAGTGAAAATAAATAAATAAAAAAGGCACAACAAAGGTCATTATAATTACAGATGGGAGAAAAAAGTTAAAAGAACGGACAAATGATCTTTTTCAGCATATGTTCAACTTAGAGGTGGGTAATAACTAATTACATTTACTCAGTTATATTTATTTGAGTGAAAGTTTTGGGGAAATGTACTTTTAGTAGTTTTATTGCACCATACTTTTTCTTTTATTTGAGTAATTATGACGTTTTGCTTTGTATCCAAATAAAATCTCTAGGTACTCCCACCACTGTGAGGAACTTCATTTAGTGAAGAACAAACAGGTTTTAGCAAAGATTCAGACTCACACTTACAGTTTATAATAAACTTACACGTCATACACAAGCTCTGTTCTTGGAGATCAAGTGAAGATAAATACTGGATGTACTTTACCCTATTTTAACATTAACTACTGGAAGTATTAATTTTTTATTCATAAAATTATTTGGAAAACTGCTTCTCCAGCTTGAATTTGTTTCCTTATAATCCAATATTTATTTGTATTTATCTTTTTATTTATTCATTTTTTAAAAGTCCTGAATATGCACATAACCTTATGTTTTAAAATGATTTGATTTTACATATGAAATCATTTTAAATATTAAATTAGACATTATGATCAATTACTCAAGTAGCTTTTTTTATGAAATGCATTTTTTCCATCATTGCTTTCTTTGACCACTACTTTTTGCTTTTTGAAACAGCGTTACCCTTATTTGACAAGGAAAAACTATTTTACTAAACAAAAAGAGAAAGTTAGGGTAGGATAATTTTATTTCTGGTCAAGCTTAGATTCAATTTCAGCTTTATTCCAAATTAGAGGACATTAATTCTTAGCCCTAAAATTACACACACACAGTAATCCATAACTGTGAAATTTTATTCAGAGTTCTTTTAAAAGAATCGACATAATACATTTAAATATTCAGTCTTTGTCATGCTCTCAAAAGTGAGCTAGGTATCTCCTGATTTAATTAGTATATCCATGTAATTGAATAGAATTTGAAAAAGCACTGAGACAACACGCACAACCCAAATAATGCAGCCGAGAGGAATTGTCTGCAGATCTTCAGAGTCCAGATTGTGTCCAAATGCAAATCTGAGGAAGGATACTTAAACCTTTAGCAGCATCCTGAAAAACACTGTGGACTCTGAAAATGGAAGAAGTTTGGAACAACTTGGCTTTCCCTCTGTGACGTACCCACCATGTCATCCTGTTTTTTAATCAGTGGTCAGGCTGTTGAAGGTTGAACAACATTACCTGTATTATCAACAGCTGCTTGACCTTTGAGGATAATACGTCAACAAAGATAACAAAGGAGCGGCTTCAATATCAGTCTCTTATCGTTTTTGAGTGACTCAGCCAGAGCCTGCGCTAAGATTCAACTAAACATCCATGGAAAACCTAAGAGTGACTGGATACTGATGGACCAACCTGACCCACGTCAGGAGAATATGTACAGAAGAACTGAAGACCGTAACATGTGGGAAAATACTCTTTAGATCATCCAAAGCATCATGTGCCAATGACTCATAAGACTCATCCATATACCTGTACCTAAACTCTACACCTGCTTATTCATGCAGCAGGGCTGGTGCCTGGCCCCAGCAGTCACTGGGTGAGAGGTAGGTGTACATGCAACAACGTGTCTTCATTTACAAAGCTAAAGCATAAAAATAGACAATCATGCATTCTGTGTTGTGTGCAACTGATGAAATGTACTCTTTATATTCAGTAAAATTTAGGGAATGTTCTTTAAAGACTAGAAAAAAAAGCATTTCCTGGGAAAATTCAATGTGAAAGCTGAACATTTATATGATGAAATTTACAGTAGCAATTTTGGTGATATGTCATACTGTATATCAAATATAGCAAATATGATAAAAACAGTCAGTTGATCTTCTTAAATAGAAAGACTGTCATAAAGAGTCAAAGAGGGCAGAGAGAGAAGAACACCAAACAGAGCTACTTCTTTATTTTTTTTAGATAGTAGGCAAATAAAATTAGTGCCATACCGCCACCGATTGGTAGCGCGTGGACCAGAATGTTTTCAGCTCCGTTTCTCAGTTTCCTGCAGCTTTTAGTTGAGTCTCTGCTTCAACACACCTAGTGTAAAAACTTAGGTCATTATCATGACTCTGGAAATCCATGCTGCTTACTGAAGAAGCCATTCAGAGATTTTGGGTCGCATCTAAAACCTGTACATCACCTGAACCTGAGGACTGGATTTCAGAACCGTTGCCCCAGACTAAAAACATTTTCATAACTCCATAACATGTTTCTCCATTTAGGTCAGTAAGTGTGTTCTTTTATACAATTTTAGTGCTGCATACAATGCTTGTCCAGTAGGGGGCAGCAAAAACAAACAAAAAACCCCCCCAGCTCTCTCCACATGAATTGATGGAAACATTAAAAATATGCTTGTTGGAGCATCTCTGACCTGGCAGTTTTCTGAGTGAGTTATTATCAGTCAAATACCTGGAAACCAATAAATAATCTCATAATAGCGATATGAAATTAGAGGAGCACTGATATGAGCCGATGTTCAGGAGAAATTAAGAAAAGAAAAACCGCACAGATGAGCCAGGCTGATTCAACAGTGGATAAGAAATAGTTTTATTTGACTTAAACATAATTACAAGGAAACCAAACAGTCTGCAACATTCTAGCTTCAGTGGGAATCGCTAAGTGAATCACACTCAACACAGTAGGTCATCTCAAACTGCTTTTTATTACATCTTAAATAACAGTACATTTTAATATAGTTTCTATCTTGCATCCAGCTTTCGGTTGTACACTGACTGACTTTAAAATTAAATACAAAAGGTGAAAGGGAGGGGCGGTGGGGTAGGGGTGCAGAGCTCTACAGTTATTTGATGGAGAAAGAGAAAAGGAAAAAGGAATTTAATTAATTTTTAATATTTTTTATTTGTTTTATTTTTTGCCAACTCCAGGCCTAACGCACAATTACAGCACATTTTTTTTTGTACAGAATGTCGCAGAGAAAAAAAAAAGAAAAAAAGAAAACAGATCGGAAAATAAAGTTACTACTGCTAAAGAAAAAGCGTATTGTTTACAAGGAGAAGGGAACAACAGAAAGTTCTGCCATTCAAATGCTGCAAGATTTTTTTTCCTCTCATTTTCTATAGAAGGTCAAAACAAAAAAACAAAAAAAGTTATAAAATGTTTCTGTAAATGGAATTTTGTTTTGCTACAGAAGGAATGAAAAATTTATTTGTTCCGTTTGGACTGTACGTGTTTAGGTGAATGAATGCATATGTGTGTGCATGCATGTGTGTGTGTGTGTACATTTTAAGCATTTATGGTACTTCTAAAATTTGTGGAATCCCTCCCAAGAATGGACCGAGTAACCGTTTATGTTGCAGGGCTTGCTTCTCGAGTGCATAGCTTTGACATTTCAGTTGAATGCACAGAGTAGCAAAAAACCAAAACAAAACAAAAAAAAAAATAGAAAGAAAAATATAAATACCATTGTATTGATATATTCAACAGGTTATTTTCTTAAAGAAAAACATCAAAAGGACTTAATTCCATATGCACCGTTTAAGCAATTCTACAGCATGCGATTCTAAGAGATAACCCACCCATGGCAGACAACCAAAATCTTTTTTTTTCTCGTTTTTAACTTAAAAAGTTTCAATATCATTATTTTCAAACATTGATTTATACAACATGTCATTCACAGAGTAGTAACTGCATTTCCAAGCACGGAATGGGCACCTCTGCTCAAAAGAAACGTCCGGATTGCAACCAGGCTTAAAAGTGGAGGACGTCCCTACACAACCGAATCACATCACCGGTCCCGACCACGGGCAACACGAACCAGGGAGAACTAAACTAAAAGAGGAGGGGAAAGAAAGGAAAGAAAGAAAAAAAAAGAAAAAAAAAGAAGGGGGGTTGGAGGGACAGGGTGTATTATGATCTGATGGGTTAATCTTCATTTAATTATTCTACACTGTTGCCAGACAGAAAGGTGTAAGAATGGTTAAAATGTTTTGTTTTTTTGTCTTTTTTTTTTCCTTTTTATTACATTTTAAAAACAAGCTTTCATTATCATAAACAGCATGTGCTTGGTTAGTTAACTTTTTTTTTCCTTTAGACATTATCCTATATATGCAACGTTTAATTTTTGTGCAAACAAAGATCGGTGGACTACACTGGAAAAAAAGAGAGAGGAAAAAAAAAGAGAAAAAAAACATTAAAGTATCATGGAGCTAAATATACAGAAGGGTGAGATGTTGCTTGAGGACTCCCTGTTGAAGCTGAATTCTCTCACTTTTTGTTCTCCAGGTGGGTAAAGCTGGACTTAACGATGGCGCCGTCTGGAGGTCGGTTTGCTTCTCCGCCTAAGAACAACATTCTCTAAAAAACGTGTAAAGACTAGGAAATAAAACAAAGCTTTGATCCTCGTTTTAAACATTAAACTGAGTTCGCTGATCTACCTCTCTTCAAGAAAGAAAAAAGAAAAAAAAAAGAAAGTATAATAATGAACAGAGGAACAAAAATAAAACATGGTCAAAAAAAAAAAAGCTATGAAGAGTTAGATCACTGTCGTGTAATAACCTTCACTCAGAGCTGTGCATAATGAGGATGCAGGACACGTTTGACGTGAGGTGGAGCAGTGGACGGGGTTTTCCGGATTTCTTACTTGTTGGGAGGTATTCTTCCCCAGCAGCCCACTTTGAAATCACTAAATTCCTCAAGCTTTTTTTTTTTTTGCAGGGAGAAGGGGGTGGGTGTTTTTCTTTCTTCTTTTTTTTTCCTTAAGCTGAATGAGTGACAGACAATTGTGCTCTTTTAAATGAGAAGGAGAGAGGAGGAGAGAATTTTTGCCCTTGATAGTTTTTGGGGGGTGTTTGGAGTCAGTATTATGGTGTTTTGTTTTTTTTTTTTGTTTTTTTTCGTCAAAAAAGATTGGATATGCAATAAAAATGAACATTGTGATGTTGGAATGGTCTTGCACTCAACTTTGGAGTCCGGATGCCATCTGGAGAAAATGACAAGAAGGAACAGGTTATAAATATTATTACACACATGGACCCACAAGTTAAAAGGATCAAATAGATCAGATTTGTTTTTTTATTGCACAAACATTTCATTATCAAGCTTGTAGAATTATCGATTTTCACGAATCTTGAATGAAAATCACGTGATGGGAAGACTGTCTAACACGTTGCACTTTCACTCCCATCCTCCAGAGGGCAGCAAATACCCTTCAGAAATGTATTTATTTAGTCTCTGATTAACAGATTTTAAAAAAAATTTTGGAACATTTTTCCAACAAACAACAGTGAATCTTAAATATTACAAATTTCAATATACACATGCCTGCCACACTGTAAAAACAACTTATTTTTAGTCTAATTTGTACACTAGAATTAACACAACTAACTGGCTTGTTTTAAGTCTATTATTCTTCAACATTGATGAAAAGGTATGAAGGAATAATTGACTTAAAACAAGCTCCGATATCTTGCTGAAAAGTCACTTGAAAGTTAGTTTTTTGTCTTATTTCGAGTATTTGGCGTTAAAGTGAGGTTTGAAAATCTGCGACTTCAACAAGTGTTGAGGACGGCGGCGGTGGTAGCAACATGGCCTGCTTTGTTTAAATTGGTTTTAACTGGACAATAATCTCAAACATATCACATGACAGTGAAAAAAAAAATTTAATGTATTATCAAAAGCCCAAAACTAAAATTAAATTCATGCAGATCCTGACCTTCTGACTGACGCTCGCTATGTGATTTAATTGAATAAATTCATAGGTACAGCGGTAAACTCACCAGCAGACTCTAGTTCCAGATCTTGAGGAAGCTGTCCCAGGACCCTGTCGCCACTGCCATGCCGTCGTCGGTCACACCCAAGCAGCTCACCCGGTTGTCATGACCGGCCAGGACACCTTCAGGCAGAGAAAACACAAGGTTTTAATACAACGTGAGGCAAGCAGCCTTTCTAAACCTAGAAAGCATATGAAAAGTGTCAAAAGGTTAGAAATCAGAGAGCAGAATCAGAGCCAGATTCTGGGTTCAGAATCCAGTAACTCATGAAATTGATTGGGAAAAAAATCTTGTTGAGAATCATTTTTAATGATAAATAACATTTTCCTCATGTTCTAAAAAAACTTTTTTGCACTCAAAACCTACTAATAACAATGTTAATCCTATACAGTTACAATGATATTAAAGACCAAACAGTGGAAACTTTGACACTGAAAATCTGGAGGACTCCAATAAAACCAGCTGCGCTGCTCGACTCTGACTTCCTGCTCTAAATCAAATAATTATTGGCATAAATGAGGAAACAAGAAAAATTATAGGATTGCAGAAGTAAATCGTTTCAACGGATTAGTGAAATTGATTTTTTTTAAGTATAAGACCAAAGCATGCAGACAAGCGCAAGTTCAGGTGAATTATTAAAAATGAGAGATGAAGTCAGCCATTTATATTTCTTCACTAACCAGCAGATGGGAAAATGCTTGGGTTTGAAGAAACCTATATATTATATCTGTCGGTGCAGCGAATGTCCATATGTCAACGCTCAAGCTGGTTATTCTTGTTCTTACAACTGAAAATAACATTTATGCAAAGACTGAAATAGGAACATGTGCAATTTAACTCCTTCAACATTTACAGTCAAAAATGTGTAAATCATGCTATATAATAAACAAAATACTGCGACAGACTGGCGACCTGTCCGGGACGTTAGCTGGAGATAAACACCAGCACCTCCTGACCCCACTAAGGGACAAGGGTGTTAGAAAATGGATGGATAAACAAAATTAAAAAACATGTCATTTCTTGAAGAACTGAATATGTTTGGGGGAAAAAAACAGGCCTCTCCTACAAAAAATAAACATTTTGTTTGCTGTATGTAAGTTAGCAGAGAGGCAGGCGGCACACACTCCCCTGTGTTTACATGAAATTCAGCTGAATCCAGTAAATGATTGCTCAGACTCATTTCCATATGTTGTGTAAAAGGTTTGCCATATTGAAGGACTTCCTTTGAATAAAGGCTGCTTACAAAATAACTGTGTTGTAAAGGCTGGACCAAACAAGCGTGTGACACTTATTACAACACAACTGAGAAGAACCTGAATATGAAATAAGGGTGGACTTTAAGCCTAAAAAAAATACAAAGATAAACTATAAGGCTTGATAAAAAAAAAATAATAAAAAAAATAAAAACTAAACCAGGGGCTAGATGGTTTAAATCTAAACACTACCTTTTACTAAAGGAAAATGCTAATGTTTTACGACTCATTTTTAATTTGCACCAAAAACTTTTATTCTGACATCACAAACAGCCTCAGAGGTAAACCTATTTCCTTCTAATAAACACGCGAATGAGGCGCGTTTTTTCCCGAAAGCATTATGTCATGCAGCAACCGGTGATTATGTTAGGAGTATCTGTTGTATTTCAACAGGAGAACAGCAAACCACCTACACAAATCTGTACCTCTAACGTGCTAAATAAATGATTAATCCTTAAATTTCCACCTGGTCATCTTAAAGTGCAGCCATGAAGCCAGGCAGCTCAACCCTCGGGGGCGTCTGACACTGGCTGTGTTTTAATAATGGGACAGTCGGTACCTATAAAAGGCTGGCGGAGCCATTTTTCTCTCTGAATAGCACTTCACAGCTTTGTTTGGACATGCTGACAAGTGGCTGAACAATGAGCGGTGAGACTTTCCAGATATACCAGTGGAAAGCGAAGGTATTCCCATCGTGACAAACCATGCTGGGAATACAGGCTGCACAGAGCGGGATGAGGAAAGCTTTATGGAAACATTTTCAATAACTAATACATAAATTTCCTGCTCACATTAGTCAGGTTTCAACAGAATTTCCCTGCATTTTTGAGGCGTTTCTCTTGGCGGTTTTACAATATTTCAGTCTAGGATGTTGACCTATAACCTCCTTGAATGGAGCAGTATTTGAGTCCAATTCCACCAATGATCAACGGCTCACTGCTAAAATCAGCCCTCACTCTTTTGAGCTTGGTAATGGAGTTACTGTGCCTAACCTAGTGCTCAACTTTCTTTGAAATGTGTAACTTTTGAACCTGTTCAATAAGGAATAGATTGCACACGACTAAAAAATACCGATGGACTCTTGGTTATTGAAATTTGCTATTGAACTCTGTTTGCAAAACAAAATGTTGAACAAGCATATGTCAAGTTCAATCTGAATTTTATGTTGTGACCAAACATTAAGTGAAATTACCTTTTGAATTAATGCGAGACATCAAGTCAAGAACCAATATAATAATGGCTGGAAAAAAATGCTTTGGAAATCATAAAATGTAACAAAAAAATGTGGATTAAACTTTACATTTTTCCCAAGTCCAACTGCGGAGTATCTTGGTGGATTTATGACATCTGGAGTTCTAAAGTTAAGTCTAGGCGTTTTTAGGGTCTTCCAGGGGGGGTGGAAGTCACGTTCTGCCGCCGCCGCACATCGTTTCAGTTCAGAACGTCTCGTCCAACGTGGCTCACCTGCGCGGTCGCCCTTCAAAGTGTCCCAGACGTTGCAGTTGAAGTCGTCATAACCGGCCAGCAGCAAGCGGCCGCTCTTGGAGAATGCTACGGAGGTGATGCCGCAGATGATGTTGTCGTGCGAGTAAACCATCAGCTCCTGGTCGGCACGCAGGTCAAACAGCCGGCAGGTGGCGTCGTCTGAGCCCGTGGCAAAGGCGTTGCCGTTGGGGAAGAACTGTAAAAACGAAAGGAATGTAAGCATTCATATTCTTTTGTAAAATAAAGTAAAAATATATTTCTCACGTTAATTTCTCTGTAGATAATCTTATGTTGTCATCCAATATGCAGAATAAACTTAATGTAATTATTTTTAAAGGAGTCATTTTTTTCCTAGGTTACTCCCATGCACAGCAGGACATGTTGCTTCAATTCATCTCCTTGTTTTTTAAATTCTAAACCATCAACGTGAACATAAATTAGTTTTTCTTGCTAGTCAAGTATTTTCTGAAAGTTATGGAGATGCTGAGAATGCATGTTTTCACAACAGCAACCTCTTCCAGGACCCGGGGAAGCTTTCTGGGGCCGTTATTATCCCCCCGCCTTGTCTACACTGCATTTAAGAGGAGATGAAAACGGATCACACAAAAAGGCAAATTCTGACACAGTGTAGTGCAAATCCTTTTCACATTGCGAAACATGTGAAAAGAAACATTTTACTCCAGCCATTTTTGCTTAACATAGTCTACAGATGAGATTTTCTGTCGCCTACAGTAGCTTTCAAATCGTTTTCTGTTTGCAACTTTGCTAACAGTGGAAGTAAATCTTTCATCCAAAATAAGAGTTTTAGTTTTGCCTCAGGCATCTTCTAAGGCACCCATCTTGTCTCTTGCAAACAGTCGCACCATCCGGTTTAGACCATGGATGGATAGAAATTCAAAAGGAATCTTTTTTGCTCAAATTGGACACAATTTAATTGCACAACATTTCCTTAGAAGTTCGATTTGGTTCAGAATCTTGTAAAGGCCAGTCGACTTACAAAATATAAGATCAAAACAAGCACCTGCAGGTAGATATTACTAGTGTCAAAATAACTACATTCCCTAACAGTAAACTATACGAAGAAGAAATTTTTTTTTTTACTTTTATCGTCAAACACAAAATAAGAGCCTACCGGCAGACAGGAATTGAAGCACATATGGTACGTTACAATCAAATCATCACTGCACGCTCTGACAAGCAAACTAGCTGCTCTGTCCAAACAAAAGGACACTGACATACAAGTAACCCTGATCAAATCTGTATGTGTGAAGTTTGTGTGTGTTTTTCGTACACAGATGGCATTGATGTCTGACTCGTGGCCAGTGAAGGTCTGTCGGCACATTCCTTCTCTGATGTCCCAGAGCTTGGCTGAGGCATCGCAGGCTCCAGACACAAACAGTCTGCTGTCCGGCGACAGCGAGAGGCTCATCACATCACCGGTGTGACCAGCAAACGTAGTGGTCTGCTGACCAGTTTCAATGTCCCACAGAGCACTATGGGAAAAAAAAACAACAAAAAAAATGTCAAAATAAATTCAAAATGAGTTGCAAATTAATAATGATTGCATATAAACTGTTCTTTTCTTTCTTTGTTTTTTAAACTAAAACAAACCCAGAATTTGGGAAGTGACTGAATTTTATGAAATCCAAATCTCATGCTAATGTTTAAAGCACTATTGTCAATAATCATTTCAACATAGTTTTCACCAATTACCGTTGACTGATCGTCTGGATTTGACTTTATCGTATTACAATTTGCAATAGACAAAAAAACAAATATAAAACATACCGGCTGATATATAAGGTTGGACGATATGAAAGATTTTTTTTAAACCAAGACCGATTGTTTGTTTTGTTTTTTACCTTAAAAAGAAATTAAATATGACAAAATATCTTTATTAAAATAATTTTTATGTGAGTTGACTTGAATTCAAGGTCAAAATAAATGTAAGCTGTAAAACATTCTTGTCAAAAAAAACAATGGTAGTTTTCTGATATCGCTGAACTATAAAACCCAAGGAGAGAATTTGTGAGAAAAAATACAATTTCCCAATAATTAAATCTCCAAAAGCAAAAATGTGATTTATTGATAAAAATCAATTCATCATCCTACCGTAGATTGACACTAAAGGAAGAGCAAGTGATTTACAATGTCCAAATAGTGACGAAACATAATTTAAGGTCTGCATTTACACTGATTTCGTCCAGTAACATAAATGCTGCAATACCCAAACTCACCAGGTGGTGTCTCCAGAGCTTGTGACAATCTGGTTGTCATCCAGGAAGCGACAGCAGGACAAGTAACCTGAGCAAAATCAAACCCGCAGATTAACCAATGCAATATGTATTCTCAACTTATAAGTCAGAAACACTGTATATTATTTTTCTTTATGTAGAGGAAGAGACCTGACTTCAAATGGTCATCACACCCACAGAGGAGGCTATGTGAGCTGCATGTGGGAGGGGAGGGGAGATGAATCGACTAATTCTCCACAAAACAAGCAAAAAAAAAAACAACACTCTGGGGCATCTCCTGGTTCATGACTTGCTTCCATAATTCACCCAATACTAGCTGGCAGAGTGCATTCACCCCTCCCTGTAGTGAAGGAACTGGAACTAAAGTGCTGACACACTTCCTGCATCATGTGACACTGATCAGATGAATGCTCCTTGCTTAAGTGCTCAACACTTTCATTAGTCTGTGATGATACAAGGTTTAACCACCAACCCATACGAAGAAGATCGGACCGACACCGTTTAGGCGTAGTGATCACAATGAGGTTGCAACGGATTCTTTACACCTGCAACTGTTTTTATAACATTTTTGACATTCAAGTACAAGACATTGGCTTTTATCTGCATGCTTCTTCAACGTGAAGCAATACAATGTTGGAGTTGGCTTCTGATTTGGCAGAGTTGGATAGTTGACTAAACTAGACGCTATTTTGCATTATGAATACAGATTATTTAAGGCATATTTTGTTATATTTCATTTATGTTTGTTTATAAGTTTTGAGAACCACCAGTTTAAAATTGTCAGGTTCAAAGAAAGCTGTGAGTTTTGATTTTTGAGGTTTTGTTTCCTGCTGCTGTCAGGAACTTAATGAGTTGGATCGAAACTTAAGATTAATGAGGCAAATTGCAGATAAAAGGCCTCCAGTGACAAATGGAAAAAAGTGAAATTTCCCTAATTTTTCCAAACACTTTTAGAGCTGTTGAGACTGGGTAGGAACGTTCAAACCTTAAATTTCACAATTTCGCTATACGAGGAGGAAACTTGTAAGTAATATAAAGTCCTGTGAGCCAAATCTGACTATTTACTGATTGATATATTCAGCCTTGCACCGAATTGGTGTCAAATGTTAAGCTCCTGGAGATTCAGCAATTACTGATTTGTTTAAACAAAATTAAGCCATGAAGTTTTCATCCTAATGTTAATTCACAGTAGCTAAAGGAACAAGTCCAGGCAACTTGCTATTGACAAGATAATGCACATAAAATGAAAAATTGAAAGCAGAATATCAGTTAATTAAAAACCAAAACATATAAAACTGCAATATGGAGTTAAAACATTGTTTCAATACTTAAGAATAATCATTTTGCTCAATAATATCAGTGATAAGTTTCTTTTGGATGCCATGTCTTAATTTTTTTAAGGCTTTTGAACCTTGTTTGGAAAACCAACATGACAAGAATCGTGACTGAAACATACTAGCGCGGCGCTGAAAATGTTTCTTTTTAACATAAACTTTCTTGACAAATCTGAGTGGCTCACCAAAATCGCCAACAAACCGATGGACGAGCCAGAACCGAGATAATCCAAAAGCCCCGCCCTACCTGTGTGACCGGCCAGCTCGCGGCTGACGCGCACGTTTCCTTCACGGGTCTTCAGGTTGTAGATGGAGCAGATGTTGTCCAGGCCACCACAGGCAACGTAGTTCCCAGAAGGGGCATAAGCGCACGTCATCACCCAGGAGGAGCGCAGCGGGATGGCGTGGACCTGGAGGGGAGCAGAACGAGTTCATATTAGATAGTTTGCAGCGACAGATGGAAGAGTGAGAGAGAATCCAGGCTGCAAAATTAACCTTTCAAGGGCGCAAAGCCCTCCATGCGAAACACTTCGTTGGCACCTACAAGCACAGTTTGCCTTGTACTTTGTCGATTTAAATAACGTTCATTGGAAATGTGGAGGTTAGTGTATAGCATGTGCTTTGATGAAGAGGTAGAAAATATTTAACCATAGCAACTTAAACATTTTATCCTGATTTTATCCTTCATTCAGTTGCTCCACTTTCAATTTATAGTATTGGTCTAAAAAAAAATCCTAAAGGTAATTTTTTAAAAGTTTAAAACTTATAATTTGATGTTTTTCCATGTAAATGTTTTTGACAATTGAGTCTTTTTTTTTAATTTACAGAAAACAAAACCTGCTAGTTTCTTCTGACAGCAGCGCTCACCTGACTTGTTTTTTTTATTTCTTTAAATAAAGCCTTTAATCTACTTTGTTTAAATAATTAAATGTAATTTTGCTGCTTATAACTGACAACAATTAGACTGTAAACCTTTCCTAAAATCTCTTGAGATGATTTATTCACAAATAAAAGCCATCAGAATTTGCAACACGACTGAGTTTTTACCTTGTTCGTGGTGTAGCTGTCCCAAATAATGAGTTTGCCATCCTGGGAGGCGCTGACCAAAAGCCTGCAGAAAAACACACAGAAATCGTTTAAATAATTGTTTTTAAATCTTTTTGCTACGAACCTGCGCACAAAAACGACAAGAGCAAAGGGGGCATGAACTTCTTAAATATTTTTAATAAGCTCCACTTTTTAAGAATGAAAACGGCAAATTGTATGACATAAATTTACTTATTTTCTCAAATAAAATGTATTTATTTAGAACACCGCTCGATAATGTTTTCATAATAAGGACCATTTCAAAACAACCTTAATCTACAGAGCCCTCTCAGGTCCCCGTTGTGGATGTCATCTGGTATCTGGGTGAATCCAACAAGAGTAACCACAGCGATGGTCCCAAAGCACTTTGGTGCAGGAGAAGCTCTGAACAAAGCGAGGGCTGCAGGGACCGTGCCAGTCTTAACTACAGCACTGACAGTAATGTGTTCAAATGGAGACAATTCAGCTCAAAGTACAGCACAGGCAAGACTTTACCACCATTAATCTGCTCTGGACATGAGATGAACGTAATGTTTAGGGTTTATATGCAGGAGAAACAAAAGAGCTTCTGGTGTATTGTGAGGGATAAACATGTCCGGTTTGGATCAGAGTGTGTACCATAAGAGTCAGGTGAGAGACAACGATTCAACGCTTTGGGGCTCTCGTCCCTCAAGGGAAGACGAGGTGGAGACGTTCGGGGATAAGAGTATTTATGGGTTTTATTTACCAAATTCCCACTTTAAAAGCAATATTGTGGTTAAAGATTCAATTGGGTTGAAAATAATCCCAGTGTTGTGTATGAGGAATGATTAAAAAGGTAGAAAAATCTGGCAAAAGATTACTTAAATCTGCTTACTTTCTCTTTAAGGTTTCCCTTTTTCTATTGGTTTCACAGATTATGAAATAACATTTAGGCATAAAATGTGGAAAAGTGTTACAAGATTGATTTTGCAGCGATAATATGTCAACGATATGCTTTGAGGATTCAAAGCTGTTTATTGTGTGGCATGCATATGTTTTCATGTCCTATGAAACATCGACATGAATTTAGAAAAATAAGGTACATCACAGCATCACAAAACTTAATGTCTGACTGATCTGAATAGTGCTAAACATTCTGTGTTGAAGAATGGGACTTTTTAAAAATCTATCACTCTTTATATTTAAAAAACGTAGCTCAGATTTCTGTGTAAGCATCTTTGAGAGTCTTTGTTTTCTGTGCTTACTAATCTTCAAACCACTCCACTTTAGCTGAAGGCAGTAGTTTCTCTTTGTCGTGACTAGACAAATGTCGAGGTGACCATGTTGATTCAGGCAACACCGATAAATACATTGCTGGCTGAAAAGAGGAAAAGTCTAAGGGAAGGGCTTTGGTGATCAAACTCAACACCAGCTTTCACAAAGGTTGACTCCATTTTGAGTATTTTCCCTACCCTCATGCCACATCCCAGTGCACACAAACATGACACACCAAGGCGCAAAACAGCACAAACTCGAGCTTCCAGCACATGTTCAATCAGTTCTCACAGCAACAACTGCTCTACTATTTTCAGTTTGCACAGACAAGAGTTTTGTTGTTGTAATAATCGATCAAAAATGACGAGTAAAACTGAAGATAACAGACTGAAAGACGTCATGGTGAATTCATTTCACATTCAGGAGGAAGCAACTCGCAAAAATAAATGCTTTTCACATTTGTTTCCTGGAATCAGACCAGGAAGACAGGATTGGTGAGAAAAAAACAACAACACGCAACTGAATTAATTTACCTTGAATCAGTGCCCCAGTGCATGGCATAAATCTTAGCCAAATGCCCCCTCAGCGTCCGTCTAGTCCGCATCTGAATTCGGCCAACGGGGTCAATGTTTGCTGTGATCTAAGCAGGATCAGGATGAGACAGAAAGGACGACCCTCAAAACGTGTACTTATGAGCGAACGCCATCCGAAACAAAGTGAAAGCCAGTTACTGATTAGGAGTGATAATTCATACCTGTGACAGGGTAGCATCTGCACACGCTTTCCTGGCATCCTGTAAAAGAAATGATCCACTTATAAGCAAGCACAAGAGAAATGGGTTTGACTTGCAAATAACAGTAATAATGTCTCCGAACCAAACATACTTGTTTGAAAAGCAATGTGAAAAGAGAGTAAGCGTCGTTTTTATTAGAGTACAGCTGAAACAATTAATCAGATTAATAGTGATGAATTGATTATTCAAGTAATCGTCAACTAATTTAGCCATTTTTACTCGAGTAAACAAACAAAAAAAAAAGCCATTTGCTGTAAGAACACACCCACAGGAGTAATTAAGTCCAAACTGTACAAAAAATATATTTTTTTAACTGAAGATAAATAATCTTCGGAAATATATTCTAGCCAAAACTAGAGTGGCAGTTTTAGCTTCACCTAGTTCTACTTTGTGTTGGAGACTAATTATTTGTTAACCAATAGATGAGCATTTTTAGCTGCAGATGCCTCATTTGCAACAAATGATCTAGTGTATCCTAAAGGAACAAAGTTCTATTGCATTTTAGGTAATGCAATGTTTATTTTCTTTTTTATAAAGGCATTGAACTATGTATTTGTATATTTTAATGTATTTCTATTGGCTACTTAATTTTCAAACAGTCTGATTAATCAATTAATCGTCAGAATAATTGATAGATTAATCCGTTACTAAGAATCGTTAGTTGCAGCCCTATATATTTGAGTAACAGATTAAATCTTCAGTCTACAAAGCGATTAGTAGCAGCACAAGCAGAAAGTTGAAGAACTGTGGTGAGTCTGGAGTTTGAACCTCAGTAAAACTGAAGACGAGGAAAAACTGGGACTTACTCTGATCTGGTTCTTGAGCTGCTCAGCCTCCTGGCGTAGCTGATCCAGTTCACTCATTTTCCTCTGCTAGTGGTGTGCTTCTCTCCGCCGCCTAGACTCTTGCCGATCTAAAGACGACAAGAAACGACAAGCCTAACATCAATACAACTGCTTCCTTTTCAGCTCTACGAAGAGATGGGAATTGCATTTTAATGGTGCTGGTTAGTTCACGCTTTAGTAATTGGTAGAAATGTAAAATGTTTTATCCTCTAATGCCACGAATTTATGGACATAGTAAGGTCAACAAAATGCAGTTTCTCTTCTATCCTTTCTGTGTGGCTCAGACAAAGTGGATGCGAATCACTTTTGAGACAGCTCAAGACTTGTCCTTGCCAGCTTGAAGCCGTAACCTAGCAACAAGCACAAGGCAGCTACTTAAGGCTTAAGATAACAAATTTGAAGAGGATGTTGAGTTTGTTCGTTCTTCACCCAAACAGAGGCAAACGACTGGGGACAATGAGTGGCCATTACAAGTCCTTGAATGGCAAAGGGGACCGGGAGGGAGAGGGGGAGACAAAAAGGTGTAAAAAATGTATTTAAGTGTCCATTAACCTTAACCCTTGGATAGAGGGCCTAAATATACCCCTAATAATTTGTTAAAATTAAGGATTTGTGTGTCTAGATACTTAAAAAAAAAGCAGAGAGGAAACCACCGGGGTTTCCCTGCACCTCTGTAGCCGCAGGTGAAAGGCGTCAACGCTCTGGCCTCTCAACTGCCCTCCAATGTCATTCCTGTAATCCTGGGACACAGTTGATTCAGCTTCTCCAGCCAAATCCGGTTAAGACCAAACCTGCTGATGATCCTAAAAGCAGTGGCCATTCCGCTGACCCCAATCCTCTGGTTGACCCTCTTAACAAAGATACTTTCACTATCCGTTAAAAATGAACGGATAAAAGAAAATTGAGAAAAAGTTACCATTGGCTTTGAGGCCTTGTTAGAGAACAAGTTAAATGCAAGAAGCTGCCAGTATTGCAGGACATAAAAACAGGAAATGACACATTTCTAATGGCATCTTTAGTTACATCATTTGTAACTCAGTCAAGTTGCTTAACTTAAGGAAAAGGTGGAAAAATAAAGAGACGTTTATATACCTTGCCCTTGTTCCATTATTTTCAGCTAGTGTATACAAAACATTGCACATAAATTAATAAAAAAAAAATCCAACCAACTAGAGTCAAATGGAATAACTTTATCTGCCCAACTCAACCCATCTACAGCAATATCTGTGTTGTAACCTTACCTCGCTGTGACTCGGTTTGGATTTATGTCCTTTGTCCTGAAGGCTGATGAGACGTTCTGAATGAACACCTTATCCTACATGCGCCTGAGACTTTATCTGTCACCTGATTGGACAGCGCTTCTAAAAGGGTCCATCTAAGCAAGGTGCCTTAGCCTCCTAATCTTCACGATGAAAACGTCTCATTATAATATCACAGTGTTATTCTCATCTTCTCAAAAAATAACCCTAAGAACCAAAACTCATATTGAGCATATGGTTATATTTAGAATACCAGACTTTGTTTTCCCATTTGAGAAAGTTTTGAAATACTTCTATGCACACTTCTGCTGTGAAAGCGTTGGACTTTTGGTTTAAATTAAATGAGGAAAATTTACCCAAAACAATAACCAGAACTAAAAAAAATGTTTGATATTCAGAATATTCCTAAAATGAAGGTCAACTGTGTTTCACTACCGCTATTATGAATCACAGTCATGACTAGCATGCACATCTGTCTGAGACGAGACTTGAGATTCACAACTTTGTACTATATTAGGACAGTTTTTACCTTTCGTGGGTCCAAAAGCCAATAATACTTTATTGTATAGCATCAGATTTAAGGTGTGATTTCCAAAAGCAGTTGCATTTATAAGTAAAGTTAGAAAATAGTATGGTGACTGGGTCTGGTCACTTTCTGTCAGAAACTCAAAACATTTCTCCCCTTTTGAACACATTATCTAAGAGTCATCGGGTCTCACTGAAAACAATCTTTAATGTCCTTTGCTGTTTTGTTCTATTGCCGTTTTGGTCTGTTTGCTTTTTTTGGATATAAAAAAATAAGCTTTCCCCACATTGAACAGGATACAATGAGGTGGATTTGTTATTTTAAATGGAAAGGATACAATTTCTGCCACAATTGGACGCAGCAATACGCAAGAGATGCCGCTTCTGTCTGTTAGGACCTGCTGAGACAGGGCTCAGCTGTGCTTCAGTTCGATTCCCCTGTGGGAGAAACCTGAACATAGAGCAGCACTCTGCCGTAGCCCTAATCATTAGCACCAGCACTTCATTTACAAAGCAGGAGAACACATCTTCCTTTAAGTTTTGTCTCCATGTTAACACAGAGATAGAAAGAAATAAAATCTAGAATTCAGAAAAAACAGGAAGGTAGGGGGAGAATTATCTATGTGTGGGATATTGTTAAATTTCCTTAAAACCAAGAAGATTAAAGATTAATTATTGACATTTTAAAAGATTATCTTGTACACAATGGTACAACTTCCATTCCACCAGCAGCTCTGTGGCAAATGGAAGACGATGTAAATTTCCACTCCAGAGCCACAAGATACAGGAAGTCTATTTGCGCCCTCCTTGGGAACGTTTCGTTGAATTGGCAAAGGGGCTATTTGACCCGAAGCAGACTTCAGACAACAGGAAGACTGAAAGAAGAGCAAAGTTGCTATGTTTCACTCTTGAGCTTTAAACCTCTGCCATTCAAAATGCTGGTAGCACATTAGAGATGATGCTAGCAGTGCTAATAACAAAAGATGCTAAAGAGTTTAAAATGTAAACCCTGTAATAATTGTTTTAAAATCGTAAACCTCATTTGTAGTGATTCCACACTCAGTGTGATGTACTCTGCTTTTTAGTATGAATAATTAATGATTCCTCAGAACAGGAAATCTAGAAAATTTTTTAAAAGGCAAACCAGACACTGAAAAAGTGGCCACAAAATCCTGATCGGTGCACTTTGAGTGAAGGTACATTTTATGACCATGCAATCTACAAATGTTATATATCCGTTATATATTCTTATATAAATGCTATTTGTATAATTAACATTATACAAATAGCTGTTAGATTTAAATGATATCAATTTTATATATTTGCATTAAAAAATGTTTTAATTGTAGATATGAATTTACAGTCATGTTAATATTTTCCCCTTCAGACCCTTCAAGGAGCAGAGGAACTATTCACACTGGTGCCCTGTGTGTTGCATCAGGTGTTAATGGGTTAAACAAGAAACACATGATCGATGCAACTTATCAGGCACATTCCAGTGTTTTAACCTTTTCCGCCAACAGAAACTATTAAATACACATGCTTAAGAAAGAGATAGTCATCTGTTCAGTGATACCTGGCTAGATTTTGGTGCTCTTACTCTTCAGACTTTGTGTTCCAAGATGAAACCGAATAAAAAAACCCCCCACAAAAATCTCAAGAACAGGCCGGTTTCAAAATGTTCAAATACCGTGTACTTCAAATGCAAAAGCTGCAAAATAAAAGCAGAACCCCTTGCTGGTGATGATCAGTTTTAGCATAAGTGGTGTGATTCAGAGGAATCTCTTTTTCCCATTTTGCTAGTGGTGGGAGTGTAGAAACCACTGGCAGAGCAACAGATAGAGCCTCGACTTTGCTGCCTTCTCTTTCTGCCAGCTATTTTTAGTTAGGTGGTGGGGAAGGAGGAGGAAGAGGAGGAGGGGAGCAGACTTCACATTTTCCAGCCACTCCTATCAGCTCCCACATCTCGAGTGCAACAGTGACAAGGAGAGAGGAAGTGTAATTTGATTCCATACAGACACAGAGTTCATTGTTATTTCTTCGTCCCTAACAGCAGTCATAATATATGCACAGCTCATTTTCACACCATCCTGATTTGTATATCCTCAGTTATTGATGTGTGTTTTAATAATGGGTAACGAGAAGAAAAATAATCACTCGAAAGCAAAACAAGAAGAAAAACCCCAACAATTTATAGAATCTCTTACATAAAATCCTGAATAGGTTCAATCAAATCAATAACTTGTCACTCAGTAAACAAACCTATGGCCCCTCAATGTTTTTACTTTTACAAACAACAGGGCTGGAGCGGAACCTCTCCATTAAAGCTCAACAAAAGCGCTACTGTACCAAGTGCACAGGGATATGAATCATAAGATGCTATAAATGGGGTTTGGCAGTAGCTTTTTGGAGTAGACAAAAGTTGTCACCCTGATGACATAAGGAGAGGGGAAGGCAGAGAGATGTTCTGGCACACAAGAGGATAGAGGTAAGAGAGGCAAGCAGGAGGACACAGGCAGATTAAACTAATGAGAGTGAACAAGCAGAGGACAATTGGGAGGGGAGCTGCTAATTAACCCCTTGGTAAAGGGGAGCAGGGCATGCAAGTGTCCCTGTGTCTGTCAAAGTCTGATCAGAGTGAAGCTGGATGATGTTACAAGATTTATGGTCTTTTATAGTTAGCCTGGTGCAGTCAACATTTCGGGACATACAGGCTAAGGGAGAAAAAAATAGTCAGTTGGTCAGTGAAGGTATTGCCTAATATTGTTTGACTTGTGCTTGTCACTCCAACATGTAGTTGTACTGGAAGTTCCCAAAATGTTATGTCTACATTAACACAATTAGAACAATAAATTACCCCTTCCTCTTGTTATTGGAGAGCCAGTTTGAGGATATAAGCTTTTATTCAAATGACTTAACATGAGCTACTTTACATATTTCTCTGTCAGAGCATGTGAGCAGACCATCCTGGATTACAGAGAAAGTTTCGCTTAGTAAGAGTAAGTCCAAGTCTTGTAGTTACGCAATAGTATGATTCTGTGACCTTTTATTTTGCTAATTTTACCGGCTTCCAGACAACCCCTTTCAAAATGGTGTTTATGAAGGAGGTGGAAAGATGGTGACCTTAATAATTTACACGCTCCTGCATGGATACCAGCTGCCCCACCCTGTGTCTTCATGAAGTGCTGCATCCAGTCCTGCGTGCCCGACTCTTCCCGTCAACTCTCGCTGGTGTTTCAGAATGCCAGTTGGTGGTGCGGTTCATTTGTTGCTCCTGCAAAACTGCAGTGGTTTCTGAAGCCAACTCAGTTGCCTGAACAAGCGATCACCCTTCTGCCTCCACACCTTAACACACGAACAAGGCATTTATGAGCGCCGCGCTTCCTTTTCATGGGTGTTCCCTAGCCGTGTACATCTCTCTTCCCTTTGTCAAAACACTCAACGGATGTGGCGACAGAGCACACACACTTTACAAATACAATCACTTGGTGGTTTCTTTCACTACTACTTGACTTGCCAGCGTCCACCCCAGGGCTTGAATCAGGCTATGCAATCATTTGCGTTACAGTAACAGGCTACACTCAACATCCTGAGAGGCAGGCTTATAGAAACCGACAACGCAAATCAAAAAACAGTCAGAAGTGGTTTCTACAGCTGGATCTCCTACCTGATTTTAGTTTGTTAGGGAAAAAAATTCTGCTTAAAATGCATTACTCCACATGTCCACATTCTTAAGTGGAATATCTTGTTTTATATTTTGAGAAACAGCGCAGATGAGCTCATGTCATCGGGTTCAATCTGATTTTAAGTTAAAATTTTCTCCTCTGCCTTCAAAAACTAAAGATAAGTCATAAAACTAAACTTTAGTGATTAAAAAAAACCAAACAAAATAATGGATGTATGAAGAGGAAAAAAAAATCAATGTTTATGATTCAAAACTGTTTTTAAAGTGAATATTAAGCTTGTGGCAATTAGTAATTAGCTACATGTTAGATTAAAATTAGCTAAATAATTTCCATTCTGATTAATATTTTTGAAGGGTAATTTTGTTGACTTTATAAGAATTAGTCATCATAAGGAAGCACAACAAAAATTGTTTCAGTACAGCCCAAAGAAAAAACAAAAAACTAGAAAAGGGGCAAATGAATAACATAAGACATGGGTAGAAAGGTGCAGGCTGCAGCAATTATGGAAGAGTTACTGCATTTTATTTAAGGGTTTGTGGACGTATGATTTTTATTTCCTTTTTGTTCATTTCTGCCCGTGTTTTATTTTGAATTATTACACAGGCCCAATGTGGAGTGTTCTGTACATAATTAGCTTATTAGTCAATTTATACTGTAGCAAAATTTATTTTTGTGACAGGCCTTGTGAATCACCTCTTTTAATGGGAAATCATTCTAATAAATAGATAATAGATTCTATACTATATAAAATTCTCTAGTATATAGACTTAAGTCAAACAAGAATTCTGCATAATACTTTCATTTATAGTTAAACATGCTGAATTTGGCCACTTTGCCCCAGTAAATAACAAGCAATATGATACTTTAAGTGGATATGTGCTCCCCCACCACTGCTCTTGTGGTCCAGTTGGTGGATGAGAGTCCATCTAAGTGCTGTGGTGAAGTGATGCATGGTAAATGTAGCTGAAACACAACCAGGTCACAAAGAAGGCAGGAACAACAGGGCTGATGAGGCAGGATGAGAAGACAGAAGGGAATGCTTCTGGACATTTTTTAAAAGCCCCATCCAATCTTGTTCTGCCATCTTCTACATGACACACATTCCTTCTCTCAGAGACGTCTTACCGGATGCAAAACAACTACAGCACAATGAAGAGGAAAGCGACTATTGACTCTCCTTGAAAAACTTGAACTAATACTAATTTGTATAGTGTTCTTGCAAAAGGTTTTTTTTTCCTTGCTGATTAATTCTCATTTTAGTAGTTAAAGACATGACTAAGACTATTGGTATAGTATACTATTGAAATTTTACCTCACAAAATCTTACATGCATCATTCCTGTATATCCTCAACTACCAAGTAGCTACTTAAAAAAAGAAGAATGGCTGAATTAAACATTAAGGGCTTTGGGGCCCATAACCCATTTTGGTCCACTGAAAGTGGAGCATAATCCTGGGGCTACAAATAAGTATGCATATGCTGGCACAATGCTGATGCTACATTCAGTCTAGGTGCAGATTTCTTAACAGTTTTTTTAACTGAAGGAAACAATAAATTGATCTACTGGCTTTATTTACCTACCTACATAAATATTATGAAAAAGCCAAGCAAAAGGACCTTATTAAAGTAAAAGGAGTCGTGTGTCTGAAAGGACTGACTCTTTTAGCTAGAGATCTTTAAGCTTACAATAATACTTTTGGTAAGAGAAAAGCGTCCAGAGTATTTTACAGTTTGTGTAAGATTTTGTGGGGATGACAAACAGGCAATGAAATGAGATCTGAAATCAGTCAATCAAGTTATTGTCAATGTTGAACTTTATGCCTTTTTCCAATAAATATATATATCTCTACTGAGTGGTAGAGGTGCAGAAAGAAAATAAATTGTATAAAGAATTCCTAGTCCTGCATTTTTGTTCAAATAAATTTATAAAATATGAGAGAGTATGGAACCGTATCAAAGTGTTTTAAATAAACAACTGCCTTACACTGCCTACTGCCTTTTGCTCTACTAAGTTTGCCACAAACTTTACTACTGTGTGGCAAACTGCGTGGACAAAATAGTATATTGAAGTACCAATGCTCAGCATGCTACTTCAATAATTAGAAACGCAATTACTTAATGCAGATCTCCAGCTCATATGATCACCAGATAGAAAATCTAAAAATGTTTGATGCTTACAAAAAATGCATTAACATTTTAGTCACACACAAACGCATAACATCCCATCATTGCCCTCTCAACCTGCAAAGAATATTTTCAATCTAGTATAAAATTTAAACCAAATGAGATTTCTTCAACCCCTCTCAAAACTTGATTAAAGTATAGGTGTTTAATATTTGACCAAATGCATCAGTTCTATCTGCTATAGTAGAGTGAATTAATCTGCTTCCAATTGTAAACTTTATTGTTCTTCCACATTGATGTCTTATCTTGGACCATGAACTCTTGTACTTAGTCTTCTGTTGGCACAGTGGATAGAGTAGTTGTCTTGCAATTCAAAAGTTGTGATTCGATGCCAGCTTCCTCCTTTCATGTGTCTGTTCCCATTGGCAAGGCATCCAATGTTCATTTGCTTACTGGTCTACACATCTTTATGAATCAATAAATGGGTGAATGTGGCACTAACATAAAGCGTTTTGAGTGGTTGACAAGATTCAATTTAATACTCTGTTACTTTAACAGAGCCAGTAATAACTGTTCATTTTCTGTTAGGCTGCTACTGTAAACCCATCATTCATTGAAGTTGGCAATCTTTCTAATCTAATGTAGCTTTGTGTACAAACTTTTAGGCAAAAAGAGGTGTAATGAGGTTTATATCACCTTGGAGTAATTGTGATATTTAGACAATACAGTGCACGAGATGAACTTGAATGCACCATGAATGAGCTATAGTTGTGAAATCTCTCTCTGGTCAGCATCTCATAAGCTGAGCAGTATTTTGGACTGGATGAATGCAGCAGGCAACTGGACTTGGACTTTACATTTTTTCCAGCACCACTGATGTTTACATTTATCTTGACTTTGTATCAGGTGAGTAAATCAGTTTAGTGCAGAGCAAGCAATATTATTGATGTAACAAATACATACACTGAAAGTGTTGGTTCAGTCCATTGTTCTTTCTGTACTTTAGCCATATGAGAAACTTTAATGTTCCCAAATAAAGTTCATTGACAGCTTGGAGTCTAATCTGTTGGAGTCTGATTTGTTGGGTGCTGGTGTCACTCAAGTTGGGCAACATTCCACATTTCATTCGGAATATAAGTATTCTGAGTCTGAGTGTGCTCAGAAATGAAACAACACCTTATACGCTTAGTATTGTGGTGCCCAAAGTCGGTCCTGGAGGGCCGGTATCCTGCATGTTTTAGTTCTCTCCCTGGTGATGGTAATCTTTTCAGCATGTCAATGTTCTTCTTAGGTCTTCTATGGGCCATCATTGCATCCAGGTGTGTTAAACCAAGGAGAGAACTAAAACATGCAGGATGCCGTCCCTTCAGGACCGACTTTGGGCACCACTGGCTTAGTACATGTGCTTATCGAACCGGTACAGCTGTACCAGATAGTCTAAGTAATAAATTTACTGTTATGCACTAACATAACAGTTACTGTTATGCTGTGAGTCAATAACAGAATCAAGACACTGATGCTAACCAAAAAACAGCATTATTATTTCAACTGTATGGGGATGTTTTTTCATGAAATGTATATAAATAAATAAAAATTTAGAGAAAAGCTATTGTCATTTATTATTCAACCCAATGCAGCTTTTGCCAAGCTAATAATCATGGTCCCAGTTGTTAGTGGGTAATATGCATTCCCGACAGCCATTACCCAGAAAATGTGGAGAGTGGAATACGATTTATTACATTTCCAAAACCAAAAAGGAGTCTGGAATAACGCAAGGAATGAATCATGGACTGCAGCCCACCTCACGTCCAATTGAATGAAACTGATGGACGGAAACTACCAAGGTGGTCAGCACCGTGAAGGTAACGGGTAGTAAACATCCCAGTTTTTGTCATGAGGACACTCACTGATAGCTCTGTGCTAACAACTCACGGCTCCTTACAAACGACTTGAGTCTTTTCAGGTCCTTACAAACGGCTCAGTCTCCATGCTAACGACTCACGGCTCTGTGCTAACAACTCAGGGCTGACACCTAAGCTCAAACAAACACAACTCAGTTAAAAACAGAACATTTTTAACATGTTTGCACATCTATATTTTCCCCAACTCCTATTAATTTGAACTTACAATGTGAGCAGAGTATTTTACTGAATGACAGGAAAAAGGATCAAACTGCGCCATCGCGCGAGGCGGTAAGTACGCAGAGGCACCAGTGATGTGATTGGTGCACGCTCCGTGTTTAATGCATCAACTATGAGAACTATAAATCCATGTTTCTTTCAGGAATAATTCTGCCTTGACAGTAACATTTTCACTGCAGCAGACATGCTTGCAGTGTCTTACTAAAGAATACATTTAATGACTTAATTTTTTCTAAAAGTAAAAACAAGCAACACTATTTTTTATTTAATTTAAAAACTGGATAAAAATTATCTATTTGAAAAATGTAGATATTGTTGTTGGTGACTTAGGCTTCTGCTTATTGTCAAGCAGGAGATTGTGCAAGTCATTTGATGTGGGATTCTGTTTAGTCATGAAAACGTAATATTTTTCAAGCAGATAATAACTGGCAAAGCTTTCTTACTTTGGTGAAAACACAAATCTGTTTTGACAAATGCATGGTTAGAAGGGACTTCATAATGGTGGTTATTTTAAAACGACTCCAACTTCACACAATTTCAATGGTCAAAACAAAAATCTATGTTTTGAGGACCACACAGCTTCTTTGTGTAACGGAAGCTTTCTTCGATAATTTCAAACTTCATTCACAAGACGTTTTACTCTAACCAGAATTCTAATTGGTTTATTTTTCAAAAGATTGTTACACGAAGAACTTCTTCATTGTAAAAAAAAAAAACCTTAGTCAACTAAAAATAAACCTGCAATGTAAACATGATGCTGGTTAAAATGTTTATATAACAATTTTTATATTTGCAGACTGACGTCTTGTTAGATTGGAGTCATTTTAAGATAGCAGAAATTTGCTTTTGTTATGACCCTGACTGACTAGTTGTTAACTCAGACTAATCAGTTTTATTAAAGTAAATATGATTACAGACATCTACTTTAGTCATTTAAGCAAAGATTGGCAAAGAAACACCTTTTTATATGTTCATTTTGTAACTATCGTTTATATTTATGTTAACATTTAACCGTCCACATTTTGCAAGTCAGTTCTGGCTGTTTTCTCTGTGCATCGTTTCAGATGGGGAACATATCAATGGGACTGACGGTACAGTAAAATTGATTAGCAAAAAATTCCATGATGCTGTAGGCGTTACAGCATCCAAAAGGCAAAAACAGTTACATGAAAGCCATCTGATCATCTGATCATTTCATTTTGATACAATACAACCAAAATGTCTCTAGAAAATTTTAAACATGAATCTAGTTTATTTTAAAAGGTATTTTGCTCAATTCTGGATGATTCTCGATTGGAAAGCAAAAGGAGGTACAGTCATTAACAACAGTCTATGACTTGTGCTTGGATTCGCTGCATAACTGCTCTTTTTAAATAAAAGTGAGCTGGACAAAAAAAGAAAAAAAGGAAAAGTCAGGCTAGCCTAAAGCTAAATGCATGACTTTATTTAAAACAAAAAATACACTCCTTTGATTGCATTAATAAACATACTCCTCCCCTTTTTATCCCCAAGCCTGCGAGATAGGAACACGAGTGTGTGAAGAGTCACATGACAGCAGCCCCACTCTTTTGCCCACATGAGTGTGGCCTGCAAAGCTTTAAAGAGGAAGAAAACTCGCTTGCACTGTTATCCTTGTTATCCCGGGATTCAAGTTTGGTCGCATTTTCCTTGCAGCAGTCAAATGTAAGGGCTTGAATGTAAATAGACAGCGAGACAGTAACCATTCAAACCAGAGTGGGCATTGAAGTGCATATGCAAAGTACTGCCATGACTAGTGATGAGCCTACAACAGGGTTACAGTATCTGAGTGGTGACAAGGTTGTATTTGGGTCTCTAAGCAGCTCTGGTGCCAGCTACTTTGACTATTCAAAACAGAGGCCTTGGCTTTCTGGCAAGTGGTGACAAGAAACACATAACAGAAGCTACAGTACAACTACACACAAATCAAGATAGAGGGACATGTTTTGACAGAATTCCTGCTGAAAGTTTTAATCTTTGGATGAGTTCATTTTCAGAGCAGCAGGTTCAGAATCACTAGTTACACATTACTGCAAACAGAGACCGACCAATGGTTCTCTCACCTAGAAAACAAGATTAAAGGCATTTGACCCTCTGTCAAGATGGGATTTAAACCATTTCTGACAAGAGGCAGCTTAAATATGAATTCATTCCAGAAATTCAGAATCTGTGGTGGTTGGGTGAACATATAGGATTGGCAGAATATCTTTTGCAGCACAAAAATGAAATGATTTGTTGATGCAGCAATGCAATTGTAAAGAGAAAACAAAAACTAAATGAAACCATAGGACGACGATACCGAGTTTGTTGCAGTATTCATCTTTGTGGACCTGCAACATTCCTAATCATGCCTGATTAACTCAAGTTATGTCCTTCATGCAATCATTCCGGTTTTCAACACCGATTTAAAAGGAGGTACAATCCAGAACAAAAAGATTTTATGGTGTACGATACTACCCACAATCCTTTGCGACAAGGAAGTAAATTGGACTGAAATGTTTTTTTGTTTTCCCAAACTCACTGCTGACAAGAACCATCCTTTCTCGTGTTAGAACAAGTGAGGCGTATATGTTGAGTTTGAGGATTTTTAATTTAGATTTTAACTATGTAAAGCAGAAGCAACAGCAGACCAGTAAAAATCTATTTTAGGCACAGAGGCCCAAAGCCGAGGCTCCAATAGGTGAACAGAGAACAGCAAAGTACCTTAAATGCACCAAAGTTTACATGTCTGGAAGTCAAAGTGGTGTGCTCAGTGCATTGGACACAAAGTCCAACTTATCAAGATCTACAACTTGAATTTAAGTTAGTCTAAACGTACTGCAAACTACAAGACCTTGTTCATTTTTGGTAATTGTTTTTATAAAAAGAATATTTGAGGTCAGTTGTAAGAACAGTGAGAGTCCCATTTATTGTTCAGGTCAACATCTGTTGCTGCAATAAGAAAGATTATATTTGCATTTGATTACCAAAAACTTGTGTGGATAAGTTTCTTCTCAACCAGTGGTCCAGCCCTTGACAAGAGATGGCTGCCAAAAAAAAAAAACAAACAGCCCAAATTTTAACAATAACCTGCCCAGAGCTGGTTTTTTTCCAGCCCAACGTGTTGAAAAGAATTGAACCCTGTCCAATCTGGCAACCCTAAATCCTGTCCAGACATAGCTAAAACCTAGTCTTGCACCATGTATCGCAGATATAGTCAGCCCAATATCAACATGCACTATACTCAAATTGCCAAAGACTGTTTGGAATGGAATAATCATTAGGTAATATATACCAAGAGTTAACTAGATTTTACAAGTTAATGTAATATTTAGCCAGCAGAAGTCATTCCCTTTGCCAGACACAAATACCATTGCCCAAAATACTAAATGTCACAAGATTGTATCAGACAAGGAGAGGAAAGAAGAAAATGCACCTACGTCGCCATAGCAATATTTACCAATATTAGTGCCGTTGCAAGATTTTCTAACATTGTGCAGCTTTAATGTGAATGCAATCAAAGGAAGGTTCTCCTTAGGCTGCTTTTAGTGGAGGCCATGGACAGCTGTGACTGAATTGGTCAAGCAGTCTGAACCTGATCAGACCTGGGACACATTGAAGGAAATGATGAGAATATCCCTCAGGAAGAAAATTACCTACATTACTTTTGGTAAAAAAATAAACACACCACTGTGTGAAGTAAATGCATTTTTTCGCAAACAGATAATTGATCACTCAGGAACGATTTCAACGCCTAGCTGTTCGTTGTTGTTACGCTGGTTACAATTGCGAGGTCCAGACCTGAACGGGGCCTCTGCCCCGACGCTCATCCAAGCCATTTATGATTGTACCATCTGTACAAGCAAGAGAGACCAGAAATGCTGCCAAGCGCAAAGGTCATTTATTATTCTCTACCAGAGATATAACATTTCGAACTGCTAGTGTTTAAAAATAAATCCCAGCACATTGGCTTCATCGTGTCTAATTGGAGGATGACAAAGGCCAGCTTTTCTAAAGGACAGAATCCTACAGTGTTCTTAAAACACAAACTGCTAAGAGTTTTTCCTCTTTCTACTAGTTTTACTTAAATTCGGTCTTTTACTGTAACAATTTAAATGCATAACTGTATTTAAATGCACACTGTTTGGCTAATCCTGGGTAATGAACACATTTCAACACCTTAGAACATTTGTTTATGCTATAAAGATCAGCATAGTATTAACTTAGTGCAGCATAAAAAAAAAAACATACACTACACTTCCTGGTAACTTCCTGGTTGATCTTTGGTAGCAATAGAAATCATTCTAGTCATGACTTAGAAATTTGTTCTGTTTCTGGTAGAGAAATTAAACAAAATTAAATCACTAAGCTAATTTTTGAAAATTCAAAAAATCTCACTTTCATTACAAACCTTTGGACATAAAATACTAGCATAAGAGAAACCAACACACAGCAGGCATAATTAAAATACTTAGCAAGACAATATACCAAAATACTATAAGTAAAAGTCCTAATAACCATTTGCTCTGGGAATGTTTGTACTCTTCTGCGTCAGGTTAGCAGCAGTCGGATTTCCCACTCGCAAAATCAGAATATTTTTTCAAACTCCTACTTCACAGCTCCTTGTATCAACAATCGTAAGCTGCGGTGGAATTATGTTTACTTTACAAGAAACACTTGCATGCATCTGAAATCACTGCTACATGTAGAGCCTGAAACTCTACAATGACTAAATTAAAGGTGGCATTTACATGTGGAAAGCATAGCTCAAACCATACTTTATTTGTAAGAATACAAACAATGGCTACTTGCACGTCACCATTTTGGAATCCAACTTCAACTATGTTAACTGGAATGCAGTCAATTGGGTGTGATGCCGTTTACAGCTCAGAGGTAAATGGTATTTATCCAGAAACCTAAAAGCTGAAATGGATTTAATTTTCTTTATTTGAACAACAACATTTTAACTAAAACTTTTTCTTCTGGCTGCAAGCTGCCATTTTGACAATGGAAAGAAAAAAAAAAGTTATGGCTAATGTTTCTTGATGACTTGAACACCTTACGACTTCTTTGCCTAGAGAACCTTATCTTTTTGCATTGGCGACAGCAAATACACACCCAGCAAGTTACGCAAATAATTCTTGTAAGTGTATTTCAATCCCAGCAGTCCTGATGTCAAAATGAAAAATATTCCTTGGTATGATAGAAAGCTAGATTACATGTCAGCATTTAGTTAAAAATACTTGAACTTAAAAAGGCTATAAAAACAAGGCGATTGCAGCAGAATGAAATACAACCATTTGGCTAACTCTCCGGAGGGTGAAAAGTCACCATTAAAAAAGTTAGGAGAATTTGCTTTAAACATTCTTTCACCATTTTTTTTTTGTATTTGAATCTAGATAAGGTGGACAACAAGCCGTCTCCTGTCACAACAGCAAATAATTCACGAGAATTGCTGCATCACCCACAGGTTTGAGCTGGAATGTGAACTCAACTGGTACTGTTTGAGCAGTGCAGTTGTTAAATGGATAACACTCACAGTTTAGTGAAAGTATTTCCAAAGAATAAAAAATAAATCATCAAGACTGTGTCAGTCCATTTTTGGCAAATTAGAAAGGTCTTGAATTTGAATGGACATTTAAACTGATAAAGAAAATTGCTTTAAAATAATGCTGCCAATGAAGCAAAAATTACTAATAAAATTACATAACAAAATCACCTGTGCCATTCTTTGGAAAAGATTTAGCAATAGTTGCATATGGTGACCTTATTTGAAATATGACAATGTTTTGGCCATAATTTCATTCAGGTAGTTCAGTTCAACTGTATCATTCATGTTTTTATATGATACAAATAGATCCAAACATTAGTGTTTTATTACATACATTTGATGTTAGAGCTCCTCTGGAAATCTTAATTATGCTCTTTAACATAACACTACAGCTATTAAATACAACAACTAGCTTGTCCTGCGTCTTTTTTTAGCAATGATTACAAACTGCATAAATGCAAAAAAAAAAATTTCAAAGACATTCTCATGAATAATAGAATTAGAACATGTCCTTTAAATCAATTTCAGTTAAGGACAACCAACATAGTTCTGTGGCAAAAGAAAGATCCGCAGCTGAGTTATCTTTTGTTACTCACGTAACAGTCAGGAAAGAGTTGCTGGTAATTGTACTTCTGGTGAAGCGACTTTTCTAACCAGAAGCTAACCAAAATGGTGTCAGCAAGGAAGACAACAATGTGCAATATTCATATTTGGAAAATTATCTTTTAGTATCAAAAGTAATTAGCACATACTAAACTAAAATCACGTTAGTACAGTCTAAGAGTTTGTATGCTTAGAATGAAGAAAAATGTGTTATTGACTAGCTGCTTGTAGTTAGCTCTGTCAATAAGTACAACAATTAACAAAAAAAACAATGTAAAATCCTCTTTAACAGAAAATGTTTTCATCGTTAAGGTCTCGGAAATCATAATTTCACTTTTACTATCATGGGATGGAGTGACTATGGAGTCACATCAGGTGTGAGATGATTACAAGATTCTTCTCTTGTAATGAACAAGCGAGGACCACTTCAAAGAAGCATGAAATGTTGGAGGTATTCTTTTAAAACCAGGTTTTAAAGCAGTTTATTATAGCTCTTACATCAAAATTTAACACTCCAACTGAGGGGCAGCTTTGAAACGGGACTTTAAGTGCAACGTTTCCATTGATTTGATATCCATTATTATAAAAAGGGCAAACATCACAAGTACTGTGTCTTTTTCATGCATAGCTGTTTCTAGATAAAAACCACAAGAAAAAAAAAAGCAAAGTGACCAATTTCTGAATGACATATGAAGACTAGAAAGCAAATTTCAGAAGCAATGTCTAGGAATAAATGTTTTTAAACGCAAATGCATGTATAAAGAAAAGGAAATGACACTGTGGGAAGGAGGTGGTGACTGTGAACTTGGGTTTAAACATATAGAAGTTTCAAAACTCACCTTGAATAAATTACACTATTTTCAGTGTTAATACATTGAAAAATGACAACATGTGCAATTAAAACGCCTACATATATCTGAAATAGTTTGTGTTTAAATCATCAGGCAGCTGATGGTGCAAAAAATCTTTTTACCTTCAACAGTAGACAAATTAAAATGAGCACCATGTGAGCGAGAAGGAAAAATCAGCCCTATTACAGACCAAAGCCACATAATCCTGATGGGTAAAAGTCAGAAAATAAGAATTTAATCCCCTTAACGTCCCGCATCTGCAGATTAAAAAATAAAAACAGACAAGCTGATGATCCTTACTGTACTGTACATAAAAAAGGTTGTCTAATCTGATTATAATCACATGGTCATAAACCTATGATACTTATGGCACAAACTACACATGTTTTTTCCTTCTAAAGAATGGCAAACTCAGAGCCCCAACACAGCACAGATGCAGAGCAGATGTATTTAGTGTTTCATCTGTGGGTTACTTTCAGGTCACACTAACCAATTTGAACAGAACAGACCAAACATTCAAATCAACATGTTAATATAATATACCATTAGCACATGTCATAATACAACTTCGAACGTAAACCATGTTTAACATGACACAGTATAATTGGGGATTTAAGACGAAGGAGGAAAATGGTAAATTTAACATGAATATCTGTTGAAATCTTGACACTTTAACTTACATGTGAGACAGCTAAACTATGAGATTAGCAAAAGGGTCAATTTGATATTAATGTATATTAACAAGTGAGAAAATAGGAATAGTTCTGCTTTTTTCCTTAAAAGCAGAACTCAGCAAGTTTAACAGGGATTTGATACATTTTTCCTCCCCTTAAGTTCACAGTATAGTCAAAGAACAATTGATTGCATTTCTAGATATATAGTCATACACAAGTCAAAAATATATAAGACATGAGTTTACATCTTTAATTAATGTGCATTTAGAATACTAATATCTATTTTAGTTACAAGTTTCCATTTAATTTGTATTCAGTCAAAATGTGGCTGAATAAGAATTCTTCCCTATGCTATTATATATCTGTAGTATGCATGACAGGATAATCCAGCGGCAAAAAAAAAAAAAAACGAGAGAAAAAAATTATTTATTAAATACACATTTTGTATGTTTATCTAATACGAAAAAATCGGACGCCTGTAGCACGCTAAGCCTGAATCCATCCGCTGCTCGGCAGCTGCCTCTCTGTCTGAGAAAAAGCGGTGATGAAAAAGGCTTTGAACGCCATCTTGTTCATTGCAGCTGCTTGGGCCCTGAATACAGGAACCCATTCATTCGAGGAGGCGGAGGGAGGGGGCACACTGGCAAAATGAATTCATCTTTGTGAACCAGTAAATGCAACTAGCTCTTGGGGGTAAACTAACCATTTCCCAAACAACTAGTAATCCACTGTAGGCAAGGGATATTCTTTGGCTGGATCCGGTCACCGGTAAATAACTTGGTAAAAGCGGCAAGCTCAGTGCATTTTTTCCCTCGGCGCTCAGCGTGGCTTCCTGTGACAACTCGATGCTAAGCCTACTTTCGAAACACCCGACTCTGAACTTAAACATTCAGTGGTGTTTGTTCGGTCTAAAACCCGTACGATGCCCGCCTCTGAGACGCCTGTGGCTCCATGCTACACCGTGGTGCCCATTCTTAAGGCTAGGTCTTAAAACGCTATAGGGCTGCGCGGCCCAACGGGGGCATGATTACCGTAGCTGCTAACAGCCTGACCTGCTACAGACCCGTGATCAAGATAAACAGATTGACAAAATCCAATTAGACAATCTTGTTTTCCCATCATTTAAAGAAGAAGTTCAGATTAAGGTCGACGAGTACGTTGGCGAACTTAAAACTGTTCTCTGAAAGCACACTCCAACAGGTCAGAACAGCGGTGGTTGAGATTTTTAAATGAGGTCTTATAAGCTGTGTAGTGACATCTGCATGTAAGGCAAGCCCTCGGTTAACTAATTATTTGTTTTCACACAAACGATACACATCTGTGTTAACCGAGTGCGAACATAAATCTGTGACATACAACAGTCATAACCCATGATAGGCTTAGTTTCGATTCAGTGAAGTAAATACCGTACGATCAACTAGTCAGTTTGAAACTTAATGTGTCCACGGCTGGAAATGCATGCACTCCTGATTTCATTTCAACAAGAAATTATTTTTAAGCGATGGGTAAAGTTGTCCCTTTTTCGATAAGGACGCAATTGTCGCGGTCTCTCCGCTGTTTTCATAACCCATACGAGCACCCAGCTCAACAATCGAACCATACAAATATATTTTCTGACCATTGCCGGCGACTTGCAATGGACAGAATACGGAATAGTGGGGGTGGTAGTGATACTGCTGGCGAAGTAGCCATTTTTAGACTTCCTTCGTTGTGAATCCATGATGCTGTGAAAGCCCTATGCGAGTGAAAGTGAATCCAAACTACTCTAGTGTTTGGTACAGTTATGCAATCTTGTAAATTAGCCACTTTTTCAGATCGCCAATGCTGCTTGCAATAACGTTCAATGAGAACCTAAGGTGTTAGCTCACGAGGTGGTATTCACTGAAGATTTGTGGGGAAAATGTTGAAAAATTGGGAGTAATCAAACTCTACAATGCTGGTGATAACTGAAATAATTAAAATGTATTCACTGTAGCAGGGAACAAAGAGTATTCTGCTAGATTAAATCGAAAAGCTGATTTAGTGGAAAAAGCTAATAAGAGAGGGGAGATACCCGGACGTTAGAGGGGTGCTAAGCTAACTGAACTGCCACACATATCCTGGCAATTAGTAACAACTAAACTCCACTGGCCTTCCTATTCACCTGGCAGAATGGTTAGTTTATTTAATTTTTTTAAAAAGCTAAAGTTAATTAGCATTGTCGTTGAGGCAATGAGTTAAGTTTATCTTTCAGTGACCCCCACCCACAGTCTTGGCACCAATAACTAGCCAACGATAGGCTAACGGCAGCTAACTAAACGGAGGAGCCACAGAGCCAAGTTTAACCCTTCTCGCTCATCTTCCCTGCTCGAAAGGCTAGCCAACTACAGTTAATGCATTTCCTGAAGCGCAAACACAAGTATCAATATATGTCCTTACCCGCTTTCAGTTGAAGATATCCGTTGTTTGTATCACATTGACTGGAAACAGTTAAATGTTGTCTCTCCTCTGTCAGCCCAGGCGCTCAGATTTATGAAGTTTAGCCTCCGAGGAGCGGCACTCCCCGAACCCAGTTTTTTAACCCGCTGAAGGGGGAGACACACCGGCACAGAGGCGCAGGGACGAGGCGTTTTTCACCCAGACAGACGAGTCAAAGTCCCGTTTATTTGTTCCAAGGGTTCGACGCAAATTCCAACTTATTGCAAATGTCCCTTCTTGTCTTTCCCAACCGTCGTCGTCCCTTCTGTTTCTTCCTTCACGCCAGGATCTCAGTCGCTTCTTCCTCCGGCCATCAAACAGCAGAGATGGGCGCGGTAACCCTGCATTCAGCTCTGGGAAACCCCACGTTCACGGCAGCGTCACAACGCACGGCGAAGGGTCGGCGACCACTTCGACAGATCAGCAAATACTGCCATCTTCGGTAACAAAAACACACCTAAAAAAATCACACTTACATACAAAAATGGATTTAAACTAATAAATATGTTATTTATACGGATTTAAATTCAACAATAACTACGGTGGAGGACAATCACACACGGAAGCAAGTTTGAATATTGGTTGTCAAACAAGAAGTTCCACATTTTCAGTTTCTAAAAGGTAGACTCAACTGTGAAACAACAAAACCACTTCACTTTATTATCAGCAGTATAGTTCTACATAAAAGCAAGAAATGAAGAGGTAATATTTTACAAAGAACTCAGAAATATATTTGCTGCTTGAAAGAAAAAGTGAAAAATTATAAAATGGTAAATTGTTATCTGTATTTATAAGGTGTAGAAAGTATAACAATGATAATATTATCCTGTACAATTCAATTAAAAAAATAACAATTCAGCCTGAGAAAAAAATAAAAAATATTGCAATAAGGTGATTTCACTTCAACTTTATTTATACATCAAATTAAACAACCAGCATAATGTTTTACAGTTAAATAGGCTAATCAAAAGCAAAAAAACATTAAAGCAAAAAGAACAAAAGTAAACATCCCTTTATAAATGCATATATTTTTAAAATAAAGTATGCAAATCCTTCATTTAATGCTTTGTCAAACCAACTTTTTCATTTCATCGCTTATTCAGACTTCAACAGGAGTTGCAGACTCAATATTTGCCCTCGCTCCTTGCATCCACTATGACAAAACTCTTGTTCTAGATGTTGATGCTCCCACCATCATGTTTCAGGGTGGGCATAGTGTTGTTTTGGAGATGTTGCAGTACCATTTTCGTGCCAGACCTGCAAGTTGTGCTCTTCGTTTCATACGGAGAAACAGGAGGACAGTTGTCAAATATTAAGCAGAAATTGCTGCAGCTAACAAAAGCCTGCAGCATCCTTGTCCTTTTCTGTTCTGTCTTTATCAATTATGGGCAAATATCTAGGTTTAGTAATTCTATCTATCTATCTGATTTTGGGTTTACTCAATGTTTTCTTTCTTTCTTTTCAAATACTTATTTTTATCAATGCATTTTTTAAAATCAGAGACACTAAACGTTGGACGATAAAAATACATGTTACGCCAGAATTTAAATTAACAGAGTGCGTGACAGCAAGTTGTTTTTTATGTGTGATATGAAAATTGCGGCACGCTGAACTGTTACCTCAGAAAAACCGGCGCAGTTTCATTTGAAATTCAAAGCAGACGCGCCAGCTTTCCCCACACACACACACGCACGCCGTCATCCAGGAGAGTCTTTTCAGAGAGTTTGGAAAAAATAAAAGTATTGAGTTCTAATTTGTAACAAGAGTACATTCCCACCGACTTACTTTATGTCATTTTGATCCATTTTGATTGATCACCCTCTCAGAATAAGCTGTCATGCAAATGAGTGTGCCTAAAAATTGTATATATCTAATATTACGCATGTCAGTCTTCATATTGAACAGATTAACGTGTCTGTGCTTTTGTTTTGGATAAAATAGTCACTGGGGATTCATGTCCTGTGGGTGGGCCATCGCTGAAACACAGAGAGGACTTAATCATTATTACCGGCTCCTCCAGGCAGCATGCTCAGAGGAGGAGCTAATGGTTGGTGGGTTAAGGCGTTACTTGGAGACATGGAACACTTTGTGGTCCTCCGAGGCAACCAAGTGTGCTTTGGGTCCAGTCCGATGGGGGACGAGAGCAGCAGCATCAGCCTCGGTGTGTAAGAAGAATGTTCTTGAATGTTCCTGATAAGTCTGCCTTCGTGCACTAAATAAATAACACTAAATAAGAGTAATACAAAAAAAGGGAGATTGATACAACTTCTTAAAATATTATGTTGTATATTTGCAACACTTCTATTTTTTATCAGAAAAGTGAGATTTTCCTCACATGTAAATAATCAAAATGATATGTACTGGAATTTAGGGACGCCTTCCCTAAGAAGAAAAAAGTTAACACGAAGACGAACATACACTCATGTAAAGGAAAAAAAAAAACAGCACAAAGCAAATGCACTCGTCCCTGTGGAGATATGTAAAGGAGAACAATCGTTTGATGTTCTGTATCGTTGCAATGATGCCTAACATAGTTAGATCTTTAAAATAATAATAATAATAATAAAAAAATAGATTAAAGAAATATTGAAGAGAGACAGGTTTGCGTGTGGGTTTCTAGCGGGACCCATCCGTCCAGGTTAATGCCGCTAAGATCCAGTTGTTCATGGATACACCCCACGCCTGTTTGCATACGTGTGTCGTAGAGGTTCTCTAGCACATCCATAAAACCCCAGGGTCTTAATTCAGTTACAGCACATCCAGTTTTTTAACTGTGTTACTATGACGACCCTCATCAGCTAACACGGGCTGCATAATTTGATTGGTAACATACAATAAAAACTTTGCGAGCTGAGATTGTTGCAACGTTTTTTTCTAATCTTGTTGCACACGATTAAGCTTTGCAGAATGTCTGCGTTTTTGGTTTGGAATATCTACATTTATAGGGACACTGTTAAGAAACATATATAGTTCATTTGTCTGTGATTTAAGACATTTGTGTTCACATTCATATCTGCAGAGATGCATATCCTAGTTAGCCTGAGTGTGCAGCGTAAGTAGCATTATCTTAGCGTATTAGGAAGAGATCAGGGGTGAAATCAGATTAAAATAAAAAAAAAAAAAAAGAGGCAAAACAGCAACACAAATATCGTCTCGTATAATCTAATAGATTTCATAAAACGAGTGACATTACATGAGGCTAAGCTCTTAATGACCTTGCTTTTTATAGGCAGGTTAGGATGCAGTAATCTGATTTATTATAATCTCCAACAATCTCTGATAAATGCTTACTGCATGCATCTCAGACAGAGGTCAGCTCCTATTGGTCCCCTTACAAGGCATTAGTGACATCTGCTGTTCGGATGTGCAGGGCCTTATTAAACAAGTTGAACACGCTTTCAGGGCTCGTAAAGGGGGGATTCGATATGAATGTAATATGTAATTCTGGAAAGTTCTGGGTTAAAAGTTTCTGCCAGACCTGCTGGGCACCTCATAAACCTGGAGACTAACACAAAGAACACGTAGGTCTTACAGGAAATGACAGAGTGCAATCCACATATTGCTTGTTTCCACCCCAGGGAGATTGCAAAAACTGAGCAGCCAAACAATTGTCCGAAGAGGTTCTTAGACGCAGCGACACTTCACTAAAACTTTAAAAGTAATGTGCTAGGGAAATGCATTTTCTGAAATGCCTGAAATATTTGTTAGTAAATAACAAGCAATAATAAGCTTTTAATAGTAGCGACCCACGTCTGACGCACCACGTCATGTTTAATGGTGATTAATTACGGCCTTAAAGTACATTGACGCGCCTCGTGGAAGTGCAACAAGAAACATAAATATTTATTATGCCAGGCGGTTGTTCACCATGTACATCTTCAAAATGTTAGCTTAGCATTCCTTCTTTATGTTGTCAATTGAACTTGAACTACAAACTTTCACCAGAATAATTGATCTTGTGAGAAATTGATCACAAGGCATTTTGAAAAAAAAAAACAAACATTTCTTGTAACGACTAGATTGTGAGTTCGATATCTGAATATTTTTCAACCACAACAGTTGATTTTTGCTCGTCTCCTATATGCATTTAAAAAAAATAGCTCAAGCTACTTTAGTCAATTTAAACACAATGGAATAATAACAATTTGTAGCACCAGTGTTTCTTAACACGGGATTTATTTCTACTCTAAATATTTGCACTCAAATAAGATGTGGATTTTTCTAAAGTTAGTTTAAGAATGAGCTGCTGCTATAGAATTGTTTACTTTAAGACTCTTTTCACATGCTTATAAGGAACTTCAGTAATTCTGAGAGGCACTGCTTCTGAGTTTCTAAAATGTAGAGCACACACACAACATTATGCATAATGCAAGTGTAGATCCACTTACTTCTGAGAAGGTCCATCACCACTGAAAGTAAAAGCTAAAAAAAAAGTGTGGATAAATTTTTAAAAGTAGCCTGAAGCAGCTAACCCAACCCAGCCCCTAATGTTTCAGCACAGTCTACATGTTGCCTGTTTTTTCCATATAGATTTTTCTCTAAAGTTTCTGTTTATTCATGAAATATTAATACTATTTATTTTTAACACGCAACTTTGGTTTTACATGCTATAAGCAAGAATATGCCCATGCAGCTGCACAAGTAAATAAACTTAAAATCAATCTTTTGAAACAACAGTTTTAAGATGACGATGCTTTTCTTTTTTTCATCAATTAAACCTGCATTTAATGCAAATTAAAAAAAAATGTTGATATTTAAACTAAAAACATCTCCAAAATGGGTTTTGGCTTACTGGCTTGCCAGCACTTTTATTGTATATTTATCAGCACACTTGATAAATTTTGTCTTTATCAGAGCTGTTCATTTGGTACAATGAGCTCCCTCTAGTGGTGGAAATCACTTCTACGGTCATATGCTGTACTTCAGAGTCAAAACATAGTGATAATTTTCTTTCCCACTCCATGATGTACTTTACTGCAGTCAAACCTTGCTTTCCCAACTATTATTCTTGGAAATTGTTTGTATATTTTATGGCGTTCACTCATTATTCAGATTTTTTTCTTTCTTTTCATATACATTTCATCTAAACAAACACAGCATTACAGTGTTTTTGTATGAAAAGCTTTATAACAGAGGTACAGTTACAACTTTAGCTGTTCTCATGTTAGGAATTTATTAAACTAAAATGATTTTGTGCAAAAGCATTTTTTCTGCACATAGTGTTTAGTTCTTATGGTTCAGTTTTCATATGGCAGCACTTTTATGACCACAACAGCAAATCCTTACAGTACTTCTGTTTTTTTTTTATTTTTTTTATAATCATTTGTACATCATCCGCTTCTTTACTCTCCAAACAACGCACAATTTTTGCTAACCACAAAGAAAAAAAAAATAAGAAAAAAAAGGTTTCACTGCCTAGAAATCAAAAATAATAAAAACTATAAAAAGTTGTGGTTTTCCCACTGATCTGCATCCATTTCCTGTATTGGTCAGTCAGCGGAGGAGGAGACAAAAGCCATCAACGTCATTTTGTAAGTTGTGACCTCATCGCTCTTCATGGTGAGGGGGACGCACACCTGGACCATCTCAAAGGGCTGAAATAATAATCACATATTTACCACATAAATTCATGACACTTTGTGCCAGAATAGAAATTCCCTATGTAGCCCACAGGCAGGGATTGTTCAATTCACATAAAACAATATCTGCTTCTATTTACAATGTTCAAGTATTGCTTATCACCAGGTTGTATGGTGTGGATAATTATGTAAAAGACAAAGACTGAGGAAGGAAAATAAATATTTGAACCCATATAAAGAAATCTTCTGTGCCCATCTTCCTGTGATGAGTTTTTGCGTGTAAGACTCATCTGCCCAAACTTTATGACTATAAACAACATTTAAGTATCTGCATGAATTATGAAGTTACAGTCATTTTTGGGGAAAAACAAGAATTCTTTTGGCTAATGGATGTAATAAAACTACCATGCAACAGTTCATACCTGCTGACTACCCACTAATGTACAGCAGTTTGCATTAGTAAAACAATTCTTCTTTGGTGGATACGGCAACAAATTCTGTCCAGCCTAAGGGGCCCACATCCTTGCAAATCGGGTTCTGTTTATTCATGTAATCATTTTATTTATTCTTTTTTTTTTTACATATTTATTTGATAATATCAATATGTATTTTTTTTGTATAAGTCTTATGTAGCTTATGGTTATATTTGTATTTACCAAGCAGCTGTCAGTATATAAGCAATTTGCCCCTGGGGATCGATGAAGGATATTCTATTGTATTCTATTAGGAAACTTTTTGATTGTTCTTCACTAACTTGAAAGAGTTTTTGGAGTGTCCTGAAAATTGAGCTAAAGTCTTTGTTACGTGAAACACAAACCTAACGACCAATGGGATCTGGTTGGTGAGCCTTCAGCTTTATGCAGTAGGTTTGTAAAAATAAAAAAGTTAGTTTTTAAGTATCGATTTATATGAAACGATATATGAAAGAAATGACTGACAACCAAAAAAATTGAAAGATTTTTTTTGAGTGTGTGAATATTGCATCCCTCTCCTGTTGCAACTAGTTATACCGATTTATCCAAGCCTCACCTTGCATGTACTTTGGGGTGTCCATGTGATGGTGACAGAACATCTGCTTCCTGCCTCCACGACGCCTTTAGCGGGTTCCAGTTGAAAGCCCTGCTGCTGCAAGGCAGCCAGGTCGTCCCAGTGAAACTCGCCGCTCTGGAGAAACACGTAACATACGATCAGGACGACCAGCGCTAACTCCTTTTGTCGTCGTTGCACAGTAATGTTGGAAGAAATGTTTCTCCCCTGCAGCTGATGAAACGTAACATGCGTAAGTCCTCTTTGGCGTGTTCTGCCAACATCCCGGTACCTTCTTATTGGCGTGTGGGGAGCTGATGCAGCCCACCTGCAGCTCCCTGACAGCAGGCCTGATGACACTCGCTTTGCAGCTGGCCACCAGAGTGACGAGCAGAGGGACGCACGGCTTCTCCTCCGCCTCTGTTAGTGGAAGGACGTTTACAACTTCAGTCCTTCACGGACAAATATATATGTACTTTCACCTCTCTTTAAACACATCCAAGCTGATTCTGTGTAATCTACCTCACATCGTTATTTTTCTGTACCTTCCAAAAGTAATGAACCCCCCATTTAATTTTTTCACATTCCGTCACGTTATAACAATGTATTTTATTTACTGCCACTGAGTAGTTGTTCTGTCAACTGATTCTCTCACCTGAGCTTAGGATTCTGCAGCTCATCCAGAGTTACTAAAGGCACCCTATCGTCTAGCTTGTCGATTTAAATGGCTTTTGTGGGATACTCTTCCAATTTTTGCATTATAGATTGAAAAATTTAATTGAGTTACACACTGGTGGATTTTATTATTATGCATCAGAGCAAACTAGCTCCTTTTCAACGTATTGGTGAAAAAGTTGAAAATCGCACACAATTTTCCTTCTGTTTCTTAATTACACCATAATTAATAAAGTCCCATTAAAGTTTGTGGCTGTAAGGTGTAAAAAAAAAATTGTGAAGAAGTTCAAGGGACATGAATACTTTTTCGAGGCTCTCTAAGACGTCGCGATGTTACGTTCAGCTTCCTATGAGTGGCACAGGCCACATTCATCCTTTTTTTTATTGACAAATCATAGACCATCTGAAAGACATTTTCCTCTAATAAAATATAGCTCTCATCAGATCGTATGTAGTCACCCTCAGGAAGAGACACAGACTGAGGCTTTGATACCTGTGAGTTGAGGATGAAGTGGGGTGAAGACAGGAAGAAGAGAATCAATGGGTACTGTTAAAGGATCCACTCCACACAGATACATGTTACGTGAAGGAACTGCACCCTTCAGATCTATCTCGCAGACTCTACCCTGGAAAACAGGCACACGGTTAAAGTAGCAACATCATGACGACTAACGTGTAATCGGGGCTTTTAAAACAAAACCGAATCAGGGCAGTGGAAGAGTTTAACTCACCACTTCAAAAGAAAAGACCTGATTTTAAAAGCACAAAATGTGTTTATATGTTTATGAGTGTGCATGCAGTTCTGCTCACCTTATTTACCAGCTCTATGGTGAGTCTGTCTGTGTAGTAGAGGGAAGAATGGTCAGGTTGAAAAGTGATGGCGATGTCTTGTTTCTTTCCAGGAGCAAGGCTGCCTTCTAGTGGCAGTACGCCGAAGACACTTAGCCCGCTGTAGTTCTGTGTTCCTGTTCAACACGGAGAGTTTACAGCGGCGTCTTCGGATTTATGATAGAAAAAGCTGAGGTCAAAGAGTCAAACATGGCTTCAACATCTCAAATTTGAATGACAATTAAACCCTGAGTCCTGCATCAATTATTCTTTTTTACTCACTGGAAGGCTTATCCACCTTTTATTAATCAAAGCAATACATCTGACAGTTTTGATGGGCAACAAGAAGACAAGGATTGGTCTTTACTTCTGAAGAGGTAATTTCAAAATTTGTCAGGTTACACAGCCAATCATTTTTCACGTCTTACCCACAGCTGGGTGGATCTGGGTGTCTCTATGTCCATCCAGCAGCAAGGCTACCCTGTCAGCTCCGTGCTGGGGACTGTTGAGAGAGTGACTGGCCAGCATCACTCTGTATTCCACGGTCTCAGCTGAGCGGTTCGTTAGCTGGTGGGGAGAAAAACAGAGGAGCCACATTGACACATTTCGTAAGATGACAACGTCAGCAACCTTTGTATCTTAGTCTTAAGGCCCTCTAAACAAATAGAGCATTTGTTTAGAGTTTTTTGATTCTCTAAACAAATACATTTATTTGACAAGAATTGTTATCAGTGTGATTAATTTTGGCACCAAATTTCTTTTAAGAAATCTTCCAAGAAGATTAGAATAACTTTTTTCCCCTCAGTGAATAAAAGCACTTCATTTAAAGGCTGTGATCTTTTGCATTTCATAGGGAGAATTTTTTGTGGCATTAAAATTAACCAATTTCAATAACAAAAAAACCCCTACTACATAGCTTTTGAATGAAAATTTGAATGAAAAACCAAAAAGTTTGGAACACTTCAACTCACCTTGAAGTGTTGGGAGACGACGTCTTTCTCCAATGCGTGGACAACGTCAGGGAGATCTCCAGAGTGAGACGAAGAGACAAAGGGAAGTGCACCCTCCCCTCGAAGAACGATTTCCAAAACCATCTTCGGCGTTTGCACGTGGAGGATTTCACAATACTGCGGATAATAAACGGCAGGGCGGGTAATGTGCATCTACAGATTCATAATGAAACGCTGTTTATTTGAGTAAACTCAAGTTATCTTAAATTAACTCACCTTTTTTTCCAAGGTTGGACTGAAAGCCAGGACCAAAGTGTGTTTTTCTCCAGGATTTAAGCCTCTCAGAGCATTGACCAGAGAAAAAGGACCATGTATATCCAACAACGACGAGGTTAGCTTGCAAATGGTTAAAGAAAAAAAGTTGACAGAAAACATACATTCATTTTAAAAACACAATATTTCTGCATTATGCCTGAAATTAAGGACAACAACACACAATCTTTATGTCTGCAGTCCTAACACCTGTCAGGACTTATTTTGGAGTTTTGCTAAACATGAATCTACCAGTGGGCATAATATAACAACATCCCATTTTTACCATAGTTGTTGAGTACTAATGAAGTTTTATAAATAATAAAGATGACAGGGGACAAATATGGTGAAACACACGATTATATTTTAGACATGGATGTTCAGACCAGTCGGTTTTCATTCCAGTTAAATAAAAACGTATTTACTGAGCCTGTCTCTCTCTCGCTTCCACAACGGCTCTTAAAAATTTTGACTAAAAATGAAGAAACAACTTAAGTTTTAAAAATAGATATAATATTAAATGCAGTTTTTAGTTTTTTTTTCAGTTTTTTTAAACAATAGTTTAAAAACTATTCTGTAGTTTAAAAACTAAAGACACAACAAAATGACACTTAAGATACCTGCAATTTTTATTTAGATCTCCTCAAGCTGGAAACGATGCACAGGCATCAACATTTCACATAAAAAAGTTTACCCATAATCTTTTTTTTTAAAGTTTAATTTTTTATATCCTGAAAATAAATCCTGAAAATAGGAATAAAATGGTGCTCTTTAAAAATTTCAACAAATTTTCTGCTGTACTATTTATCAAAAATTATGGAATATCCTATATAATGGTAATATATGCGGCTCTAAACCATTTTTATTTTTGCTGGACGTAGGAGTAAAAGTGGCTCTTTGAATAGTAAAGGATGCAGACTCTAATATCAAATTTACCTTGAAAGGAGTTGTCCTCTCCCTCTAAATAATAGTATTTATATAACGCAGTTTATACTGTAAACGGTTTTTACAAACTTGCTAAGGTACCGAAGTGTTACAGAGACTGGCTTAAAAGTGTAAATGAAAAAGTAAAAAGAGGTGGCTCACTGTGTGGAATATTTATATTTAATTTAAAACATATCTGCTTCCAGCACTTAGTGAAATCTGACTTTAATAAGCATGTTTACATTTTCCTGGAGAAAGGATACTTCCACAGGCTCCTCTGAAATGTTCTGGATTGTAAACCTTTCAACCACTCTGCTTCCTACAGATGGAGCCAAAAACACAACATAGCATGTAAGGACAAAAAAAGGCAGGAAAAAAGATGCTGAAGTACTTCAGGTAATCGTCCGTCCATCCATTCAGCGTCTCAACCTCATCACCCTCAAGGAGTCATTTCCATGGGGCGAGAGGCAGGATACACGGATAAAGAGGCATATCTTCCACGAGATCAAACCATATCTCACCTATATAAACTTGACGGAAATCTAAGACGTTATTGCCATTTCTGGAAGTCACCAGCAGAGGGGGCTGTATAGCGGGACATTCCAGCTTCAGGTGGATCGTGTTTATGGGACTAAAGAGATCAAAACAGGCACCAATAAGAACGAGGAACGTGACTTTGAAACTTTGTTGGACTAATTCATTTTGGTTCAGCAGAAACTAGCAAAGCATAAATGAAACTGTTTAAAAGAAAACAAGAACATGAATGTTTTGTTATTAACATTATGTTAATGTCCAGAACTGCAATTTCTATTACTTTATGTAATCTAAAGAAATGAACCTTCTTTCTCTTTCTTAAGCACTCAGACACTCATTGAATCACAAACTATGAAAGCTTACAGTTGCATTACCTCCATGATGGCTGGACGTTTGGATCTGGAGGGTCTCCGTCTGACACAAAGCAGCGAACGATGTACTCTCTGTAGTACGGGGTAAAGGAGCGCAGCAGCGAGTCCCTGGCCTTCCCATACAGCTCACACCTTTACAAAAAGTAAACTATTACTATGTGAAAAAGGAGACTTATTCTCATAGTAATAAGTGAATATTACTTATTACTACGTGAATAAGTTTTCATATTTCTGCTAGATATTTTTTTGTAAAGAGGGTCATTAACTTTCCAATAAACAAAAAGCAAAAAACAATCTCATTTTAGTCTGGTCACTTATTAGGACCATACTAATACAACATTTTAAAATTATTTTGTGAGAAAAAATTAAAAAAAAGAAGAAAAGAAATAACATGAGAATAGTCGTAATAATGTGTGAGGAAAGTTGTAATATTCTGACTTTATTCATGCATTATTCTTTTTTCCTTTTTATTCACCAGTTAGTGTGCATACAATAAGCATTACAAACTGGCAAGAAGCAAGAAAGGGCATTGATCTCCTAAATAATTGACCAGATAATAGCAATACAAATAAAATAACCAACCAACCAAACAAAACCAAAAGGTCTTTGCTTCTGCAGACATTAACGTCACATATTATTTCAACTTTGTTCATTTATTTATGACTTTATTCTTCTTGTATTATGATTCTATTCGTGTAATAATCTGACTTGATTCTTGTACAAGTTCATTCTCTTAATATTAAGACTTAATTCTAGTTATTTTATGACTTTATTCCCATTATTCCTGATTTTACCCTCATTATTTTATTTTTTATATTTATTTAACATGGCCCTAACCACCATGTCACAGACACTTAACTCTCTTCCCAAAATAATGATTTTGCTTTTTATTCGTTATTCCCTTATATGTAGTGACTGGATACTTATTTCATGCAGCTAAAATATCATTAAAAGTGAAACATCTTTCAGGAAGCAAACTCACCCTGGACTTAAGTTAACTCGATCAGCTGATTTGGAGGACGGACAGGACAGCTCTCTCCTCTTTGCATACCCAGGTGTCCTCCTCCCTCTGTTGGGTTCAGCAGCAACGTCTCTTTTCATCTTGGACAACACAACAAAGACTAGTAAGGCTAGGAATACCGACAGGCTGTGCTGGCATGACACAGAGACAAGCTGAGAAGAGGCAACCACCAACAACAGCAGGCGCTTCCTTTAACGCCGTTCATCTGCCTGCACGACTTACAATCACAGACAGAGATATACAAACGATGTATAAGTGATCATTGGATGCAGATGACTGAAGCGAACAATACCTAAGGGCCTTGTGAGAGCGACAGCGGCATCAACGCCTGCAGATGAAAACCCAATTAAAGCAAATTACTGTGTAACTTTGCAACATGTTTAGGAAATAACAGGTGAAACGAGGACAATGGAGGTCGGGTCTGGTATTAACGGTAGAACTCCTGCTTATTAAAAGCATTATGATCAGCGGAGCAAAGAACTGAGAGGTTAGCATATCCCTGAAATAAACACATGCCACAATAACCTAAAATATTCCCACATTCATTATGTACTGGGATTTATTTATTTATTTATTTTTTAACATTCAGCAAGTGTTAATGATCCGTTTCTACATTGTTAGTTTCTTTTTGTCATCATCTCAGTTTCCTGTTGTTTTTCCCTTCATGTTGGAGCTTAATTCATTTAGATAAATGCGGCGGAGCCTGACGCAGGGACAGCTTTATGTGTTATCCAAACAGCATACAAGTTATATTTCAAAAATCTAAACTCTCTGCTTAGTGTGCAACTAATTGCAACAGCTGCAACTATTTTTGATTTGTTACATATTCAGGCTATCGTTGAGCGAAAGACTTTAGTGGAAATGACCACAAAACAGCCGGAGGCAGAACTCTACAAGTGATGCGCAGGGCCAGAGGTCAGAGGTCAGGGCATCATGGGGGTCAGCAGTAGAAAAGCTCACCAGCAGATTAACAAATGAGCTGTAGCCAGGTCTCACCAACAGCTACCATACATTTTGACATTTTATAGTTATAAACCTGTATCTATTTTTTTTCTTATTTATTTTCAGATTTATGGCAATATTTTCTTTTCTGTCATTATTTGGTCAGCAGCAGAATGCCTCACGGCAAAAAGATGACCATCTCTGACTCTCCAAACTTCAGCAATGTTCACGGTATTTCGCAACACTCACACAGATGGTATTTGCTCCGTGTTTTTCTGCTTTATCCTGCCTCTTTCTTTGCAAACAAACCAAATAAACGTTATCGAGATCTTACGCGTCTTTGTTCAGCTGGTTGTTGTTTGCATGTGTTTTTTTCCCGCTAACAGAATCACAACCTCTAAAAGGTATACTCAAATATAGTTACTGTAATATGTTCAAAAATGATTATTTACTGATACTTAGTCATTGCTGAATAAACACCAGTGTGACCTGCAACTTAATCCCTTTTCCACCAGTTTGTTTTACGTTTGTGAAGGTGAAGGAAGGGAACCGAAGTGGGTGATGAGTTGCACCTCCTGTTCGGTGAGTCTGCTCACATCGTGCTCCTTCTCGCTGATCGACGTGGTGCCATGCTGCAGACGGAGAGCCTCTTTGATGATCATTTTCTGCAGAAGAACGGGTCTGAACATCACCTGAACCAGGCATCTCTGGAACACAAGAGAGAGTGACGCAGTCATTCCTAGTCTGTTTTTGGTTGGACAGTGAAAAAGTGTGGTTTGATCATTCTCGTACTTGCTATGTTAAGCCAAATTGTTGTCTTTATTCAGGAGCAGAAACAAAAACCAATGGAAATGAGTTGATTGTTTTAAGCCCACAATCACAAAGTTTAAAATATTTGATGCGGAGCAGTGCATCGCAAAGTGCAAGGAAATGATGGAGTGTTTTTAAAGATAAAAAAAAAAAAATCAGTAAAATATTCTACGCATTTGTAATCAACCTCATGAGTGAAAGTTTTTTTTATGTCGCTACCAGCTCTGCACATTTACAGACTACATTTCTTTTCCTCATTCTTATCTTCAAAAGTAGCTAAAGCTCAGTGAAAATAACATTTAACCCTTTTTGCCAGGATTGTACCAAAACATGGATGAACTTTAAATTATTTTATTGTAGCTGTAGCCACACACACTAGATTTCAATTAAGCATTATCAGAGTAAAGGAGGTTGAATTCCTTTGCACCTTGCATTTTCAAGTAGCAAAAGGATTTATCCCTCAAGTGAAATTAGAATAAAACATATTGAGGTTTCCAGTTGTGACGTCATCAAATGACAAAGTTTAATTTGAAAGACATAATTAGAAAAGAAATGTGGAAACAAAAACTTAACGGGATAATTCTTTTTTAAATTAGCCAAAGTAGTTATTCTGTTAACTTGTGGAAAAATAAAAGTTCATCATCTAAAATTAGATTGAAAATAGTGCAAAAAAAACAAATAAAAAGAATCGTCTCCAGCAGAGGGCATCAACAGACTAGAGAAGCGTCCAGCTTTGCAGCAGTTAGGATTGATGCATTTTAATGGTACAGAATTGTTTACGACTGTGTTGTGGTAACATGACCATTATAATCTTCCATAGGCTGAAAATTATGATGATAAAATCAAAATACAAGATCTCCTGGAAGGCTTGGTTTTCTCACTCAGTAAAATGAGAGGTTAGACTGGAAAGCCTGTAGGTAGGAGCTGGCTTACTGCATTTTTCAACAGCTACTTTTTTTTTCTACCATAAACTATCAAAATCATGTCAAAAAGAAGAAAAGACTACAAATCAATGCCTCAAGAATGTAAACCTATTCCATTGCTTATGGGCCGAAGTTCAATGTATGCGGAAGTCCTAAAGGAGATGCCAATATGTACTTAAAACCTTTGCATTGCATGGATGTCCTCACGCAGAAAAAAACTCCTCTCACCTAAAACATCCTTTAGATTTACAGATAAACATAACAGATCATCTCATCCACCTCTCCGGGGAGAAGGCTTCCTGCTGAAGGAGATATGCTGATGTCAGAATCCTTTGGTAAGCTGAAGCAGAACAACCTGGGAGCTTCAGCTGCTGAGACGGCTTTGACGAGTTGAGTCGCAGCCTCTTTATCTTGGTAGTTAGTCAGATAAACTGTGGCAGTGGATTTATCACCTACTGCCGTGGGTCTGAACTGAATCAGAGAGTGGGAAAGCACCAGCGGTGGATGAAAACCCACACCTCGGCAAGGCAGCAGAAAGTCTCTGATGAAACATAAAAAAAAAAAAAAAAAGACATTTATCATTCTATAAGCAAACATGGGGGGGGGGGGGCACTCACTCAAAATCAAAAAGGGAATAAAAACGAACCTGCCAATTCCAGATTTGCAGCGGAGTTGAAATTGATATTCTATAGGTTTTTTAGGGCTGAAAATCAGATCAATCTCCAGGGTCTCTCGAGGAAGCAGAGTGCCAAAGCCATCATAAGGCTGGACCTCAATATACTGTAGAAACAGAAGCAAATGAGCTGAAAGTGTCTGCATTTTATTCACTGGAATAAGAGTCTGAAATTACGATAAAGATCTTCGCTTTCAAAGGAGGGAAACTCCATGCATGTTTTTCTTAAATAAATAAATATTGATGTTGTTGTCAACCCTTTTGTACCATCTAATAATTTTAGAACCACCATCTTTACAGATTTTTAAATAAAGTGGTCCATTCAGAAATGGAAGTTTTTGTTTTTGCTTATGTCATGAAAAAAAAAATTTGTTAAATACATGTGCCTTATTTTTATTTAAAATTTCCAGAACAGTAACAAAAAGGTCTGTAGAAATTAGAGTTCTGAGTGGATACATTAAACCTTTCGTAACCTGGGAATCCAATATGGCCGACTTGCATGTGAAACAGCATGGGGGGGTAAAATGGTTTTTAACTCATTAAATCTTTCTCACAAACACAGCCAATCAAAAATCTCCTTTTGAGAACATTTACTATGTTTAAATGTACAGTGTGCAGAGAAGTGCATTGCTTTTAGCTGGAATTTGTACCATAATTAACATGGTCTCTGATGATGTCAGAGACTCCCCAGATTTCAAACAACAAATATCTTTCCCAAATCACAACGTAAGAAACCAATAGAACCACTGTGATCCACTTACATTATGTTAATCTAGAAAATTTGATTTTTTTGTACCAGTCAAAGCAATCTAGGGTCTCACTAGTGGCATTTGTTTCGCAGGTTCAGAGCCAACAAGACATATAAACTAACATACCTCAGGAACCGCCACAAAACCAAAGTCTTGAGGCAGGATGGACATGTTGGTGAGGCAAACAGTGGTTCTGACAAAATGGCAGGTAGAACAGTGACCAAAGTCCACCTCAGTGTGGTCAAACTGCAGGTCTGAAGATGTGACAATAGCATGTATTGTGTATTGAGCTGGAAGCACCTAAAAAATAAATGCAAAAGGTTCCTTTTAATTTAAGGTACACATGTTACCTAATACTATATATATATATATATTACTTTATTATTCATTTATTTATTTTTATATTAAAAAAATATATATAAATACATTTTTTCAATGTGTTGAAAATGTTCTTAATCTGGAACCTGAGTACAAATTTCATACCACAAGCCTAAGCTGGTATGACAATAAAAATCCTTGAATCCTTGAATGTTGTCATTTTACTTTGACTGGAACAATTTGGCATCGCTCGAGTCAGCACATTTTCATTCCAGCTTTTTCTTTTGGATCTTTATTTTATTTTACCGACATGCAAATGTTAATATACGGTATCTCAATATAGCTTGACTTGCACGAAACAAATTGACTGTCCTTGAACTTTCCTCACTTTTCAAGTCTTGTTCATGAGAAAGAGCACATAATGAACAGAAGTTTCTTATTTAAATAAATATGCGCAGTATCCAGTGAATTCATGCTTAACTTTATTGTTTCTGCATAAGATAAATATTTTTTTAAGCATATTATGGAAGTCTGTCATAATCAGGCAACAACATAATGTGTGTTTTTTAAACATACAGTTCTAGAAATAAAAGCTCAAGGTGACAGGGACCTCACTTTTGTTATCCAATATTTTTAGAATGCAAGACATAACATTTAAATCTAACAATACTAAAAACTTTGCAAGAGTATTTTCAGTGCTGTAAAACCATGTAGCTCCTTACAGGTTTCTTTTGTTTTTGTACTTCTGGAACACTTAATTCATCAAACAAAATACTGCAAAATTAATATTTATCTTATCAAGGAAAAAAAAAAAATCTACGCAAACTAACCTAACCCTGTGTTAAAAAACTAGCACCCTTATGCCAAAGGTCATCTCCCAGCGTCTCCATTGGATTTAGGTTAAGGCTTTGACTACGCCACACATAAACAGCAAGGTCAGTGTTCCAAGAAGCATATGGTCAGCATTACAGAAATGTAATGATTCCACTTTTTTCTATCTCATAAGTGGGGGAATAATTATACATATGCTTGGGACCATTTTAGGAGGAGGATTAATGGAGATTTTTTGCCCCTGTAAATAGCAATCACAGCAGAATTAGAAAATAAACTCCACAGCATGTTGGCAAAAACGAATCACTGTGCAACATGGAGTGACAGTAAAGCCCCCAAAAAACTGATTGTTTTGGGTTTAATCAATAACAGAGTTATTAAGCACTAAACTGTGGTCATGTTTAGAATTGATTTTTCCATTTAGTAGAAGCTAAAGTTAACAAAACTTCTTTGTTCTCCTTGTTTTGACTCAAGATGGCATCCTGCTGAGTCATGTCAGTACTCAGCAGAGAACCGTGTCACTGTGGCATTTCTTGCCAGCTGCTGTGTTGTCTGCTGACCAAACGGTGAGTGTATGAATCTGTGCGACTGTTTCTGACTGTCCAATGCCAGGAACTCGGGGCCTGAGGCCGGGGGCAACAGCTTTGATGCTTCACGGGAACATCCTGGCTGAGTTTTTGGCTCCTCTTCGGTGCCACACACACCTCAGTACTCTCCTCTTTTTGCCCTTGTAGAGAAATGGACCATTGGTTGGCTGGCAAATGAGAGTAAGGTGACGGTTTGGCAAGAAACGGAACCAGATTTAGATTTGCTAAAAAAAAGAAAAAAAAAAAGCTGGCAGAAGCACTGCACAAATGTTTCAACGGCTGTTCTGGGCTCTTTTTTTATATAAAGGCTGCAGTTCACAAATTTCGAAATACAAGACAAAACCTAATTTTAAAAATTTGACTTGAGCTTCAAATTATGCAGAATAACTTTATAACTCAAAATTAATGAGTTATAACAACATTTAATTTCCCTTTGGGATTAATAAAGTATTTTTGAATTGAATTGAAATTGCATCTATCCAAAAGACATATCTGACCTGATCTGCAAATGAAAAGCTTTAGAAAGCAGGCAGATCCATAACCACATTATGTAGCATATTCCATTCCAATCAAAACCAGGAGGATGTAGCCAGTAAAATAATCTCTGCATGCTGCAGTCAGAAAGAGAACAGTTGTTAGGGTAACCTGCAGCGTTCTGAATTCGGACTGCCTGTTCTGCCTCACTCACTGTTTCAAGCAGAATATAGAATTAGTATGCAGCAAAAACAAACAAATTTAGACAGAAATATAAAGAGATTCAATCCAGTTCCAGAAGACAATCATCGCAAGTGTCATTATTTGCCTCAGCTTCACTCGCTAGAGCAGTATGCATCATGTCATTCAAATTAAACAAATTACATTGATTATCTTGCAACTCAAACTAAACTTGAATTTATGCCAAAATCAGCCAACTTACTCATGCACCATAATATTTGCTAATGTCAAAAATGCTCTATGTATTAAACACGACTTAGCAGAAATTGTACTTCACAGTTTGATGCGTCTGTCACTTTAAGAAGCTCTTTCCAACACTCTGCCTTCAGCACGTCGTCACGACAATGCCATTATAACATAATGTAAAAAAGTAGAATTTAGATAATACCCTCCTCTTAATGCAGTTTAAAAAAAGTCAAAGAAAGGGGTTTCACATTATTTGCAGGGTTACGTAATATCAGGAAACATGTAATTGTGTACCACTTTGATGACGATATTGATTACTATTAACGCCGAAACATTTTCTAACAAACAAGAATGCACAAAATTCTGACGTTTATAGACCAACAAGTCGGTGCATTTAAAAAATCCTAATGAATTTGTAAAAAAAAAAAAAAAAGAAAACACTTGGATACATTTAGCTTAGACTGAAGATGATGAAAAAGCAGAAGGGGAGCTGCAAACATTAGAGGAACCACCTCACCCTTAGAAACAAGAAGGTGAAGGCCTCATTAAGCAGGGATTACTGTGTTTATCGAAACCGCAGAAAAAGCCTTCAAACCTCTACAGAAGTGGCTTTGCATTTAATAAACAGATTTTTCTTTTGAGTAAAAAAGTGATAGTTGTCAGATGTTTTCTTTTCAATTATTCATGTATTTTATTCATCAGAAGAAGCTACATTTAAAAAAAAATTTTTTAAAGTCATTAAGGCAAACTAGAAGTGGATAGCAATTCTTTATTCTAGATAACATTCAAATGAGACATCTTTATTAAATGCCCCTATTTAATTAAGTCCACTTTAGGGTTATCTCCAGACTCAGAAAGCCCAGACAGAAATGTTTTGGATTTTTAAAGCCCTAATGGGTGGGATTATTAGTAATAAAAAGGTTGTGTGATTCCAGAAAAAACAGGATCTTTCTGAAATAATGTGGAAAACGTTTAGCCTTCTGTCATCGTCAGCCTTCTTAAAAAGAAGAAACTACATGCATTTGGCTGCTGCATTTGCAGCAAATGAAGTCATTTCCAGTGAAACAATGTGGAGTAGCCTTTATGCTTGGCTTATTAGCGCCTGTGGAGTAACTGGGCCTTGAGGGCGTGGGATAATTTTAGCCTTTTACCAGCAAAATAGGTTACAACCTTCAGTGATGCTGCTCCTCTCTTTGTCACAAAGTAGGACTCAAGCACCACCACACTTGCATGGGAAGTGCACTTTCCTCGGGATCACATGGAGGCTTCCTGTGAAATGAGTAGGACATGTAAAATATGATACAGACCTGCCCGGCTACCTGCACTGTCATTGGAACCTCCAGGACGCCTGTGTCACTGTCAAAATAATTCGGAGCATCTTTGGGCAGGGATTGTCTAAGGAGAAGGCAGAGAAAGGAAAAAAGAAAACAGTGTGAGAACAGAGTCGTTTATATAAAGCGCCGCTTTTTATAGTCACGAGTGAAGTAGTGCAAGAATCTAAAAAAAATGCTCAGAAACAATATAGGAACAACAGTGATTTTACCAAAATGTGTTTTTCTTTTACAGATGCCAGATCTCAAAAGTCAAGAAGCCAAGAGCCGCTCGAAGGCTTTGCCAGGGTTAGATTGAGATTCAGACCCCGAAGACCCATTAAGTTACTGTAACCCACGGCTGTTAAGATCGGATTGCCAGGGAAAGCAGGGGAGAGATGAAGAGTGCGCCTCCACATTACTGTAGGTTGTAGCCATGGTGATGAGAGACGTAAGTATGATTCAAAGAGGACACAGGCTTATGTAAAACTCCTTTCCCTCAATATCAGCAGGAGTTGAGTGCTGCTCTGCATATATATATTTATAATGTCTGCCTTACATTTGTCCACCTCTTTCTTTTGATTTGAATAAATTGTTTATTTCCAGGTTTTTTATTAATACAGAAGTGGCAACAGACAGACATACAGTAAGAGTAGGACAACAGTAACGTACTATCAACCAGTGGTACGTCATACTAGCATGTAAAGGTGCTGCTTTGTATGACAGTGGATATCTTTAAAACAGGCAGGTTTGTGCCTCACATTTTGAATTCCTCACCAATACTGCAAACCTTCTGTTCAACAACAACAACAGCAACAACAACACCTCAAAGCCAATAAGGTCACTGCCTCTCCTGGCAAAATGAAATCTCAGCGATTACACAGTGATTTTTTTTTCCTTCTCTCTCTCATAACTTGACAAATGAGCGCAGAGGGTACATTTAAAGAAGCACTGTTGTTCTGCCTACTAATAGCGGCGCTGCTGGAGAGTCACTCTTGAATTAGCTTGGCAGGGCCGAGTGGAAAAGCCTGGTGGGGCGTCACCAGGCCCATATGTTCGGAGAGAATTTGTGCTGCAGATTTGCCCGGTGTCCTGCACAGATCTGTCTTGCGTGCTCCTCTTCTTGATTCCCAGATTATCCGCATCAAGTCTCTGTTTTTTTTTAGTCTTTTAATGATATGTTTGAGATTTGTGGAAGACACAAGTGGAGCGGAGTACTGTACAACAACTGGAATTTTAGAAGCACAAAACAAAAAGCATGTGTCCAAAGTGTTTCACAGAAAACCACCAAATATCCATTTTCCTCCACAAAATCCTGTTTAATCCAGAAGGTTACATAAATAAGTATTTATCAGAATAGTACCTCTTTCCATGTGATTTAAGTAATACTGTAATTTATTTTGCCATTAAAAAAATGACTATGAAGAGGATTACAAACAGATTTTGATTATCGCTTGATTCAGGGTTAGAAATGACAAAATAAAATAATGAATAGTGAATGCCATAACCAAACTAGCCGTTTCAGTTCTCTCTTTCTATATTCTGAGCCCTCTAAAAGTTTCTAGTGGTGACGCAAGCAGTGAGCCAGCGGCAAAAAGCACCGGGGAGCGTCGCTCGCCGTAATCTGTAATAAATCATCCTTGTAATCTCCCTTTTATCAGCTGGAACCGCCGGGGTTGGCCCCGCTGCCTGCCCTTCAGAGATTACACCTAAACCGCTCAGACAAGCAATCCCATTCAAAGGATCCCGTCATCAGGTTTACAGAGCAAAAATAAGGAAACAGCAATCTCTGCATGCATTAGATTGGGGCGTTGTTTTCAAACCAGAAATCCAGGATCAAATGAGTCGGATCACATGGGATGAAATAAAGCACACAGGCTGAAACAAATACAGTGGCTTACAAAGAAAAATCAAGTCTACTGAACTTTTTCACGTTGGGATCTAATTGTCATAGACCAACGAAAAATAGTGTGTCACAGGGAAGCTAAAGACGTTTGTTGTTATGGAGACCAAGAGACACAGCAAACAGGTCAGGTACAAAGTTGTATTGAACTTTAACTTAAGATATTTTCATAGGAAGAAAAGGCAAAACTATTAACTTCTAAATATAAGAAAGCGGGAGATACACCGCCTGAAGACCTGTATCTTTAATTACAGCGAAAGGTCGTCATACAAATCATTGACCAAAGAGAGTTGCATATAGAAGCACATTTCCAGAATTTCATTTGGGGATATTTTGAAGATCAGGGGTTGTTTTCCTTCCACCTTACAATTAGTCACCTCTCTATGTTTGTGGATTATTTAAAATCCCCCAAAAAAGTAGTGCAATTTTGGAACTTGCTTTTGTAAAAGGACAAAATGTAGCAAGGTTCAAGATACAGGGTGTCTGTAGGTTTCAGCATGTCAACTTTAAGACTTTTTGAGACCTTATTAATATTACCTTGAGTAAAATTAAAGCAGAAAAACCCATAAATGTAGAGGACGGTTGATTGTGCTGCATTACAAATAAGAACAGCAAAAACTGAAATTTCTGCGGACTGTTTGTGGCTCTTGGCAGCCGTTTTCTGCTTCTGATATTGCATATGGCTCTCTATAGCCTTATTGTTGTCGTATTGGATGGCCACATGAGTGAGCCAGTGGCGAAAACGAACATTGTCCAGCAAACCAAAGAAAAATGTTGATAGATGCAAATAAGCTAGCTAGCTTACTGGGGTATTTTAGCAGCTACCAGTTGCCTCAACCACCTTAAGTCACAGAAGAAGTCTGCATGCAACTCAAACTTTTGACTGAAAGAAAAGTCCAGACCATCAGTTCCTAAAACCACACCAAAAAAAACCTCATAAAAGTGCAAACTCCGCCGGCCCATGGTGAAAAACTTGTGGGTCCAAATGAAGACCGATGGAGGGTTAATGATGTTTAAGAAAAAGATAATTCTCCTTAACAAAAACAAAAGAAGAAAACAATAAAATATCAGCAACAGCTGCAATAAAAACCCAACAATTTAATGATAAAATTATAATGAAACACACAGCGACTCAATCAAAATCCTAGTAGGGAATAGCAGCGTGTGAGATGGTGCTCTGGTTACTGTGAAGAAGGAATTATGTATTGCACATAACAGTGATTTGGATGTGTGAGGGAAAAGTGTGGGCTGGCTGGTGACAAATAAAAGTGGAGGAAGACAGGGAGAGAAAGAATGAGGCAAGAGAAGGCAGCTGAACGATGTGGGTAGCTTGAGCACAAACCCCTCACAGGAGGAAACAAGAGTGTGCTCACTCTCTCCCAGAAGCCCGAGGAGGGCAGAGAAGGCGCAAACACCTGTGTGAAGAATGAAAGCTATGAGTCATTTCAGAATCCAGATTTAACAGTGTGTGTGTGTGTGTGTGTGCGTGTCTGTGGAAGTGTGTGAGCGTGGATGTGACAGTGAGAGGAACCAGTGCAGATAATGAGGATTTGGAAATCCAATCGTGCTCTGGCTGGGCGAATTGGTGGTGCCATTTTAAATGACACACTGCCTCTGCATAAAACAAAAGCAAAGCGAGCAAAAATTAACAGATCGGAACAGAAGATCCAACCATGACAGAGGGAAAGGAGGGACACGGCTTGCTGATGTGCTGAACACATTATTTATTTTTCCTTCTCAGACTGCATGGTGCCAAATTCTATTTTGGGTAAAGGATGCTCTTTCGATTCACGAAGGTCCTTTTTTTTATTGTTTCTAAATCTAATCCGAATTTGTTGTTTCTCAGTATTGTCCATACTGCTGAACTGCAGACCAAAGCTTTTATGTTTCTGAACGATAAATCTGAGACCATCTTCCAACCGATTAAGAGGCTGTATGCCCTCAACATATGGAGACAGGCACACTCATATGTTCTTTCAGATCTTAATGGGTCCATGACCCACAAGATGTCAGCGTTACTTGCTTTTGTGTTTTCTCAAGCCCTAAAAGACTTTAACCTTTTAATCTGGATGAAGAAAAAAAAAAAACACCCATCCTTACCATTACTTTCCATCCCTGTGGGTTGATGTACGACCTGTGAATTTAAGTAATTAGTCAGTCAAAGTTTTGCACAGCCAATCTTTCTTAAATCATTGAGTATTGAGTAGTAAGAGCCATGTCACTATGTGCCTGATCTATCACAATTACCTTCATGGTGAAAGTGAGACTCAATTATTTTCAAAACGGCAGGCAGATACATTAGCGTTAGCTTATCATTTACACAAAAACCTGTGTAGGAAGCTGCGTGTTTATTTAAGAATGTAGCTGTTTGTGTCAAGTCTTAGATTTTTGGATGAAAATTATAAAGCTGTGTATGTTTTAGGTGAAAACTGCAGTAGCTTTCCTGGCCCTGATTGCATAATAGAGAGGACTATGAGGTTGTCCTGCAGCAGTTGATATTTAGTGGGGAGAAATGAATTATACGCTGTGGTCAAGAAAAACAGATAAAAGCATTGGGAGTCGCCATATTGTTCCAGTGCATGTGTGGGTTTTTACAAGGTTCCCTGGCTTCCCACTGCAGTCAAAACAATCATAAAAATCCTGTAGATTGGCCACTAGAAACTTTGTGGAACTGTGTACATGCATGATGGTTTGTTATGTGTTATGATCTGTCCAGAATTTTGGAGAAAAGCAAGAAAACATGGATACGTAAGTAATCTCTGAACTACTCTGCTAAGTCTTTCATAAGTGCACAAGAAGATCTTTTTGTTCTATTCAGGCATATAGTGCTTTGCTGAAGTTGCAACCACAAGCTTTAATGCATTGGGATTGTATTTGATAAACAAAGACAATGGAAGGACAATGATAAATGGTTTTTAAAGTTTTTACAAATAGATAAAGTGAGATGTCAACTTATACTCAATTCTCTTTACTTTAATACTCCTGAAAACAATAATTACCACTCTGTAATAATTAGCTACTCATCCTATCAAATCACTTCATAAAATATTGTTTATGACATTTCTTGTTCAAGACAACTTCAGATATTATAAAAGGCCAACAGTTGCCAGAACAACAACAAAGTGCAGTGAAGTGGTCTGGAGACTTAGATTACATAAGCAGAATCAGGGCCAGGATGGTTGAACATTACGAGAAGTTTTATAAAAACAGGGAGGGACACAATGAAAGTGGAGAAGTAAAGGAGCTAACACACCGGGAAAGAAACCCAAAAAGGGAAGACAAGCGTGAGAATGTGAGAGAGTGGGAGAAGACAACGCAGGAGGCAAAGGCAGCCGGAGTGAAAAAACCATGATACGCAGAGAGTAGGGAGGGGGTGGAAGCTGTAGTTATGTTAGCGCATGTGAAAGACGCACCATCACAGCAACAGCAGCAGCAGCACAAGTAAAGCTGTCCTCTAATCCTTGCATTAAAACCTCTGCTGATTCAATATGACAGATTACTGACATTTTCCCACTTTCCTCTCGAGTTCCCCTGCTATTTGACGACTAGCGCGTGCCGCTAACATTCCGTTTGAAGTGGAGGGAAAATTTTTCTCATCGTTTCCAAAAAAACACAACAGCCCAGCTATTGATATACAAAGCTGCCTAACTATGAAAAGGGGGGGGAAAAAAAATAAAGAGGGTGGGCAGAAGAGCTCCCACGCAGAGGTTCTTACATACAGCACGCCTCTCACATTCACCCTGGAGGTCCCCTGTCCGCTCTCCTGGCTTTCAAACTGCAGTCCAGCTCCTGCCACTCCATCTATATATAGAGCCTGGATTGTTGTTGAAAGAATTAGCAGGTCCTTCAAAGTCATTAGACACCATTATCAGAAGCCTCCGTGGCCCTGGTGTGACGAAGTCACTCTTATACGCTCTGTCTGTCGATTAGATACAAACGTATCCACTTTAAAAGCTGCAAGACTTCACTGCTAGCAGATAATTGGCTAAGGGACCCAACGGTGGCCAACAGGCATGGGTCAAGGTATGATAACAATAAGTAAAAATCCCACAGTTTCATATCGTCATGGAACATAAAATATGAAAACAACAGTATATAACATGATCTCTTGTTCCAGTATAGTCAGTCTGACTTGGAAAGTACAATAAATTCACTCCAGCTTTCTTTTAGCCAGCCTACTGTTAGTATACAGCAACAGGTGGGGGAGGGGCAGCAATGTGTTATTAAATGCTTCATAAAACCCAATGAAAACTCCAGTACTTTCTTTGGTGCCCTATGAAAAGTACTTTAGAGATGGTACGACATTAAATTCAAATGATTTTGAAGCTTGATTAACACGGAAAACCCAAAATCTCCTAGCCAAAACCAGCAGAATAGATTAACCCTGGGTGGCCTTGGCCTTTTATTAGCTTCTAATTAGTGGGGTTCTTTTTTATGTTTTTCAACAATGTATGTCAATGTGTTAAAAATAGTAGCTTGAGCTGTAGTGCAGAACTTAGCCTGAACAACAACAATAATCAAGCTAGCTAGCTAGCCTTTTTTCAACCACAATGTTGACATCTTGTTTTTAAGTGGATGGTTGTTAATCTTTTACTTTTTACAACCACTTTTACATGTTATTAGCATCAACACTTTACGAGGAAAATATATTCATCAAGATTTAAGCTATTGTACTTAGAACCCGAGATTACAGTAACAACTCAAGAGTCTTTTGGCAAGGAAAATTAAAAGTTGACAAATAACTACATTTTTTTAAGATTTAAAATGTAAAGGTTTACAAGTTTACAACAGATTTTTTTTGATCTCCCATAAATAAATTTTTTTTTTAAATATCAAAGTATCAAAGCCTGAGGACTGACGCCTGCATTTCCTCTGAAGAGCAAAACACTTTGCACTTTAATAGGAGGTCAACAGAATCTCAACAACTTCCCTTTACAATGAGATTATCCGTGCTTCAGCGGATCCATTAACCTTGCATCCTATGTGTGTCCTTCCTTACCTTGGAATGAATTTCAGCTGGGCATTAAAGGTTGACATAGCCTGGATGAAGCCACGTTTTGGTATAATCTCCAGGTGCTTCCTCATCTCCGGGCACAAGTCAAAGGTCAGTTTAAAAGCTCTGTTTTCTCTGTCATGCAAAAAGTATACAGTTTCATTAGACGGCTGCGAAAAAAAGTGCTTTCAGGTGATAGACTGATTATATATGACAATCTATGTAGTTTATGAAATCTTTAGAACCACAGAAATAGAAATCAAACATCTCTCTAGTTTATGAAATTTTAAGAAACACAGAACTAGAAATCAAACATCTGCCAAGGTCAAGGTTTACAGGTTGGTAAAAGTCAATCGTCTGCTTTTCTTGATTGGCATTAATGTAAATTAATGCCATGAACTTGTATGATCTGCAAGTTCAAATCATTTTCAGGTGTTCAAACAGACGGTTGCAATAAGTCAAATGTTTATTCATTTTATGAATTCGCAAAGACATCCAACTGGGGAGAATTGTTTCGTGAAGGTGGAATTAGTACAACAGCACGTTTGTGTCTGCTTTCATCTTCAATGACACTCAGATGAGAGAGGAACCCCAGTATAAACCAACAGAGGTTTCCGTTTTTGACTCCCCTCCTTCAACTGAACCGACCCACTTAAGCGGTCGGGTCGGCCAGATGCTTGCTTCCCCGAGGCAAGGGCTAGCAGGGACACTTGGGAGGTATTAGGTCTCGGTTTTTGCTCAATCTAAATGACAACCTTCAAATAAACTCTTGGTGGAATATTTATGGCAACATAATCAGTTTGGCCAATGAGCCGTTCAAATTAACGGGGTCATTTGGCTGATCTTGTAGTTTTTACTTGCAGAGTGTGATCATTTCATTTCCAAGTCAATGCCAAATTCCTGTAACAGGGTGTTGATTCTGTTTAAACATTTGGAATATAAATATCTGAAATACAAATGCTGGTTTCTCAACATGTATGTATGTATGTGTTTACCCTAGTATTCAACAGAGGGTAATAATAATAATTCATTGAAATAAATTGATATTTTAGATACCAGTCAAATTTGCAGAAACAACTTTAAGAAGTAAAACACTGCTAAATGCATAATGTATAAATCATAAAAATCCTGTCACATGTTAAAAAAATATAGAAGAATCCAGCCTTTTGATAGGAATATAATCCTACTACGTTATATTTATTTGGTTTTTAACAGTTATCTGTACCACAATTATTGGCAACTCTTCTACTAAAACATGGATCAACTCTCTCTTGTCAATAAGACAGAAGTTAACATTTCAAAAGTCAAGCTCCTGTGTTACGCTCTCATTCCAAAAAATATGTTCTTAAAAAAGGGATCTGTGGGCTGAAACAGCCATGGATGAAGTTTGATGTTATGTCTGCTGTGCATTTTCTCTGTATTTCATTGGACCTTTATCCTGCTAAGAAACCAAATGAAAATTCTTCTTTGCCAAAGGCCACAAGATTTTTATTCAAAATGCCCTGGTGTTTCAAAGAGTGTTCCCATGTGGCCATTGCAAGAGAAATAGCCCCCAAAAAACAGGTGTGTTTGCACATGAAATCTAATCTTAGTCTGCTCTGACTGAGGCATCTGGTTCAGTATAAAATGTCTCAATAGCATCTACTAACTTCCACACAATATGCTTGACATGCGAGGACAAAAAAAAAAAAGGTTTTTTTTGTAGCACAACTGCTTGGGGTGTAGATAGCATCCAGTGGTTGTTATGGAGACTCCAACATACTCTGCTGCACTTCTCTAGCAGTGAGCATTAGAGATTTTTTTTAACCTCCCTTGCCATCTGCTTGACTGTGTGTGGTGGCAAAATAAGCAGACTGTCTAGTGGCAACTGGCTTAGAAAATTGGACCGTTGTGCAAGAAAGTAAAATTAATTTATATAGCACTTCTAATGCAGAGGATTCACAGTGCTCTGCAAATTAAATATTGTAGCATATCTACAATATAAAAGAAATGCTGTAAACAAGTGCAAGTGTCAGAAACTCTGATGCACCTCAAGATGCACCAAGATGAGGTGCAGTGCGGCCACTACAAACACGATAAATAAACAGAAACCAAGAATTTGTTGGAGAAAAAAACAAAACAAAACAAGGTTGTTTGTATTTTTAAGGCCTTAGTTTGGGCACAAATGCTTAACCGCCGAACTGGTGCCAGCGGAGGAGGGCTTCAAAGTCTCAGCTCAATGTTTGAAACAGAAAAAAAAAATTTTGCCAACTGTGTTCGGAATATTCAAATCACCGGTTCACAGGCGAAAGTCAAAAGCTGCATATCTTAAAGCCTCTTAAAATTCGCTCAATTAGTCAGAGAGACATTCAAATCTCTGGCACACAGGCCGGGCAGACATATTCAATCTTGCTTTGTGTTGCTCTCTTAACTAATCTGTCACAAGCTAAAGACTACTTGTGGGATGGTTATCTATTTAGTGGGGGAGCGAGTGACAATTTTAAATAATGAAAGCAGCGGCTCTCTCATTGTTCATCCCAAAAGCCTGCCAAGCTATTTTGTATTCAGATTATTGTCTTGGAGGCAGAGTGACATACTGCATAGTTTGCTGGTCCAGGCATTAGCATTTCTTTACTTGAAAAGCTGCACTTCATACTGACACTGTCATCATCATGTTGTCACATGTGCTGGTGTGCCAGCGCACCAGATGGCAGTTGTCACAAATCCCTAACCCTCACACACACACACTCACGCACACACACACCCCCACCCCCACACACAAGCGCCCATACACACGCCCTCCCCCACAGTGATATGACACAATGACTGTAGAGGTGATGGACCACTCTTCTGCAAATGGTACTGCCCCTGGTGCATTCTTAACCTTTGCTGTGCATCACAATGCGTCATATCCATAATCAGAAAAGATCTGTTTGAGTTCTGCGCTACTGTGAAAAAAAAATCAGAGGATGTGAACTTCCAACTTACATTATCAATCATTTCTGAATATTTATAAGCAGCTTCTTTGTTTTTTGTTTTTTTTACCTAATTCATGCATTGGTAAGATGCCTTATCTTGGTTCTTTGGTAGTAATGAATGTTAAGACTTTTATGTTGTGTTGTGTTGATGGCGGTAGGCGTTCGCTCTGTGATCGGTGGGTTGCTGGTTCGATCTCTGGTTTCTATAGTTAGCACTGACAGAAGGCAGAGAAGTTTGATTTGTCACAAATGAACAAATGACCTGTCTCATATTGTGTAGAAGAACTTGGTCATTTGTTTGGTCATTTTTTTCAGTCATTTTCTACTGTCCTAAGTCAGTAGAAAATGTTTGGGATGAGTGAGAATGGAGATTGTGAAGCAGACGTTCTTATCCAACATTAGTGTCTGACCTCACAAATAAGCTTCAAGAATGGTTAAAAATTCTGGAAAACTTTTTCAAAAGAGTTTTAGCTGCTAGCTGTGGACTGTGACCTGATATCATATTAAAGCATTTGGATTAAGAATGGGATGTCGCTCAATTTCGTTTGTGTACGAGGGCAGCAGCAAATTCTTTTGCTGATATACTTCATGTTCAGGACTTCATGTTTTGGGGTGTGTGTATATTATCTTTTATTTATCTTCCAAATCACTGAAACACAATCCTATTTTATATTTGCTCCTCAGCACCCCAGTAATAGACTGGATTAGGGTGTATCCTACTTCTCTTACTGACTCCAGGAGAAAGGCAGTAGCCCCTCTGACAACCTGAACAGGATTAAATTGGTACAGAAAACGGTTGGATGGATGTAAAGTTGTTCCACTTGCAGCTTTGCAAAAACAATGTTTTCTTCTTTTTTTTTTTTTTAGTTAAAAAAGTCTGAAAAGTGCTGACATTCTCTCTCAGGGCTCAGTGCCACTTAAACTCTCTCCCACATGCTTGTCTAACAGCTGTGAATTAGACAGTGTTCAAAACAGACCTGTCATAGACTCAGCCTGTTTTGTTACATAAAACTTGATTTATTGCAGACACGGTGCAAGTTTTGAAAGAAAAAAAGTGTGTGTTCAGTGTGGACGCTGAGAAGGTTGGAAGTGGAAAACAACAATAAGGACTCTAAGATTACACACTGAGGTATAGAGAGCATTACATTTGTGTTTGGGAAATAAAGTGAAGTGAAGTTACATTTATTTTTGATATAAACATGACTACTGTTTTATTGTATTAATTCCTAGCTTCACTTAAAGATGCAAAACTTTAGAACGGTTTAATATTAAAATCAAATAGCTTATTTAGTGTATAATGATTTTCTTTAAGCATTCATACCTTGTGAAGTTTTCACATTTTATAACCACAAACTTCAATACATTTTCTAGGTAATTTATACGACAGACCAAGACAACAGCAGCACACACACACTCACACAGTGCAGGATTGGGCAGCTGAAAGAAAATGATACGAGGTTTTCCACAGTTTCGTCATCTATGTCTCCATCAGCTTTGCATATATTGAGACAAAAAAATTGCTTAAACATGTTCCTGTTGGTTGGAAGGCTTCTGTGTACATCAATTTTCAACTCTTGTAATAGATTCCCAATTCGATTTAGGTCTGGACTTTGACTGGGCCATTCTAAAACATGGATTTATAAGAAAATCTCTGGTTGTGATATTAAGGAGCGTTAGAAACATATATAACAAGTGATTCAGATCTTTTTTATATAAAATAAAAATAAAAAAAACAACAACTGAAAACCATTTATCATGTTATTTCCACTACACAACCATGCTCTACTTGTCTGTATGCCACATAAAATCCCAGTAAAATATATTAAGCATGAAATCACAATGAAGTATGAAAAGGCCCCAAATCACTGTTTACACTGCACTGCTGTCTGTTGTTTACAGGTAAAAAAAAAAACAGCATCAGTTGTTAAGTTTTCAACTTTGTCTGTCTTTTGGACCCACCTGCTCTGAAGGGTGATGGTGTATTGATAAAGGCGGTCAAAGGTGCAGATCTTCAGGTCAATGCTGGGATGGATAACCCATACGGGGTTGCTGACAGCCACTCCGCTGACATGGATGGGTATCTGTTTGAATAGATGCCCAAGACATACATTTTGGTCAATAATCATTTGAGATGTTCTGCTAAACTCCCGTGACATCACATCCATCGGTAACATACTGGTTTTGTGTTTGGGTCAGAGAATCTGATGAAGAAGTCCATCGTTGTCTCTCCAGGAATGGTTGGCTTGAATAAAATTTCCAGCTTGACACTTTGAAAGGGTCCAATCTCTCCCCCTCTTACCTGAAAAAGAAAAGTACACAACAGAGCAGTCAAAAAAAAAAAAAAAGAAAACATACATTTTTTAAACTAATTTCTGCAAAAATATTTGTAAATGAATGTGGGGATTCTTCATAAATCTCCTAATCCTATTTTTTACTTGAATTTCAACAAAGGCCAACATAATTATAACTTAATTTTGGTTTTAAGTCTTAGTTCAGCTTTGTCCAAGCACCGGTGCGTGTGAGCTGGTTTAGTATACTGACATAGGTTTTAGCTCCCGTGTTAGCAGATTAAAGCCCCAGATTGGAGCGTGTCACACATGTCTGAACTACAGTTGGAGCCAGGAGCCATCTGCAGTTTTGTCTCGGTGCCTATTTGTCACATGGGAACTATGTGTCGGAAAAGCTGTTGTCAACAAAACACTCAATTAAAACACGTTACTTGATTTATGTTAACTGATCGGCAATCGCCTTTTACTGTAATATTAGCGTTTAATCTAACAAGATGTGTATATACTCTATATGCATATATATGTAAAAAAGAAAAATCATCTAAATCCTCTTTGAATTCCATTATGATTTAAAAGAGGATAAGGAAGAGTTGCATGCAGATGGTTCACCTGCATGTAACGGCAGTACATTGAGAACAATAAAAACTTAAAAAGGCATTCGCTGCAGATGCAGCAAGTGACTCGATGTTTTAATGGATAATCCACAATTTAAGACGCAGCCGTTAGCCATTCGATGTGCACATATCTGTCAAAATGACAACAAAGCCGAAGGCATACAGGCACGCGCAACACACAGTCACAAAAAGCACAGAGGGAGAGGTGATGCACCATTAGACCCCCACTAGAAAGATGTAATGAACCCTGATTGGCTTCACAGCTTCGTCTGGGCCACGAGGCAAAAGCAGCATCGTGGTTAGAACAAGAAAAGCAACGCAGAGTCTTCAGTAGTCAAGAAAATCAATCTTTGCACGCAGAACAGATCATACGTTGTGAAGCAGATCAGCGGTTCAGACAAAATAACTAAACAAATGCATCTGTAACTAAGACAAATGCTTAGAAAATCTATACTTGTTTAAAAATAACCCCACATGGCAGAATGAAACAAAAGTTTGAAAGGGTCAAACTATGAGAAGTAGCATCAACCCAAAGCAGCTTTCCCACAGCATAAAAACATCCTTCACATGCACACAGTTAGTAGCATGTGTCCCCCGAAACAAAGTTAGTTTTACAGATTTTATTGCAGTTAAAATACGTGATACTATTCTAGACTTACATTTCCAAGTGTAATATCGCAGTAGTCCACGAAGGTCAGGCTTACACGTGCGCCCATGTCAAAGGAAAGGCGAGTGTTCATTTCTGTGTAAAATAAGAACACAGTACAAAAGAACGGTGCAGGGTGAGGATGCGTTGGGGGAACAAACAAATCTATATACACAGACAAAATCAACCATGCAGCTGTGACAGAACAAAAAGGCATCGGACTGATCAGTACCTTTGGTTACTCAGCGTGAAGATTTAACAAACTGAAGACATAAAGATCAGTGCATTTACATTTGAATCAATGTTTTAATTTGACCGGCATGTTTCCACTGACTGGCAGCAACATTTACAGTTTGGTTAATGGGGTCATGATGATAAAGACTAGAAGCTCCTGAGAAAAGATGAACGATGACCAGTATTAGTGGAAACATGCAAACACTTGTGAGCAACTTTCTGAAGCATTTGGTTGTAATGGCAGCAAAATGTTTTACACTGAATACTAAGAAGAGTTTAAGTCAATTTTAAACATTCAATCATCTATTATAGTGTAATACAGTAGATTTTTTATTTTTAGCGATAACAGCCCTTGAACATTTTGGGACTGACATTCCCAACTAAAAACTTTTTTTTTAAGTAACTCAATCTGAATATGGTGGAAATATGAATAAATTGGGGTTTAACTTTATATGTAATGATGCAAAAGTGTGCATCTTGTTAGGATTTCTGTTTTCTTTTTTGTTTGTTTGTTTGTTTGTTTTTGTTTATTGAAAATAATTTCAAAATTTTTCCTTCTAATGTGACAAATGACAAGATGTGACTTTTTCCTCTAACATATTTAGAGTGATGTAGCTCTGTTGTTTTAGTACTTTGTGAAACGGAAGCTCAACTGGGAACTGATGCATTGAATGAGCCATTGTTAATGCTCAACGTTGCCATAGGGGGAGTCAAGGATTTCTCAAACATGCATGAAATAATAAAAGCAACATTATAACATGGAATAACAAGGAATAACATTATAACATGTTAAAAGCTCAAAAAAGTCATTTTAAAGTTCTCCTTTATCAATCAAAAACTCAGATATTTAATAGAAGTGTGAATGTATGTTACACATTTAAAAGCTAGCATATATAGTACCACAGATAAATGAAAAAAAAAGTAACTACAATGGCACTGCTTTCATGTTCGACATTCAAAAATTGTGAATTACTGACTTTCCAAAAATGTAATTAATTTCATGTGATTGACCAACAGAGAAGAAAGAGAAAAGAAAAAATGGAGATGCAGCAACACAACTGCCAGAGCCTGTAGAGCAAAAGAAAAAAGCCCTGAATAGCTTATCAAAAGATTCAGCTGTGGAGAGTGCTGAGCACAGCGATGAAGACTTTAGATGTGAGAGTACATAAAAAAGGAGATGCATCCTTGTCGCTGGTAGTGAGAGCAAGGTGAACCCTGCGCTTTTACCAAGTCCTCCTTTAGGTTTTTGTTCTCGCAAAGACCAGATGTCCCAGCACTGATGAAGAGATAAAGCGTCTGCTCTCGTCCTTCATTCTGGAGTCAGTTTTATGCAAACTCTCGCAGTGAAGCTTCACAAAACACTCTTCAAAATGCAACTAATCTGCGTAGCGATTCCGGATTTAGACACAACAGTACGCCGAGCATACATTGCTAATATGCTGCTAATGTTTGCCATCTGCTAAGCTGAAGCGGCGCCCATTTCAGACACCTTTCACTCGTGCCAAACGCTCAGTGGTGCAAAATGAAAAGTCACATTTTCCAACTCGGCAGTGTCAGTCTGTTTGAATGTACATCGCAACAAATATACTTCCTCTTGAATTTATTTATGCTAAATTTTACAACCACAAACCTCAGAGTGTTTTTATAAGGATTTAATTAGATTTTTGAAATTAGTACCGAAGTGTGAAGTTGACAAAAAAAAATCCATTTGGAAGCTGAGTTTTGGAAAATGTGGCTCAAAGTTGTATTCAGACCCCTGTGGGATCAGCGTTAACTTGTTGTACTTTATTCAGAAGTTAAATGTAAGTACCTCTGATAACTGTCGTTTGGTTAAATTTGATATTACACAAAACTATCTTATTTAGTTCAGATTCAGGCAAACTATTTACATGATTGAATTGAAATTATTCAATAATTTCATAAGGTTTAATAGTAGTTCTAAATGTTTGAAATATTTTTATTCACTTTTGCCTTGCCAGTGTTGATATTAATTTCTATACTAACCCATTAATAAATATGCAAATTAGCAACTTCTTCATTTTTTTAAAAAGGTTTTTTTGGAAGTATTGGATTTGGACTTAATATATCGACTGATTCTCAAAATGAAATGATTCTGAGGCAAAATAAAAAAAACTGATTGGGACATTCGTACTAATGCCCATTTATATTCTCAATGCAAGAACTGCTGAGCTAAGCTTGCAAAAAAAGAAAAAGCTACATTTTTGGTCTCTCTTCAAAACTGGCAGACACACCCAACATACCTGCAGCTTTAATTTGCCTGCTGAACTGGATTTCTAGTTGTAAGACCTTTGTGCAGGTTTAACCCAATTTTCTGAGTATTGTAACAAATTTAGAAGTATCTAAATAAAATACACCAAATCTGAGGCTGTAAAGTGATCAGATACGGAGACAGTAAAGTCTAAATACTTTTGCCAGGCACTCTGCAATTTATCTCCGAAAGGAATCTTTTACATATTTCAAAAGATCCTCCATAAGTCTCGCTCTTGTTAAGGACTGCCATTCATCTCGTATGCACTACAGTATTTTTACCAGATTCCATTGAAAGTCTCCGCTCCACTACATCCAGCACACAAGAACTCCGGCGATTGGAATAACTTATGTTTTCACTTTCCTGCAAGCACAAAAAAAAAGACAAAAACTTGCTCATTACTCATTCATTTTGTACATGAAGGATTACAATGTAACTTTCCACTTTAAGTTAGAATAATGCTGAACTATTTGAGTTCTTTTACACAATAATTCATTTTATTCTGACTTACTTTTATTACTCATAGTTTATGTGTAATACAAAAAAGGGGAGAAAAGTTTAGCAACTTGTGACACAAAAATCCGTGACCTGCTGTAATAAATCTTTCTTTGAGTCAGAAACCATGACAAACACTGCAAAATCACAAAATCTTACCTTGTATTTTTAGTGTAGTTTCTGGTGCAAATGTCCTAGTGCACATAAGATATGACAAAACTAGTAGAAGTCATTTTTCAGCACCACATAGAGGCTTGTTTTAAGCCAATAATTCCTTGATATTGATCAAAAGTAATATTCCAGAGGCAGATTATTTTACTTGTTAAATGGGAAATATGTCTTTCCCAATGGGACTAGCACTTTTTTTTAATCAATATTAAGAAATTATTGACTTAAAAGAAGCTCCTATATGTTACCGAAAAGTGACTTTTGTAAGTTAGCTTTGTCTTATTTCAAGTGTGCAGTGGTGTCTGCACTAGACACTAGACCAAAAATACTTAAGAGTTTATGTTTTTGCAGTGTGGCGCAACTTCTGAGTTTTATACTGATGGCTGACCGCGTCCGTGTTGGTGAAATCCAGGGATGACATCCGGACACGCCTGCTTGCCGGAGAGAGATACATGGAGGTGCCCATGCTGAAGTAGCTGGCCAGCGCTCCGTTGTTAGTCAGGGTTATAGTCCGGGAAACACTCTCCCCGACGACGTGCGAACCAAAGTCAATAGACTGGCAGTCGACCTCCGGCTAGAGAGAAAACATCCAGTCAGTCGAGTTCATTAGTTATATTACCGACAAGCTGCCACCTCATGTTCACCAACGTTTGATGCATTAACAAATAAACCGATTAAAGGAGGTGAGTTTAATTAAACTGGTGTACCAACTTGGTCATTAAGTGCTGTTCCTATGAAACGATGAAATGAATGCAGTGACTAATAGTTCATTGTCCTCCTTTTTCATGTTTCTCTTCTGTTCCTTTGGACAGTGCTATAAAGTTTCACCTGTGAGTAAACATCTCTCCTGTGTGCATCTCTACCATATGTGCTTGTTTTTCTCTGTGCCAGGTTGTACTCGGCTCCACTCTTCTCCTTTTGGGCTTTTTTTTTGGGATGCTTCTTGGTTTTTATGCCCTCGAGATTTAGGCTTGTTTGGACTGAACTGCCGTGTGCCAAGCCTGTGAAGTTATCACTCGTTTTTTTTTTATGTCGTCCAAGCGCACAACCGAGACCTGCTTGTGTCGTTGTTATTTTACGAAACAGACACATATCTAAGCACGAGATGCACACTGTACATTTGTGATAGAGAGAGTAAAAATGGACAAAAAAATGATTGCATTTAAAAAAAAAAAAGAGGAGAAACGAACCGAATCAGATTAGAAGGCTAATTTGACAACGGGTAAAAGCGTCCCTTTGGTTTTTAATGAATCTACTCACGCTGCATTTCTTTATGGTGCATCTGAGCGGCACAGAGAAGGGGCCAAAGGTTGATTCAAAATAAAATTCTCCCTCCAGGTCTTCATTAATCTGCAGAGATCAGGTAACAAGAGAAATTGGGTTCTGACATAGGAGGAAACAAGCAGAGACAAAAAAAAAAAAAACAAATTAAAAAAACAACAAGAAACGATGCACTGAACAGAGTCAAACTTTCAACAAAATTCCCTCAATATTTTACTTTGCCTTTTGAGGCAATACAGAATGACGATAAGATTGATTAACTCAATCAGCTGACAGGGGCAGTTAGTTGTCAAGGTGACTGACAGGAAGAGTCTGTCATTCCTCTACAGTTTATGCAAGTCCAGAACCACAAAAATCCAGAAAAATGTGTTCGACATTAGACTTGAGGACAAACACACATTGAACCTGGTGTTCAGGGATAGTAGACCCTGTGGACACATTTTCCTTTCTTCGTGCTTACAATAAAAACTACGATGTCCAAAAAGTAAATGGAAAACATTTGAGTAAAAAATGTTTATTGAGCACAACTTCCTTCTAATCATTTTGTGTTTCATATGACAATTTTCTTTTCAGTAAAAACAAGGCTGGTTTGTTCGTTTCATTAAACTTTTGCCTATTTACTTTTTTAGGGTAAAAATGTATATATTAGTTTAAATTTGTGGTTCAACCCAACAATATGGACCCACATGGCAAATGGTTTGGAGCCACTTTTAAGATAGTGTTAAAGAATAATAAAAGATAGTTTTTAGTTCCAGACTACCAGCTTAAAAAAAGTGATAAAAAAAAGGAAAGGCAAGAAACTTAAAGACCTTACAAAGCAACAACAGTCATTACTTTGCACTACTTTGAATGATTACAAGTGTGTTACAGAAAGCAGTCTGTCCCAATATGCAGATCATATGATGCTTTTCAGCCTCTTGGTGTCTGAATGAAGTGCTGACAGGACTTACCAGAGGATGGAATATAACCAGCATTTCACAAGACATCCCAGTAGATAAAGAACCCGGAGGCTGAAAGCTGAAACACAAATAAAAGATAGCATTTTTGACAACGTACTGAACAAGTAGTGTTCTCACTCTAAATATGAACTCCAGTCATGGTAAAAATGTTAAGCTCTAGGGTTTAAATGTTTAAAGGTTCTCACTTTCACCTGGTTCAAAAATGGTTTCTTCAAGAGTACAAAACCCCCACAGAACTCCACTATGTTGTGATTTACTGAACAAGGATGGAAAAAGTCGATGACACAGTACAGTCTGGCAAATATGTAAAATAACTAAATTAAAAAAGGGTTCACTTACTATTCCCAAATCTGTAAAAGTGTAATTTCTCACAGATGTTCGTGTTTATTTTCATTCACAGCACGGGAAATTTTGATGGAACCTGAGTCAATGTGTAATAAAGGGAAACACTCTGGGTATTTATATGTACAGTCAATTTCCAAGCCTTAATCAAATCAAAAATCTGTGGCAAGACTTTATTGAAAATGACACTCTGTCTCACCTATCTTACTATTACTATTCTGCAGAAAAATGAGGAAACATTTTTAAAATCATAAGTTATGTACATTCCTTTTCGTTAAAAATTATGCATCAAAGTTTTTGGTTGTAACGTGAGAAAACGTGTAAACATTTAGTGGGGCTTTAACACTTTGAAAAACATTTGTCCAAGTTAAATTTCCGTAAAATAAACGACCATCCCTAATTTGACAAACTGTAAAATCAACATGCAGTCTGAATATCTTTCTGCACTTACATAAAAGTACAGTCCAGAGAGCAAATGGACCAGTACAGTAGGGGTATTTTGGCCTCCCATTTGAAGTTGTTGGTTCAGTGCTCAGTTGGGGAACTTGGGGCGGATACAGAGTTTACTGCTGTGAAATGGAAATGCATGAAAGAATCCCACCTGGTCACTAGGTGGTAAGTGGAAAACGTCCTATTGTACCTCATAAGCATTTCCCTTTTCATGTGCGGGTAAAAAAAAAGGAAATCACCAGTGCTTTTGCTATTTTCTAACTTCAAGACAGGTGGCATGAAAAGACATGTGAAGAAAAATAGAGCAGTTCACTTGGGATTAAATGCTGAGTGAGGCAGTGTTTGAAAAAGCCTGCTACAGCCCTACATAAACTGCTGCGAATGAGGCCAGCGTGTCCGCTGCAGAGGACTCAAACCATGAGGCTGAAAAACATGGTTTTACAGTATCACCGACAATTCTGCATGTTGAATTACACAGCTGTAGCAATGCAGCTTCACCCACAGTAAATCAATAAGCAATCTACTCATAAGTCGCAGCTAGAGACCCTCCTACTCATTCACAGCCACCTCTAAAAGTAATCTACAAAAGCTTCAAAACTGTGTCTGATGTGTCTAAACATCTGAAATAAAATGTATTTCCAATATGCTCTCTATCCTATGTTACCTGAGGTTTTTTAGAGGGGGAAAAAAAACAGCTGAAGAACTAAAAGAGTAAATTTTAGATTTGTTTCTTCCAACTCAAGAGATCCTTCATGTTGATATTTAGGCCAAATATTCCAATGTTCATTAGATCAGAAATGACAATGAAACTACTCGACAGATTTTGCTGTTGAAATAAACATGAAGAAAAGGTTTAAGCTCAAAATCCATCGTAAACAAGAAACAGCAAATAGATCCAAGCATCAAATGGTTTTCTACTGGAGGTAAAGTTAATCGTAACTCCTTTCAAGTATTTGGGCATACAACAAAAATAAATACATCTTGTCCATTTGCACATTCAAGAATGACACAAATAAGCCTTTTCAAAGTACAAATCTCCATTAACAAGGAGCGCACCATCTACAGTCAATGAGAAAATTACCACACCGTATTAATTATTCAGTTCTTTACTAGGAAATGCTTCCATATATAAATGTCAAATCTTTTGCGGGAAAAAGTGATTTAAGTTACACGTAAACAACCCAATTTTACTCAATAGAAAAAGAAAACATTTCTTAACTAAGGAAAAAGTTTGAACAGCCTGCAGGTTGTCTGCTTTGGCTGAAATAACTTCAGTGAAATGCTTTTGGAAACATAGACCAGTCCCTGAGGAAATTTAGTTTAGATCTTTCAATGTTCCTTGGACTATATTAAAATAACCTGAGTTAATGTTTTAAACTTGCAAAAGTACTTATTACCAAGATGTAACATAAAGTGCTAATCTTTGAATAATTTTCAAGTTTTCTTAACTTGGACTAAATTTATAAAGAGTGTTATGTCCTCAGATTTTTGCTTCAGCACTTCCTCTACAGGCTTATTTGTTATCTCACATCTGAGTTCAGGAAAACACACACAACCCAGAAGGATGTTTTCCGCTCAGCCCCCCATTTCTAACACGTGCTAAGAAGAGTCACTAAACGCAGCATCTACACTGCGGCTTTTTACCAACTCTGGCAGAAACCAGGCTTTCCCAGCTTGTGTCTCAATAGAGAAAAGATGAAGTTGAGCCGACTCTGAAATGGGTGTCGGAGGGGAGGAAGCCATTTTTAGAAATTCAGGGGGCGTAGAGGAAACCATGGGCTGATGTGAAAAAGCCTGGTGTACTCCTCCTCGTTCGTGTTGTTCTTTGTGGTCATCACGACTGATCTCAGTATTGTAGGTCTGAATGTGTGACTAACCGGGGTTTTACACACTAGCACCCATGAATAATCAAAGGTTGGTGTAAAACAAGATAATTACCTTGTCTGCAATATTAACCAGTTCTGTTTTTACATATTTTACAATTAACAATCGTATTTCTGTGCTATTTATCATGTTCCTTGGCTTTGATGTTGTCCTGGGTTTGGTTGTATGCTGCTTCCTGAAGTGATGTGTAAACATTATATTTCACCAGAGAATATTATTGCAGGAGAATCTATCTTGCCAGGCGCCAAGTTATGCCTTTGTGTCCACGGCAACGCTGTTTAAGCCACTTAGCAGTGAGAAAAGAGGCCCCTAAAGAGGAAAGTGTAAACTCTCAATAGTAAATAATTATACGAGAAATTTGCTGGGTTTTTTTCTTCTAATTTTTGATAGAAATAATGGTAAAGTGTCCCGAGAAAGTATTCACACCCCCCACATTCCCACATTTGCACGCACAAGCTTCAACGTATATTGTTGGGATAATATATGGAGGAATATACTTTTTCATCCGGAGGAAAAAGGTAAATGCTAAGAATGTAAAAAATGTGGCAGATAAGCTAATGTAAACAGCTGCTCTACAAAGGATTTGTCAGAGCAGGTCTGTGGGTCGTCTTTTTTCTTTTTGCTAAATCACAACAGATTCTGCAGCATGCTAAGGAAGTCAAAGTCAAGCTAGCATAACTGACCTACTTCCCTCCTCCTCTGCATTTTTTTTATTAACATTTTTTCCTGACCTTGCTATCTAGTTGTGTCGATAATTAGTAGCAAAGCACTGTGTCCCCTTTTTTTAAATATATATACATAACATGCAAAGATTTAATATTTAGCATGTTATGTTTACAACAGAACAGCGACAACCAGAGTTAGTCATTGTTGACAAACAGTCTTTTGCCCTCCAGCAGAAAGCTGGGATATTTTGCGTGTGTTAAGTTTTCAAATGTGGCCAGAAGTTCCTGTCTGTTACATGCAAGTAAGGAATGGAGAACTAGAAGGCGATCAATTCAGACAAGTGATCCCGCACCCGCGCTCCGTAACGGGGCCAGTAGTTTCTGGCTGACCCTTCCATAGCCTACGAGACTCTTCATCCGGTCAGGCAGAACGAGGAGAGTCGTGTCCACATCAAGCCATGAAAGACCTAATGGGAAAGCGATCCTCGGAGAGTGACCTGGAGGACAAAGCATCCCCGCTTGGCCTGTGGGCTGATGGCAGGCATCACTGAGAGGAGATAGAAGAAACATCGACTGACTCATTTATTGGGGACTCATAAGAGGATCTGTGCGCGTGGTGATCCACACCGGCGTCCGTATGTGGGAGGACAGGCTTTGCGTTCACGCATATTCCATCATGATTTTTTTTTAAATGACAAATGGTGGCAGGGTTTCTATCTGCTGATGGAAGAGAGAGAGCTAATAATAAGTGTTCTGAAGGCTTTTAACAGACGATGGCCATTTTTCCACATGTTAGTTTACGAGGACACTATATCACAATTATACTGCATTTGTAGAGGAAATTCAACACTCTACAGATTCCCAACTATATAGAGTTTTAATAGCTAATAAAAATAATGGAGCATGATTGACTAAATATGATAAAAGTTATATGAGATGAGCAGTGTTGTTGATTTGTGTTTCTTTCATTCACTGTATGGAAGAGGAATAGTTAGTTTTTCATCAGATTCAGTTTGTTTTAACTGCACTGGTAAACTATGTTGTTTTATTAAATTTCTTCATTTCAAAGTGCCTCTGTCATGCCTCTTTAAAACAGACAGCTAAACAAGCAAGTTTGGTTGAATATTCAACCAAACTTGAAGTGTTACTGAAGCTAAGGGGAGCTTCTTACTCAAACCAACTAACAGCAGGGTAGAATTTCAGACAAAACTCGTTACTCTTTTGCTTACTTGACAGAGATGAAGTCCTTAAGCTCTGCAGAGATTCTGATAAACCTGCAAATACTGATCGTGTAGGAGATGTTTGTCAGGACAATTTTCTTCTTATACCTCTTCCCGACTTCAAAGTCCTAAAACAGACCGCTTACATCAGTCAATTCCATATTGCATGATTGATTAAGCACGGTTAAATATTGTGTTCTTCTTTTTTTGGGGTGGCACTTTTACTGAAGTTAGTACCTTAAAGAGGACGACTTCTGGCTTACTGGAGAATGGAGGCCGTTTCATCTCTTTTTCATGAATTCTTCTGGCAGTCAACATCCCGCTGTCTGTGGTGGATTCAACTTCCGTAACTTCTGACTTTGCAGAAGATAAGGCAGGCTTCTGTGACCATGAAGCAGAAGAAAAGCTATTGATGAAAACACACTCCACACCAGATGTTTACATAAACTGTAGAAAAAGACAAATAATCTCTTTTTTCAGTCTGTCTAGCACTAAATGAGATTACGTATTTCCTTGATCCTTCAGTCATATTATAAAAAAAAGAAATAATGCTCACAATACAACAGCAGCTCTATATGATGCTCATTCCCCAAATATGACAAAAAGGTAATGTAATAATTCAGAACACCTAAAGCTGTGTGGTTTGGTGTCCTAGGATTTGGAATTTAGCTTTTTTCAAACCGCTGCAAACACTTTGTCGCAAAGAGAACATCTAATCGCCATCCTCAATTCCCCACGATTCGCCTCGTTAGCTTTGTTGTTTTGTTGTATTTGACTGCTGTGCTGGACTGTAGCCTTTAATGAGGGCATCAGTCTGATCTGTATGTTCGCAGGAGAGATCCCTTCCACTTGACTTGTCACATGCTCAGATCTCTGAGCTGCAACGCTGTGTTCGCTCCGAAGCCTCAAAGGAACCGACTCAATGGGAAGCGAAGCCTGTCGCCCTTCATTTCTACTGCTTTAGGTTGCTGAATAAGACAGTGACCAACTCACCTCTGTGGCAGTGAGCTAATTCAGACACTCCTACTCTTGTTGTTCTTTCTAAACTTTTGGTGATTGCTGAAAATACATGTAATAGTTAATAGTTACTTGAAGGCATTCCTATAAGCTTAGTTTCATGAGATATTCTCTTGCGGCCTCCAGTTGAATTGATTTAAGAGCTTGAAAGGATGGTTTAAAGTTGACTGGGGAATTTTCTACAAATAACAACCCTGAATCTTTTTCTTCTACTGTTAAATGTTACAGTACATCCAATGACGCATTTGGGTATTTGTGTCTGGTACATAAATATTTAATATGTTCTTTTTCCAATCCATGAACTCAGTAAAAATTTTAAAAATGTTTCTAAAGAATGTTGCCTAAAGAAAGGGTTCCCAACATATTTATTAGAATTACCGCCTCAGTTTATTATAAAGTTTCCAAAAAAAAAAAAAATAATAATTTGGCAGAATTTATACAAAATTTATGAAGCAGAATTTGGACTCTTAAGAAATATTAATTTTATCCATCTGCAATACATGTTTGATCAAAGGATGGAGTTGACTTGTTCATTCTGTTTGTGATGAAAATCTGAAAATGTACGAGTTTGAGGTCAAACATTTGATGTGGAATTCCTGAAAAGTTGAAAATTCAAGTGCAAAAGTTACATTTTTCTTACCAACACCAACCCAAACAAATCCAACATGGTTTGCCGTTTTTTTCCTCATCATTTTTATTAAGCAAGTTGATATGTTGTCTTGTAAGAGAGCCGCATCCGTATTTTTGTCCAATGCTTTTCATCGAACAAAAATAAGAGGATTTATTTTCAAAATAACTTAAAATACCTTCCGTTATTTCAACTGAATTGTATTTGTTTAATGAAATTCTGTTATTTTTATCATGTCTTTATAGATTTAATATTACTATGAAATAAAAGGAAAATCAGCTATCTGTATATATACACTTGAAGAAGGAAATAAATATTTAGAAGAGAAATAGAACATAAAAAATTGGTCTCAAGGTATTTCAAGCAATATGGGTTGCTTCTAATAAAAAAATATATTCAAAAGCAGATAAATATCCCTTTTGAATTTAAGTTATTTCTTGGTATGTGGGAATATTGTGATATTTCAAATGGAGTGGTAATAAAGAATAGATGACTTCAAATAAAAAAAAAAATCCTTCATATCTTCAAGTTAAATCTTATATTTAAAGGCAACTTGCCAAACAAGATTTTTTTTTGCTGCTAAATTAAGTTACAGTTACAGAAGGGCCAATCAAAGTAGTGTGCAAGTGTGGAGAACTTTGTGAAAATCCTTCCTACATCTTCTGGAATTGTCCATTCGGGGTTGAAATTGTAGAAACAATTAACTCTGTTATGTGTTTTATGAACTGAAATACAGTTTTTTTTCTCTCTCTCTCTCTTTTTTTTAAACAATTTCTCTGGAAAACATTCCCTCCAGCATTTCCTCCTGTGACTTGTTTTTGCTTAAGATCTTTTGCCAGCTGGTAAACATGAAAACTCTAAGTGAAAGAACCAAACAAATGGAAATAGTATTGGAAATTTAGCTAAAATATGCAAATAAGTAAATGTCAGGAATATCATTTGGGATAATAGCTATGCTTTATTATAGGGTAACTGGATTTAGTATAATCAATATTAAGTGTGTGCCAACAAAACCTCAAAACTGAAATTAAACCATCGTATTAATTTAATGTCTTGGACACAAACCTGACACATTTTGAGTCACTGTATGTGATTGTTGTCATTTTTTAAAAATGTTACTGGCATCTGCTGGACTTTAAGTTGTTCCGGTGTTTAGTTAGGTTTCTTGAATTTTGATCCATTCAAGAATTTAAATTCTTGAATCAGTTTTATTTTGGTTAGTTTGACCTTTTCTGTTGTGTTCTCTATTTACTTCCTGGTCTCTTTTTCTACTGCTTGAGTTTCCGGATCTCCTGTACGTTTTGAATCTTTCTCATGAAGAGGTAATGTTGTGTTTGGGTGGTTGGGCGCTACAATAACAGCATGTGTCAGTGAACAGACATGCAACATTGCGGATCGATATCTTTACAAAACTTTTACAAGGAAAGAACAAGTGTAGGTTTTATCCACCTACCTTGTTATTCCATGTCTGTGCTTTTCTTTAATTCTCAATGTTTAGGTCTATTGTATTCTCAGAAAAATAATAAAAATACATTTAAAAAAGAAGTTTTAACATAATTTGTGTAGTTAAATAACCATTGTGTTTGTAATCTTCATCATCTTAGACAGAGATTTACAAAATTACAGTAGAAGTAGAATGTCTTCCTAAATATAACACCGAAGCAGGCGGGTGGATATTATCGTCACTGACAAATAGTGTGCGTGTGTGTCAGTCGAAATGTGTGCCATCATCACAAAGTGTGCTCTTGGTGACACCTGCTGCAGCAGGACATGACACGAGGTCAGCTGTAAACGTGCTGTTATATTTACCCATCTGGTTTTTGACACACTGTGTCAATAGAAAAATCTCTAGCACACAGTGCCTAAACTTTACAGGCATGTATTTTCGATCAAACTTGGAGTCCTTCAGAGGAACAATTTTGTAATGAAATTTACTGATTAAGTTTGGTCTCCTGTGAGACGTCCATCCATGTGGACAAGCGACTCAGATACTTTAGCTGAGTTTCACACAGGCATGTTCTACCTGACCTGACAGATTGTGTTATTCTAAGTCTCGTCACCTACCAGAAATAAGATTCACTGTAAGCATGAGGTGGTTCATATCATATTCCATCCTGATCCCAACACCTCAATAAACACCCCTGCACCAAGTCTCTTCTGCTCCCTGCAGAATATGTATGTGGCTGCTGACTAGTACATGATTTATGGCTTTTTATATTTAGCAGTTCAGATGAATTTGCTTTAGGCTGAAAGGTTCTGTTGTTTTAGCGCACCTTGCATTCTTGTTCCCACAGCCCAGAAAATTCTGGCTCTACAAGGTAGTCACTAGGGTTGCTGTAGTCAGGGCCCTTGTAAACAATTTGGTCCAATTCCTCCATTTCCAGTTCGAGGTCTTCCCCGTCAGAGGAGGTTGAAGAAGACCCGGGGATGATGCTGTACTTTCTCTTTTGTTGGGGAAAACGTAAAGAAACACATTTGTGAACTCACATACAAACACCGTCGGGCCAGGGTTCCATAATACCCCTTGAACTTTTTCACATTTTGTCACGTAACAACCAATGTATTGTATTACGCTCCCTTTTTACGTGTTAAACCAACCCGTTGTTATGGCTTTATGTTTAGAATCGCTGTCCTGCTGGAAGGCGAGACTTCACACCAGTGTATCAACAAAAACAGCTGATATGTACTGAGGCGGAGTATTTAGAAACTAGGCATTTGAGCTTCTAAAAGCGTCTATTTCAGGGTATCTGAGCAAATATAGCTAAACGCAAATGCACACCACACTTTTCAGACTATTTTTTTTTTATTGTTCAAATAGTATGCTCTTGTTAGTCACTATTTTCTGCTGTCAATCATATAAAATCCCAGGAAAAAGTGTTGAACTTTGGTAGTCATCAAATGCCAAAATGTGAAAAACTCCCAGGTGGTGTTAATACTTAATGGGACACAGTAGCATCATAGATGCTGAGACCTTCTCACCAGTATTGGTGCTGATGGAGGGGCTGATGGAGGTCTAGGTTCCAGGTGAGACAGGAGCACCTTTCTGTCTCGCCTCAAAGATGAGAACTTGTCATGGGAGGAGAGATTGGGAGGCAGTGTCTTCCTCCTGCTCTTCAGCAGCTGTTCCTCCTTAAGAATTTTTGCAACAATCTCCAGTCTCTTTGACTTCTGGCTCTCTTCGAATTCCCTTAGAGGTGTAAATCAACAACACTGCATTATGCTGAAATGGGGTCATGTATTCCTCAGCACACAGAGAGAAAACACCCACACGTTGCTGCACAGAGTGGGAGTGGAGGACAAACATGTAGCTGAGGAAAGAAGAGGAGAGAAGAGGACATACTGTTGTTTGCGTTTTGTCTCCTCTAGCTGTCTCTTCTGGTACACATGTTTGAAACCGTTGAAGCCTTGAGCCTCCAGGGAAGCTTTCAGTTGTCTTTCGTCTTGTTCTTTCTTCAGGACTTTTTTTTGGGCTCTTTTTTGCTGAACACGTATACTCTCCTAAAGTAACAAGGCTAAATTAGGAATGATGTATTTGACAGAAGCACAATCATCTTTAATTGGAAAAATACGCCAGGGAGAGTATGCATTATTCATACAGAATGCATGCTATATGCATGCATAATATAAAAAAAACCATTTGATTAAAATAGAAAAAAAAATTCTATTTTATTGTTGCTTTTAATAGCTCTAAATTAACAACGCATAAATATGCCTGCCTGTGCCACATAAGGCATCTGCAGAAAAAAAGAAAATCTGAAATAAAAAATAAAACGCTTAAGTTCTGTTCTGCTGCTTACTTGATTGGCTGCTATGCTAGACTTTAGAGATTCGACAGCCTGTATCCTCCTTTCGATAAACTCCCTGTCCTGCTGCTCCTTCTCCGCCACTTGCTGATGCAACCTAGAAATAAAATGCACACAAACAGCAGTACAGAGGTGCAGAGGAAACAAGAGGAGCAAACGCCACATGCACCACGAAGTCATAGGCCTGAGATGTGATTTGACAAAGCTATCCATTCTTTATTTTTTACTTCTTGTAACTGCGTTTTGGTGACGTAGGCCCTTGCACACGAAAAAGATGTGAATTTCAACACTTTAAATACACACTAATTTTTAATCACACTTGCCCTACGATGAGTGCACTGGAATTGTCAAAAATGCTGCTTAGCATTCCTAATTAAACAGCTGGTGCAGACAAAGCAGCGAAGAGCTACAAACAGAGGTAAGCAATGCTTATTCATACAGTAGCAACAGAGTCTCTGCTCATGAGTTTGTGGTCAATTTTTATTTGACCAGCGGCATAGGATTGTTGTAAAAATCCTATGATGCTTACAAACTAATATCAATACACCACGAATAGGTCCAGGGTTTGACCCATCTATATTTTGCATTTTCTGTCAGTGAGATTGTCTGACACCAAAAGAAAACACTGAAAAATCTCCTTCTTTGGATTCCATAAATACAGTACGGTTTTCATAAATCTGAACTCGCGTTGCATTTTAGCAATCTAAGTATTTTAAACTAGAGATTATTAAATGTAGTCAAGACTCTTCAAAAACAGCTAAATAACCGAGTAGTAACATAAAAATTAGATGCCAGTTGAGTCATTACTCGATGACTCAACTCATTTCTTACTGCACTTACACTGTGGACAACACAGAAAGGGCTGTTTCCCCATTGATTATATATGCAAATACGGAACAATAAAAACTTGCAGACGGCACAAGAGACAGGTCAGTTTTATGTTTCAAAATGGACAGAAGCCATGACGGCCATATTAGGAACTAGTACTAGATTTTGATCCCTTTCGTTCTCATCTACAACTGTGGTGTCTGAATCAAAGCACTTGCATATGTCCTGTCTATTTTCCGTTTAATACACTGACGCTGCGTCAGCAAACAATCAATAGGACAGACTGACTCTCCTAATAGTCTGCAGAGAAAGTGGCTGTCTTGTGGCAGAGTCACTCTGTTCACGGTTTACTGGTGATTACCTTTTATTGCTCATCCTCAAGAACTTGGCAGCTATCTTTCGGTTTGCTTGAAACTCTTCAGTCTTCCTTTGACATTCGGTCTCCTCCTCCTTCAGTGTTGCTGCCTGTTCGCTACCAGAACACAAGCAAGATTTCAAAATGTGAAGAAAATGTGTTTTCCTTACTTGTATATAATTTGGGGGAATAAAAAGGGTTTGATCAATTAGAAAAAGAAGATCAGGAAACGATAACATATGTATTCTGTCTCAGTGTGGAGAACAAGGCAAGCTGTTGTTGGCCCTACTCCATGAAAAGCTTCATCCTGCGTTGACGGTTCTGGCTGACTTTCCTCTCCTGCTCCAACCTTTTTACTGCCTTCTGTGCTTTATGGACCTGGAAGAGCTGCTCTTCTTTCTCCACCTCTTGGCGGAGTATGGCAAAGTTGCCAAGTCCCACCTCCATCTCATTCAGCTCCATTCTTAGGAGAGGAGAAATTTGGAAGTAAGCAGAACAAAATGTACCGACATCCATGCTAAAGCGGTATTGAATCTGGTTCTTAACATAGGACTGCAGATTAGAGTCTGCAAGGGTCGATCAAACAATAAAACAGAAAAATTGTTCTGCAATGTTTGGAAATAAAAACCAACTTCATTTTAGCTATAACTCAACAACAATAACATAAGGAACTCTCGACAGTAACGTCCTTCACTTGGTTGGGGAGTTATTCCTCCTATTTGCCGTCTCGGAGACAGAAGCACTCCTGTTTACTTCCTCAAAGCAGAGGCAGCGATCAAATCGGAGCTGATGAGAGAAGTGCCCTTTTCGTGCAGTCAGAGTGCCTGTCAAACCGTGTTGGAGCAAACAAACCGTCTTCATGTTGAACCCACTCTAGTTGCCTCAGTGCAGTGTGGATTTGGCCTTCCAGCTCTTCTTCATTCTGCAGGTTTTGACTCAACGACTTATGGTGGGTTCTCAGTCGAAACACCACCACACTGTTAAACAAGAACAGGAATGAGTGGAAAGAGAGAAAAAACCTGGGTCACCAGTATATCCTTAGAAAGGACAGAGTAGTGGTGGGTGCTATGGATTTGAAAATGTATCACAATATTATGTGGTACTATTGTGATAATTTTAAAAATATTATGATAAAAATGCTATCTGTGATTTTTTTTTTTTGGATGTCTGTGTGGCTGAGACGGCCTGGCACAGCATCCATAGCCTCACAGACACAAACGCCGCTCTATTTGAAATGGGCTTCTTCAAGAGGCTGCTTACTTAAACAACTGCAATAAATAGTGCAGATGAATTTATTTATTTTATGTTCACCTGTTGTTGTTTGCCTCCTCCTGCTCTATTTCCCACTCCACTTGGTCCAACTGCTCCAAGAAGCTCTCTATATTATGACGTCGGATTTTCAGCTCGTTTCTAAAAAGCAAAAAAATATGAAAAATTAAAAGCTAAACTAATTATTATTACTTTTTTATTATTATGATTTTTTTTTTTACATCTTGACATGTTAAATCCACAAACTTGAACATACAGAAACATTATTATTGCCATTTTGAAACGTGGCAAAAATGCAACGGCTGAACTCTAAAAGAAATAAATGAATTTAGTCAGCATATTCTGGAAGTTGAAAGATTTATTTTGATTTGTGTAACACCCTGAAATTATTATTCCTTTTCTTCAGGGAAGGGGGGGGAAGCTACATTCTGTGACTGATGGAAAATGCTCTTATTAAGGGAAACCGATACAGACTGTAACATAACAGCTGCAGGCCGTTTGAAAGCCAGCTGTGCTTATGTTCCATTAAACTGATGCTTATTCAGAGAGCACTAAAGCTCCACACTGACCACTGCTGCTTTGTGCTGAATGATGATGACTGACGTTTTTATGGAGACTGCATCACAGTTCATCAGGTGCTTAATGGCTTGCCGTGGAGACAAATAAAAACAGGGAAGAAAAGTGAAGGGAGCAGTCATTACTAGAAATGTTCGCTCTGTGGCAGGAATGATTCCCCGCAAATTGCTGAATCAATTCGTACAGAAATGATTTCCCCCATGCGACAAGGGCAACAGAGCGAAGATTATGGAAAACAGGGAAAACAAAACAAAACAAAGGAAACAATCTGTACAAAGCCTTAAACCTCAACACAAACCGCTTGAGACAATGAGACCGGCGTGGATGTGCATGTGGAGGTGTTTGTCGATTCCAGAGAGGCACAAGCAATTTGATCTGGGTTAAACAGGGAAGTTAGCTCTAGAGGTCGATGAATGCCAGGTCCAGACCTGGCTTTCTGCACGTCAAGCTCCTTCTGTCGATGAACTGAGTCCATCTGGTCCAGGTCTCTTCTCAGCTTGATCATCCGTGCTGTCTCGGCAAAACTCCTCTGCCGGTTATCTTCGGCCTGAGGTGCAAGGTCGCCGGCGCTGTCACCATCGCTCTCACTTTGGAACGATGAAGAACGACACATGGGAAAATTAATGCATATTTAATATACTACCTGGATGTGCTTTGTGTAAATATAAGAGTTCACTGTGCTGGCCGCAGTTTTTGGTTCACCTGTTACCTGGTTTACTGCAGTTACAGAATCTCACAATAAAAACTGTTAAATAATCCAAGCATTAATTCAGTCGATACGTCCGTTGGGGTGGGCAAAACATCTAATGTGACGAAATAATACGTTTTAGCTAAATTAGCTGTCTGTACAACATTTATAAGGCAGGAATATTTTGACAAGGAGGCCTTAGACCAGCTGCTCTCTGAGGCGGAAGCTCGGAAACTGCAGCTCTAAGGGGGAGCTGCTCCTCGAAGGCAACGCTTGCTCCAACCGAGGCATTTTTCACTGCTGAATGGTTGCCACAGGAGATTAAAGGACTTTCCAAACATGCATGAAACAATTAAGGCAACACTCCAGGTATGCTTATGGTGGCAGACTCACATAACAACATGATGTAAAGCTAAAAAATTTACCTAACACTACCCCCTTTAAGAATCAAATCTCTACCAGTGAGCATTGGACACTTTTTATTCTCTTTCTATTCTGCTCACATGGTCTTCCACAATTAATATGAGGCCTTTACAGACGAATAGCCACAGGATGAAGGAAACTTTTGCCCTCAGTGTCATGTTATATTTCTGTTCCAAGGAGACAATACGCAATGGCCACTAACTGAGATCCTAGAGATGCTAGGATCTCAGCTAGAATAATTTTATTGTTATCAAACAGTGACATTAAATACATAATATTCACAGCACATATATTGGGAGTCCCATAATGAAACTAAGCCACCTGTGGTTTTGATAGAAACAAAAAAAAATTTTAAATATTGGATTGTTCTTCCCAATTAGATGAAGCTACTGCAATAAAAGAGGGATTTGTTTTTTTATAGCTCTTTAACAGGCGGTGCCAATAATTTTGTCTGGCACTGCACTTACTGCAGTTATTCTTGGAGAGTCTGGTTGCACCCTAAGCATAAGATGGAAAAAATAGAATTTGTCAGTGCTTGATAGACTAGATAATAAAGTGCTTGATGTCAAACAGTTCCACACTGGGACAACTATGACGGAGAGAAGTGGCAAGGTGCAGAGCTGGATAAACACTCGTAAATCAATGTAGGATAGAAATACTTACTCAGATAATTCCAGCAACCAGTCCAAATCAGCAAGAGGACCTGGCTCTTCATGAAAATATACATCCAGCTCTTCTTCATCCTCCTCCTCCTTCTTCCCCTCTCCCTCTGATTTTGAAGACATTCAGAAAAATAAATCTTTGACATATTCTTTCTCTCATTACTGTGACATTTAACAAGCAGAATTGTTTTTTTGTTTATCCGACTAAATCTGACCTAAAACAAGACAAGTTTGGTCTGATTTAACTTCAGACAGTGAGGGAGGGAAAAAAATGAGTCTTTTTATTCTGCGTATGTAAACTTCTGATTTCAACTGTGCAGCAGGCCGTTTTTCAGATAGCTTTCGCCTGAAGCTAGAAGCGGCTTCTTACCCTCTGTTTCATCGAAACTGCGGAGGAGCACATCGAAGAGTCCAGACTTCTGAGACCCACCTTCAAGTGAGCTCTCGAACTCCTCAAAGTCCATTAAGCTTCGGCTGTGGACAAAACAGTCAAACTTATCGAACTGGCAACATCGTGGCTTTCAATAAACAATTAGAATAAGCTAAATTACCGAAAGAGTTGACAAAAACAAACAAAAAATGCCACATTATTAATTATTTATTATTATTATTATTATTTTAAAACACCGTGGTCTCAAAGTCCACAGAAACAAATAGCTAAACAGACGGTGGATGGTTTACCTGATAGGTACTGCTAACTCGGAAGGCTAATAAGCTAAACAAACTATTGTAGCGTGTGGCTATTTTTAAGATGCTTCACGTTTAAAATAACAATCACATCAACAATTAACAAAAATATAAACGAAATACCTCTCTTCGTGAGGCTTTTCCTCACTGTTTCACCACACAACCTTATCTGTAGCAAGTTTTTCCTTGCCTACTCTCACTGTTTCCAAGGAGACGAGACGCAAGGGGGCGGGGCTTAACCCTGAAGTTGAACTGAAAAAAAAGGAAATAAAAGTCATTTTCGCTCATGAAATTCAACCCCCTCGCCCCCCTGAGAACGTTGCTGGCGTCTGATGTTTTTTCTGTGTAAAGTGTACTTATCGAGAAAGAGAGTTTTGGTTAGAACATGCTTCTTTTTTCATGCTTGCTGCAAACACACAGAATTATAATCCCAGTTGATTCAGAAAGAGAGATAAATCCGTTTGTCCTGCAGTGTTTTTGTCACGCACAAGAGTGGATGGATTCCCGCTAGATACCTGCAGTGGTGGTTGACAACTATTTTATTAGCAATGCAGATTTTATTATTGTTGCAAAGGTAAATTTGGTGGACCGGCTGCAAAAAATGTTGTATGTTTGTACATTTTTCTTCCGCCAGCTTTTTTGTAAAAGACACCCCTAAGGAAGGAGAGTCATTAAAGTCATTTTATTCCTGGTCCAGTTGAGTTCTAAAGAATTAATAATTAGATGGTTATTTTGAAGCAATGCAAAGGGAGGATAAATGGTAACGTTGATTGAAAATCTTTATTGATTTCTGAACTCCTCTGCAGTTAAAAATGTTGTTCTATAAAAAAATATATAAATTTTCTTTGTGTTTCTTGTGACATTTTTCATGTCTGCAAAAAATAATCAAAACAAAATATTTTTTTAATTGGAAATAATAGGAGAATATACATATAATTTATGAAACTAGAAAAAAGGTTTCATTTATAATTTTCCTCTGGAATAAATAAAATATTTTTGAATTTGAAACTATAATCATTTATAGTGGTCTTCTCATTTTTTTCAGACAGCAATGTAATCAAGCTACATTGTTGTATTTTTGTCTTCATATATTCTGCTCTTGTTTTGTGGATAGTACAGCTTGTTGTCTGTATCTAAAGAAAAAAAAAAATATTTTGCCCATCCCAGAGTCCCAGTGGATATTCCAGGATGTGTGAAGGGATTTGAATTTTGATTTTTTTTTTTCTTTTTTCTCTTATGGAGAACCAGCAGAAACCAGGACAGGTGCTTTCTGAATTCACACAGAACCCCTCTCACCACATAAAAAAGAAAACATTTCATGAACAAAATCTAAAAGGCGTTTAGATAGAAACACACGCACCCCCATGTTAAAGTGACTGATTTTTAAAGTGTACAATATGAGAGCAAGACAGTTCTCAAAGTTCTGTGGAAGGATAAAATGCAACGCGGTTTGGAACGAGGCAATTAACCTGCTCTCCCTGTTCTCAGCAGCAAGCAGGGGTCAATATCCATTGACCACAACGGTATGGAAGGAACAGAAAACTTGTTCATGGCATTGATACCTGAGATATGTTTTCTGGCACATATATGACCCCTTGTTAAATGCTGCCCTGGATGACTGCCACTGTGGATCATTTCAGAACCACAAAGCTATTTTTCTCTAACTTTTAAAACCAGCTGTGTATTTTATATTGTTGCTCACTTTAGGAAGATACAACATGGCCGAAATGTTGCAAAAAAACATACAGGGTGTTGGATTTATCCAGTGTGCTCCATTTGGATCATTTGTGTTGGCATGTTTCCCTTTAGCATTTATTGTTGCTAATTCACAAGTGTTTTTTTTTTGTTTTGTTTTTTTACAATAACAATACATCACATCCCACTTTTAACATTTTAAATTGCTTTTCTTTTCTCTTTTTCTGTTGGGTGGAGACAGAAATAGGGTGAACTGAAAGATTTTGCAAAGTTGAGCCATGAAGATCTCCAGCTTTAGACACAGCGCGTGCTTGATCCTAACCTTCCATATCCTTTAATATGATTTCTTTTAAAGCTGTCTGGGGCGTTTTCTTATTTTTCTTTCTTTTTTTTTTTTACTGTACTGACATCTAGTCTTTGATCACTTCCTCTGAGATTACCATAAATCTGGTAAAACTAGGGTCTTTGATCAGTGTTTTAATAATGTTTTCTGTGCTTTAGAACAGAATTACATAACACCCAGGAATCACTCAATAGATATAAGAACGACCACAGATTGGTCTGGGGCAGACCTATCTGTGGGGTGGAGCATACATATGTCTGGAAAGCAGTTCACCTTATTTATCAAAAGTAACTTTAAGTTATTTTTGGCTTAAAGGGATCCAGCAAGAAACTGTACATTTTCCACATCAATGCCTAAGATAAAAAGTATATGAGACTTAGAGACTATTCCCCACAGATTTTGTTCTGTGGGAACATTTTCTAAACATGGGCAGCTTTCAAACCCCAAAAGCTTTAATGACATTAAATATTAAAATTATCTCTTGTTTTTTTCTTCTTCTTATGGTGAGGGATCTGTGATCCTGAGAGCCAGTTGTCTGCAGAACCTCTTGTTCATTTGCTTTGCATCATTGAGGCTTTGAAGTAAGTTAGGATTTCTCTGGTTCTCAGAGGGTCTTTTGGCAAAACACGAACCACAACAGAAATATTGACGTTGGATTCACTTCCGTACAAAAATAAATGCTCTATTTAAAAGTTGATCGCTATTGTTATTACTGTTAACTCATTTTAAGGCTTTTGAAGGGTCTTTATTTGGTAGAAATCCCACCATGGAGGACCATATTGTGACCTGCCGTCCTTGCACCCACGGATTGCCAGTGATGTTCAGCGGCCAAGCAAGAAAGGATCGACAGATTAGAGAGTTTTCCACTGCATCCCTCCCTCGCTCCCCATCCCTCTCTCCATTTCTCTCTCTCTCTCTTTCTCTCTCCTCTCTCTGTGGATGACAGGAGGCAGCGGCGGTGGATCGGCTCGTTAGTGCGCTCGGACCGAGAGATTTCTTTGCCATTTCTCTTGTGCGCTCTGCTTTGGTGAACTCGGGGGAGATCAGAAGGGGATTCCAGGATGGGGTCCAACCCACCACGACCACCATCACCATCATCATCACCATCATCATCAGCATCATCATCAACGGCTCTAGACTTTACTTTGTTCTCCGCTGCGCCGGATAACGAGGAGAGCGCACTGAAATAAAAAACAACGTTTCGACTAAAACCCATCGGCTTCCGGCAAGGGAAACTTTCTTTTAAATAGATCTGGGTTTACTCGAAGGGGGCTTGGAATGGAGGTCCAAACTTTCCTGCTGTCCGGTGTTGCTGTGCTCTTCTTCGGAGGGGATATTTTCACCAGGTGAGACTGTCTCTGCCTTTCTTGCAGGTGTTCTGTTCTTGTTGACACCGAGCGCTCACACATTTTTCCATAATAGCAGGTCGAGATTAGGTATGAACTAACATAAAACTAGAGACGATCACTTGTCCAAACTGTGGCAGAATAGAGCACATAGATGCATTATATCCAGATGGCTTGAATAAAAAAAAAAACATCCCTTGTAGTACGTCATATATTCATATTTTAAGGAATTAAACAAAAGACATCCTTTGCTTAACTTTAAATTCCCATGATAGTATCTGTTTATTTTCCGCTTTGCGTTTGGCACACAAACCTATTGTAATATTTACATAATGCATATGTTTTCCCTTTTTAAATGGTGGTAAGTAGCAGGTGAGTGGGTGGTTTCTGTGTGCAGCAGGTAATAGCAGCAGCAGGCTCCCAGGCCTGTTTAGGAGAGGTACATTATGTCAGATAGTACAGAGATACAGTGGGGATAGGGAGGCCTCCCTGTCCAGGCGTTCCTCAGGAGAGGAAACAGTTCAATGCACATGTTTTAGAAGTTATGGGGAGAGAGGACAATGTTTTGCTAAATGATCGTTTTAAGTTGAAACTGCAAAGCGTAAACTGCTGACAATTGAATCTGTTTGCAGGTTTTCACTAAATTAAATCACTTTCAGGAATTGATGTTCTCCTAATCTGTGTATCTAAGCAAAATCAGGTGTTTTAGTCCTTCCTTCATAGGAATATTCTCCACTCTTCAACCCATGATATTATTCCTAATCTCTCCCAATAAATGCAGCCATAATCAGGCTCCTCTGCGTAGCACTGTGCTTCTGGGTGCCTCCAACATAAAAAGGACAAAAGGTGACTCCATACTTTAGCTGCGGGTGAGATTTGGGGCAAATCTCTGCTGTTTTCCCTTCTGGCTCTTCCACCAGCAGGGGGAGTAACCGCTGCTGTAATTGGATTTTCCTGCCTCCAGTCACCACTGCTGTTGTTATTATTTAGCTCTTGATACAATGCAGTGTTGCCTTTTTTTTTCTTGGCAACTCATTATGTGTCAGCTTTCTCCCTCTCTCTTTTAAGACACACACACACGCACACACACACACACACACACGTTTACACATATTGCTGTTCTGCTTTTTGTAGATGAAAGTAGCTTCGTTTTCCTGCACCCCCTCTGTCTCTCTCGGACCAGAATTACTCAGATTCTCCTTTTAGCTCCTCGTTTATCTGTTCCACTATTTGTTGCTTAGTTAAGTTATTCCTAACCACCTTTGGTGTTGCGTGAGTTTCACAGCTTTTCTCTCCAGCTGAGGTGTCTCTTATGCTTTGCTGAAATCAACACTGCCTTCACCTAGAATGCCTTGCAAAAAGCATTCCTAGATTCCACTTTGACACATTTACATCCACAGACTTTTTATGTGTTATTGGGATACAGAAGTATCACAGAAGTATGAAATGGAGGGGAAAAAGAACACCATCTGTACCATATGAGACACAGCAACCATGTAGAAGAAGGTGATCTGGTAAAGTAAAACCAAAATGTAAGTTTTTAGCTGTGACAGACTGGCGAGCTGTCCAGGGTGACCCTGCCTCTCGCCCGGAACGTTGGCTGGGGATAGGAACCAGCACCTCCTGACCCCAATAAGGGACAATGGTGTTAGAAAATGGATGGATGGGCAGCTAATTATTTAGCAAACAAATCCCATGGGAATCCCATGTTCAGGTCAGAGCTACGCACAAGCTAGGAATCCAGAGAACCGTTTGAAAACAGAGAAACTCCTGGTATTTACTCACTTCTCTAAAATAACTCAATAACTATCAGCACAGTGGATTTGTTTTGTTCTTGCATGGAAAACGCTGAGCTAACTCCATGGAGATACTCACACATAGAACTTGGCCAGATAAAAAAGAAAGGAAGCTCAGAGCTGATTTCAGTCACACATGTGAAGTAATCCCATCATGTTTCTGCTATCTTCTCTAAAACTTACTTGGTGTTTTTTTTTGTGTGTATGGGGAACAATTAGTAATTTTATTAGAATGCATTTCCTCTTATTCTCACATGTTAAACAGCTCAACATTAAACAGGAGAGATTTTAATGATGGTTATTACTTATGGCTGTGGTTGGTAGACAAGAAAGCAAACCAAGATTTTTGAAACTCCCATGTTCCAACTCTTTTTAGAGTATAACTTAATTAATAACCACCACTATGCCCAACTTTTTGTCCTTAGTAGCTGCAGTTGCAGAAAAACATAGTTTCTCTCAGGAGTTTATCCACTAGAGCTCTCGTGTGCAGTACTGCTTCAAAGTGTTGAGTCTGCACTCCTTTTAATAAGTGGAATGACTGCAGCTGGTAGCTCAACACTAAGACTGGTATCTGGTCACACAGGCAGAACCTGGTTAGCGAATCTAAACTTTAACTAGGACAGACTAACTAGGACACCATACGAAGATGTCATTTAACAAACAGACTCATGATTGCAGTGCTGAAGTGAACAGTGTGAGAGCTTAACAGACATCCAGGGCATAAATATTTTCATTCAGAGCTTTAATGATGTGTGTAATAAAACAGGGGGTTCTGTAGTGGCATTGGGGCAGAGCGCAGCCCATGTAGGGGCGGGGGCCTTGGTCCTCCGCGCGGCTGTCGCAGGTTCGAGTACCAACCTGGTGACTTTTTGCCCACTTGCCTGTCTGACCACTTTTGAATAAAGGCCAATAGAGCTAACAAAACCTAAAAAAACAAAACAGGATTGGGTACAAAGATAGAATTTATTGTAGATCTTCTAATCCATACAGAATCTAAATTATAGAAGCAAATATGTGTTTGGTAGTTGTACAGAGCTCACTTTCAAAAACTCTTCCTTGGCTCTTTATCCTGTTGATATACCAAATTGTCAAACTATTGATTTGAGCAGGAGTTTTCCTTCTCCGTAATGAGTTATGATTGATCTTAATGTAAAACAACTAATTATGGCTGCAGAAACAAACAGCTTCAACACAAGAGTCACTTGAGTAGAACAAAAAAAGTCTGTAATTTTACTCTATTTGTGACATGACATTAAGGACATGACACAGGACATACTGGGAACTGTTGGCTGCTCCATAATATTTCATTTTTGTACTTTTCCTCAGTGTTTCTTTGACTTGACCATAAAACTCGACTCCACAAGACATGTGGATGTTACATAATTCAGATGTTAGACATTTACTACTTCCCCAAATGGTGTTGTATTTGGAGGCTTCATTCTTGTGGAGCCTTCTGACGCATTGTTAATGACATTGTAATTTGTTTTTCACCAGAAACCAGAGAGAAGCAAGGAAGCGTGTGCTTTGCTTTCATGCACATGTTGTACATAAAACCTGGCCGCAGGATGCGATTCCAGAGGCTTTTATCCCAGCCATTTAGTGTTGATCATCTTGGTCTGTCAAACTTGTCCTTTAAATATGCATGTAGGTGACTCTGCTGTCCCGGCTAATCTGTATGAGAGGCTGAGTCAGCAGATAAATCCCTGCTACCATACCAGAGAGAACGCTTCCCAATAACACAGGGATTTGCTTGTGCTGCTCTGACTGCATGAACTGCCTCTACAAAGCCCCGATTTCTGCGAAAGGCTGCAGGGTGAGTTGGTACAGCCACGTCTCAGTGCCTCTAAAAGTCTCCCACTCAATCGAAGCCAAAGCGTCACACTTAAAATGGGAAACAGTTTGCGGGAGTAATTTGTTTTGTGTGCACACGTGGCTTCTGAATGACTAAATGCATACTAATTATTTTAGTTAAAATGCAGAAACATCTATCAAGTTCCCGTTTAGGTCATATAAAAGGCTGCGAATTTGCGTAAAGAAAGTATCTTAATTTGACAAGGCCAGTGGTTTTAATTTGCACCCCGTTTCATCCTAACCCTAAAAATCCCTGCAGGATTGATTTCCTGAAATGTGGAAAGGGCAGCAACAACAGTAAATTGTTTATTCAACATCCGAAACGGGTTCTGCTTTATGAGATCTGGCAAAGGTAGACATTTGGTGTGCTTTCTGTGAAATCTGCTATATCAGCACTGAAATGATCACATGTATTTAGCCTGTTGCTGAATAAGTAAAACTATGCAGATTTAAATTCTTCCATAAATGGGTGAGCCCCTTGTCTTGTCCCATCAATGCTTCCTCCATAGTGAAACTTTGTTTTAAAGACTTAAAGAATCTTTATCAGCTTATATAATAATTGTGTCCATGTTTGACTAGACTATAGTGCTGTTTTGATACTGCTTTTACTTTTTTGATAGTACTATTTTTTTTAAGCGTTAACCTTTCAATATGGATTTAATGGATCTCAAAATGTGTTTTAGAAAATCCTTTTGTGAAAAATGGTCCCTTGATCGGAAAAATTCCATGTTTATGGAAAATGGAGAAACGCTTGTCTGAATGATTGAACTAAAAAAAAAAAATTTATTTAATTAATTCCAAAAAGTAAAAGCCATGATAATCTTTGAACAAATTTATTAAGAGCACCTCTGGTGAGCGCAAAGAGTCAAATGCAGCTCTGCAGCTGCAGGCTGCAGACCCTGTTGTCTATGGGCTGTATTAGAAATAAATAAAAAGAAGAATATTTTTTTAATAGGTCCAGAGTTTATGCATCATCCACTGTTCCTGTCATAATGAAACTCCAGGAAGGACGACCATCTGCACTAAGCAGCTGTGGGGTGAGAGGGAGAGGACACAAACAAACACAGATTCACCAGGCCAGAAATACCAGCTTGGGGAAAAGAAAAGGAAAAAGTTGGAAGTGTATTACTACAATAACAGAGCATTTCCTAATGTTAGACTGCATCTGTATTTATTTAGCTGATGTCTTGCTGATAAGCAATGCGCATTTTAGGTTGATCCACTTGGAAAAGTCAACGGATCTCTGGGCAAAAGAAAGTAACACAGTCAGTGTGTGTATTACAGTTGTGTGCGAATTTAAAAGAGACGTTAATTACTGCAAAACTGCGAGGGAAAAAGCAGACCGAGTAAAAATAAGGGAGCGGCAGAACTCAGAGGCTTGGATCGCACAAGGCCGAACTCAAAGCATCCTCCTCTCCAAACTGCTGAGTCAGCGTTGCTCCGCAAAGTCCACAGCATGTAGACAATATTTCTTTGAAAACATGTAGGTAGAGTAATTTATTCATATTTACATTCTCTGTGCATGTACATCCGACAATCTACTCAAATGCATATTTAGCATATAATTTCTTTTAATTGTAAATAGTAACTTCTGCTCCGGTGAAGCTGTCTCTTGCCGTTTTTTACATTTTGTCAAGTTGCAGCCATTTCGTTTGGACTTTTATGTGATACGGCGACGCAGAGCAGTGAAACAGTAAATGTGAAGTAGACAGGAAAAATGGATGGTTTTCTCAGCAGCACTTACAAGTGTTTCACAGTATGCCCCTAAAACAGCTTAGCACAGCTACGGACTGACATTTTTATCCTTTTTTGTTTTGTTTTTTTTTTAAAGCTAAATTTCCCTCACAGTGGACGATGTGACCGATGTGACGATGTGACCCAGCACTGTGACCAAAAATCAAAACGACTCTCGGCTTTATTTAAAAATGTAACACAAATTGACCAGTCCAAGAGAGAAATGTAGGTTTTTGTTTGATCTAAACATTTTAATCTGCAGCTCTGGTTGTATGTTTGCTGGTGATGTCCAGCTGAGTCTCCTATGCCCTGTGTTTAAATCCGTCCATCTCACCTAAACTACTCTGTTAAAATTCCCTGCTGAAGAAAACCATTCCCATATTATGATCCTGCCACCGCCATATTTCACAGCACTCCGTCCTTTCACCTGCAATTATACACTTCTTTGTGCTGGTCTATTACTTGAGACATGTGACACTTGAAACATGTTCCAGAACATATTTCACATTTATTACTAAGTCTCTAAAAGGGAGGAAAATTAGGGACAAAACTTTAACTTGTTATTTTTGATTAATTATGTAGATTTTAACACAATTAAACACTTTTTTTGTTGTTATTTACATAAAAAAGGTTTCGGAATCATTGTATTTGTGTGTTTCTGGTCCGTCCGTGAGTCTGAAGCACAACTACAGCGATGGGTGAGAAAGCCGCCTCTCTTGGCACACTGGAGGTTAGTTTTTGCTTCAAAAAGCATTAAAACAGATGTCCAGTGTCTGACTGGACACTGGAAAAGACCGCTGTTCTCTGCAAGTTGTGCAAAGAGGAGTTGGCCAATCAACGCAGCCATTCAAGCCTAAAATAGTATCTAAATGCTAAACACATTTCAGCAAGCAGCAACATCCGTCCACAATGCTAATGTCTGCTAATGTCCACATGTGTAAAGATGTATTTTTGAAAGAAGTTGCAGGATTAATCAGGGGTTCTTGAAACTCTTGAAAGCTTCACTTAAATAAGAGATTAAGAACAATAAGAATAATACATGTCTTTGTAGTTGAGCTCAGATGACTATCTATTCAATAACAGCAAGAAAAGTTTCTGAATGGAAGACGATGTTGCTTATTTTGTACATATATAGTTTTTGATTAAAATGTGATTAATTGCGAATAATTACAACTTGACTAAAGAGTCCCAGCACTTAATAAAATATAGGTAAAACCAGTGCCGTGCAAAAGCATTTATACCCACCTTACATTTTTGCAACAACCACAAAGTTCTGATTGTTTTATTGAGATTTTTGGTTTACAATTTAATTGCGGTTAATCTCATGTTTAATGAGTAAAACAAAAAGTTTTAATCTGTGTCCACAATAGAATTACTTTCTATTTCAGAGGTGAAAAATAGAGATTATGCATCAAATATGGGAACATTCCTCTGCTAAACGCTAAATATTTAATAGGATGCCCTCATTTCTACCCCACACAACTATATATTTGTGTTCTTTTGATAAAAAAAAAGTTAATGAAAAAAAAATCCCATAGTAAATTGTGACTCTGATGCAGTGAAAGAACTCGTGTTCAGGTAACTGTTAGTGCCAGTATATAAAATGAATTAGCTCACCAGCTCGTGAGGCACTTTACTTTTCCAATCAGACTCCGTAAATTTGAGAGAGGCTGCCACTCTTTGCACCCAGTCTGTTTAATGTTGGCTCATAAACAGACGGCGCTTCGAGATGGGAGCGAGACACTTACTGAAAATAAAATAAAAGACCAGGAGCATCTGCAACTGAACATTCGCCACTGTTTGCTGGTGAAGAGCTTCAAATATTTAGTGAGCCCCAAAAGCAATCATATTTGCAATCCGTGTGGGCCTTGTGCCAGAAAAACACTGACGATTACTATCTTATAAAAGGCCCAGAAAATTCTTCAAACAAAAAAATAGATAATCTGGTCGAAGGGAATGTGCAACTGGGTAGGCTAATATAAAAAAAAAAATCAATATGTGTGTAAAGACAATTTTTTTTAACAAAAGCAAAAATGTGAAGACACCAGCATAGATGTTATTTAAATGGAATATAAATAGTGATTAAGTGCTCAAATACCAGGTTTATGTGAACACTTATTGCATCTAACAGTTTCTGGTCTTTCTGACGAATTGATCCTTTCTATAAAGTGCGTCAGTCTGAGAGTCCACTGTATGGAAACCACATAGAAACATAAAAGTCTCTTCGAGCGTTTACCATCCTTACACTTCTTTTACATGCTACGTCATGTTTCAACCCGGTTTTTGAAATGAGACAAAACACACGCTACAAACACAAACTTCAGTATTTATTACTGTCATTATCTTATGTAATAGATTGCAACAAAGCATTGAGTATTTATCCAGTTGAAAGAAACCTACTTATGATTTTCAAACTATTTCACAAGGAAAGATTCTGAAATTGTCTAGTAGTGCATTTGTATTCTGTCTGATAGGCTGGAATCATTGCATGCTCAATCACACAGCCCACTGTATTACATTACATTTACATTCTATGTCAATCTAGAGAAATACTTACAAACGATGCATAACGAAGCTTTTTGACTGAGTAGGCAAATATTTCTATGTTTAGATGGGTTGCATAGACACCTGTGCAGAAGAATAGGTGTCTTCTGCAACCTATTCACTCACAGGGGCTTAATATAAACGCCTACCGCACTTTTAAGATTTTTATTTGTTAAAATGTCTGAAAACTGCATCAAAGGTTTCTTCCTCGCCACACATCATGCCCTCCGTTGCGTCATTGTCAAATGAACTCCTCATAAAATGCAGTGAAGGTTTTTAGCTGGAATGTGACAAAGTCTTTTCCAAAACACTGCGCTTTAATAGAGCAGCTTTAATAAAATGCTAATATTATGAAGGGAATAAACATGTCGTTTTCCAATCGCAGTGCGACTGTTTTCAGTGAAATTCAGGGAGTCACAACACGTTTTGTCTACTAGAGACACACACACGCTTCCACTGAACCCCTGTTTTTCCAGAGGCATGTTTGACCTTGGCATGCAGAAAATTTCTTGAAGAAAAAGCTCTTAATTTCTTGATTTAGAAACAACCAATTAGTGAAAAAAAAAAAAAAAAAATCAGGAGTCACAGAGTGATTAATTAGTTCATAAGTGCTCCTGTTTTTACTCTGATTGCCAGGCTATAAATACATCTGGTACTACAGAGTGAAGCCTCAGAGAAACATCTTACTAACAAGACAAAAAATATTGTATTTTTCCACAATGCTTCTGTTTTATTGCGGGTTTTCTGTGGCGATTAGCTTCCCTGTGTGCTGCTTTACGCTTCTCTCGCCTTCCCTAAAAATGTCCACTGCTATTTTAAAGGTCACCAAATGGCTTTCCACGGTTTGTCAATAAAATCACCTTTGATAAAGCGCCCCCTGGGGGGTCTGTTTTCAAGACAATGCCAGGCCTGGCCTTTCTGGCTTTAAATGTCAGGGAAACTTGTATTCACTGCATTCATTCAGTCCACAACTGCTGGCTGTTTGCGTCGAAAAGACAGAATTGTGTGTATAATGTGATTCCACAACTCAGTGTTTATATAAGTAATAACAGTACAGTCAGAGAGAGAGTGTCCTTGTTCAATTCCTCTCTTGGTCTTTTGGAGTACAAACCTGCCACCTAGTGGCTTAGAGATGTGAACGTGAAATGCTGGTAGCTCTGTTAGAACTGTGTGGCTACATGGGCCTCAAGGCGGGGCCCCTTTAAACCATTTTAAAATGTTAATTTCACCCTTAGTCCCTTTCTGGCTCATTTGCAGAGGAGATAAAACATGTGGGGCACAGCTTGAGTTAATGTCTGAGTGTGTGGCATCTGAAAGCTTCAGTTTCTGCAGCAGCCTCAGCATGGACACACGTACGCAGTGAGAAAATAAACAGACACAAAGCAGGCTTTAATGAATGGGACTTTTGGAAATAAATTCAGATACTTATAATGAGGTATTGCGCCGTTTCAAAAGATCAACGCAGACACAAATTGTGATATCCTTTTTTTACCCCCATGATGCAGCCAAGTTAAATATTGTAATGTTTTGTTGCTTTTGCTAAGCTGCAGAAAGTCTGCTATAATGTCAGCTGAAAATTTTACCTACTTGTTAGGAACCAAATTACTACACATGTGTTTGTAGTACGGCGTAATGTCCGATTCACTGATTATCATAATTCCTTTAGGATTTAACATCTCAGCAGGTGTTCGCAGCCTGCCGGCATTGGGTCTTAGAACATTTTGCAACAGCTCTTTGCAAAATGGGAAAAGTGATGAAAAGCAAACTAATGCTTTTCAATAAAGATGCAATTTTTAATGCAGATTCTGGCAGTTTTTCAGTCTTTTATGTAATGACTACATTAATTCCTATTACAGAATGAGACTAAAAGCAGCTGTAATATTTTTCCTTTATTGATTTTTATTATCATTAGGTTGGAAACTATATCCTTTATTAACCTTTTCCAACAGATTTCAACATTACATAGAAGCAAATGTCTCCATCCAGTTTTTTTTCTTTTCTTTAATACATAAATACAGAAACTTAAAATATGACATTATTATTATTATAAAATAATAATGTAAGTTGTCTTTTTTTGAGAGGTCAAAGCACAATTCTGCCTCTAAGTGAGTTTTATTTCACTGGACTGATGGCAAAAATGCAAAGGTTGCAGACTCCTGTTCTATACAGAAGCATCTGTAATCAGCTTTATAATTCAGACCAATCTATGCTTTGAGGTTTACATATAATCATATCTCAAGCTAGTGGTTCTAATGCCAAATATGAAAATAAAAAAATGAAGAATTGGGAAATGTTCTTTCTTATTTAAACGCAGAAGCTCGTGAGTTTATAAATAATAAATGTTTAATAATGCAGCTACTGTTTTATCAGCTCCAAATATTGACAAACAGACAGACAGACAGACAGACAGACAGACAGATAGGCAGATAGATAGATATCTCCACAGGAGGGAAATTTGTTTTAAGTAATTTTTAGACTCTTTTAAAAACAGAAATATTCATTTAATTCAGCTTCCGAATGTAAACTTTCATTTAGAAGCTTGTCTAATAACAAATTATCATCTATCTAAAATAGTGACCCAAGTCATGTTTTTGCCAAAAGTTATTATTTTTTTGGCTAAAATATCTTTGGAAAGTAAGAAGTGGTGACCTTTTTTCTTGTTTTGCCAAAAACATTTTGGAAAAGACAAGAAGAAAGACTTAGGGCATTATTTTAGGAAGGTGATGATATCACGGTCTAAGTGACAGAAAAATGTATCAATTTTTTTTATGTTTTCCTGAATTTATGTCTGCATTGTAAAATCCTCCAGGACTTGAAACGCTGGGTGGAAAGCCAGATTGTCCACATCAAAGCTGCATGATCTTTTAACAACACACACACACATACACACCCCCACACCCACACATATGTGAGAACAGAATCAAAATAGCTGTATAAATATAGTGAAAAAAAATATCTGTGGTGAATCATCAAACCCTACAGCCACTGTGTCCTTTCCAACAAGTTTTAGTTTGATCTTTGGTTTTCTATCGTAATGAAAACATTCATGGAAAACTGTAATGAAGACAGAAAATGCCAAAAATCTAAAGAACCACAGTTTGTCCCAGCTTTCCTTGAGGACAGAATGAGAGACTGTTGGTGGGGAGGCTGAAAGCATGAGCTTAAATAGCCTTCAATCTTGCACTGTTTGAGCCAGTTACGTGTGAAGGCTGTGCAGGGTGTAAAACGCAGAAGAAAAAGGATCTTTATTGATTTGAAATGCTGAAAACCAGAGCATATTTGGTCGGCATACGTGTTGCATCACCTCTTTCACAAAAACACACTCCAGAAGCGCTTTGAGTCTCTGGAGAGTAATTTCTGTAGCTCTGAATGACAAAAGATTTTTTATTTCTGTTTAAATTCTTTGTGTTTTTTTTGTTTTTGTTTTATTTTGTTCAATAATGCACCAACTGCAGTAGTTTGAAATGCTTGGAGATTTGGACAGAGGGCTGCATTCGGTCTTATCCTTCACTCCATTTTGAAACCTGCTTATATATTTATAATTTAGTATTTTTGTTGCAAGTACTGATGTTTAAGTGAATGTGTTGTGCTGGGTTTGTGTAATGATTGAAAAGATGGAGACATTAGAGTCCTTATTTGCACCGTGGTTTTGATTTTTTAAGCCACTTTTGGGGGAATTTAAAAATATCTACCCACTTTTTGTATGCATGGTCCAGATTTATTAGATCACTGTCTATATTTTATCATATTTCCACCTTTACAATGATATCACATTGTTATCACACTATTTCTTGGAGTACTAAACCTTTGCCTTCCTTTGCTTTCAAAGCTTCTCCAGCTTGCTGCTTTTAAAGCCCACTCATGTCTTGACCTTTAGTGCAATTAATTGCAAAATGTTCCTGCAGTTCTTTTTAATTAGCTTTACTTTTTTCAGCCATTTGTTTATCTTTCCTCAACCGCTTGGAGTTAAGGAGAGATGTCTGCAAGTTGCATCCAAGCCCCAAACAGACGATCGTTTAAAGGGAGGCTGAATGGTGGACGGGCTCCTGGGTTGGCTGAAGCCGCTAATGCTTGTGATATATTTAGTGTTATTGATGCCCCGAGTAAGAACCGAAAAGTGTTTATTTGTTTCTGACCCGTTTTCATGAATGTACCTGATATTTTGACTGTTTCCTTTCGAATCTGACTCTGATGTGTTTGCTGTTTCTCTCTTCAGGGCCATGCTGAGTGACATTGGGGACTATGTAGGTACAGACATTGAAATATCCTGGTTGCCTAACCTGGATGATTTAATGAAAGGCTATGCCAGAAATTTTCGCCCTGGGATAGGAGGTGAGTATGAGATCTAGGGCTTGTGGTGTTGGGTTGCAGTTCACCCCCTCACATTTACCGCCATCCTTAGCATAACCCAAACAACAGAGATGTTTGCGTTTGATTTTCCCCATTGAACCGTGTCCTTCCTTTAGGTATTTTCTCGCTCCACGTTAAAGCAAAGCTATGTTTATGTCATGCAATTATACCTGCTTTGGTTTTCCTAAAAGGCAAATCGTCGGTTAAGGACACAAATTCATTTGGTATGAGAGGCTTTGCTAAGGGGATTATGGAGGGTGACGGCCCTCAAGGACAAGCTGCAGAGCGGTGGGGAGGGTTGGGGGTGGCATGAGCTTCGCAAACCCCTCTGGAGACGTTGCTAAGAATGGCTGCTAAATGTGAAACATCCAACAACCACAACGATAGATTTCTCAATCTCACAGCTTAACTCAGCTGAGCCGAGAGTCGAAAGTGTGGGCGAGGAGAGCTGCTGGGACCACATGCACCGTCCTGTGCACCGCACCTCTGCGGAGACCTGCATGCCGTCTCCACATTTATATTAATGTGACATCATCGATGTGCCAAAAAAGTTAATCCGAACGCAAGGGCTGCCTTGACCATGGAGGAATCATGTCTGTTAATCTTGCCGATCCCCTTCATTCAACGCCGCTCTTAATGAGTTGTGTCTGCAGTAGGAACACGAGTACGAAAAGGAATTCGTAATGTTCTGCGACTGAAAGGACGTTCACAAGAATTTTGTGTTGGAAAGCAAGCGAAGTGCGGACAAAGAAATTCTTCAGCAGATGTCTTCAATTTACTAAATTCTGTCACGTTGGTTTGAGTGACTGTATTTTAAGGCAAAAGTTTAACAAAACAGAAAAAAAGTGCTCATCCTTTCATTGCAAAACATTTGAGTCACATTTATCCATTTGTCCAGCTGTCTTTATTTTTGTGTGTAGCCTCCATTTCAAAAGCTGTTTTAAGGGAAACGAGTGTCACCTCCACAAGGGCAGCATAAACCTGCTAAAATAAATCAATAACAATTTATATTGTGATAGTCACACGATCATTATCAATAGACAATAGATCTGATAGAATATTCAACATATAGAATATTCACTGAAATCCGACCCAGAATCACACAGCATTCTGGGAGATGTAGGCAGAGGAAGGTCTTTAGCTGCTCGATCTCTCACCATGAGGTGAGCAAGGCTGGTGGCATCCACTAATGCGCTCGCTCTCTGGTTACCTAGCAACTCAGTCTGAGCTCAGTTGTGGACTCGAGTGGTTGCTTGCAGATATCTGCCATTTTAAAGCAAAAACAATCCCAATGCAAGCAAACATTATTTACCGCTTGGGTCAGGATTTCTTGTAAGCTTCTTCATCAAAATGTTGAACTGACTTCCAACACCAGTCACCTCTACTCAGAATATTTCTTTCCTTCGTTTTTGAAAAATGTATATAAATGAACACATCTCCTTCTATATAGTCCCAGGAATGTTGCCATAGAAGCTCTCTGCTCAAGCCAAAATAGTTCAAAGGGTAGATATTATTCATTGGACTTGCATAGCTGGATTACCTGTGACTAGTCTTTAAGCAGAATAAAAAAAAATACTTCAATACTATACAAACTGACACATGGTCAGAGCAAAAACATTGTCAGCCCCTTTTTGTACTCAGAACATGTAGAGATGAAACGGGCAGCCACCCCCAACAATGCAGCTGGAGGGTGACAATAAAATCTACAGCAAAAGATTTGAAATGACAAAAGAGCAAAGCGAGACAGACGAAGAAAGCAACAAAAACGGCTCCATTGCCGTCGGGCTTTGCAGCACATTAAGCAACAGAGGTCAGAGCCTCCACCTAAAATATTCAGATCATATAGATGCACAACCAACATGGATTCCTTTTTAAATCTCTGCTATGAAAGTATTTTTAAAAATCTCAGTTTTTAGTAATAAAAAAATAAAGTTTGTGTGTAGGTTGTGGAAAGTATATATGTGCTAGTGTGCAAAACACATTAGCACATAGTGCTAGTGGATCTTACACTATAGTAATTACAATAAAAAAAAAATATATATATATATATATTATTTCATTATCTCAACTACCTCTAGTTTCTTTGCCATATTATTAAGCTGTTTTAAATCTCCTCTTACTCATACTCCTGATTATGGCTGATAGATAATAGAACTTCATAGAAATGACTTTGGGAAGGTGTTGAATGATGTGGAAAAGCTCTGTATGATTCCTTAATGTTCAGCATAAGCAGCCTTAGCGCTCTGCATCAGTGAGCCCCCCCCATGCAGCTTTCGCGCTCCAGCATCTGATCACTGAGGCACACTCCACACTAATCATATGGCGAGCTGTTTAGTGAAAACACTACGCCGCACATGTGTTTGCGTGTGTGTGTATATACGTGTGTTTGAGATATGAATGTTGTCTGAGGCTCACTCTGTGGAGATCCATGCGAGCTCCGTGCTGTTTGCCTACAGTGTGATGCGCTGCTTAGCGTGGTTAAACTGGATAATGCTTAATCTTTAGTGCTCCATAGGAGCGCTTGGGATGCGGGAAGATGGCGGGGTAAATGAGGGTAAATGAAGTGAGGATGCGAGGAAGCGGATGGAGTCGGGGCTGAGCAGGGAAGGTGTGTGTGTGTGTGTGTGTGCGATTGAGGTGGGTGTGCCTTGTTTTCTCACTTTTTGCTCTGCAGGTCCACCGGTGAACGTGGCCATGGCTATCGAAGTGGCCAGCATTGATCACATCTCTGAGGCCAACATGGTAAACTGCAGAATATCTTCCACCTTTCCACACCGACTTTTCAAATAACCACTAAAACCGGCTGTTTTCACCTGGATCAGAGGTTTTCTAGTTACTCCCAGATATTTCCTCTGCTTAATCAGCCGTGCCGGTCGTCTGTCTCGCTCTGGAATAGCGTCGGAAGAGCTTGTGTGCACATCTGTGCATCGATTAAAGGAGCACAAAATCGCATCAAAATTTTTCATGGTTCACATTAAGGAGTCTATCAATGGATTGGTTAACAAATTTTGCAATTCCAGTTAACTAAAACCACTATGACCGTTGTTTTTTCTTGACTTCTTGGCCTTAGATTATCTGTTAGTTTTACTTTAAGACAGACAGACACTGTTATCTACTCTAATTAAGACATAAAGTGCTCAAATGTGCCAGCGCCACCTTTTGTTAAATGTTTTGAAATACGTCTTAAGGTTTTGTTATGAACATTATTTGCGATACAGGTTCATTAGTTTTCTTTTCTGTATCTTTTTTATCGTTATTGTTCTGTTTTTACATTACAGTGGGTTTTTACATGAAATGTTTATGGTTAAGAGTTTGAGAAGACCATTGCTTGAGTTGGAAAACAATCAGAGAAAAGATAAGGAGAATAATTAATACTATAAATCACACTAGAGTCACACAATAATACATTTGAGCATTCAGCCACATACCAAGAGCCGAAACAAACCAAAACTACTTCTGTAAGTCATATTTTCATTTAATGGCGTCTCAAGGATAGCAGAGATTCATTAATAATTACTGTATTCACTTGAGGATGTTCTCTCTTTTTCTCAGCAGACTGCTTTACTTTCATGATTTACTTCACTCATTTTTATTAATCCTCCCCTGTGAGAAGTTTAAACGGCTTGTTCAAAAAGGTCCAAACACACAAATATGAGGAATAATAATTTCACACATGTACATAAAAAAATTTCAATGAGTATACTTCATATCTATTGACAAAGGGAAATACATCACATTTAAAATGCGTAAACCCCCACAATTTAATAATTTAGCTCCTTTTCTTACCTGTTTTTAATTTTTTTTAACACAAAGTTGGTATTAAAAAAAAAGTGTCTCCCATACCCTTCTGTTTGTCCCTGTAGGAATACACCATGACGGTGTTCTTGCGGCAGAGCTGGCACGATGACCGCCTGTCGTACAATCACACCAACAAGACTCTGGGACTGGACAGCCGGTTTGTGGACAAGCTGTGGCTACCCGACACGTTCATTGTCAACGCCAAATCTGCCTGGTTCCACGACGTGACGGTGGAGAACAAGCTGATCCGCCTGCAGCCCAACGGAGTCATTCTGTACAGTAGCCGGTAAAATAAAATAATAATAATAATAATAATAATAATAAAAGAGTTTTTTGATTTTGCAGTCTGAACTCTGCCTTCCCTGTTGAATTTCTACCTTTAATTTCTTGCATATACGTTGTGAGCAGGATGCCGAAATGTTTTGTTTTGTCCTTAGAATCACTTCGACAGTAGCGTGTGACATGGATCTCACCAAGTACCCCATGGATGAACAGGAGTGTATGCTGGACTTGGAAAGCTGTAAGTTCAGGTCCACATGTCCTCACAAAGGACAAAAATACAGCAAACCTCTATGTATTTTATTATGATTTTTCATAGCAAACTAACACAATGAAAAATGCTATTTGTTATAAAAAGTGTGGCAGGCATTTGTATTTAGAAATAAATGCAAATTTCTATTAATATGGCGTAGTCAAATCTCAACTTAAACACAATTTGTAAGACTTCACAAATGTTGTCCATAGACTCTCCTGCCAATTAGATCCAGCTTTAGTTGTTTTGTCAAAACGTCTGGGGGGAAAACGTTAGACTTTAAGGATGTGTCTCTGCCATATTTGACCAGCTAAAGATCTTCAGCTGTAACCCGCAATTGAAATTGTGCTATAAAATATTCACTCCTGGGGGGCTTGAATCCAAATTCATACCAGATTTTTCAGAATATTTGCAAAACTAAAAGTTAGAAAACAATGCATAACTGTGTTTTTCTATCACACAAAAATAATCCTAAAATCAACTGAAGATCGTGTCTGTAAATTAACAAAATGGCAAAAAAAATTATTAAGGTGGATGGATACAATTCTTCTTTATCTTAAAGAATGTAATCTTGCTCAAAGACTATTATTAAAAAAAACACTTTTGACATGTAATGTTTTGAAATGCTTCACATTTCATGCCTGTTTGCCATGTGTTCCCTTTGGTCAAGATGGCTACTCCTCAGAGGACATCGTGTATCACTGGTCGGACAGTCAAAGGCACATTCATGGACTGGACAAGCTGGAGCTCTCCCAGTTCACTATCACAGACTACCGCTTCGTCACAGAAATGATGAACTTCAAATCCGGTGAGCAGCTCTCCCGATTTCATTCATTTGTCAAGGTTATGTCAGGCCTTTTGGATTTCTGGTGTTTGGTTAACTCCTTGTGTCTGAAAACTCTACCGAGTCTTTCAGAAGTCAGATTTTTTTTTCAAACCTCACTCACCTCTGTGGTCATATTCAATGCACAGAAGGAATAAATGAAGACAGACTTGCTGCTGAGCTTTGAAGGAGATTTTTAAAAGATGATGGAAGTTTCTGCCAGGAAAATTCAGTCTGTAGCACTTTATGTCTGACAAGTGCAAGTTATCCGACTTTGGGCTCCAGCCAGCAGACAAGCCTTGCCTATCAGCCCTGCTGCCTGTGAAGAACAATAGAGACTTTCCGCGACGGATAATTAATTCCTCCAGTTCTGCAATTAAATGAGTGTGTTGTGTTTTCTGTTTCCCAGCGGGACGTTTTCCAAGGCTCAGCCTTCGCTTCCAGCTGAGACGTAATAGAGGCGTCTACATCATCCAGTCTTACATGCCTTCCATACTGCTGGTTGCAATGTCTTGGGTGTCCTTTTGGATCAGCCAATCAGCCGTTCCAGCTCGAGTAACCCTAGGTTGGTGTTGAGGCCTATTTGAAGTTTTAAGCGTTAATTTGAGCGACTGTTTTGCTGATGTTTGTTTCTGGAACATCAGCTGGTTTTTTTACTCCATGTTTTACAAACCTGCAACAGAAAATCTGCAGCTATCCTAAGACAGAAGAATGAAAAAAAGGAGGGTCCTCTCTTAATTTTTGTAACATGAGCTGCATTTCATCTGTTATGGCAGATCATATCGATAAAATTCTTCAGCAAACTGTTAAAGTATTGATAGACAACGATTTCTGCAATCAGTGAGTACCTCTTGACATAAATAATATGGAACGACTTTTCAAATTGATGAGATCGGCAGTATACAGATAAAAACTGCTGCAATTTCATTGATAAAAAAAAACAAACAAAAAAACAATTTAAGCATACAGCTGTTTGTTGACGGCTCTTTTTATGTGTCCCTCAGGAGTCTAGGCCCAAATAAAAAGCTAAATCAATGTAGATTCAACAATGCAAATACTAATTTTGCTGAATAATGTATGTATGTTGTTAACCTGGATTCTGTGCCATAATAAAAGCAGTAAGGTGTAATAAGGGGAAGAAAAAGGACAATTTTCAAAGTATTTTGCAAATCAAAATATTAAAAAAATGTCCCATTTATTTGGCATTGAAGCCCTGGAGTAGACACTTTGCAGAACCACCTTTCACCCCAAATGCAGCTGCACCTATTTTGGTTTCTGCCTTTACAACGTTTGGACATTTGTTTTTTTCCTGCAGACAAACACAGGCATAGTGAGGATAACAGAGTTTTTGGAAGTTTAAAAAGTTTGCTGCACGTTACTTCTTAATGCATTTGAACAGCCTGTTCTCCAGGTCAGTGCCTTAAAAACTCAATATCTTAGCTTGAAATGAAAGTCCGGGTTTGCTTTTTTTTCCAACAGGGATCACAACCGTTCTCACCATGACTACGCTGATGGTGAGCGCTCGCTCCTCCTTGCCTCGGGCGTCAGCCATCAAGGCACTGGACGTCTACTTCTGGATCTGTTACGTGTTTGTGTTTGCGGCCCTCATTGAATATGCCTTCGCTCACTACAACGCCGACTACCGGCTCAAAGAGAAGGCCAAGGTGAAGGCAAACAAGCTCAGCTCCGAGGTAAGGAAACACTCATCGCATTGAATCAGAGGAAGATAACAGTGCCTGCTTTCGGAGGGTTTTGACAGTAATGAGCACGTCTTTCGAACACAGACTGAGGCGGCTGGTTAGCCTCAGTGCTGACAAGCATTCATCCCACTGACCTTCAGCAAGACAAGGGATTTCTGTAGAACAGATTTGGAAAAGAGATGATTTCCCTGCAGAGATTAGCTGTGATTCTCATCTTACTGTCAGCTTCTTTTGTCACAGATGACTTACAGTATTTACAGAATAGCAAACACCACGTTGTGGAAACTCCTCATGAATACAGATTACTTGCATTTGAGATGAGATGAGATGACGATAGAACCAAATGAAACAGTTTGATGCCCTCGTTTATTGTCTCGACATCAAAACTGAGCTAATCGATGGGAGAGGCTGCAATAATTAAACGGAGGACTAAATGTAAAACGATTATCGCAAATTATTAAGGTTCATTACAAATTTTGTAAAAAAACAAAAAATCAACAAAAACTAGAAGAAAAACAGAATAATTGTCATAGAGACTGAGTCTTTGAATTTATGTGTTGATTTTTGCCAGGTTTCTTTAATATAGGTCAATTATTTCTGCTAACAGGGGGGAACTGTAGCATAGATGCTGCTTTAACAGAAACCCTGAGTCAAACAGATGAAACTTTGATGTCTGTAGAATATAGGGAATGTAATGTCTGACCTCTATCTATGCATAGGTAGTATTTCCTTTTAGTACCAAGAACACTTACAGTGCTGTGAAAAGTCCCCCAACACTGTCTAACAGATTACATCTGGTTCTTTTCTGCTCTCTTTCAGACAATCAAACAAATTTTAATGTCAAGCAATCACAATCCGAGTACAAATAAGTTTTTCAATTAACGACTCCTTGTTTTAACAAGATGCGGAAAACGTCCTTTTGGTGAATTTCATGCTTTCACCAAAAGGGGAAATTTAATTTTCCCCGTATTGCCGTGATTTGAGATAAACGAAAATCCGAAAATGTATTAAATGACAACATATAACAGCCTAACACACAACACCCTCGTTTAGTTATCTGCTTTGGCTTACTGTGCTTTACTGACATGTAAAATATCAGTACAACACATGTTGTTCCCTGTTCGAGTTTACAAAATGTGTCAATGAAGAAGAGCAGCAGCAGAGTTGAGTCAAGTGGAAGTGAAATCTATTCTTTTTGCCTGATTTTAAAAAACACAATTGTTTCCGAAAACAACCCTCCCTCCCTCCTCCCTCTCCCTCCTTCTCTTTGCAGTCGATAGTAAAGAATGGCAAGCAGGCGATGGTTCTGTTTTCCCTCTCGGTTACCGGGATGAATCAGGGAGTTGTCATTTCCAACCGCCAGGGCCGAACGCAGCGCTCCGGCAGCGAAATCCCCGGGGAGGGCGCCACGGAGGAGCCGGCGCCAAGTCGGAGACGGTCGAGGCCAGCGGAGGAGAGCAAGGAGGACAAAAAGTGTTGCTCCAAGTGCGTCTGCAAGCCCATTGACGCAGACACCATCGACATCTACGCCAGGGCCGTGTTCCCTTTCACTTTTGCCGTGGTGAACGTGATCTATTGGGTGGCGTACACGATGTGAGGCGGTGGCAGAGGGCTCCCATCGGACACTGTACATAGGAAGCTGCTGGAGTTGTGACATTAAAACGCTGGCAGACTGTGCAGCTGACGTACGCCGCAGGCTTCAGCAAGAAAGAAACCTCAAATGAAAGGAAGCACACACTGTAAGAGCCTGTGAATATAGAAACATGGTACTTAGTGGGAGTAGTTAAGAGTTTAAAGTGTTAGAAGGTCACAAAAAATGCTTCACTATAAAAACAGCTGGGGAAGTTTAAAGGCACGTTACTTAGTTGCCCGCTGGAGGTTCACGTACATTTTAAGATTTGCATCCTGCTAGATGAACGCCACTAAATGCCATAAGTTCTCCTCAAAACAACCACAGATTTCCCCTGTCCCACTTTCATGAGCCGTCTGCTATCTCAAGAACCAAAACACCTCTCAGGCAAGAGGACGACACGATGAGGTGCACCGCTATTCTGCATGGCTGATAACTCCTTCCCACTCCTCCCTTTCTTTTTCTGTATTCCCTGTCCCTCCACCCATTTCTTTTTTAGTTCATTTTCACATTTAGGACACAGACTGGAGTGTCTTATCTCCTCCTGCCAGTTCTGCCTGTTTCCTTCTTATTAAAGGACTTCCACCGCCACCACGTGCGTCCGTCTCAATCTCTCTCCTCGCTGCAGATAATCACATGGATGTTAAAGGAATTGTTGTCGGATGTGATTTGAGAAACAAATTAAAATCACTCCTGGTAGATGTACATTTGCACAACTCAAAAAATAAATTAAAAAGGTACTTGCTTGGGATTATGAATAAATCACTTTTAGATGATTACAAGTCATGGTTGTTGTTTTGTTACACACTTTCTATCCACATCTTTCCATTGAAGGAACTGGGAAATTGATTTGAGGAAATTCTTGGATGAGAAAGCACCACTTCTCGTAGGCCATTCTTTGAAATAAGTTACACACATTTTCATAAATACTGAGCAACTTACAGCTGGAGCGCTGAAATGGCTGAAACAAACCTGACATATTCCTAGTGTAATTATCAGTTAAAAGTCATGCAAAAAATAAAATAAAGCATTTAGTGTGATAGTGCTTTGGGTGTTGGGAAAAAAATTGGTGAAGTCTCTTCAGCAATGTCTCTTCATTATCCCGTGTTCAGATGCTAAACAGTGGTTGTGCCAGGAAAAGGGTGGTGGTGCGCGTCGCCACTTGATTATATTTGATGCTGTGTCCCAACAGGAGCTTCTGCAGGACACTCAGGTGTTTCTACATAAATATCTGATTGGACACGTACAGCTAATTTTCACTTGCTTGCACTGGCAAGGCTTTGCTTATTTTATTTGGCTGCTCTAATGGCTAACATATTAAAATAACTGAAAAAAGTTATTCTCCTGGTTCATAAACAACTAGAGTCTTAGCTTTCTTTGGTGGCTACAGTGATTCTTGCATGACCTCTAAATAGCTTAAATAGTCCTAGTTAAATCATAAGTTATAGGTTTAGTAGGAGCAGCCAATCCGGTGTCTCTTTTAAAGTAAATATCATTGTCAATGGCTAAAATTCCAGACTTGCTAGATCAGTCTAGCAAGCCTGATCAAGTCTGGTGGTAATTAAAAATAAAACAAATTGCAGCTCAGTGGCACAGTGACATAAAAGTCACAGACTGTAAAACAACTAAAGGAGTTTTAAGAGTAATTTAGCTTTTGATCATTTCAGGACACTTAGTATCTAACCAGATAATCCCTAAAGAGCACGTTTCTATAAGTAAAAGATTCATTTAATTTATCACTGGGCTTGACAAAAAAACATTTTTATCTTCTCAATGCCTCCTACAAGGGACAGACACTCTTACCAAAGAGAAACACTGTCGAGCTGGAATTAAATAAATGGTAAAAATACTAAAACTATTTGTTTTTACTTTGGTCTGTATTGTTTTGGATGCTTTTAAAAGCCTCTCGAAGGCAAAAACAGTATTTTTTCACATCCAAAAATTGCACTTCTTTTTATTGTTGTGGCAGACTTCTTGGGATCTTTCTTCAAATGCAACAGCTGCAACATTTCCACGGATGTCCTCGGTGATTACACGGGGAAACCATCGCGACATCTTTTCCCTTTTGTGGTCCCATATTCCCGTGTGCACAGACCGAGGCGGTTATCAGGCCGAGCAGTGTGGCGGCGGATCAGGCTGGGTGGGAGCGGGGCGCTGTCTGAACAGGAGTCCGACAGACTGGGTTCTCCCAAGCTGATAACTTTGTTCTGGGCCAGTTCAGATGACATCATGACGGATGGTAATGAAGATGTTGGTGCAGGGGGCAGGAAGCCTTATCTCCTACGTCGGCACCATGATGTTGGGAGGGCTGGGTGGATGGCGGTTAAGATGGCCGAGCACACCCTTGTAGTTCACGCAACAGCACACTGATGCTTCACTTCAGTTGACTTGAATGGCAGTCACTCCCCACTTCGCTCTCTCTTTCTCTATCAAACACACACACACACAGATCTGACATGATGTCTCCTCCTGAAGCTGGAAGAGGCGGCGGTCGTATTAAAGGCCGAGCCAGCCAGACAGAGGCCAGGTCACTGTGTGTGACTATCATTTCTTAGCACTACAGAGAATCCGTGAATTTGCAGAAATTCACAGTGGAAGCTTGTGAACCAGACGTCTGACTTCAGGTTTGTGCTGCATGCAAATCCAGAGTCTCGCTTGTTTAATCAGTTTAGCAGAAATAACTTTTTGTCAGTATAAACAACCGAAAAAAATGCATGTTAACTTCAAACTGATGTTCCAGTCAGTAAGAAATTTGCCTGATCTTATTGTTTTGCTCTTTTACTTTTTTCTCTGGTGCATTTCCATTAGGATATTTTTCTAGTATTTTCCTATATAGTGATGTTTGTGAGTTGCATGGTTTGTGAAAACCCTGTTTTGTACATGCTTGTGTTAAGGATTCTTAGGGGCATAAGTGATCCTTTCTTCATTAGGTAAAAAGTAGAAACAACTTACTTGGACTATAGATCATCTATATTCCATGGTAGTATTTCTAATGACTGCTAGAAGTAAGAATAATTCAGGTGGTTAAAATGTAAGATTATGTTACCTATTATCACTGATTTTCTGAAAGTAATTATGATTTAAAATTTTATCATTGCTAAGAAAGGGCAAATACTGTACCATATGCACCAAGTTAAAAATACATTTAGTTCAGTATATTTTAGATGCAGTTAAATTGTTGCAAATGTTTTGGAATTAAACAGATACTAGTAGCTAAATAAAGCATATATTGTATCATTAATAATATAATACTAGTATAATTGTTCCAAAATAGCAACCCCGAATAAGCATGATCTTCAAAATTTGTTTGAACTACATTGCAAGTAAACATGTAAAAAAAATTCCATGTCATCTGCATTTTTCACAAAAGGTAATGATGCAGCATAACAAAGAATACGTTCAATTTTGTTATTTTTATTTTAGAGCACATCTAATGTCCCAGTGTCGAATTTTAAGGACTACAAGTCTATTTTCTGTCCTTGTTCTCCAGAAACAAATGGGACATCTTAAGGCTAGGGAGTGAGGTGAGGATTTTTCTTTTATAAGGTGCCTTTATAGTGCTGTTGGCTTTTAAAAGCACTCTTAAGAGTGCACACCATATTCTCAAACACAACAATCAGTAAAGTGGGGGCAATATAAGGGACAAGGACAACTTGATGGCAACGGTAAAATGCCAACCTCTCAAATGATGGACTGCGTCTCTTTATCTTGAGCTCAAAAACGGAAGAAGCATTTAAAGAACAAGCTATAAAAATAGTTTAGATTAAGAAAATACATTAAATAAATAAATTGCCAGCAAGAATCACTTTGCACTCTTTCGATTTTCTTGCAGGATTTTTCACTTCATGGATGATAATGTGCAGTCAGTCAGTTATCGGCCAAACTGTAGACACCTTCCACAGAAATATGTTAGCTTGAAGGGTACGCTGCATCTTGAATAAAACCAGGATATGTAAATATGGTGAGAAGATGACATCAGGGACGTTGCCTTTTTGGCACAGTTTCCGAGTCAATAAATCATAAGACCCGGGGAAAGCCTCCCGAGTCATTTCATATTGACTGCAGATCAGTTTGTTTAACTCCTGATTACTAATCACAGCTCACTGTGAGTCAACCCCCAATGATCTAGGGCTCTTATCCTGACAGAGAGGGCTGTTTGTACACCGATGCATCATCCAAAAGTTACAAATAATGAAAGCTGCACTGGGTTTTGGACGGAAATGCTCTTGTGTTTATTATGCTGTCACATTTTCAATGTGCGGTGTGAGTTTACAGTATTTCTTGAATTTATGGGAAACGTATTCACACCGTTCTTTGCCCCCCAAAACACATTAGCATGTTGACAATGTGCTGTTGACAGGCATATTTTGTTAGATTCTGCTGTTTGTTCATGAAGAATGATGATTAGTTTTTAAACATTTTGTTTAATGTAATTTTTTTTTTTTTTTTACCAAAACGTCAAAAATACTTCAACATTCATTAGTTTAAAAACAATGGATTTTTAAGCTATGCTATGCATTATAGCATAACATAGTGAAAACAAGGTTGAGTAAACTAATGACATACATTGGCAATTAAACACAAAACATTACATGTGTATTTAAATTTGTATGGCTTCTAAACAAATTGTAATTGAAAATAATTCTATATTTTACAGCTGATGTTTGTGCAGGGATTCCTTGCTGCATCATGTGTCGCCTATTGAACATCTTCCTGGCTCTGCTGAGTCGTTTCCTGTTCGCTGTCCATGGCGTTGTTACAGTGTGGCAAGTGGTGACTGTCAAAGGGGAGCCCCTCTACTGGCTGCTGCTTTCAGGTGTGGCTCTGCTGGGCGTGGAAATGACCCTCACCCTCAAATGCACCCGCAACGCAGAGTGGAAATGGTAAAGTTTCAATAAGATACAATGAACAGTGCTGGTGTCAGAACCAGAAGCTAGCCTGAAGCTTTGGTAAACAAGACCTCACATAATAGTGTTTATAGAGTCCTTCACTTTAACAGTCTGCTAACACTGAAGAAAGCCACGGTAAACAAAGTAGATCAATATCAGCTTTGGTAGTAAGAGCAGGTTCATGAGAGGCTGAAAGGTAAATATTGGTTTGCAGCCACTCTGACTCAGAAATTAGCTGTAAATGATTTATTTACATAAACTACAGCCAGATATACGGCTGATTCTAAGGAAAGACATAAATCACAAAAGCTGAAACTAAATCACTGCTTACTGGTTATTTACAAGCCACCATTAGCATCACTTATAAACACTCCAGCTATTGATTCATAAATAATAATAAACTTTTTTATGCGTTTTGATGAATAATATTCATATTCAGAGAAAAATGTAGAGCAACTTTGGGTGTTTAAATAACCAACTGTTATTTTTATTGTAATTTTTTTATATTTTGTCTTTTTTTCCTTCCTTGGAAGAATTTTGAACCTTTGTTTTTAAAATTTTTTTTAATGTTGTTTTGCATATAAAGTGAAACTGCTAATAAATATATTAAACACTAAATAACAAAATGTTGTAAGACATGCAAAATGAAATTATAGTTATTACAAAAAAAATGAAATGAAAGTCAAACTAGACACACAGGCACCACTTGCCTTGTGTTGGAAGGACAAAAGTATTACAGGAATGAAAGACCTGAGTTTGCAGCTGTCGCTTTGCACACAGCCATAACCTTGAAAACGGCCTAAGAAGGTTATCTCCCTTCCCCTAATGTCTATTGTTGATTCCAGACTTGAAGGACTTTCCAAATTGAAAGCAGACATTCTGGAACATTATCAGACACAAAAAGTTTCATGAGAAAGAATTCCCTTCTCCTCGGTAGCTGTGGGATAAATTAGCAAGAAAAAAACAAACAAAAGGGATTCCACAGTGTCTTGTCTCTTTTTAAAGGCTTGATGTGAGGTTTCAGGCACAATTTACAATGTGTTTTGTATGGGGCGGTAAGAAATTAAAACTTGGAACTTGTCTTTGAACAACTTGTAATCCGTCTGCTCAGGGCCGTGAAAAATTGCTGAAATTATCGACCTGTTCTCAGAAGCTCATTCTCGTCTTTGCTGCAAACCTTGTCATTTGCTGTGTCGCTGCTCTGTTTTACGCTAAGCCAATGTTGCAGGACACTATCGCATCCCTGTCAGAGTCTGTCTGTGTAGTCACGGAGCGAGCCTCTTCAGCTAGCCTGAGTCATTTCTGACCCACTAGCTTTCAAATATGCACACACATATATATATACAGTATATATGTGCATATTCAGTACTGTCATCCCATCCATATGTGCATATATATACACATATATAAGAGGCTTGAGTCAACATAAACGGACTAAACCCTTTTAACATGAGCCTCAAATGGATACGAGCATTTAGTGTCACACCTCGTTCAACGGCAGGCTACAGGCTATATTTCATTCAAAAGCTGTAGCTTTTAGGCACATCCAGACTGAACATCCCCAGACACGAGCTTTCTCCAGGCCTCTGCCTTTCTCGCTGATTCCTACTTTGAAGTTCTCTCCTCTTGAAGGCTTTGCTCTGTCAAGTGGGATTTGCATATATGATGAGAATAATTGCCTGTCTGAAATTTGATGCTTCTTTTAGGGAAATAAGGCGCCCTTTCTTCTTTAGTGGGTGGTAAAAAGAAAAGAGGAAAAAAAAAAGAAAAAAAAAAGCATAGCTAAAAATAGCGTACTATCACCTTCCTAACCCAACGATCCTCTCCTTCGGTGTTCCTTTTTTTAGGTTCTCCCCTATGGTTTTCCTCTACCTCAGTACTGTCATCCCATCCATTTGGTTTCTGGAGCTGAGCCTATTGCAGTCCAAGTTGCCCCTCAACGCCTCCTCCGGCCATGAGCTGCATTTGCTGGCCCACATCCCCGTCACAGTGGTAAGCATCCCGTTGCTAAACTGCCCTCCCTGCCTCGCGCCCCGTGTGGCCACATTAAAGTGACACCTGATAGCAGATAAGATTTAAATCTAGAAAAAAGACGGATAAACTATTAGTGGCAGGAAAAGTGTAATAGACACACTGAGATAACGGCTGGGTAGTTTGCTGCTTGAAGGCTCAGATCTCCCTTGTGGGATGGTTTTAGTTTGGTTTCTTTCATGTAGGATTTTGCCCCATTCTGGGCAGAAGGGCATAGAAACTTAAGCTACATTGTTTTCAAACCGAGGAAGCTCAAAAGTTACAGTGACGATATAATTTAAAAGATCAACAGCATAAGAAGCTGATTCACACTTTATTCTTTCATATTAAAAACAGAAATTCTGACTTAAGCAAATGTTTTTATTTATTGTAAGGTGTCTTGCACCACAGACTTAAATGTATTTGTTGGAATCTAATATGATGGATCATCACAAAAAACCATAAAGTGAAATGAAAAGATCAGCTGGTTTTAAAATGTTATTTCTTGCTAATGAAAATCAGTAAAGTGTGGGATGGCCTCTGATACTCCTAAATAAAATCCTAATTAGTAAATACCACTTCGATTTATTCTCTACGTAAATCCAGTTTTTCAGTGAATTCTAACATCAGCGCGTTAGAACGGTCCAATCAAAGTCCAGACCTAAACACGACTTACAGATGTTGGCAAGACTTGAAAATGGCTGTTCATGGACACACTTAACCAGAATGAGTTTGATCTATTTTGCATGGAGAATGGGCATAAATGTAATTCTACAGATCTGCAAAGTTGTTAGAGATGTTCTGAGAAAGACTTGCAGTGGTGACTACAACAAAGTTCGTTTCTATAAAGCTGACTGAAATAAATGGTATGCCACATATATTAGAGTTTTTTCTTTATAAGAAAACGGTAGTTTACAGTTTCGCTGTCATTTAGAAGTACAAACCTTTGTGTCAGTCTGTCGCTACAGTTTGTAGTTTTTTTTTTGCTGCAATAAATTCAGGGTGAACTTGTGGACAATGTGTTCATTTACAGTTTGGAATCATGAGACATTTTTGTTTGAGCTGCATCTTTAAAATTATGTTCAAAATCGCAGACAAACAAAATAAAATTCACATAAAAAAATACAAAAATAATGTATGCGTTTAAAAGAAATTAAGTGAAATAACAAAAAACAAACAGGGCTGCACAGAATCGCAGTTGGTAGAGCTGTTGCCTTGCAGCAAGAAGGTTCTGGGTTCAATTCCCGGCCCCGGTCTTTCTGCATGGAGTTTGCATGTTTCCCTGTGCATGTGTGGGTTCTCTCCGGGTACTCCGGCTTCCTCCCACAGTCCAAAAACATGACTGTCAGGTTAATTGGTCTCTCCAAATTCTCCCTAGGTGTGAGTGTGAGTATGCATGATTGTTTGTCATGTGTGTCTTTGCGTTGGCCTGCGACAGACTGGCGACCTGTCCAGGGTGACCCCACCTCTTGCCTGGAACGTTAGCTGGAGATAGCCAGCACCTCCCAACCACACTAAAGACAAGGATGTAAAAAAAAATGGATAGATGGATGGATGAAAAACTAACATTATAAACATCTTTCAAGACATTATGATATGGTTGTTTTTAGATGATGATGTATTTGTTACTGTGTAAATGATGATCAAGAAGAGGCTAGACCAGTTGTTCTCAAATCCAGGCCTAGCGGACCGGTATCCTGCAACTTTTGAATGTGTCTCTGCTGAGTCAAATAATGAGGTCATTAGAGAACCTGACTGCATACTGAGGAGGTAATTCAGCAACTTGATTCAGGTGTGTTGGACCAGGGACACATACAAAGTTGCAGGACACCTAGTCCTCGATGCCTGGACTTGAGGATGCCTGGATTAGACTGTGGTATTTCTTTTCCACAGGGCATTGAAGAACTTGAACCAGAGAACTGGGTGGCAGGACTGGAGCAGACCATGCTTATTGTGCTGGTTCTGGGCCGCTGGCTGATGCCGAAAGGGGACATGTCTCGGGACCAGCTCTCTCAGCTCCTCATGGTGTATATTGGACTTGGTGCTGATATCCTAGACATCTTTGATACTTTCAAGGAACCTGAAGTCAAAGGCAACCGGGTGGTTGTCATCATTGGCCTTGCCCTCTTCTCTTGGGCGCTCATGCAGTTTCCACTGGTTCTAACCCAGACGCGAGCCTCACAGGGTGACGTTCCTGGGAGCTGGAATCGCCTCCCTTGCTGTCATCAACCATCATCGTCATTACCTTCTTGCTGCTCCAACGAAATATGGAGTTTGTTGCTTACAGTGGGACTCCAAGACGCACCTTTCCTGGTTTATCGTCTGTACCTCATGATAAAAGAGCAAGTCCAGAACCAGTTGATGATTTTCTTCACCTGCAAGAACATACTTATTGTCCTTTTGGAGCTTTACAGAATCTTCGTGGTGCAGTTCGAACAGCAGCTACAGGAATCGGTGCTGGAAAGGTGTGAGGCCCTGGCGACCTATTGTCAAACCCTTGGAGGCAGTGAGGAAGAGGAGGCTGAAGAAGAAAGGCGTAAACAGGGGTGTAGTGCAGAGCAGAGCCATTGTATGGATATGGAAATGGGGCTCGACGGAGAGGAAGATCATAGCGCGTCTACGTAAAGGAAAAGCAGCAAGTGTCGCAAGACATGACTTTGGCCCCTTGGGAGACGGAAATGGGGATGCTTCCACTTGTCAAGACGAACGCTGAATGTGTCAACCGCCCCTTGCATCTTAGCCTCATTCTGAGACAGTCTCAGCTCTCAGGAGGTTCGAGAACAAGATATAGAGCACAAAAGAAGAGTCTGTCCCCACAAAAAAAGATCAGACAGGATTTCCTGCTGCTCTCTTTGATAAAACCATAGAAAACTCTCATACAAAAAAAAGATCATGTCTACACTCTGACCCGAGAGATGCTAGTTTCTCATTCATATAAAGCAGTTAGTAATGACAACACACATACAATTTGTTTTAGCCTCATCGGAAACAGATTTGGTCTGTGTGAGCATTCATGATGGCTTTCAATATCAAAAAAAAAAAAAATCAGTATGAGAGATGAAACACTTTCAATTGTGATTTTAATAGCTAATAAACATCTTCTAATAAAGGCATTTTCCAAAAAATAATTAGAATAGCACGTGGATATTTATTTTACTTTGCTTGCCATGAGATGGCAGTGTTGCCCAGTCAACCGAAGCACAAACATTTCTTTGGGCTGAAACATACATGACAGTCGCATGGAAACGGAAGCGTTGGATGTGTTTGAACTCCAGCATGTGTTTTGTTCTGGAATAAAAAATCTCCTCTGTGCGTCTTATTCGCAAGATAATAACCACCGATTATGTGCAACTCTAAACTAGAATTGAATTATAACCCTTTTAGTCACCTTCATGCATTTGTTTTGCAATTAATGATCAAATGTAATCAACCTAAAGACACTTCATAATAAACGGGAGGCGAGTGAAGAGGTCTGCCTCTCCCTTCTCGGGTTATTTCCCTCCTGAACACAATCAGCTCACCACAGCCCGCTTCAGAACTCGCTGCATTTTCATAATGGCTGAAAAAGCACACTTGTGATTATGAGGGATTTGCTCTAACTTGCTCTCTTTCGAAAGTCGGGAAAGGTGCTTTGGAGAGATTCCTCCACATGGCCACAAAAGCAAGAGACTCTTAAAACAGCCTATGAGGACTACGGTGGGGAAACGTTTGATCTGAAGCCCAGAGTCTTAAGGTTTCAAGCTACTTCAAGGTTGGGACAAACAACCGTGGCACAGCCCCTCCTCTCAGCCCCTCAATCCGCACAATAACTCTCCTGTCAGATGGAGGCTTGGATACAGCCCTCCTGCATTTATGGATGACCCTCTTTGCTGCGTGTCTCCCACTCCAGTGTCGAGGCAGGCGGCGACTGAAGAGCGCCAATGGCAGCGAGTGGCAATTCAATCAGGGGTCTTTCTAAGACTGCCCTGTATCTGTGTGTATCAGATTGCTGCACTTCACCTGGCCTTCACTGTAATGACAGGAGCTCTGGTTGCAGAAGAAGGCTCTGTTCCCTCTTGTTGAAAACAAAGAGAAGAAAGAAAACAAGGATGAGTGCAAGGTTCCCACACAGTCTAGAAATGTGGGAAACTCCCATTTGGGAGTTTGGTTATGTTTTAAATGCTTTCATTAATAAGTTCTGGCTGTTGGCAGGAAAGACCTCTTATAGTGGTCTGTATTACAGCTACAGGACTTAAGACTGTGTCAAATATTTGGGTTTCCAGACTTTCTTCCTGTATTGTCTAAAAGTTATGCCCTTCCTTGCTGCTTGGCTCATTCCTTCCTTGTATCCTTCAATTCTTCCATTGTTTCCTTTATCTTTCCTATTTTGTCTACTTCCTTCATTAATTCTTCCTTTCCTACAATGCTTTTACGTCAATCATCCCTTAATTTCATTCCTCTCATCTTTTGTGTACGCAGCCTTCCTCCTACATTTCTTGTGTCTTGTTTTCTTTCTCTCTCTCAAGGATCCATCTTCTCTTTCTTTCCTTGTGTATTCTTTGTTTCCTGTTGTCTAAAACGCAGAGAGTAAAGACACCCTTTCAAGTGTCCGTCCTTTTCCTTTCTATCTCTCCTTCCAAATCTTTCATTTATTCCTCCTGTTTATGGTTCCACTTTTAAGGCCTGCCCACTGCAGAAATACCCTCCATAAATTCTAAGTTAATTATTTCAGCCTTTTAAGTTTTTAAAATGAACACAAAGGAACATGAACTCTTAAATATACGAGCCCTCTGTGTGTATTTTTCCTGCCCTGTTCCTGTCCTGGCTCATATTATAAGCAACATTTTCTAAGACAATGACTCTAGGCTACCTTTAAAGGGTTTCTTTTGAGAGCACCACTGTGTTTCTACATTCGCCTCAATAATTAATGGGAGAGTCATTTTTAAGAGCAATAAAAGAAAAAAAAAAAGAATAACAGAACCTTCCCTCCTAGACGGCATTCAAATAATCCTCGTAGAGCATGGATCAGTTCACAAAGTCACTCACAGGCGTGTTACATCACAAGGGGGCCATTTTGGGGCCACGGCGTTTCCTATAGAGGCGCGAGAGTTTTGGGAGAATCCGACGTTCATGTGACATAACCATGTAGGCAATACAATGGGTTGATGAAAGCACGGCTTCCTTGTGAAGAGAGTCCTTTTCCTCTTCAGATTAACTGCATGCTTTAACAAGATTGTGTGGGCATGTGGGAGGATGGGGATGTCAGCTGATCCACGGGCTGCCCTACATAGATAGATAGAGAAGAAGAGAGCGTGGAAGCTCAAAGCAACTAACGCAACGGCACACAGATTAAAAAAAGAAAGATGCCGGGCCTTAAAAGTCCTCCGCTGTAATTACCTGCACATCAACTCATTAAGCTCAATAAAAACTGCCGTTCATGGTTGTGATGTAATTTTCGAGTAAATCATCATGTCTCTATGAACGAGGTGGAGTGGCTGATCACTTGGAACATGTCATTTAGTTGACTGCTGCTCTAAAAAGCAGGGACTCAGGTGTTGCACATTAAAAGCAGATGTAGAAGTCTTGAATTCATCCATCTGCGTGTAATTTGCAGCAAAGATACTCTTTGCAAAAACGGTGGGACTTTTTCCACTGTCCAACTGCTCCATCCCGGCTGTTAAACCAATTTATTATGTGTCTTTTCCCAACAGCACAGCGGATTGCAAATGTGAACAAATTTAAGCTTGCTCACTTTTACATCAGCCTCTTCATGAAGGAAGCTGCGCTATGAAGCTTACCAGAAAAAGCATCCTCTGTAAACAACCATCCCCCAATGGATGCAAAACATCGTCTTTGCAAGGAATAAAACATCTTAAGCATTCCTCTTGGTCCGACTTCAATTACTCAATTTTGGAGCGTGGCCACCACCGACTGAATGTCACTTCGCCACACCCACGTACTCCATCAAAACCGATCGGGGTTGGAATCCCTTTGAGCCATTTCTTTTGCGATTTTTGCAACGACTTTAAAATACATAAATTTTTTCATGGGCTGTATGTGTCCGCCGAGTTCGGTGAGCTTTTGAATATGATAAAGCATCCAAAAAGCCCCCTCTTTAGGGGGCAAAATGGTAATAATAAAGTATATGAAAAAAATAGGCCTTCGTAGCGCTTTGCTGCTTGGGCCCAAAAATGACTGACTTAAGTGCTTGTTGTTTTCCATCCATTTACGATTCACTGGGGGGGAAAAAATACTGCAATTGTATGTTTAACATCTTCCTGATAAACCCTCTCCATCCCAAAATATTACATCTTTTGCCAGGTGCAACATTAAAACAAACTTTTCATAAAAAGTCAGAACTACGGAGATCCGGGCTCCGTCACAGAGACATTTGTTCAATCTGAGCAGGCTGTATTTCCCGTTAGAGCGAGAAACATCCTCACCACATGCCACATTCTTTCCAGTTTTGTGTGGACTGATTAGGGAAAGTCCAAACACAACCAAGTGAGAACCATTCGTACAGATAAACCCATCAACCTGCCACCGGGACGTTGGAGCTGCAGCTGAAACGCGAAGAAACAAAAGCAAACTTCAAATGAACTCCACAACTTTCTGACAGGCAGCCGAGGATCCAGCTCGCGCCGCCTCGTGTGCCGCCATGGATGGAAACTAATGAGCTTTACTTCACTGTGTGTGGATCAGAGACGCTGAATGATTGACTTGTTTTCTCACCGTGGAGGATTTCAAGATGGAATAGGCCCCTATAGCATACAGAATCTTTATGACCAACAATACATCACACATGAAGTGTTTCATGCCTTCTCCTATAAGCTGTCCTTGCAAAGGCAAAGCCTTTTTTTGTTGCAATTTTTTAAAAGGATTTTATAATAACCTCTCATATTTTTAAGCGCTTTTCTTTGGACCATGGCTACGTTTAAGCAAGTCCTAGCAAAGCATTTTTCAGAAAGACATGAGTGGCTCAAAGTAAGTCAGTCTCTAAGGAGCTCATGAGAACAAGTTTCCCTGCTGTGTACTGATGAAGTGAGAACAGCAAACCTGAGGAGATTCATCCCCACAGGTGAGTAGCAATTAGAGCACAGGTTGCCATGATGTTGTACAAAATCCAATAGGCAAACACATGGATACAGGAAAAAAAACTTCTGAAGAATTTTCACCTTACAGCCAGGTCTTATCTGTATTATTATGGAGAGGTTAAAAACACAAATATATGAAATTGCCTAAAATAAATATTGTTTTCTTCTATTTTAACATATTTTTTTGTTGATTATTGCAAATGCAGTGTGTTATTCATGCCATTTGTTTATTGGTTAATAATTGGAAAGTAACTACCAAACAATAAATTCTTTTCAAATACACTTTTATTGTGCACACTTTTTTTTTAAACTTGTTAATGCACCTAAACGTATCAGATTGGGCCCATATCAGATTTTCTGACCAGTGAGCTGCTTCTTACAGTGGATATGGAGAGAGAGACAGAGAGAGAAAGAGAGAGAGAGAAAAAGAAACCCCAACTTATTTTCTAAAGGAAAAATAAGTCGGGATCTCAAGGAAAAAAGTCAGGATCTCGAGAAATAAGTCGGGATCTCAGGATCTCTAGAAAGTTTCTCGGGATCTTTTTTTTTCCCTCCATGTCCCCTCAGGGGCTCCATAGCTTGTAGGCTCAGTAAAAAAATAACATTATAATAAAGCCAGAAAAAAAAAAAAACTAAAGTATGAATAGTCAGCAAATATGCACAACCTAATCTCTACCAAGTTCTAATTTTGGATATAATTAATTGTTAAATATTATAATTTTACAGTATGCAGGTTAGTATTCCAGGTTAGTGACAGTAAATTAAGTATGCATTAAAGTGTTTCACTCTTTGTTGCAACAAGGAGTTGTTCTCAAAGGTCATCGTAACTCTAGACATGCAGAATAGCCATTCACCAGGGAAGCCGTGGCGATGCTGCAGGGCTGTTGTGTCCTTATCATGATCCAGTTGAAGGTCACATCATGCGTGGAAACACAAACACTTGCCTCTGACTTCGTTTTCTCAACCTCAGTGTGAAACTTTGTTTCTTTTCTTGCATGCAAAGTAAAACATTCCACTATTTTATTTCATTTTTTGTAACATAGAGAATGACCCAGTTAATTTCGCACCTGCAAATACTCAAACGGTTGCATTTACCTTCCTAAAGTAAAGGTCCAAGTCAATTTTGCCAAAAGTGATACTGGCAAAAAAAAAAAAAAAAGACTAACGCCATTATTTTAGAAAGTTGATAATGTGTGTAATAATTGACATTTGAGAGACTTTTTGTGTTTCTGATCAGGTGACTTGAGCTGCTCAGTAACAGAGATTTTAAAAGTTTAGTGAAGAGTTGGAGCTGTGGAAATGTTTGTTTCCTGTGCCTTACAATGTATTGGACATCTTAACAAACTGCACTATCTTTTGTGTAATAGACAAACATAAAGAAGTTCAAAGTTGTGAAGAAGGGAAAAAAAGACGTTTTCAAAATTTTGATTATTCTATGATAAAAATGAAAACAGTTCAAGGGGTTTGAAAGTTTGTGAAACGTACTGAATGTCTCCAACCCAAATTTAAGTTGTCTGATATGTTGATAACATACCTTACGTTGTAGGATATGTTGTAAGGTTGTTAGATATGATTGGTTTGTTCATTTGGGCCTATATATTATCTATTTTTTTCCTTAAAATTACAACACTTAATAGCTAAAATAATCAGCAGATTTCAGTTCATACAGAAATCTCGCTGCCACCTCAATAATCAACTTTGTTTTGGAACTTTTAGCTCCTTAGGACATATGTCCTCATTGATGACCCACATTTAAAACACTGTAATAATTTAGTAATGGTTATTGTGATTTTAGGTCACTCATTTAGGACATCACTGCACATTCTGACTCTCCTCAATCCATCCTGTCTTACTTTGCGTCGCCATCTAGTCAAAGCCATCAGAGTTTCATATTTCCGCTAAACTGGACTCGTCTCTCGGCCTCATTCCTATTCATTGCATGCTTTCTGCAGTGTTAATTGCCTCTGTAACAGATTTGTCCACAGAATGCAAAAGTAAGCAATAAATGTGAAATCCCCCCTCCAAACACAGCAGTCTGGATTTCTACCCACATGGCAGTTTTAGAGATAACCTCTCTGACAGCTAGGAGTTTAGTCAGTCGGTCTCAGGCCAGAGACGATGCTTTATTGAAATATTTATCAGCCAGCCTTATTTGCCCCTTTCCCCCCTCAACCTCCATTCCTCTGAGCTGGGAGAGCTGCCATTTCCCCCTGTTTCTAATCTCTAGCGTCGCCCGTGGTCATGGGGACCGGGGCCTCATCCTTCTAACAGGGAGACGCTGTCGATCGTCTGACTGGAGCCCTTCATTGGGACAGATGAGTGTGTTCTATGAACAAGCAATTTTTAAATCCGGCTCAAGTGGTGTTTCGCTCACATGCTTTATTTTATCCCCACAATGTGGCTCTTAATGCTCTAAATCTACTCGCTGCTTGATTATCGGGACGGCTGATTTCTGACTCGCTGCCATCGTTTCATGGCTGGAAGCTGCAGGTTTGAGGTGTTGGAGCTCTGGTCCAGCCGATCGCTGTTCAGTAGTCTCGCGATAATTAATGCTAATACATTAACTGTTTGAACTGTCGCGAGATTTGAAAAATAAATGGGATTAAAAGTGGAAATTCCAGAAACTAGAAGTTAAAATCTACACCCGGGTTACACTTGCTTTGTACAATCCCTAAAAAACAAAAGTCTCACCAGGAGTTACTCAAAAAGTCAAAGCTGCTCCACAATGCTATAGAAAATCAACAGGATGTGCACAGAAAGCACCGACATGACATTGTTCATATTTAGCAGGTCAGCAATAAGAGCGAGAAAAAAAATGCAAACATAAATTTATTCAGAAAATGTTTAAACCAAAAATGCCAGGCACATCTGAAGAGTCATGCTGGCTATGGTCCGACTGGCACTTTGATCATGGTGTTCATTTAATTTGTGTGTTTATTTCCTGCAAAGGAAGGTCTCTGTTCTGGTGTTGAGGAGAACACGAGGCAAAGGAAATGATTGATTTGAAGGTTGCGCCATGATTGCTGCATTTCAGCTCAAAAGAGTACGAATACGGCGGGAGAAATGTTGAAAAGCGATGAAGCAATAATTTATCACTCCCTATAAATTATATTGTTGTGCGTAATTATAGCGAGGCAAAACTTGTGTGGGTTTTTAACTTGTGTCTACTATTCGCTTTCGTCTGAACGTAAAACACGCCACATTCTGCGGTTCCACGGGGAAATTTTATGGACAAAATGTCTGCAGCAAAAACTGAGGGGCTCGGATTTTTTATTTATTTAAGTTTTATTATTGCAATCGAAAAGAAAGTTTGTATTCTGACATTTTTGAATTACATGCCTTTCCTAAACATTCAAAGATGTATGTTTGTACTTTTGCAAAACTATATAAACAAAATATTGAGGTTTTCTTTTCCAAGCTGTCACCTTGAGATAGTGGGCAATTGTGCTAAAAAAAATAAAAATAAAAAGGAGCGTGGACTCTGTATGCTGCATCTTGAAGACAGATGTGTTTGCAGTTAAAATTAAGATGAGAATGACAGCAATGGCAGTCAGACAGGTGGAAAAATCCTATGACATAATTCAACGCGTCCATAGCTACAGTTCAGTCTTCTTTACTGGTTGTTCTTGGAAGTAGAAACAATTTGCAGAAACACTGCGCAGCGTGAGGGAATATAGCACTCATGATGAAAGTCAATAAAACTTGGAGGGGAGGGGGGAGAGAAGATTAAAATAAGAAAGTTTATGCATGTTGTCAATTTTTATAATCTTACTCCAAAATAAAACAGAAATGGGAAATAAAATCTGCCTGTCTATTAAGATGTTAGACTCTGAAAAGGAAACATTACGAACTGCACCAAAATAATAAATCAGGTAATTTAATAAATTGGGATCATACATTACATTGTACTTATGCATGTGAATGAGTTAAATTTCACATGCATGTACTTATGCATGTGAAATTTAAAATAATTTAAATTTAAATTAATTTTTTTTATCTGGATTCCCACCAATTTTTGCAGTAAAATAAACATTTTATAGAGTAAATTCCTGCTTTTCTCTCTTGATTATTGTTTTTTGTGGGAATAAAAGCCTCCTTTCACATGAGGCTTGTGAAAGGAGTCACTTTGAAGATTTTGAAACCATAACAACATGTTATTTACAAGATTTGCAAGGTTTTTACTTGCATAATTGCATTCCATTACTTGATAACTGTGTCAATGTTCTATGCTTATCTTTACTTTGTTGCGAAGCCGGGGCGTAACGTCCTGCCTGACCTATTGATCATTGAAATACCGTGAACTGTGTCTGTGATTCATCATCACTTGTTACCAACTTCTTGCCAATTCTACTTATAAACTGAACTGCTCGGTCGGTGAGGAGGTGAAGTTCCTGTTTTTTAATGCTACCTATAAACGAGGAAGCAGAGCTGGAGAGCAGCTTCCTCTGCTGTCAGAGAAGCCATAAACTGTAAAACACTGCACCTATTAGTGCTGCCAAGCAAATGTGTTGTCAGTGATTAGTGGGTGTTTAAATAAAGAAATGAAAAAAACAACCCTGATGAAGCATCTTTATCGATCTTGCCGACAAAAAGTCAGAATTTCAAAGCCTCACCTTAGAGAAGGAAATGCACAAAAACAGAAGCTTCAAAACCTCAAGAACAAAAAGTCCAGGTTCTAAAGCAAGCGAGGCTCTAAAATCAAAACAACACAAAATAAAATGACGAGGATAGGTTTGAGAATAATGAATCATCTTTATTGTTCAAAAATAATAATAAAAAAATAATGTTGGCCTAATTTTACAAGCCACGGTTATTTCTGATTACTGCTTCATCTGTAGAAAGACAAAGAAGAAGAAATCCCCGATGTAGAACCTGTCGGGCAACGTGAAGTAGGCTATAATGTTAACGACATTAGAAATCAAAAGCAACATTTCTAAAGCTCTGGGGCTTCGAGGAACCACAGTGAGAGCCATTATCCACAAACAGAAAAAAGATGGATCAGTGGGCAAGATTTGCAGGAAATTGTGTCTCCATGGAGCCACAACTTTGTCCCAGTCAACAGATTATTCTAGATTTTAAGAATTTCACGAATTTCATTCCGTGGAGACTAAGGTGGAGTTTAATGAAGTTTGTGTCCAGCGTAAATCTAATACTGTCCAACATGATGGTGGGGTGGTCCAGTCTGCTTCAGCATCTGAACAAGCTGATGCAATTGATAGAACCACAAACGTCTCTGTGACCCGTCACAGTTTAAAACAAAGAAAAATGAACGTCATTTCCCGCCTGATTAAATGTTGCCTTAATGGCACAAATTGTCCCAAACTGAGTCCATAAAATCCATGGAAACATCCCCAGTGACTGTTTCTGCTAATACCCAAGGCAATGAGCTATGTGACGGACATGCTGCCAGAACATATAGGACCCACAAAAATGACCAACTCGAGGTTTTGGTTTGCTGAGCTAGCCTCAACTTGTGTCCATTTTTTTTTTTTGCCTCACTCAAAGACTCGTGTGGTAATAGCAACAGAACTCACCACTGACTACCAGAGAAGATGAGGAAATCTTTTGAGAGGCATTTAATGAAGAGAGAAGCACCAAACGCTTTTGTTGATGGAACAGGAAATAGCTGCCGTCTTCGTCTCGAGGAAGCAGCGTGCAGTTAGAGGAACAGAGTGTCTTACAGTGTCTTCTAAAATCATTTGTATTTATAATTTGCCAAAAATGAATTTATCAGGATTGGGGTAAAAAAAAAAAAAATCACTCAGATAGAAGTTTGCTCCGAAACTGTGTATTGCTTTGATACATGTTTGTGCATCTATATCTCCCCTCAATGATCGACTCTCATTGATCATGTGGTATGATTTTTTTTTTATTCTCTTGGTTTGGTTTACATAATTACATTATGTAGGACATGGGCAGCCAGAAGCATTTTTTTTTCTCTTTGGAAGACTTCAGAGAGTGAATGGAGCGGATCTATTTCAGGAAGTGGGTTAGTTGTGAGGGGAAGAGGTTTGATTCACAGAATAAACACATATTTCACACATTAACATATTTGTTGTTGTACCACGCACCCTCTGGTGTCCTTCAGTCTGTACATGGTGTCATGTACCGTCTCCGCTTGGATAAATCTTCCCTGCACTTTATTCTGTTGACTTTAAACCTCAGCCTAAAGGAAAACATTGTAACCTCTGGAGAAAAAGCACAAGTATTTGTCTTTGAAACGTACCTTTTTTCATTTTATTCACAATCAGTGCGGATGCATCACTACTTATGCTCTGTGCTCCACTGTTGCCATTCATATTGACATAAGCTAAGCCCTACAGTTGCAGCACAAACAGTTTCCAGACAAATAAAGGAGACTGTGAGATGATTAATGGGGTATGGACGAAAAAAGAAAAAAATCTAATTTCTTCTTTCTGGGCTTTTTCTTGTTTTTGCAGATGTTTTACGTCTGCATGCCTTCTACCTCTTAGGGAATAACAGGGTAAATATCTCTGCAATAAACTAAGGCATACACACCCAGCCTGACTTTTTGTTGTAGAAGCAGACGGTGTTTTATGTGTTTTTTTATGCAAATATAACCACTAATTGCACCAACCAAAAAAGCAGCAGAGCAAAAAGGGAGAACACCGAACAGAGTAAAGAAGGAAATAATTGGGAAACACTTCAGTGATATTAAAACTTGTCTCGTAAGTAAAAAGCACTTGACTGAAGAAACATTGTTTTCCTTTAACATGTCTGCTAAATTTGAACATTTTACTGACTGGATGAATAGGAAAAAAAATGTCCTCGAGGTTCATCTTCAAAAATGTGACAATTTTTGAAGATTAAATTTATGGAGATGTTAATGGAAACATTGCAAATTTATTTTCAAAATGCCAATTGTATATATGGTCAGTAAATGCAGCAGTTAATGACCGTCTACTGGGCATCCGTTAAGCTGCTGACCCAGACAGAAAGTCAGCGATTAGATGGTTCAGGTGTGACACCAGGTGTTTTCAGTTGTTTACTTTTTATTAAAAAAATGTTTTTCATTATCGATAAGCAATAATCATGAAATCTATAAGAAAAAAAAGACTTGACTTTACTTTCACAGATACTGAAACACTTTGCAACATTCAAATCTTTTTTGATAAACCTGTATAATTACCATAACCACTTAAATAAGACAATTAAAAAAAGATTATGGTTTGTGGGTTCTGGTCCTGTGAGGCGGTTCATGCTTGTGGTACCATGCTGTTTTGTTTTGCACTTCCATTTACTGTTTTTTAGAGTTAATCTTATTGTTTGGCTCTTTGTTTTTGCTGTAGTGATTTGTGTGTTTAATTATTTGATCTGCACTTTGCTTATTTCAGTGCAGCATGCGTTCAGCCCCCACCGACTCTGGCTTCCTGATTAACACACCTGTTGTTAACTTATGATTACCTCCCTCTGCGTTTATTTTCCCTGTTGGGTTTTCATTGTTCAATGTCACCCTATGTATGTGTGTATTTTATTATTTTGATTTATTTATTCATTTCTGATTTTTGGTTCCCTCTTGCAATGCAGTAAGAGTTGCAGTTTCACCAACTCTTTGGTGAGAAAAATAGTGACTGAAATGATGTTGTTGCTTAATTTTCATAATTCATCAAAAAAAAATTATTTTGCAACAGACAAAAAGGAGCACAATGTTTAGAGGGGGGGGGCGAGGTGACCCAAAAAGAATAAAGACATGTGTTGTCAGCTTCTCTTGCTTCTTCTTTTGATTTTATTGGTGTTTGGAGTTCACTACTCTGACTCCGAGTTTGTTTCTGATTAAGGTGCTGTTCGTTATTGAACAAGGAGCAGCTGGTTGATTGGAGACTGGATGCAGCTGTGAGGTAAGGCAAAAACTTGAACTTGAACACATGGGAGAAATGGAATGTGTTGGGAAATGAAGGAAACATTATGGATATTTAAGAACAGATTAAGAAAAGCATTATTTATTTTTCTTCAGAATACAAGATTAAAAAATAGAATTTAATAGATGTAAAGCAGTGTTGCTACACACTTGTGTACAGTAGGTGGCGGTATGCACCTTAAAGTTGCTGGCGAGCCGCCATAATAGAAAAGAAGAAGAAGGAGGAGGAGGAAACAGAACCCAACATCTGGATTCTTGGAGGATGAATCAACCAGCATAGACAATAAGATTATTTTATTTCTGAAGGCAACTGGATTATTTAGTCAAATCTAGTTTTTTCTTCCTGCCCATTCTCTAAATCCACCTTCCAGTGTAATGGAAGTGGTAATGCACTAAAATGAATAACCATTAAATCAAAAGAAAATACAGAAGCAACAAGGAAACCAGTAAGTAGAAAATACGGGTTAAGATGGATGGATATATTGTTAAAGACATAGGACTTTAGTTTTGCTTTTAAATCTTCAGACCTGAAAAATACCCAGTTTCTATCCTTTGCTTGTGTAGGACTGCCTGCACTGAATTCAAGCCAGAAATGGATCTGCCAGTGATGGGTTCACAAACTCTCCATAACCTCCTGGAATATAGTGAGGTCTCATTCCCGGCCTTGAAACCTTCGCTGCATGTCTTTTCCCCTTCTCTGCTTCTCTGTCCATTTCCTGTAAATATTACAAATAAGGGCCAGTAGAAAAAACAGTCATGATCTAATAGTGTTTGTGTTTTGGTTCTCTTCTGTATTTCGGTTCTTATTATGTTCTGGGTTTGTGATTGCTGCTGAGGCCATTTAGGTTAGAGTATCCCATTCATTTCTCTGTTTATTGTCCAGGTGGTATTACCCTACTTGTTCATTCCTTTGTGTTCTGTTTTCCTAGTTTATTCATGTCCTTTGTTCTTTCAGCATTAAAGTTTAGTTTCCTTGGATTAGTGCTGGCCTTCTCCGTGACTTACTGCAGAGATGCACAAGTTCAGTGCCCAGAGCTGCCACTGTGCAACCTTTAGAGGCGTCCCTTCTCCAGCACACCTGAATCAAATGAACTGATCATTGTCCGGCCTCTGCAGAGCTGAATGCCTGCTGATGAGGAAGTTCTGCTATTTGGACTCGGGCATCTCCCTTCTCTCTCTCTCATCTCTTCATATCCTATTTCTTCACGTTTCAAGACTTGTAAGTTTCCTTTTTTTTAAATCTTCTATAATATGTCATTCACACAAAGCAAAAACTTTCAATGAGGTGTAAAGCCAGAGGCAAGCAAACTTTTTTTAAATACGACAAAAATGTTACATTTGACAGAAGTTTAGCCTTAAAAAACGTGGCTGCTACGAAGAAAATGGACGCTGCAGCATATCAGTCCTTGGCTGAATCGCCCCTGGTCGAGCTCCTCCTCTTGCTCACATCCAATACCAAATAAAAATGCAGGAAATATCTGAATCCTGAGGTGGGCTGAAACAGAATGTGGGCCCGAACAAAGACCACATTCTGTTTCAATAGTCTGTCTATTCTCAGCAAGTGCAAGTGAATCGCACTTGTATTTAAAAGTCAAAAACTTAGCAACTGACAAATATGCAAATTTTTTGTAAGTTTTGTTCCACCACATCTTAATGCTATCCTGGGAGACCGCCACTGTTTACAACACACAGTAATGATAACTGGCAAGAACTGAAACAAAAGGGACAAAGGAAACCTGATAGCCAATTCAAGGAGGAAGCAAATAACCATAACACAGGTGCAGCGGTCAGAAACAAAAGTTCGGTGTGAATCTTTACATATGAAATATCCACCAGCTCTGGAAATCTCCAGGGTGTGAAATCTCCAAAGAAAGAATACACAATCCTATGAGTAATAATTGATGAGCATTGTACAGCAAAGCGAAAGAAAATACTTTTATATAGATTTCACATGGGGGGAAGGTTGTTTTAATCCTGGTCTGAAACGTGGCGCTCATATTCCTGCCCAAAGAAGCTTCATTGGAAGTTTTTCTTGGAGAGACGGCACATTACAGACATTCTGAGGAACAAAGCAAATACTGTTATAAAAATCTTGTGATTTTTGGGCCAAAAAAAAAAACTCAAAACAACCTTGTCAAACAATGAAACCATCAAATTGTTAGGAGAACGTCGTCATCAAGTGAAACCCAAATAGTCTGTCCGCATTCATTTAGCCAGATCTATCTTAATGTGCTGCCGCTGGAGTATTATTGGACTTGTCCTTGAAACCCACTTAGTGTGAATTGATAAAACCTATTCTCTTTTATGCCCCACTCACAGAGCCTCCCATGCAATTGCAGACCGGGTTAGGACCCGATTTCCATTTCCTTTGCACAATAACAGCCTCGCCTCACTCTTGACGAAAGACAGAGAGGATGAAAAGCAAAATCAAAGCCCGTCCTAAACAATCCGACAACCTAATGGACTTGAAGAACTCATGTTCTATTCCAAATTTTCTTAAATCTGCCGCAGCGTGTCGAGCTGCACTTGTATCCACCATTAACCAGATCGGCTGTGATGTAATCTCCCCCAGTTGGATCACACACTACACGCCATTTAGCGCCCAGCCGACGGTCCAGGAGCGCGCTAAACAAAATGCTTTGAAGGTTCTCCAACATTCCCACAGTGTGCTTCATCGGGTCCAGCCAGCAGAGACACAGCTGAGTGGAGGAGTGGATCCATCACACCCACAAAATGGAGGGGAAAAGAAAAAACAAGACAGGGCCTCATATGTCACTGGCAGTCCTGGCCCACATGAATCCAATATGTGCAGCAATGAGGGAGTCTGTTCACATGGATAACAAGCAAAGACCGGCACGGTGTATGCGTGAGATTTAACCTGCACAGAACAATGCAATTTTTACTAACAGAAAATACAACAAACAGGTGGAAGAAAAGAAAGAAAAAACCTCTAAGATTGACTCACGAGTTGAATTGTTTTCTCAAAGGACTCGCTGTTATACGTTTCCTAGAAGCAAAAAAAAAAAAAAGATGTAACCCATGGCAGGATCCTTTGTTGTTCTTTTTTTTTTTTTAACAAATAATTGTTTTCACCCACCTCTTGCCTCTTAGCTAGAAGGGATTGAAGGACAGTGATGTTTGCATGTGTTCCAGCGAGGTTCTTTCACATTGATCAGATTTATTATTAGCAGCAAAGATAGAAAGACAAAAGCAACAGCAGGGTTCATGTTAACATTTTAATTAACTTAATCTCTCAAGTCACGAACCCAGAGCCTTGTGCAGTTTGGAGCCGACATCACCAGATGAATTATTTCCTTATATTTTTCTTTGGTCATTTGATTCAAAGGCAGCTAAGTGAAAACCAGCATTACAGATGTTTTAATGTAGCGCAGTCATTTAAAAGGCATCTGGCTTCTTTGACAATTGAGACAATGTTTTTGTTGGAAAAAAAAAAAATTTACATTGTAATTTTTGCTCAGTGTTATTCCACTCTGTTTGCATACATGTGGATGTTATGGATGTTTTTCACAGACACCATTTTTAGTCTGATTCAGTTTTTTTTTTGTTTTTTTGGAACAATAATCAGCCAAACAGAATCTTAAATTTCATTAGGAACTGAACTGGTTAAATAATTTAAATTTTACTCATGTTAATTTTACCACAGGTTAATATGGGACGATTCACCTACAGTAAAAAGAGATGATGGAATTAGGTTCCATTCGCCTATTTTAAACAATATTCATAGCTTTAAAACGTAATCGTGAAAAAAATGCAGAGAAAACACTGTGATGTACCCATCGAAAGGCATTTCGCTATTTGCTGAACAAAGTTAAGTGAAATTAAAAGCTTGGAAATATTTTTTCTTTGCCTCCTTCGCTTTGTGGTTTGCTTGCTTGCAGCCTGTGCTAATTGTAACCTGCACAGCTGCTGCTAATTGCATGATCAGGCACATCATTTCCCTGTTGTTTTGGCTTTGTTGTTTGCCAACTGTTGTCAGGCTGAAAAGGAAAGAGGAGGAAACTCCTTTTTTATTTAATTTTTTTCTTCCTTCCTTCCTTCCCCTCATTTTATTCTTCTCACGGTTCGATGATATCAAACTGTTTAAAAAGCAACCTTGCAATGCAGTCACTTAGCCCGAAACGTACGCGGCTTGAAGTCTTTTTTTTCTTCTTCTTTTTGTTAAGTACCCCGTTTGATTTATTCGCTGCAGACTTCAACGGCACTGAGAAACAATATCGTATTTTATTTCAGGAAACATAAACGGCAGCGGGAGACACTCCTGCTTGCGGGTGATGGGTTCAGCTCGCTCCCAGGGGCTCCATAATATCTGTCCAACACTAGATAACACCAATGTGTCATCACATATCCTGTTATCGCGGTGGACTTGTTACCCAACAGATGTCGAAGTCCAATATTCACTTCTGTTTAGCTCTGTTTGTGATCTCAATCTGTTCCTCAGGGAAATATCCTGCTCTTAAGGTGTTTAATGGCCCTCTCTAATATGTTCACCAGCTAGTCTCTCACAGCCACTGGGTGCTTTTTGCTGCTGCGCACACAGGGTTTTAAAGCTTTTTTAGATAATAAGACGCATAAATCTCCTCCAGGGGAGAAAAAAGAAAAACAAAAAGATGGTATGACACTGATGTTTGGGGGGAATTCCTTGCAGGTTGGACCAACACATAAAATACATGCAAAAATGATTTTTCATTCCAATTTCCAAATGTGTTCTCCATCCATTTTCTGACACCTTTGTCCCTTAGTGGGGTCAAGAGGGATGCTGGTGTCTATCTCCAGCTATCGTTTCAGGCGAGGTCACCCTGGACAGATCGCCAGTCTGTCGCAGGGCAACACAGAGACAGACAACCATGCACACACACACTCTCACACCTAGGGAGAATTTGAAGAAACCAAACCTGACAGTCATGTTTTTGGACTGTGGGAGGAAGCCGGAGTACCCAGAGAGAACCCACCATGCCCAGGGAGAACATGCAAACTCCTTGCAGAAAGACCCGGGCCGGGAATCACACCCAGAACCTTCTTGCTGCAAGGCAACAGCTCTACCAGCTGCGCCACTGTGCAGCACCAAATGTGTTCTAATTTTTACTTTACAAAAAAAATTAAATGGCAAGCAGTGCAATAAGATAAAATACAGCAAAATGTGATTATAGAATCAAAACATGTCTCGATATGAAGAGGGAGCAAGCAAAAAAAAAAATCCCCACAGGGATTTTATTTATATATGTTTCTGAATCTGACAGATGATGTGCGAAATATTGATAATTTCTCTGCCTTGTTTTCAATTTGAAGTCAGGAATAAGAAAAGGAAAAAAAATAAATAGGACGTGAGCGTGTTTACCACTGTGTTGCATCACTCTTTGTTTAAACAACACTGCAGGCATTTGGGAACTGAAGACACTTGTAGCTGCAGTTTTTTTTTAAATTTTTTTAAAGAGAACTGTTTTCCCATTTGACATTCAGTTTATCTATTTGGGTGTAAATATGATCAAATGCTCACAAAAACAAACGACAAACGGGTAAAACCACACGCTTTCGGCCGCATCAAAGTGAAAACGCCAATTAAATTGCCGTTGCAGAACCAGCAGCCAGCTGTTTAAAAAGGACTGAAGGAAAATATGACCTCAGCAGGACGACACTTTGGAGGCGCTGAGGATTTTCACCAAGAGCCGGTCAGACGACGGAGCTTCAAAGTGTGAGAGATTTGCCTGAGAGGCTCTTCTCAAAGAATCCTGTCGCTTCGTTGCACACAGTGACGCTCTCTTAGTAGATGATCTAGTGTAACACTTAAAAGTTGGTCGACCAATTTTATAACCACATTAATCATTGTTGCTCCCACGCTCTACAAAACGCCTCAGCTGCTCGCGGAGGGTGAAGCTATCAGGAGAGGCTGCTCATGAATCTGAGGGCCCAGCAGAACGCAGGGCGCTCACTTGCAAATCCAGCTGCCTCCTATCATTTCCCTGAGCTGTCCTGCGCCGAAGCTTGCAGACTGATGTGTCTTTGTGTAGGAAAATGAGAATAAAAAAAAAAAACAGTAGTCTGGCGTCACGTTGCAGTCTGGGATTTTAGTTTTCTTCTTTTCTTTATTTCTGTTTAGGTCTCGTCATGTTCTGTTTTGATTCCTGCATTTATTTTAGTACGAAAAACCTTTCTAAGTTTGTGCTCTTTATGCAGTTTATCCATTTTCACTGAAGTTTTGCTCTGTTCTCCTGACCCTCAAGCCACAAACACGACAGATGTGGCACATTGCACTTGGTCTTCATCTGAAAGCTCAAAAGTATGGCACAACTTTGATCAAAACAGACCAGTGATGACTCTGGAGGAGCTGCAGAGCTTTGCAAATGAAATGTGGGATGTATTAATTTGTTTGACGCGGACATTTTATACTAATTTACATTTCTGTAAATGCACCAGAATCAGCCAAAAGCTTATTTTTCATCAGTCGCTCCCTCGACAATGAGTAACGTGCTTTGCTAAAAACCAAGGTAACACCAAGCAAGGTTAAACTGACTAACGTTATTGTCAGTATACAAATAGTACAAACAGTAAAAACAATATTGTTTAATATTTGCATTTAATACAAATATTAAATGCAACTATCTTGGAAAAGGCAATGGGGCTGAGAAGGCGATCCGTCACAGTCATGACCACCACAAGGAAACATGATCACATCACAAACAACCTCAACTCGCTGCATCAGCTTCCTGTTTGTAGATGGATAGAGCTTCAATACTTTATAGTCTGATGTGATTCAGTGAATGATCTTTGGCCCAAAGTTGTTAGTCAGGTGTGACCCAGAAGTACCTACAGCTTTCTGTCTGTTGTATTCGCTCCTTTTGTCTCCTTGGAACTGAGAAAATATGGAAAATTCTGAGGCGTATTAATAGTTGTTCACTGCACTGTAGTTATTCCTAGTTTGTTTGCTAGTTTAAAATGACAAAAATGACATTTTCTGTACTTCTTGATGGCAAACACTTGTTCTGTTCTTTACAGAGTAAAAAAAGAATATGGTATGTTAAATAAGGGGGACTTTTTCCATTTTATAAGCAGAGTCCACATATTGCCGTATGTATATATATATATATATATATATATATATATATATATATATATATATATATATATATATATATATATGTGTGTGTGTGTGTACCCTTACATAAACTGGCAAGTTTGGAGTCATTCTGATCAGAAGCACTTAAACCGACTGATCTGTGTGGTTTGTAGATAACTCACCTTTAATGTGTCTCTGAGTGGATTTAAACATAAAAGGATGATTGAAAACCACATTTAAACGTTAGTTGTTGACCCACGGGGGGATTGCATCTGTTCTGTGTGACATATGCTTCCTCTCTTTGTTCTGGGCTCTGAGAAGCCGGCGACCCAACCTGAGATTCCTGTTCGGTGCAGGTGCAAGCGTCTGTGTGTGTCGTTCCCACAATGTGACCACAATGTGACAGCGATTGCGGGAATCCTCGTGTCTGCCGTCAGCACAAACATCCCTTGTTGCGCCCCGTGTGGAGTCGAAGCCTCAACCGACTGATTGGCACCTCATTTACTCAGCCTAATGGAAAGAGGTGGGCCCTTGGGTGGAAACGAGGCGCACAGACACACGGGGTGAGTGACAGACCTGCCTCATTGCTACAGACAGTCCCCTGGTCTCGACTTTGTTGTCTTCAAGACGCCAGCTCAAACAAGGTGGAAATAAAGAGTCAGACGCGAAAGCTGCTAGGGGGCGGAGTTACTTTATGCGAGTTGTCATGCTGCTTGTCCTTCTATTGTTATCTGCACTCGGCGCTTTGAAAGTGGGTCAAAGAGCAGGTTAGATGACACAAACTTACTGTGGGGTGGCCATTTATAAGGGTGAGAGAAGCCATGTTGGACTCAAAGACAAGAAAAAAAATTAATAAATTGCAAGTGCATGAATTGTTTATTTAAATGTTAAACTGTTGTTTCTTCAATTTTCATGGATGTTTCCGTATCTTAAAACTCCTTCCTAATGTGAAGATATGCAGAGCCCTGTGAGGAACATCAAGTTCTGTCCAATTGTTGAAATATATTTATCAGTAGCTGTGTTTTGATTGACCTGTTAAATTAATGGAATTTGCTTGATTGAAGCATGTCAATTAAAAAACTAAACTCATGTTTTTTTGACAGAACCACCTCATCCCAGTTTTTGCACTAGGGTGAGGTGGTTTTTTGGCAGTATCTAAATCTATGCATTTCACAAAGCTGCAGTGGAAACGCTTTTTATGCCAGTTTGCTTAAGCAGAAACACATTTATTATTATTATTAATAGGTACTTGCCTCCCAGGCTCCACCAGTTCTCTCACAACATCGTGCAATAGGTGAGTTTGTTATTCAAAAACTGTTGAATCAATAACTCTTCCATAAAGTCACCCACCACAATTTCCCAAAAACGCAGCATACGCGTGAGGCTTGTCACTGCATCACCTAAATAAGACGTTGTCGTCTTCTCCTATTGGCTGATGATGATGAACGCTCTCGCCGTGGCTGAAATGTAGATATATCTCATATCTTTACATCTGTTCCCGAAATGATTTAATGATTTATCACATGAACACATGTTGCCACGTTACTTTTACTACGTTGTCATATTCTAATTTTATTTAATTTTTTAAAGTTTTGTCCACACCGTTCAGACATGTACACAGCTTTCACTGGCTTTTTGACAGTAAAAAGAGAAAACCCACCACGCCATCAGGCAGGTGGTCATAATGTTCTGCCTGATCAGTGCATGTTGTGCTCAAACTCGAAGAGAACGTTGTCTCTATCTAATTTGTTCGCTGTCTGAGAGGAAAACACTTCACTTTGCTTTTCTACGCGACTCTCTGACCTGCAGACAGAGAAAACTGTCTGCTTCTCACAACAAAGTTGAACTGTGACCAATTAGCGAGGGAAAGTTAGCATGGAGAAGGAAGCTCAGAGATATCAGCTCTGAAGCCGAACGACCGTACAGCAAAAGGGAACGATACACACACACGGACAAACGTATATTTACACACACATACGGTGCATCAGGCTGTCTCCTGGCTGGAAATGTGGAAGAGAAGCTCTCCTTACTTCAATATTTGTCCATTTCTTTACAGACTCGGTCCCGTGGCCAGACTGCTATGCAAGTATAACACATTTAATGTTATGATTAAATTACAATAATGCAATTTGTGAAGGTGTTTAAAAAAACAAGAGCACCCCTCTGAAGGCGTTTGTGCTACTCTCTGTTAAGAAGGCTGGCTGTGTCACCTCACCAATGCTCTGGCTTAAACATGCCACACTGCCGGAGAGCGGGAGGGGTGGGGGGCTTTTCTGACAGTTCATCCTCTCCTTTTAAAATTACCTCTTGCTTTCATCCCCTTGTGTAATTTCAGCTCTGTGGCCTCCTTGCCTCCATGCGTCACAAACACACACTCAGACACAATTTATGTATTTATTCATTTCCTCTGCAGCTTGTTCAAAGTGATGTACACATCACCATCTCTTGACGTGTGAAGCTCAGGTTTTTAATTATTCATTCTGCAATATCTAAAGCAGATATATTCTGGAGCATTTTTCTTTTTTTTGCTGACAACCTAGGCTTAAAGCAGAGTAAAACGGAGGACTTTTTTGGATCTGCAAACAACTCCTAAAGGGTAGTAATATCGTTTCAGCTCCCGTCTCCTCACTCTTCATCATGACTCCAGATGCTGTTGACATAGTGGAATAAATCACGGCGCTACGAGACAAACTCGCATCGACTCACGGAACGTCACAAATGCAGCAAGCTTGTAGGAGATAATTTCTTTTTCTTTGTATAAGACGCAACAAGCTGTCACATTGTCATTCTGACAATTAAAAGCATATAGCTTGATCGTAAAGCTAAAAAAAAAAAACACACTGCTGCAATGCTGTGAAAAAATATAGGACTCCTTATTCATCTCTTGACATTATGGTTACATTGTCCAGTCCAGCCTGGTCCTATCTGGTTTCATTATCATTTTACAGTTTATATCATATTATTTGGTCCAATTGACAATTGCTACTGCCAGACCTGAGTCAGGAAATCATGTAGAACTGAACCAAGATGAACCAGCAGGCAGAAAGATCTCGGAAAACAATAGAGTGAACATCAACACTGATGTCTAATTAGTCTGGAAATTGTTACAAAGTCACCTCTAAGAATTCATTGAGCGCCATTATTGACAGTCGACAAAACATTTAATTCACTGATGCACTTGTTGCTCACTTCCTAAGTTTTCTCCATCAAAACCTCCCTCATTGGGAACTGACAAAGGAACCCAAAACACCACGTGAAGCACGGCACGCCTCAACTCCGTCAATTAATATCAGCGATAAAACAATAAGAAAGAGAGTGGTGAAATTTTGCAGTCATGGGTCATTGCTTCCAATAAAATAAAACAAAGTCCAATTTATGTTACCCAATAACGGCATTCCAAAAATACCATTCCAAAAAAAAAAAAAATACATCACACTGACATGGTAGTGGCTGTAGGAGCCATTTAGCCAGGGGGCGTATTTCATATTGAGTTCTGAGTGTTTGATGGGGGATGGGTTATTTAAGGTCAAGCAGGATTCTGTTCAGGTGGTTAATGGGAAGAGGCAAACAGTTTTCTACTGTGCTTGGTTTGGATTGATGTCGAATTTATGTGGATCTAAATGGAAATAGTAAGACATGCAGCCATGAATTATGCTCTATCAGAATATTTGACCATCAGTTTGTAACCCCAACCCAAGCCCACTTGGATTATCCAGCAGTAAACAATGCAAAGTGCACCTCTTAATGGGCTTTAGGGTGGCCTAGTCAAAGTCTCGCACAAGTTTCTACTGAGATGCCGGGTCCTTAAACAGATTGTCCATGCTTGAAAACCCTCCAAAGTGACTGAATTAAACACCCGTAATGAAGAGCTGACGCCAGCTTTATTTCATTAGTAAATAAAAAATATTTTTAAAGATCCCATTGTCTGTTGAGTTTATACTTATCTGATTATTATTACAATTACTTTTATGACCAGAAACACTTCAGTGTGACTACAAAGCAAAAATAGAAAGTATCTCTGAGTAGCCAGAGACGCATTAACACAGCACTGAACACAGCTGAAGCATTGAAAGACTCTTTAAGCTTTGCTAGTGAGTGTGCAAACTTCATTACATCTCCTATTCCTTTGTTACAACCTTGGGTCAGTGCACTGCTTGCCCACATGGTCTGATTAACTATGCGGGTCCCCCCCTGTGATTGGTCAAATTGCTGGACACGGCTTTGTGTGTCTTTGCCTCTATCCTGCCAGCCTTATTCACTGATTAGATCGCTGGTCCTGTCTGGTGACCCAGCCAGCTTATCTCACTTACGGCTGTGATTTGATGTAGGCAGCTCACCCTGTGGCTCTTGTGTGTGGGAGGTGATGGTGGATAGGTCTTGAGTAGCCATATCAGGATTTGCGAGAAGAAAAATTAGGCTTGTTTTGGCGAATTGGTGGCTACACATCGACCTTGAAATGGAGTTTATCTGCGGTGGGTTGATTGTCTGTTTTTAATCCCTGTTACCTGTTTCTCATTGGTTTAATGTGGGGACTGATGCAAAGGCCAGCTAACACCTTTCTCATATCAAAACTCTGAAGACCGTTGTCAGCAGGTTTATTGACAAGCTAAAGGGTGAAGCTGAAAATAAGACAGAAAATACAATAAATATGAGTATTACATTGCACTTTTACACCGAGTATTGATGTATGGTATAGATTTTTGCTACCAATGCCAAGCTCTCAAATCACGGATAAATTACGCAACAAAGAAAACTTATTTTACAGTCAAGTAGCACATAAACAATCCTATATAATTACTTTCACAATACATACCGGCAATGCGACCATAAACAAAAGATATTCAGTCGACCGGACCTAATGTGGACGCCATACTGTCTCTTTGACTGCTACTGCTTATTAATAAAGTTTTGTTTCAAACAACAAAACACTGCTAGGTTGCAATTCCTGGAAAGGACACATGAGGGCAGGCTTTCCCCTGTTTTGACCTACATAAATGAACTTTATTACAGAAAACATAAAGTATATAACTTCGTAACAGAACACTTAGATCCAAACAGTGACCCTGTAGAGCACAGTCATGGTTTTTAAAAGCAAAAATCGGGCTTGTAAGTTTGAATATGTTGCATATTTTCCCTAATTTGGCTCGGGGCACAAAAATTTATTATTTTTGGTCAGTTACAATAACCAAAAATTGAAAATAATTAGAAAAGAAATTTGATATATTTGTGTAAACCTCTTCAAATTCAGAAGCTCGCACTTCTCTCCTTAGTATTTCATGGAGCTGTCTTGTCATTCCACAAGCTTCAAACAACAGTTTGCAGGGATTCCTGTTGATGGCAACTTTGACCTTAAGCAACAATGCATTTACTTGGTATAAGTGTGTCCCAAACCATAGCAATCTGTAAACAGTTTAACAGGCCTCCTCCATCCTCCTTCAAAATTCACTACAACATTCTTGTCACTGTCAAATTTTAGCCACAGCATTATGTTCACTTTGACAGCTTTATATGATAGTATTTAAAAGAAAAGCAGCCATCACAAATCAATGCAGACGGAAGTCTTCAGCATCAGCTTTCAAAGAGAAGGAGGAAGTTGTCAGATTATATTTCCTGGTCAATAAATATACAGGATGATGGATAACATTGTTAGGACTAATGACAATGCAATATGCAAAGTGAAATAGTGAATGAATTGCATATCAGCCAGGGGAAAAAATTGAAAAACATAAAGAGACAAATATCAGAATGCATCCCAGTGGATGTCCCTTGCTACCACTTTCCTTAGCTCATTATAAAAATGTTGCTTCAAATGTTTGAGTCGCTGCTCAGGTACTGCACCGATGCTAAGGGACACCTCGTGTTCCCCTTAATACACACTATGGATTTGGACAAAATAGCAGCATTTAATGTTCTGATATGAAAAGTGACTGGCTTGTTTATACTCCTGAGAAAGAAATCTCAAGTAGGCAGTAAAAATTGAAAATGTCAGAAATAATTCCAGATGGATCTACTTCTTATCACTCTGACCCTTTTTCAGACACTGGATCCAAAAACTTTCGCTCTTAGCAAATGGAGCTGTAAAGATTTGAAAGTGTTTCACGTGACAAGCGTTTGCAACAGCTTTGAACATTCAATAAAATGATCTCTGCACAGCAAATTTGCTTGAAAAACATGGACTGCTCAAGTTTAATTTAAAAGTAGCTACGTTTTTTTTTTTTTTCAATAAAACTGTTAAAATGTGAAACAGCTCAGACTTTTGGAGTAGCTATTGTCATTAAAGAATGCAACTTTATTTTAGGTTATTGATTAAATCTTAACACAGACTGGATGAAATCTCAGCGATACATTTAACCCTTTTCTTTATGTTTCCTCTTTTATGGTTCTTTATAGCTGAACAACTACACAACGTAGAAATTTTCCAACAATGGGTTTGCTATTGTCAGTGATGAGAGCAAACACATAGGGACCTCAGTGGTCTAATCCACTTTAGATGCACTGATACATCTGGTGGCAGCAGATAGAAACAGGAACAGATTACAAAAACAATCCAGTTTCATGTTGGGCGTATGTTCAAGACACTTTGTTGAAGTTACAAGGTGAATTTCATGTTATTATTATCATAGCTTCAGTTGTAAACACAACAGGTATCAGGAATATGCTGACAAGACAGACGCACAAGAAGAAATGTAACTAAGCTGCAAGTTAATTACTTTAAATATGTTGCTTGCTGCACGCCATTATCTAACAAAACAAATGGCTTTTTTGCAAATTCTGCTGTCTTGAAGGAAGTCTTACAGTGGCATTTAAAACTCAAATGATAAAGTACACGTTTATTTTCCCCAATACTTGAGTTTTTTGCTAGATTTGCTGATTGTATAGATGTAATGATTTAACAAAAAGCAACTACTGTAACAATCACAACAGGACCATAATTCTGACATTCTTGTCCAATGAGGACTTCAAGACAAGATAGCAGACTGTAAATAAGAAGACCTCAAGAGCAGTGTTTAATTCTTTATTGACTCAACTTATCTGTCTATTTGAGAACGAAGTACAGGAGAGTTAAACCTCTACGGCACAACGCAGCTCTGTAAAACTCTGCAAGTCAAAGTCGAATGAAAATTGACAGGGGACAATAAAAAGGAAGGGATGGCTCACTTATAGAAACATTAGCCTGGGGCTCCTTAAACAATGTGTTTGCTCCTGGATGTAATGAATTTTGCATTTCTGTGCTTTAGGTATCTCATATTTATGGAAGTGTGCCCCAAGCTTCCCCGAGTTGAAACAAATCTGACTTATTTTTTTTGTGCTGCTGCTTTTTTGTTGTTCCTTTTCTCTGTTCACCAGCTGCACTAATGCAGACACAGGCCGAGCGGAGGAACTGGAGCAGCTCCGAAGCAAGCCGGAGCTGTTTTGTAATAATTCTCTTATTTTAGATAGAACTCGTGTAGCCAAAATCACACCGAGCCAACACAAAAACAACAGCTGGCCGAGTGACTGACAGCAAACCATCAGCTTCTTTTTCCCCCAGTTGCCTAACAACAGAAAAACAAACTTGTGTGGGTCTCTTCCTGAGATTTAAGAATGTTGTGCTTTTATTCCTCCGGTTTTTTGGTTCCAGAGGGGCGGCTGCCTGTTTGCTGATGCGCCTGCATTTTGTGGCATGTTTGTCTGGGTCCTCCAGCAGCTGCTGAGTTTAGATGCATTCAGTGTTTGCATTGGAGCTGTAAGCGTGAGGGGTGGCTCCATTCTGGACTATTAATCACCAGTGATTACTTTAATTTAATCCTAATGAGCTTTAAGAACTCTATATGACCGTTAATAATTCATAATGATAAGGCTTATTAGTTAAACATCAACAGATTATGTGTTATGTATTTTATCTGACGCATTGCACCTCATTGTTGTTTTAATCATTAATATGTTCTTAAGTCAGCTGAGAGCCATAACAAATGTGAAATGGTAGCATGAAATGTTTCATTTGAAAACACTGGAATTAATGGTATTGTGTCAACATGGGTTTAACATTGGTTTAATTTAGTATTGGTAAATGGCCTGTACTTGCATGGTGCTTTATAAAGTTCAGAGGACCCCACGGTAGTCAGTGAATGCTGATGGCAGCAAACTACTAGACAGTAACCACAGCTGATAGAGGTGAGGCTGACCTACACCAGTGCCACCGGCCCCTCTGACCACCAGCAGCAGGCAAGGCGGGTGAAATTTCTTGCTCAAGAATGCAACGATGGAGCAGGAGCAGGGATCGAAGCGGCAACCTGATTGAGGAAAGAACTCCTTCCGCTGTTGCCACCATCGTCCATGGTAATAGCTGCTCGTTCCTACTGTACATGAGGATCAGATAGCAGGCAGAAGAAGGCTTAATAATTGGGACAATAAATCCTGACACTCCACAGCAATAGGCGAGGTGGGATATTGGACTGTTATTACATGGGGGGAGTGTCTGGGTGTCTGGCAGTAATCCCACCTCTTGCTTGCATCAGTCCTCCACTTGCATTTGAAACACATATTAACCTTTTCCACTAATGCAGGTTGGACCCTGTTTTGGTTCCTGAACGTGTTTATGAACTTGTTTTCTGTCCACAGAAAAAAAAAAAGAGGTTTGGACTCTTACGGAGTACCTGTGGGTAGTCTTAGTGGAGACTGAGCTGGATTCAGGGCAGCAGCCCTGGCCCCTTGGTCTTCCTTCCTTCTGATGGGGTTGGATAACACTGTGTCTCTCACTTCAATGATTTTTCTGCATCCCAGCTATTGTGTATTGCTCATCTGGCAGGTTGGAGGATCTCTGTGGGGGGGCCTGCATCCTTGTGGGGCAGGGGGGGAGGCCTGCCTCTCAGGGTTAAGCATTAGGTGGCCCTGCTGATGGGGGCTTGTGCAGGTACCTGGCCCCCAGAGGGAAGGGATTCCTGGCTGTGCTGGAGGATGTGTCAGCAAAACTGGGGTCTCTGTGCTCTGAGTCGTTCTGTCTGCCTCTTTGGCCTTGGGGCTGCTGCTCCTGTGCTTTGATGATGACCTGCCTCCGTTTTGGGCAGATAGGTAAAAAAAAAAGTACTGTTGTCTCAAGTTGACCCAGAGGTTTTGTCATATTCATCCTGGTTGTTGAAACCTGGTCTGTACATTTGCCACAAGGCAACTGCGTGTACTTTATAGAATGCTCCTCACCAGACATGCACATGCAAAGCTGCAGGAAATACAAAATAGCCCCAAGACAAGCCTAAATCAAAGATTCAAGAAAACAGCAAACATCTGGCTTACACTTTCATTTTTAAATAAGTTGGATATCCAGAGACATGAGTTGATTTCACTATGGTCCCAACTGAGGACATTTTAGGTATGCAGAAATAAAAGTAAGCTACAAGAAGATGGCTGGTTTGAACTGTTGTCCAAGAGGAATACATCTTGACAAAATTATATATGATCCTTTCAACAACTCCTACTGAGTCATTAAAACACAAGCCAATGACTCCTACTGATTAGGGAGTCAATTACTAGTCAAACATAAATTTCAGCCGATAGTAAGTAACTACCAGGATAAAAATGAAAGGAAACAAAGAAAAACTGCTGTGGGTGTTAGTGAACTGGAATCTCATGTTTTGCAGATGCTTTGACTTTCCCACACCTAATGCCCAGCCACTGCAAGAGAACCCCTGGCTCAATATTCATTCATCTATCCAGCAGCCTTAAAACTGCATTATTTAGCAGTAGTAGTAGTGCCAAGTGTTTTTGTAGAAAATGAATGTATGAAGAGAAGTGATCCAATAGCGAAGCCAAACTTTGCCCAGCAAACTGCTAATAAACATACACTTATCCATATTAGATGCAAAAAGCTAATTAGCCAGCAAGGGTATTTTATCAGCTAATTAGCAGTAGCCTCAACTGTCTCAAGTCACAGAATGCAATGAAGATGTCTACAAGTCCCACAAAAAAAGTAAGCCACATAGAACACATGAGATCTAATGGTTCAGCCACTACAAAATGTATTGACGTATTTAAGGCCAATTTATATTGTTTTTTTTCCTCTTTTTTATGAATTTAAGGCTTTTTAAGGAGTGAATAGAAAGAACTTCTGTACCGTCACAACTTGTAGTTTGATTTGTCAGACTCTGTCTGGCTTTGTGCTCTTTCCTTACAGTAATTGAATTGTGGTTTTCATCTTCATATGGATGATGAAAATAAGGGCTTGAATACATATACATTTTTTAGTAGCGAGCCAATGACTCAATGTAGTTTATATTAAAATCTTCTCAAACGCTTCTTTTCCTATTCCTTCCCTTGACTTCATACCAAGATAAATGATAGGCAGTGAACAAATAACTGCATCACCTTAGTGTTTGGTATGACTGAACCACTGTTTTATTTGCCTTTAAATTTAAATTGCCTACACAGAAACAAGCAAATTTCATTATAAAAGCTCAAATAAAGCAGTAAGCGGATTTAAAAAATCAATTCCCATCCTGATTTCCAGAGTCGCATGCCAGTTCAACTCCGAGCAGCACTCTAACTTTGCTCCTGTACAAGCTAATCATGTAGGTGGTGTTACACGATCAATGCATGAAGCAGTACACGACAGAGACCCTCTGAAACAGAAGGTAACTCCTGCAAACTGGTTCCTCCTAGTTTACGTTCAGACTTGGGAACAAAAGAACTTTAAACCAGTTAAAAAATAAACTCATTTGGAACTTTCTAATAACCAGCAGAAAACAAAATTACAATTGTAAAACTGCTTATTCCTGCTAGAACAGTATTGTTTTGTTTTCAGCATCATAGCTAGAGCACTGACCTTTAGCTCTTTTGAGGTATGTGTTGCTTTAACAGCAATGACTTAATTTGCTTGTTCTAAAATAGAACTTGTTTTCTCATGGAGAGAATATTTGTGCATTAACAGTATTTTTCCTCACCGCATTGCTAGTACTATGTAACCAGCTGAAGCTGCTTTAGAGACACCAGCAGAACCACAAATTTGTTGAACTTCACTGTGATAAAGTTGCTAACAAGCCTCTCTTACATCACAAAGGACCTGGATTCAAAGTCCCACCAGACCATTCTTAAAACACACATATTAGGTTATTAATTAGACTAAACGGCCTTTAGATATGAGAATGTAATTGGATGATTTATTTATTTCATCATGTGCTGGTAACCTATCTAGGATGTGCTCCTCCCTTATTCACCGCTTTATCCTGAAGCCGTAAGTTGATGGAGTGAAAATCATCACTTAAACCACACATTCTCTTTTGTGTGGTTTAATTGATGTATCCTTATCTGTAAGCTATGTCATACTTAGTCATCCTATGCATCCATTGTTTGTAGCATGTATCCATGCAGTGTTGTGTTGGGAGGCACATCAGAGATGCACAGAACAAACAAGCATGAACACAAATACTTGTCCCAAGCGAACTATAGAGAGACTGAACTTACCTAACTTTATTTTTTCTGGTCTGTAATAAGAAGAGAATCCATGAATGTACTGGATGGGCAACTTTACAGGAGAGTGAGAGCTTCCCACAGGCCTTTACTCACACTTCATAGACTTCTACTGTTAGTATTTTCTTACATTCCTTTTATTTTGTAAGTCTTCAAGTGAAATGTTTGCTCGAGTATCAGACACCTGCCAACAGTCACTGATGGACTTGATGCCACTTGAGGCTGTTAATCAGAACTTCCCTCTGGAGCTGATAAATGTTTTACTCCACTTTAATCATATATGCAGGACACTGCCTGGTATCTGTAAACAAACTTTCATATGTTAACTAATTGGAGTTCCCCTTTCAAAAAGAGGACTGTTTTTTTTCTTCTTCTTCCTGCACTCATCTGCTTAATTGAAGTAAAAGATCTTCAAAAAGTAAACAACTGCTGCAGGGTTTGATCATATTCTTGCGGTCATTGCATCGCAAAGACCTGAATGAATCTCATCTTGTTCCCCTCAACCTTAGTAATTAACCTCCCCAGTGCTTTCGCATTGTTTTGCGGCAAGATGAACAGATGTGGAGAGATGATGGAGCTGCTGCTGCTGCTGTTGCTCCAAGAAGAAGCAAAACAAAAGAACGCTCGGAGTCGTACGCATCTCATGCGCCTGGAGCAAAGAAAACGAACTCGGTGGAAGACTGTACAATGCATCAATTATTTTTTATGATGCAAACACATTTAGAAGTATGTACTGAGTCATTCAGTAGTGAGGGGATTATTTTGTCTCTCGCTGCAACGGGCTGAACAACAGCAACAGCCCTGCAGCAGACGCTTCAAGATGATTTAACATCAGCCTTCCCTAAACTCAAGATGTCCTACACTTCTCTGCTGGTACCAGAGAGCATGCACACTTCACACCAGCTTGTACTGTCATGGTAATCCCCAGTGGAAAAAGCCATATGGCTCCAGTGGCCTGGAAACAAAGTTGTTTAAATTAAATAAAAAGACAAAACTTATCTTTTGATAAGACACAGAAGTTAGCACAGATTTTACGAGATTATCATTTGTAATGTAAGTAAGACACACAATGTTTGTTCAAACGAGTAAGTGAATTATTCTTTAAGTGATACATTTTCCCCAAAATACTTTACACTAATTCCAAAATAATGTCCAGTGAAGCTGGGCATTATTTTATCCCGTGAAATAATGGGATAAAATTATCCCATTTTATTTTTATCCTGTAAAATAAAAATGTTCTGATTTCATCTATTCTTTTTCTTTTTTGATTAAGGTATTGCATTCTTATGTAATTTGTCCCTGGATGCTGGCTGCACATTGGCGCAGTTGGTAGAGCTGTTGCCTGGCAGCACAAAGGTTCTGGATTCGATTCCCAGCCTGGGGTCTTTCTGCATGGAGTTTGCATGGTGGGTTCTCTCCGGGTACTCCAGCTTCCTCCCACAGTCCAAAAACATGACTGTCAGGTTAATTGGCTTCTCTAAATTCTCCCTAGGTGTGAGTGTGTGTGTGCATGGTTGTTTGTCCTGCCTGTCTCTGTGTTGCCCTGCGACAGACTGGCGACCTGTCCAGGGTGACCCCGCCTCTCGCCCGGGATGTTGGCTGGAGATGGGCATCAATGACCCTCCTGACCCCACTAAGGACAAGAAATGGATGGCTGGTTTGGATGCCATGTGATACTGGAAGGATTTTTGCTCTTATAAAATCCTTCCAGTATATTTTGTTTTTCAGACAGTTGTTATGGTACCGTAGCGTGTCAACTACATATTGCTTTTACAATTGGGAGCAGCTGATTAGCAGCTCAAAAGCTCAAATGATATCTAAACAGCAACCCCAAATCCCAGAGAAGTTGAAAAGGCCTCATGAACGCAAAACTGTATCAAAGAGCAGAGAGAGAATGAAGAAGTGCAAAGCATCTTTTCCATCAATCATGATGGGCAAGGATCACATCCCCCTCTTCAACATCTTTTTATCCATACAGTCATACAAAGACATATACAGGAATTACAAAAGAAATAAGGTTGACCCGCAGATCCATCGCATTGTTGCCTAGACAGAAAGGTGATGAAGGTGCTCTCAGATTTTGTCTGTAACTTGATTTCTGCACTGTGTGGCAAAGTATGCATGCATGAGAAAGGTAACGACTGCGCAGGTTCAGTAAGGCGTTTTCATCATTTTTATATCTTAAACAGGGCTGTTCTTAATGAGCCAGATTCATTCGAGTGGGATCATCATTGTGTCTTTTACATGATCCATCTTGATCAATTGAAGACTATAACAGACAAATTCATCTCCGGTAATGAAGACACTTAACAATGTTTTCCTGCCGTTGAAGAGCCCCAAGAACAACTCAGAAAAATACTGCTTGTCTGGTAACTTATCTAATTGCCACGGGGCATCACCTCTGCATTAGATTTCCTTTATTAGTTTTCCGAGCCCAAACGAGACTCATTAGCTGGCCTGCTCTAATTAGAGGACATATATCAGAGCACTCTAGGGTTTCTTTCACTGCATGCTGGGAAAAATGAGCTGCCATTAATCAATCTTGGCCTCCTGTTTAATGTTCTGGACAGTGGAAACAAACGAAATGCTGATTGAGTCAGTGATGCATAAATGAAGTGTGCTCAGTGAACAGAAAAAAAATGATAGGAAGCAGCCATGCTTAGTCAATTAGCTTTTGTGAAAAAGTTCTGTAAACTGATATGAAGTTAGGCAGGAACATTGAAGGAACATCTCTCTCATAAAAAGAAAAAATAGGCATGTGTGCAGCACTTTTTCACAGTTTTGTGAAATAATTTTCTGTTTTACCCTTTTTTCACACTTCTTTTGCCTCTGCCTCTCCTGCCTCCCCTGACCGAAATGACATTTCACCTAACTTTATTTTAAAAACTTTGCAAAAAAAAAAATCTTTGTTTCTGCCAGTGACTTGGTGTATTTCCACAGAAGTGTTGAATCTCAGTATCAGTGGTCAGTGACGCTGTTTGACTTTGATAGAGAGCCCTCTAAGCTTTAGCAGAACCTCTAATGTACTGAAGCTATTGAACAGTCAGGGCAAGAGGGGGTGTACTGACTTTGATCTGAATTGAGCAACTTTCATGGTCAATTTTACACACACTGCCAGTTCTATGCATCAGTTCACACCAAGCCTTTCAGCCGCGAGGAAATTAGATTCTTTCTTCGCTTGAGGATCTACTGCAGGGCGAGGACCAGTTACACACTCCCTTATTCAAACACAACATGATATGGTCTCCACACACACACACACACACACCCCCACCCCACGCACCCACACACACACGCAATACAGACGCTTGACCTTGTGTGACAATATATTTGAAGACCTTCCTTTCAGATATCCTGCCACAGAACCCATCCCTTAAACGTCCATCTTCACCCAAGAAATAAAACAAGAAAAGGGTTGAAGCATTAACTCCATTGGCAAGCCACAGCACCGTGTAACACCAGTATGGCTGCTGCTGCTTATTTACTGACAATATGAGCAAGTCTTTTAAGTTTAAACTTGTGAACATGAATTCATTACATGATAAAAATCGGACATTGAATTGAGCAAACAGTTATGATAAAAAGAAAGTACATAATCTGTTCATATCTGGAGCGTACAGTAACAAAGATACTCTAGTGTCAACATCTTTATGTGTGTCCCTTTGATTCAGTCAAAAAGTATACAGGAGCATCTGAATCACTTAAAATGTTTTTGAAATGTTAATTTATTTCTTCATCTTAAAAAGTGGAAGTTATATATTGAATAGATTCATTATTCACAGAGTGATCCTCAAGCACTTCCCTGAAAGTTTATGTGTAACGAGCAGCAGCGGCGTTCACAGTGTCCCGCTGTGACATAACAGGGTTCAATGCTTTCCCATGAGCAAAGCAGTATGATAACCTTCACATGGTCAAATATTAGCAGCTAAGTTAATCAGAAAGCAGCTGATTTCTGCTTCAGGTCAACTCTCACTTTTAACCATTTCACATCTTTAGGTAAGAGAGGCATCTGCAGAGCAGGATGTGAGAGTGAGTGGTGATTGGGTCATTGGTGTGACATTTGTGTTGAACTTGCATTAAATCTGTAGAGCTGCTGCATATGCTTAGGTATACATGGCAGGACTTACTGATTGTATATTGATTTGTGAGAGATGCTGTGCTTACATCACATCCAGAAAAAAAAGCCAGGTTTATGTGATGATCAAACCGTGCTATTATTTTTATTATTTAGGTGACAGAAGTTGTACTTTCTTTTTATGTTATCTAATGTTATTGTGTTATAAAGCCTAATATAGTTGCTGATTGGAACCTTGTCAAAGTAAAATAAAGTAATTGATTGGAATTGTGTTCTGCTTTAGTTGCTTAAATTGTGAAAAAAGTAGGAATTTAGAAATAATCTGAATAATAATAATTACCTACATGTAGTTATTCAATGCAGTTACTTCACATTGCCCTTAAGAGAGTTTGTGCGTGTGTGTGGATTATGTGCAGTCCACTGTCCAATGATGACTGCACATAATCCATAAGACGGTAGATGTCTTGTGTGATTGTACGACATCTTCTTCAAACAGGACACACACATTGTCCTGCAGTTTCAAACTTTCCGCAGCATAAAAAAAGCAAAACGCTCCCAAATACACAGTGCCACAGCATGCCTTACATGCTCCACTGACAATGTTTAGTTCCAGTTAAAAAGGGCTACACTTTTCATTTTTGCAGCTTTTCCTGGGGCCTTGCGATGCACAACATTTCTCCCTGAGATTGTCTTACTAAACAGCTTTGGCAAGAGAGACTCAGTTGATGTGGTACGGGGCTGGGGAGAGGGGGGCTGTACGAAGAAAATTAATTAAAAATGCAAGAGAACATCATCAGACTCTTTCCACAAAGCGGGCCCTCTCTCATTGTCTTCTGCTATGTGCCATATGAAGTGCTTTTCCCAATACATCACAGCTGTTCCCGTTTGTTACCAGCTGACCACACTCATTGTCTTCTGCTCTGCCTGACACTATATGTAGCATCTCAACAATGTCACCATTTTTTTTTGTTTATTTCAAGGCTGTCAAAGAGCTTTATTGTACTCTTCTGGTGAGCACTGAGCTCCTGAGTGGATTACTCAATCCTTACCCCCAGAGAAACGGCGAACGCTAAAGTCTCCGAATGCATCAGGATGAGCTTCTTTTCTGTTTTCCTTCCCAAACTCCTTAAACTGAGCCCCTGAGGGAACACCTGGTTTTGATTATCTTGTCTCATTTTCATGGGGTACCTTGTCATTCTGTAACAAAAAAAATGAAAAAATCCAAAAATAACTGTGTTCGGTCAAAAAGATTTTCCAATGCATCTCTAATGTTCTGAAATGATCAGAAATTTCACTAGAAGCCATACAGACACTGGGGCTAAGTTGTAATTATGTGTCCGTTCATAAAAAGAACGACCAATTAGCAGTATGCAATTAGTGACGCACTACATTCCTTTTCAAGTAAAAAGCCTGTTTATCTGATCTGTTGAGCTGTATCATGCAGAACTAGAAGGCACAAAAACCAGTCACTTTAACACAAATAAAAGATATCCTTAGCTGAGCTACATTTAGGACATGACTGAAAACTCCGAATATGAATGAAAAAATCTGGATATTTTTCTTTTTTATCTCCGTGAGCAGCACTGGAGCCACTTATCAACAAGAGGAACACCCACTTTGCAGAAGCAAAATAGCAGCAAAGTGCTTGGTGCTGTTTCAAAGTGTCTTCATGTCTGTTTGCTCTTTCACTAGGTCATACCCATTTTCACCCCAATAACAGTGAAGTAAAAAGAAATAAAACATCCTGTGATATTATCCCGATATTAGTAGATTTCTCCTTTTGATTTTTTTTTCTATTTGATAAATTATGGATAAAAATAACGCAAAACATTTTCCAATGCCATGTATAATTTAATCCAGCTGCACACTATCCTCTCCAGATTTTAAATTGTACACTATTTCCACTGATTTGTCTTCTGCTTCATATTTGGTCAGTTAGCTCTCATGATGAGACATGAGGGATGATATGAACAAGACAAATAAGATGCAGGATCTTCCTGCATGTTGATAATCATAGTCTTTTAACATTATTTCCATTCATCGATCTGTAGAATATAGAGTTACTTTAAATCATCCCGAAAAGACGTATCAGTACAGAATATCCTGTGGTGATATTGAAAATGTTTCTATTCTTTTAGGTGTTATAATCATATGGATATTGTATCGACCAGAACGCACAGTTCTATTAGCTCAAGAATATAATGAAGCCTTAGATTATTAAATCTGTGTGCATTTATTTCTTGCAGACCACACACACTCGCTCAAATAATTTCTAATTTTTTCTTCCTCTTGTTTTTCCCCTTTGCTCTTAGAACACAAATATATAACCATGACCTTTCTCATCCTGCCAGACTAGTAAAAAAGCAGGCGGATAATCTTTTATTTATTTCTTTGTATCTCATTTATAGTAGTTGTGAGAGCGGCTCATCTTAAGGCCGATCCCCCCGAGGGATGCGTCTTCATCCAACTGTCAATAACCTGCAGATCTGAGCGATGAGTGATGATGACCTAGAAATCTTTAAGAAGTTTCACGATTATGATGTTTGACAGATCAAGCACAGCCACGTGGAATGATTGAATTTATCTGCCTGAGAGCGGAGATTACACGAAGCCGTTCCTCTAACAGTTCTGCTACAGCGTGCGCAACAAAACTGGCGGTTCTTGGGGTCAGTTGGGGACAAAGCGTGTTAACTAGTGACAAACAGTTAAACTGGATGGGGATCAATAGCAGAACTTTAGGGTGACACCCACTACTGAATTTTCAGACAGATCCTACAGACCATGTCTACAGACCATTGGGTTTGATTGAGGGATAAAGACATTTATCAATGTTTCTGTAACAGTTATTGATACAAGACAATAAAGGAGACTATGAGTCAATATCAGCTCAGTCCCAGCCAGCATACCTAGGTGGGCCCCATATGGGGAAAAAGAGGGCAGACAAAATGTGTCTGCCCTCCTGTGCGGTTTCCATGGTGGTCCCACACAGGTTTGCCCATGTAGGGCCATCCCTTACATGGGCCCTACATGGGCAAACACGTGTGGGGCCACCATTGAAACCGTGGACAAACCCATGTGGGACCCATATTGTCTGCATGTACGTGGTGACAGCAGAAAGAAAAAACTTCTTGCTTTTTTTGTCTTACTTTTCTTGAGTCTAGTTTGGTGTTTGAGCTCATGGCCCATAGAATGTCAGACAGAAAGAAATATTTGACACCAGAATATTCCTGCTTTCTCCCATTTTCTGCTTCTTTTAGGTCATTTCTGAAAGTTGAAGTTGTCTTGTAAAAGACCCCAGAAGCACTCACATTTTGCATTCTTTAAGTAAGTCTACAACCAAAAGAATAAAAAAAATCATCTAAAAATAATTATGTAGTTTTAGTCAAAAGTAGTTCAAACAGCATGATGTGCCGTTTAAATAGAAATGTGACTCACTTTTAGCGCACTGGCCAATAACTACTTTAGATATGTAAATTAGTTTGACAATTAACCTGCATAATGGTTCAACTCAGGAGCCTTTATTTCTCTATTTTTGAGGAATACTTCTTAAAATGTACCGACACTTACCATATTTTCATTATGATGTAATTTGATTTGTATATAAATATGTATTTGGTGGGTGGGATTTGGCCTGCAGGCATTCAGTTTTACATGTGGTTTAAGGGGAAAGGCATTTTCCTGTGTCATTCGCATCTAAAAGGGAAAATCATGATGCAAAAGCACCCTGTAGTTTAACAAAGGATGGGACTTTCAGTTAATATTCTAATGTATAAAGTGAGGCCATAGTAAGATTTTTTATTTTATTTTTTTAAATGACATTGCCCTGCTATTTCTCTTACTGAAGCCTTGAAGTTCATCCCTGCAAATGTGATAAACAACAAGCTCAGTCCTGACCTCGTAGATTAACTTTTAATATTTCATCAACTCTGCTGAAAGATGTAGAGGGCAGTATGGGAAAGGATCAGCGAGCGATGCGTCTCTCATTGAAGACTGAGCCTCTGGTCATGCAGCGTCATTTGCTGCGCTCTCTTTGTTGTCAATATCCAAAAGCCAGCATTCGAAAATAGACCACATAACCACGGAGAAACAGACTAAGAGGCTGGCTGTTACAGTACTCTAAGTCTAATCCTGATGAGTTTTCCTTTCCTTTTTTCTCGCGTATGTAAGCCACACAGACCACCAAAAAAAAAGAAGAAGAAAATCAGAGACTTCATTGCTAGGCAACTAGTCTCTGCACAGAGATGGGGAGGGTGTTCTGTGTTTACTGTCAGAGATCTGTTGCTAGTGGGAGTGCAGCCTCTCCAAAAGAGAGCAGATACAGCAGATACCAGTCATCTGCGCAGACTTTAAAACAATTCCAAGTAATTGCCGTATCCCACGGGAACACGCATGACTTGCTCGCATTAGAGCACTGTCGTAGCTTATATTGTTTAGCAGCCGCTCCAAAACTGTGGCGTATTAAAGTTTCACGGCGAGAGGCGGCCTCGGGATTAAGTGTGCTGTAAATTTACAGGGCAGCGTACAGAAGGAGAGGAAGCTCTCTGGAGAATAGGGAATGATGAGGTAATCATTCACCCTGATCTGAATTAATAAGGCCTCATTAGGCAGTCAGAGACACACTGCAGCCTTGAAAGGAACCACAGCATGGATCCAGCCATCATCTCCTCTATACAGTTTTGGCTCTTGCAGCCCACTGGTGCACAGTGTCTTCATTAGAGAGCTCTGTGTCTCCGTCCTGCTTGTGCTGATCTGAAATGCATGGGAATCGTATAGTGAGGCGACTGCAGGAAACGCTTTGACTAAAACGCTCCCGCTTTGGCAGGAAATCAAAAGACTGTCGTCTTTTTAACGGGCAAAGAATGCAGGAATAGTAGACTAACTGTAATGTTTCCAGATTAAATACGTTTCTGGGCAAAGGGGTACATTCACTTGCCTTATTAATTTTGGGCATTTCAATCATTCATTTTGTAGAGCAGTGTTTCCAGACCGTGCTCCTCCGAGCACACTGCCTTGCATGAAGTTTCCTTGCTTCAGTCCAGGTGATTTCAATTGGCTGGTGTTTGCTGAGCTGCAACCAGCTGAATGAGTCGTAGTAAACATCTAAAACACAAGGCAGTGTGACCTGAGCACCAGCACTGGAAAACTAGAGTGAAGCATTGATACAATTGCAACATAAATTTTTGAAAAGCAGCAATCAGACGGACAGGTTTGAATCTATCGAATAGCTTCACTTACTGCTTGCTCAAAATTACCCATATCACATCCTCAACCTTTTTTGGGTAATTATTACTTAGCAGGTTTTAAAGAAACTTAATTCTCCTTAGATTATCTCTCCTTTTCTTTTTTTTACACTGCAAAAACAGAAAATCTTACAAAATGTTTTAGGTCAAGTTTCTTGTGCAAATGTCTTAATGCACTTGAAATAAGACAAAACTACAAAACTAACTTACAAGTAAGTTTTGTGCAAGTTATATTATTTTAACTCAGTAATTCCTTAATATTGGTGAAAAAGTACAAGTCTGAGAAGCAGATTACTTAATTGGTAATGGGAAAAATGCCCCGGTGCTGGACAAGGAAGTCTCATTAATTGCTATTTGAACAATTAAAAAACAAAACAAAAACAAAACATTTTTTTAAATGGTTAAAAAAAAAAGTTATATTTTTTTTAAACCACTTTGTGTTTTAAAAAAAAAGAATCCACAAAAATAGGCTCCCTTGAAACATGCAGCTATTTCCAGTAAGAAGAAACATATTATCTTAAAATATTACTTTAAACTTGAATATTATTTTTCACCATGTGTTAATTACAGTAAATCCACCCTCGGTAAAAACTAGGGTTATGTAGTTGTTTTTATTTTATTTTTTCTTATCTGCAGTGCTGTTTTCCATGATTATCCCCTTTGGGAAAAAATCAGTTTAAATGCATCAATAAAAGCCCAACATTATGAGAACATTCACCCCCAAACTGCGTTTAAACCTAATGGGAAGCATATAAATCTAAAGCAAGTGGTGTTTTCTGGGTCACAGTGGCGAAGCCTGAAAGAAAAATTGCCTTGACTGTCATTTGCTTCAGCTGTCACCAGACCTTCTGGGTGTGCATCACCGCGAAGTGAAACTAAACCTGCGGACGGCCCAATAGAAAATGAAATGGGGGACTGATTAAATGGCCGAAGTCTTTGCCACAATCTAAACTTCATTTCCCAGAATGAAGACGTTGTGTCAGACCCAGAGCTTTTGTCTTTCTGCCAGTCTGTTTTGAAATTCAATAGATTGTTGCAGCAGATCTCAGAGGATGGCGGAGAGAATTGTTTTATGGAGTGGAAGCCTGTGGTTTTTAGTTTTATTCCCAGGGAGCGCTTGCCCAGGCAGACTGAAGGGCACTTCGGTTCAGAAAGCACCCCACCTTACCTCAGTATAATTGGATTTGACAGGTAACCAGGAAAAAAAAACAGAAGAGGAACACAACAGACACAGTACTGGAATTACTGGCATGTAAACCTTTGCTCTAACTTTTTCTCTTGACCTGCTCCACATGCCATAGTATGTAGAACACAAGTAAAAAAAATATACAGACAACTCCCATTTATAGTTTCAACAGCTCACTAATCTCTGTTTATCTTATTACTAAAGGAAAAAATTTGAAGTCAAACAAAGTGATTAAAATAAAAAGTAAAAGAGATTCTGCCATTCTCTTTAAGCTTTTGCTGCAGAAAGAAAGAAACTTTTGGGGTAAATTATTGACGACTTAGTCATTAACCCAGTTCTGCTATTTAGACAGAATTAGCCACAACTAAGAATAAAGTAAGAAATCAGGGCCAGACACTTGGAGACATGACTGACATGAGCCCATTGTGCTCACGCTCAAAGTTTCTACTTGATCTATCTCATCTATAAACAAAATATAACAACTACAGTCTACAGTGAACCCCCCAAAATATGGGTTTTTTTTGTTTGTTTTTTTATCATAAAGTAACACAGACTGTAAATGTGTGGATCTTTACACATCTGCTCCTTTGAAGCTAAGGCGGTATTCTCAGAGGACGGGTCATTTATAGGACAGAGACACACTGTCTGTTAGGAGAACTTTGCTGTGCTGCAAAAGAAAGGAAAAACCAAGTCAGGAACCCGAGTGAAGCTAAGATTGAACAGACCTGCTGCAAAAATCTCCTAACATGCCAAGCTAATATGGAAAAAAAAATAGTTTCTTAAACCTCTGAATGGTAGATATTGTAAGTTCATCTCGATCTGACATGTTAATAACCAATCTTTCTGTTGTATTTATATTATGATCTCATTTAAATCTAATGCATCCACTCAACACTTCAAACTACATCTTTGTTTTTAAATTCGGGCTAAATGCATTTTTTAATATTTCTATTTTTTGGGACTATTCATAGAAAGTTCAGTAATTTTTCAAAACAGCAAAATAATTAAATAAAAAATAGCTTAGTAATCTGTAACTGACTCCCACTCATCTTAGCAGGACACTGACAAAACAGCGTGGGCATATTGACTGGACGAGTACCAAGAGACTGAAGTGAAGGACTCACATTTTACCACAGGGAAGTGCATATTAGCAAATGTTCACAAATATTGTTTCTGATCTGAATTTACTGAACATTTTCTCTTAACAAATATATGCTTCTGGATTCACTCCAACTCTCTAACTTCCATTGAACATTGAAAATAGCCAAAACAAGCAATGATGGATAAATCAAAAGATGTTATAATCAATTAAAGAACAAATATCATATAAAATCTCACTGACACAAATCTTGTTTAGACCAAATTGATAGCAGTTTAGTGTCTTACATTAACAACAACTTAAACCGCTAACAAGATTATCTTACCTTTCAGCCTTGTGCTACTAATGTTAGGCTCCAGACACGCAATTTCCTGTCTTGCCATCTGGTGTTGGAAGATTTAGAGCATGTGTTTGGTGAGTGTAGGAATAAGGAACTGGAAGAATTTTATGGAGAACACATATAGTTTTTAATCTGCTCCCATTTCACATGGTGCATTTGGCCTGGGATGACCAGTGTGGGATTCACAGTGTTATACTATGTCAGGCTGAGGTTCAGTGCTTCTGCTGTGACGTCACTTCTCATCGTTGTGATTTTTTCATCAGTCAAACTGGAAGCAGGTAATGATGGTGTGATGGAGATAATGGCCTTATTACTATGCTTTTGGTCATGGATAATTTTTTTTTCCTTTGTCATTTTTCTCTCTCTCTCTCTGTGTATATATATATATATATATATGTATATATAAAGAAACTGTTTAAAAGCATATTGTGCCTCAGCTATTTGTGGTCTGAACGTTCAATTGACAAATTTGTAAAATCAAGCCCCATCAAGCTCCATAAAAATTTTACCAGAGGTCAAAATTGTTACTTAGAAAATTGGACGTTCTTCATTAACCCTGACCTCAAAATCCAGTGTGGCTGTAAAATGCCAAAAAAACAACAACAAAACAAGTGAAAAAAAATTGTCTCTGTACTAAATGGTAAATTCATGTCATTAAATTTTGTTGCAAACATGGAACATAAACAGCTACTAGTTGTGATTATGTTAGTGTTTTAATGCAAAAAATGCAGGGATATACATTGTTGCTGGCTTGTGTTACTAATATTAATTAGCCTGGTCACTGAGCACAACGATTAGAAATCCCACTGGTTTTCCAACTGGAACATTGTTAAGTTGGTTGTGACATCATTACCAAATCTGAGTTTTGATTTTTTGAGGTTAATGGACCACAGTAAAGCCCTTTAGGGCTTAAGATTCTGCTTCTTTTGTGTGTGTCAAACATTAAATTTATGATAGACACTCCATCTTTTCTGGGTCTTCTCTTTTTTCTGCCCATTTAAGGTCCTGCATCTCTAAAGTAAAGCCGAGCGTGTCCGGCCTCTGATACATCATACGAAGCCTAGATGAACTGGTGATGTTCAACGTCCCTTTCAAGGTTTCAACTATAGGAAAAGTAAATCTATTCACATCCACGTCTTTAATTAGGCCTGGTTAAGTATGCGTGGTGGCCCCGCAGCAATGGCATTAGCCCTGAAATGTGAAAGGAAGACAGGGCAGGTGGACGTGCAGTGATACAGACCCATTAGTCAGGCCTCTCTTGAGAATGTTCACTTGAACATTGAGCAGCCTTTGTGACAAGCGCACTCAACAACATGAACCTCAGCTGCAGAGCTCATGCGATGCACAGCGCCCCTGGCAGTACGTCAGGATGTGGGCAAACAACAGGCCCCGTCGGATCCCGCAATTTGCCCTAATGGCACTACGTACAACCTTCATTGAAACAGTCATTTGATTTACCCAGTATGCGGGGCGGCAGGGAGGATATTGAGAATCCAGCGGATGGGTGTCGTGTACTAACTGCGATAAATAATCCAGAGGGTGTGTTTAACAGATTAATGGCTTTTTGCTTGAGTGCTAGCCCTCCTGTGTCGACTGTGTGGGCTGGAAAAGGCTGCTGTGATGCCGTCCCGCTCTGTACAGTTTATTCTCACCGCCTGCAGCTTTCAACGCTCAGCTACCTGCTTCTCCGCTTCCTTCCCTGAAGCCGCTCAAGAACATGCGAGGAATAGTCTGACCTACCATCACAACAAATAGGTGATTGACAGCTTCATTGGTTGGTTTTCAGAGACTTTGGAAGCTCGTCTGTTTAGCAATGGTTTTAGTTCTGCTGCGAAATTGTTCTGACGTGTCTTCTCTCAGTCAAGGGCATTAAAGTGCAGCAGTTGTTTTTAGTTCTTATTATTTCAGGTCTTTTAAAGTACAGAGGCTGTTCTTGCAATTTAAGAATGGGACTCACCCGGTTATAAATCTTGAAAGCGATTTGAACAGTAATAAAAATGAATGTAAAATGTAAGTATTAATCGACCAAACTTGACGCTGTGTTCTATGTTTTTTTTGTATTGTAATTTTACAGGTAGAAGACTGCTCCAAAAACAAGAAAGTGTAGCATAGCACAAAGCATTCTGGTAAAAAACACAACCTAAACAAACATGCAAGTCTAATGCTAGCAGGTGAAATGCCAGAGACAAAGGAGAAATCCAACAACCTCTTAAAATCTGAAGCCACTCCATTTTTGGCTACATTTTGTAAAGAAGGAAGTTATGTTCACTGTCTCCTTCAGATGTTGTTCTTGTGTCGTTTCCTTCGGTAGTTCGTAACTAACAGGTTTTGGTTCTTTTGACACGACATGGTGTGAAAGTGAACCACGCCAGCTGAAAATGTAACAAATGCTGCAAATTTGGTCCTCAATCTTTTGGAGGTGTGAAAACATTCTTAGACGTTTGAACTATAGACCAACAAATAAATGCTTTTTTATCTTGACTAATTCTTTTTCATTTTTGGAATAAATCAGACCTTTTTTAACAGACCAAGAATTACTTCTTCCCCCATCGAAAGCTGCACTAAACACGCAGTTCGTTGCCCAGCCCACACAACACTGAGGTTCTTTAGCTGCAGGCGTACACCAAAGTTTACTTACACTCCTCCTCAGACGCGCAAAGTCAGTCAAAAGTCCCTAAAATCCTCTTAGATGTAGGAAAAGGGAAAACACTGTGCATACCAGCTTGGTAATCTCCTCTTTCTGTCAGCAAATAGGGTGTGCCTACTCAACACAGTGTGAGTGCCAGCTCTTTTGTGAATGCACAAGCAAATAAAATTGAACTCTAAGTTCAGTCAGAAAGTAACTGAGAGGTAAAAAAAGGTGCTTTTCTCATTATTGACACTCATGCACTGTCCTTCTAATGCCGTCATGGACAACTGCCCATAACTGGAAGTCTGTGGTGATGTGGGTGTCATCCTCTGCTGGTCATCAGTGTTTTATCAAGTTGAAAGTCAGCACAGCTGTTAACCAAGATATGTTTGACCATTTTCTTTCTTCGGACATAGACTCTGGCTACATTTCCCAACATGAGTCGGGACTTGCCCACGCTACCAAGAGTATTAGCATAACTGTGCTAAAATAGCCTGCAAACTGGCCTGATAATAACACTGTAGAAAAACTGTAGAGCATTGTCAAGAGAAAAACGATAGGCACCAGAGCCAACCACGAAAACAAGATGATGGGCACTAATAAAGCAAACTGGGCTTTTTCTTAACACCTCGGCAGATCTAGAGGTGAGAGAGACCTTGCATTTTGAAACACTTGGGTTTACAGCAAATAAATGATACAAAGCATGCCAGCACACTCACCTCTGAGTGACTCAAAAATGATGGTTTATATATTTCTTTAATTAGATTTTCTTAAGAAAAACCACAACAACAACAACAAAAAAGTAAATAAAACAATGCTGCGAAGAAGTGAATTTCCCCAAGTGAAATGCAACTGTTGCCATGAAGGCGATGCATCTAGTTAGTAGGTCTAATGACTTTTTCCACACAGAGCCAGGTTGATTTGGATGTTTTTGTATTTACTCAGGTTGTAAGTAATCAAAAAAGTTGGACTGCTTAGAATAATAAAGCTAATCTTGAATGCTTTCAGGCCAAATAAGCAAACGCACATTTATTTCTTTGATTGTCCCATTAATATTTAAGTGTTTCTTCTCTCTAATCCAAATATTCACAATCAAATTCACCGAGCGAGTCTCCTTAGCTAATAACACATCCTGCCTTCCATCCCCTTTCTCATTCTTGTTTCGATTAATGGTGAGATGATGTTCAGTGAACCAGCATATTGAAATTCCCCATCATCATTAATTACTGTGCAACGCAGAGAGACATCTGAACTGGAGTCATAGTTTAATAAGTGATTGTTGGTTCGCCTGCTGTGAAACATTTATTTTGGAATGGCAACTCCTTGATGAGAGCATGTTGTTTTCGTATGGGAGTGTCTGACCTTGTTAGAAGCTCAGGGGGACAGAGGTTGTTTCCCTCATTTGTGCTCCAATCATACAACCATATGTGTGTTGATGTTAAAGTTCCACACACCTGCCAATGTGTGTTTAAGTAGCTTGAAAGCAGAACTACCACAGAGGAGAGCTACAGCAAAATCAGTTGTACAAATACAAAACAAAATTGGATTATTGCTATTTTTTAGAATGTATTTCAGCAAAATCACCAAATTAGTCGCTGTATTTTAAAGCCATTGTAATCTGGAACTGAAACGTCTGCTCAATGATCTGTGAACATGCTGTTAGTTTCCATGGAGATAACGGTTATTTCACTGCACAGCATTTTCGGCCCACTAAGCTGTTTGGAACTTATTACTTTGGGTTCCCATTAGAACGCTGATGCACTGTTCTTTGTGCTGTGGACACATGCAACCAAAACAGAAAAGGCTCATCCAGTAGGTCCTTTTCACCGCACAGATATGCCATTTTATTAGCTGTGTCTCAATTGACCATATAAATGTGAGATTTGACATTTTGAAAATAAACTCACTTGAAAGAAATATAGCAATTTAGAATAAACTTGTTTTTCAATAAAATATTTTTCGAAGCTACAATAAGCTGTTTTTTTGGCCACATCGAAATCGGTTTATTTTGCAAAACTGCAATGGAAACGTTTTTTTCGCATCGCCTGAGTCACATGATCAACATCTGGATATTGCCACTGGTACAAACCATGGAGAAGAAGACAATAGGAAGTAGTTGGAGGATCAGAGCATGGCACGTTTTTTAAGGACTTATCAACGTGAACAAACTTATTGACGTGTGATTTTAATTGTGTTTCTTATTTAATGGAAATTGCAAATGTGGGTTTTATTTTTCAACATTAGGGTTTTGAAAGGCTGGATGCTGTGTGATGACGATTACAGCACAAGAACAAAATGAAAGTGACCTTGAGAGTCGTGATGGATTTCCTTGGGCATGTGGTCACCTTAAGTCTCTCAGTCCAGATGCCCTGATTGCATTTTTTTGGAAAGATCCAAAGTTATTCAAATTGTCTTTTATCTCAAGTTAAACATTATGAGGGCAGGACACAAACAAATGTTCAGTCAATCAACACAGTCCATCTACTGGCAGTGACGAAGCAGAAGGACGCGCAGTGAGCATGTCACAGATTGAGTCCCGGTCCTGCAGCTCAGTCTCATGTTTCTCATGTTTGATCGATTCCTTTTGAGTCAACAATGAATACAATTAATGGCATCTCTCAGGTAAAACCCGTCTGGAAAAAGAAAGGACGACAAGTAATCCTTTGACAAAGGCTGTCAAGGAAGCCATGTTGCTCTGCAGGGGAGACCTTTTAATATGCAAAGCTCATGTAAATACATGATCGGTCACTTTTCACTTCAGCAAGAGAAATAACCATAAGAAGCGGCTGCTTCTGCATCTGCTGGAGCCTCTCTTGGTCCATTATGGCTTTGATTTGTGGAAATGAGACAGACTTCAGATTTCAGTTATGGCCTGGCAGCGATATTATTTATTCCCCTTATTTAATTCCCACCCACCCACACACTGTGAAAAGGATAAGACCCACGCATTTTAAGCACAAGTGGATACATAAAAACCTAGAACTGTTCTCTGAAAGATGGAGGACTCGGTCAATTTTTAAGCAAAAATGTTTTCCCGTGCAAACTAAGGGTCTAAGTTGAAATGTGTCACCCTCTACCTCTTTTTTATGACTCAGTCATGGCTGCATTCTTCAGCAAAGAAACGCAGCCAGTTTCTCATTAATTATTAAATGATAAGGCTTGTCGCTACAGCTTTTAGATAAATGGGGCATGAGTGAGCCCCTCTACCTGCTTTCTAGCTTTGAAAATGCTTTGAAATCACTTTTTTGCTAAAAAAAGAAAAACAAATAAAGGCAAAAAAGCTTAAGAAATCTCCAGCAATTTAAACACCCTGAAAAATAACCCACTCAAGGCTTGTTGAGTATTTAGTGAGTATTTATGTCAACATAATTACAAAAACACAACATGTAGGTAAGTCTTTAATTTAGTTAAGGCCATATAGAAAAAGGATGGTTTGACTCGTCTGTTTTGAAGGGGCAGTGTTAATTGAAATTAACTTTTTTGAGCTTTACATAATGTTATAATGTTATTCCCTCATCAAAAACATCCCATATTCATGTTGTTTTGATTCTTTCGAGCACGGTTGAGAAATCCTTTAATCTCCCGTGGTAACCATTCAGGTGTCCAACACACTTCATAGGACAGAGCACTGCCTCCAAGGACGAAGCTCCTCTTTGGAGTTGCCGTTTCAAAACTTCAGAGTTTCCCCCTCACAGAGCTACCCTCCCCAGTAACTCTCCACTCAGCTCCTTCAGACTAGCCAGCAGCAATTAGCAATTAACACCTGGTGGAACTGTGCATCTGCTGAGCTCATTATATGAGCCTCTCCTCAGTGCAACGCTGGAAAGAATGCTTTTAAAGGGTTAATAAAGGAGCAACGTCATGATGGAGGTGTGTTACAAAGAACAGGCCTTTCTTAAAGAGACAGACGCCCAATTTCAAGTCGTTAAATTACACATTCAAATTTCTTCTAAATCATATTTGATATGTGCAGCAGTTTTATAACAACTTGAAGGTAACAAGTTGCTATGAAAGCAACTTGTTTCCGTAGCAACTTGTTTTTATAAAACAAGTTTTGTAGCATCACAAAGAGGCTGTAAAATGACTCTTTGTACAAAGAAAATACATAATTTTAAGATTTGGTGCCTATTAGCAGAGACTGATTATGGTTTTCCTTCATTAGTTGACCAGTTTGTACACTGCAGTCCCAAAGAGAGTCTCTTGACCAGGTTTAATTACAAATTGGAAGGTTTTCTTTGTCTTTTGTAAATTGTGTAATAATTCCAACAAATTAAGCCACATGCTTTTCCAAGTGAAAAACACAATAATAAATCAAGAGTTTTTTTGGTAGGATGCAGATTTTACGTTTTACACTTTGCTTCACTGGACACTTTCGAATAGTCAAAGTGTAAAATATGAGAATATCCATCATCTCTGAATACACACAGCACTGCTTGGTTAAAAGAAAATCAACAAAATTATAAAAAGAAATGCTTTATTGGTATAAAGACATAACACATTTCTGCTTTATATTAAATATATAAAGGCAGAAATTTCAGGAAGATCGATGATGCGGCTTTGAAATATTAAACATTAAATCTAAAATTTGACTATGAATCACTTAGCGAGGTGATTGACTTTAATGATCCAAGGAAAATTTGTCTCTGGAGAAGTTCTGGTTATATCAGAAGATGCACAAAGTCCTGAATGGATGGCAGTCTTCTTCTTCATAACTTTAAGTGTCCATCCTGTGAAGCTGTGCAGGAGTCATTCTTGGATCTTAATGCCATAATGGTCACAGGGTGAAATGGATTGTGAAATACAGATGACACAGGTACTGTTAAAAATCCTGCGCCACAATTCAGCTGGGAAACTTTCACCTCCACATAACCTGGACTTGAAGTGTCAGGCACTGATTAGCTTTAAAATGAATTATGCACTTGACAATTTCCCCTTATCCTCTTTCCTGATGAAACTGCAACATATGTGAGAGTGTCTTCATAATAGTGACATTCTCATGTTGATAAAGTCAGCCTGCGCACCTTTTTTCCTCTAAGGACTGGGTAATTGTGGCCTAGAAGCTGAATCCTAATGTTCTAAGCTGTTAATAATTACCCTCAGGGCAAAATCTAAATCTACGCAAAGCATTACCGTAATTTCCAGAATATAAGCTGCTACTCTTTTCACACGCTTCGAACAATGTAACGCCTCATTTTACCAACTGGCTTCACAATTTACCTCAAGACTAAAGTGACACTGAGAGTGAAAACGAAAGAGAGACTGAGGAAGTGTGTGAGTCTGTTCAATTCTGACATTGATCTGAAGACTTTAGTGGTTTTAGTGAACAGGAAGAAGATGAAGGTAACGCTCAGTGACTTTTCCTGGGAGGTTGCTGTATTTTCTTTTTTCATACAGCACCCTACCAAGCTGCTGCATAAAAAAACAGCAGCAGAGTTCAACTGAACTTTCTTTTCAAACTTAGTGTATGATATCTATATTTTCATAGAAGCTTGTGGAAGGCTATCTGAGACTTTTCATTCAAGTCATACAGTTTAAAAGGCAAATCAACCAAATGCAGAGGAAACGGAGGCTGACTGAAATTAAAGATTTTGGCAGAATTCTCGAAAAAAAAAAAAACTTCACTCTTGTTATTCAGACATACAGAAAATAGAAAAATGTTTAGGCATTTTTTAAAATTCTGATCCATTTGTATAAATTGAACATTGAAGGTATATTATACAAGTTCTGTGAGTAAGTCATCTGCTCCAAGCCTGACGTTTTCTGATGGACAGCAAACGTTTCACTCCTTTAATAAATCTTAATCATTAAAAGTGTTGAACTGTGAATGTGTGACATCTTTTGAAGCAGAGAGGAGGGTTGGTGGGCTTCCATCACAGGCCTCTTTTATCTTCACTAATGCTCAATTTCAAAATTGCAGATAGACTCAAATACCTGGGAGTAATTCTTCCAAAAGATCCTAAATTAAACCGAAGGAAGACATCGGAAAATGCTGCACCCTCCACCTCTCCATGAAGGTCACATAAATGCTGTTAAAAGATTTAATTCCTTTCAGAACCTCTGTATTTTTTTTTGACAATCTCATTTTTCTAAACTTATTATCGCTATTATCATACCTTTTATACAAATCAGTGGAGAATAAGGCAGGCTAGGCTTTCCTTGCTTGTTACATTATTATTGGGCTCTAGTTTATTGGAGGGTTGTACTTAGGGACACCACAGCCTGCTATAGAAAAATAAAATATCTCCTGTGAATTTAAATATTTCTCAAGTTTTCTATTTGTGGCTTCATGAGAGCAAAGAATAATCATCTCCATTTTCCACAACTGATACAACAAAACAAAATGTAATGAAGAGAGATTTACAATATTTGAATTAAGAGACTTTCTTTTCTTTTTTCTCTTATTTTATTTCTGCTGTAGCCTCAGGGTCTACTGCCATGAAGCCCCACATGGGTGGGAGAAATTAATTTCCAAAGGGGAAAAAAAACAGTTTTGTTTCAATAACATAAATGAAAAAAAAGGGAGAAAATACAATTATGCCCCGAAAAAATATTTTGATCACTGACTGAGTGAGACGAAATGAGGGATTAAAAGCTGAATTATAAGTGGCGTTTCCGAAAAACCAGTGGATTCTTGAATGACACATTGCTTGGCATCTAAAAGAGCTCTCCTTATTTAAACCCATATCACATGTACTTGAATATGTTTTCAATAATCATGTTTAACTATTACCCTCTTGTGCGTCAGCTAACAAAAACCTTCCACTGTGGGTAAAGTGATTTGCTCAATTCTTTATGAGCACTGGGAGGGAATGCAGACTGCTGGAAACTATGGGCTTGTGATAAATGGAATAAGTCGAATGCATTTCCATTTAGAAGAGACAGATCCAAGCAGACAATTCAATAATATAAATCCTCAGAGACTTGCTTCGGTGGAAATTGAGCCTCCATTAATAGAGCAGGTTGCCGTCCTTGAAGCAATTATACAGAAACACAAATGCAATGGTCATACCTGAGCATCATGAAGCGATAAGGAGAGGTGGAGTATGGCGATGGGATGGGAACACGTTCTTCAAGGTTACGCAAGAACATTAAGTAAAATGCCGGAGGGGGGAGTGAAAGGCGAATGTAACTAAACGGACTTGAAAGAAATCCGAGATCACCAAGGTGAACCCCCATGCAGGGAGTGGGATATAATTGCTTGTCATTAAAATGCAATTGAATGCCAAATCATAAGCATGCATTGTTGATAAGTGAACTCGGTTCATGTGGTCCCGCTTAATGGCTCCTGTGACACTGATAAAATGTGTGAAGTTCACAAAGAATTAATTAGCACGTTTAGCTTCAGGCCGTGTTGGAAACCGAGATGGAAGGAGAAAAATGAGCCATCAAAAAGCTACTTCCTCTGTCTCCGGACAATGTTTATAGGCTCTTCAAAGAAACACATTAAAACATCAGATCGGCTTAATAAGTGCAGCTTATCACCGGCTGCACTGCGCACAGTGAAAGAGAAACTCTTTTAACAGGTGAGACCGTGCTGTGTTTGCTTTTTAGCAGAGAATTTATCAACTAATAAGGAGCAGAAACACAAAAGTGTCAAGTGAAACTAAAATACAGACCAATTAAATTATTACTCTGGCAAAAGAGGTGACACATGGGCTTCTGATCTGTCTATTTGAAGACAAAATAGACAATTTTCTGCCACCTAATAAATATGTACGTAGCTTATTTGGAAGCCAGCATGCACTGGTTTATAGATTGGAATCCTGAAGCTATCAGTCACGATCTATTTTTTTCAGTAGATCACATTACTAGCTGGTATTGCTGTCTATTATATAGATACAGTAATTCTATATATATATCCTATAACACTATATAGGGCTGTTCAAAGAGGTCGTTTGGGATTTTTTGAGAGGTTCCGGTAAATTGTTAAGAATGGTTAATATCTTACCTGCAGCATAAATCCAGATTGACTGACTTTGTAATACTAGGCTAACAGCTAGTTAGCCTAAATTGATTTCTACAAACCTAAAACCACTTTCTGGGAAAGTTTCAAAATGCAACGGATGACACAATCAGTCACAACAGTGAACCTGGACGATTTTGGATGGTTTCATTAGTTCCCTTTTCTACCATTCACACTGCGTCTGTTGAATTAACCTTGGTTTGCATATCTTCTTCTATTTTCATTCTGTTACTCCTGGTGGCACTGCGAGGGGATTGTTTATGTTTGTAACGCCTCAAAAGATGAAGCTGCACTTGAGTTTTTCATGTTTAATTGTCTAAGGAGCTGACTTTTTAAAAAAAGAAACTGGTTTGCAGTTTAGCTAAATATCCTCCTTTTTATGTATTTCAATATTCATACACATGTCATTCCCAACCTTGGACATGTCTGAAAGTAACTGCTTGCTGCAGTTTTTGCTTCTGCCTCGATTTTCAGGCAATAATTAACTTGTGACTTTAACAGTACCCAAATCGCTGAAACACAAAGATGTTGCTATGATTATAACATCCTAGTCACAGCGTGAAAGACGACATTTGCATTCATATAATCTTCTTTCTGAGCTCCTCAGAAAGCTCTCTCCTTTTCTCCTTCGCTTTACTTGGTTCAAGCTCAGTTGACAATGATGCCAAACTATATTGTCATGTCACCTTCTCAGACTGCAGAAGGAAGCTGGGGTAGCATTTGCAGCAAGAACATACTAGCTCCATGCAGAAAAACCTCAGGCTGGTAGGAAGAGCGCTGGACCTCCTTCCTGTAAGACAACAGTGGTTCCCACTGTTTCGCTGTGCAGCAACATTTTACAACGGCAAGCTGACGCAAGAACGGACTCTACTTCGAAAGCCAGAGTCACACCAACACTAGAGAGTTCGCAATGCCTTGGCTTTTTAAGCTTCTATTTTACATGCACTTGAAGTAAGCCTGGATTCACAAAATGTTCTGTGCTCTGCAATCAAGAAAAAACTGCGACGCAAAACCCTGAAGCTGCTGAAAACAAGGACACAGCGCTACAGAGGGAAGATTCCTCCACAGTTTGCTTTTTCATGACTCAGGGCTGAGGCAAACATCTGTGGAAAATATTAGGCTCTAAAAGTAAGCCAATTATGAGAAAAACACAGCCCTTGGTCAGTCTTCCTCGGCCCTTTTCTGGTTAACTGTTGATGACTGTGACTTGTCTCCATCTTTCTCCCTCCTGCAGGCGCGATTGGCTGAGTCTTGTCCAAGGACGGGGTTTTGAAGAGTTACAGCAGCAATAAAAAGCCAAACTGACTGACTCATGTTGTTTATAAAAGATTCTATGCGGCAGTGGGTGTGAGGAGGTGGACCTCTTTGTTTGTGTGTGTGTGTGTGTGTATTTGCTTAGCGCTTAATCTCTGGCAGCTATTTAACATAAATATATTCATATTCATATATATCCTTCCAGCCGATAGGGTGTTTTAAGGCTCTTTTCTTTATATAGGTAGCTTGATCTGTAAGGAGGAGGCAATTATATCTGATTGGATTCAGATAAAAGGCTTTGCTCAATGGTTATGCGCCAGGTCTGTTCTGTACTGAGGCTTCTTGTTCAGAGTCGTCAACACTGGATTAAAATGACAGCAGTGTGTTAGATTTCAAAGCCATTATATCGATGACAAATATGAAAATGTAAAACATGTTTCAACCATGCAACGACAAACGCAGCTTAGACATGGATTCATAGAACTGTATATTCTGGATTTCTATAGTAATAATAATAATGATAATAAAAACATTAATAGAGGATGTAGAGTTTCCTCCTGGGCGCACCAAACCTACTTTGCTGCTCAACCCACTGGTGCATTTTCCTTACAAATGCGTCGCCCGTCAAGGGGAAACAAACAGGCTTTCCAAGATTTATTGCCAAGAGGCTTTGCTGCAACAAAGACAAACTAAAACAAATGTTTCTACTTCTTGTGCTGACATTAATTATTAACTTATGTTAAAAGCCAAAACAAATAGATAATTATATGGGTGTTTTAAGAAAACAAACAAACAAAACAAAACAAAAAACAGCCAAATTTCTACATTCCCATTGATTTCAACTTGCTGTGGTTCAAATCAGAACGGGATAATTATTTTACTTATCACTGGATGGAGCAGGCACATTTGGATCAAGCATATGTCATTTACCCAGAATGCATTGCAGCGTGAACAACATGGCGTTGTCAGTGTGACAATATTAAATTAAAATTTATAAAAACTAAACAGCCTGTCATTATTCCTACTGTTTTATTTTTAAGTCTAAAATAAGCATTTCTCGAATAAAGTCTATCGCTACAACTAATCGTGGATCCCTTTAAATTCTGCCCATAGTGCCGTGTAAACTGGATTACACCTTCGCCCACAATAAGTTGAGCAGGGTGCTCAAAAGGCCAAATGAATCCATTGCTATCAGAAAGCAGCTGCCAGGAGACACCTGACTGTTGTTATCTAACAGTAGAAAGGCCAGATGTCTGCAGCACAAAGAGACATGTGGTTGAATAAAAGCAGCATCTCCCCTGTTGATCTCGAAAGCTAAAGTAATCAAATATTTATAACAACACTGACACGATGACCAGTCTGGCTCGTTTTCTTTACATATCATCAAACCTACAAATGGACGAGCAACATTCGTCATGTCTGCCTCGATCTGCTGACATTTCTTTGTTTGTGTCGGCCCGCAGTCAAAGTGCACGTAGCTTTCGCTCACTGTCTGTCAGCATACCAAACCGGTTCCTCCCTGCAAAGTCAGATACTAATGCTTCCACTGAAAAAGCAATTTCACACCAATTAAAAGCTGCAACAACAGAATACGCAATCCAGTTTTTCAGAGCAGCCTGCAGCCTCGACAACGTGATACGAGTTCGGTCGTTAGCTAAGTGTGATGACCATAACAGCTATGTCATTTTTTTTTTTACAAAAATACATTGCATAATGGGAAAGAGGAGCGCATGTTTTGGGATGTTTCACGAGAATAAAGCCTATTCTCCTAAGTGCAAGGTGAATAAACTCATAATACAAACTGAAAAAAAAAATACCATTAAATCTGCAAAACACCTGTTTCCGTGGTGGTTAATCATGAGTAAGGAGAAGAGTCAAATACATAAACAAAGATAAAACTTATTTCCAAAAACTATAACAAAATGCATCAGAATGACATTCTGGGTTTTCTCACAATCAAGAAAATATTAAGATTTCCATAACTAATGTTCACCAGTAGATCCTCAGTTTGCCGCCATGAAAGAAAACCAGAATACAGGTTCATATGCAAAGGAAGTCTAGAACACAATGAATTTCATGAGTCCAATTTCTATGGAATCTTCCAGAGCTCTTTCATTACCACTTTCATTTACCTCAGCCACTTTGAAGGTGTTAAATGGTAAATGGACTGAACTTATATCGCTCTTTTCTAATCATTACGACCACTCAAAGCGCTTCACGCTAGAGTCACGCTAGAGACCCATTCGCAGACACACAAACACTCACACATATACAGTGTATAAGCAGATCGACAAACAGTTTGGGGTTAAGTGCCTTGCCCAGGGGCACATCGACCTGTGGAAACTGGAACTGAACCTACAACATTCCGATCACAAGACGCCCCACATCTTGCTGTCCACATGTTGATGCATGTCAAGGTTTAAAAATTACACTTTGGAGGTGACATGTTTAAGTCTTGAATGATTTTTTAAAATTGCGCATTGTGTGATTAACTGTAGGTCAAAACTTATTCATGTCTGAGTTAAGGTAGGACTTGAAAACGGACTTTTACAGATGTTCTCTACTGCCTCATTTTCCTTCCAATTCACAGTTATGCACTATTGTATGGTGGGTTGTGCCATAAAATGTGTCTGCAAAGCACTGTATAGCTTAGACTTATGAATAGGAAATATTGATGTTTATGAGAGTACTGAGCTACATTCGGAAAACAAATGCTGTTGAGAAAGCCGAATTGCGCCAAATGACAAGTGAATCAATTCATTTTGGGGTAAATGGCGGAGTTGCGCTTGTTAAATGAATAATGACAGTATAGTGTGGCATCTGTTGCTGTTAAATGACCAGATGATTCTTAATTATGTCAAAACATAAAACCTCAAAGCTAGAGGAGAGAATGTCTGCCTTTTCCATGACTGTTTGACATGTTTGCTATTCTGCTTCTGTCATTTTCCCAGGCATCAATTACACAACAACCAGTTAGGTTTAAAAATCCTTTTATTATGTTTCGCCAGCAGGATAGGCCCTCTTATCAGATCTCTCTTCCTGTTAAACCTGTAACAGGGGATTTTCTCTCTGGGAATTGGATTATTGATGGTTTTCTCATTTGAATAATTTTGCAATAAGAAGAAAATGAATTTTCTCTATCCCTCGCCTGATAGCATTCATGCAGCTAAACTGTATCAGTGTTTTTAATAGCTTGCCTGTGGTTGTTGTTGTTGCAGCACTTTGAGCACAGTGCAGGAAACTATTTGAATGTTGTCTGCTTGAAGATAATCTTCTGCTAATAAGCGTATTTGCTTGTCACAATAGTTTTATTCGCTCGTTATAGAATGCATAGCTTTGCGAGACGTGCCCCTGTCCCGAGCCAACGTTACTCTACTACTGCCTACTTCGGCATATAAAAATGCAAAAATAAATAAATAAAAACATTATAGCTGGAACTCTAACCGGAGCACATTGATCAGTTAGTTTGCTGAAAAACAACATTGCAGACCAAACTTCTCTAAAACATATTAGGCCAGACACGTGGGAAAAACACTGAAGAATTCTGCAGACGAAAATCAGTATTTATGATAATAATAACGACTGATTTTATAGATATTAAGCTTCATTTCACAATACAGCTTACAAATTCTGATAATGTAGCACTGAATGAAATAACAATACAATCCATGGGTGAGTCTATGACAATTTACGGGTTGATCTTTTCTCAACAATGGATTTGCCTTCAAAAAGTATCTTCTGTCCAGATCTGCAAATAAATCTCGGGATGATCAGACTTTCCCTTTTTGTGAGGAACAGCACCATTTTCCACAATCTTCAGTAGGTCGATCGAAAGTCTTTCTCCAAAGCATCTGAAATAATTTTCTCTGTCTGAGTTTCAAGAGCTGCTTGAGGAGTTCACCCGTGGATGAACCATCAGTGACTTTCAGGACAAAATTACGTGTGCAATGAAACTTTAGAACATGATCAAGAAGCTACTTTCTGGTTCAGACCACCATAACAATCCCCACCTGAGTAACGCTCAACAACAAGCAACCACTGGGGATCAGCATACCTCCCAGAGGATCTACAGATGATCACACACTCAACACAAAACGCAGACTTTGCTGCACTTGGACTTCTTATTCACACACAAATGACATTGTGCCATCATCGCCCCCTGCTGTTGTGTCATAGCGTAAGTGTAGCATTTTTGTTGTACCAAAGCAAATGGTCTTTACCTTATTTTCTACTTTTTAGACACAATGTACAAAGCAAACTGAACGTGCCATACCAAAGTATTCAAAGGAGTTAAAAGTTTTTTATAACAATTTTCTTAAATCTTCAAACAAAAAAGAAAAAAACCCCTACTGTAATAAATTATTAATATAACAAGATCCTTGTGTGATGTCCGCACCTTCCCGAATTAGCTTGTCAACTCATCTTGTTAGCTGAGCTCATTTAGAAAAAACTAATTTCCCTTATTACCTTGAGAAAGAGTGCTGGCTTCATCCTGCTGCTCCTGTCTTTGTTTGATCTGCCTGGTAGCAGGTGACATTACTACAGTGTTTGAGTCTGATGCAGAGTTGTACTGGCTAATTAGATTTTTTTTCCACCACCCCATTCCATCCCAAAGCACAGCAATGTTGTTAGCACATTAACAAACTTTTTCTTCTCTCCCCCAGACATCTTGAGCTGTCTCTTGGTCTCGGAGCGATAACAAAGGAGAAAAATCTCTGAAATGAGCAGAAAGTGACTGAAAACTTGAGAAAAGTAATTTTAGGAGCTGTCAGGCTGCTGATGGGCCCACAGCTTCACTGCAAACAGAGGACTTCAAGTCAGCAGAAAATGAGGGATAACACTTGCTGTGTATTATCGCAACCCCCTGTTTGGTGAGTTTTCAGTACTGAGCTGCCAGGGGAAACACTGTGTACACAGAAATTTGAGAGAGCTTTTGTTTGTATATCTGGCAAAGACATGGACGACAGAGTTGTTCGTTTAGGAAACTCAGGGTCTGCTTGTTCTGCTGTCAACGGGGTCAGAAGTTACCACAATGAATGGTTTAACAATATGTAATTTATTGGTTTGTAGAAACCACATCTAAAAAAATATATATATCTTGAAAAAGTTCTAGTTTGATACTTTGTGTTGTGAATTTCAAAGCACAAAAATAAACTTTTATAAACTTCCTGATTAGAAATGCAACAGGAAAAAAAACATCAAACTCCCAAATGTGAAGAAATTGAGTTTGAATATGCATATTTTGATGCTTGTTTATCTCCTCAGATGCACTTTCGCACTTTCACATTGCAGACTATTCTTGGTTGTTACAAATCCTTTTATGGCAATCTAGTAAACTACTGAAGTAATTTCTCTTAGACAGATAGACAGACAGATAAACGGCTCTGTCACCTTTAATTTTCAGCAATGTATGTTGCAAAAGTTACATACCACCTACAGCTTTTTCAGCTCATTCAACATCACACAAATATAACTGTGTGATGGTTTTTGTTCAGCATTCAGCCTCCCCAATATTTAAGCATCTCATTCCTTTAGTCTATTCCCGTCTCTTCCTCGGTCCTCCTCTCATTGTGTCCTCTTATAGGTTTCCTTCTTGTGTATGTTTGGTTTTTATTCTGACTCCTGTTTTTCCTGTGGATTTTTGTTCCTATATTAAATTTATGTCTCCATCATCCACATTTGGGTGCAGCTACACCTACATATCATCATGACACAAACGACACAAATATGACCAACATGAAAATGTTGGAAAAGTGATAAATTATATCAATAAAAAAAAAACTCTTTCTCGGTGTAAGATTGCATACAGGATGTAGATAGCATTGTGAACATAACTTCTTTTCATGCTAATCTTTTTGCTATTCAAAAACACAATGTGGTGAATAAAAATGACCAAATTTTTAAACTTTGTTTTTAGAATTCTTGCATTTTTGCATAGATAATCAAAATTATGACATAAAGCTAAATGATTAACTGCAGCATGTTTAGATTTTCCAGTCAATTCACTTTCATGCAACTTTCTACGTATTCACCACACTTACGTAACGCACTTTGCAAGGTTTTATGGGGGGGATTGTTTTTGCTTTGTCTCCATATCTGCCCATTAAGCCAGTGTTAATATTACATGCCTACACAGCAGAAGCAATTACCTCCACACTCATGAATATTCCAGTGGGGTTACTGAGAGGTTTTCACACTATCCTTCCCCAGATCTGACTTTTCTTTTCAGAAACACTCGGCAAAGATTATCCACGACGTCTCTCGTCCAGGAACAACGGAGATGGAGACGAAAATAAAACTTCCCAGACGGTTATTGCAGTTGTTTTGTCAGCGAAGGAAATCAACTATGTGGGACGAAATGGCTGGATGGGATCAGCGCTCAATTTCTTAAATGCACAGATGTCTTTTCATCATACTATAACAAACAAACTTCAAAGGCGGACTGACAGAGTTCTGACAAGAGTGATCAGAAAATTGCTGTTATTTTTTTTAGTTGATTCAAAAACAAGACAAAAATCTCAACTTGACGTTTAAAGCTTTTCATATCGAAAGCCTTTGCATTCTTTTTACCAGCAAAAATAAAGAATGCTGGTAAAAAAAAGAAATATGGAAATTATAACTGATTTAAATTGCTTAGAATCACAATTATAATTGACAAGCATTGAGGTTCACATCAGGTTTATGGTGTATATTTTGTTTAGTTTTGAAGCCATATTTGTAGCTCTAGTCTTGTTTCTGTAGCGGCAAAATAAAAAATTTAGACTGTTTTTAATGTGTCCAAACATTAAAAACAGTTTAATGTTTTTGTAGATCCAGCAAGCAAAATACATGCGCAAAGTTTCGGGCTAGGGTCTTCTGTGTGTCATCTATCTTATACTCCTTTTCCCTTATGGAAAGGAAAAAGTTCCCTATAAAATGAACACAAAAAAGTTTAGTGTCATATTTTTGGTTTCTTCCCTCTTCCCATCTGTTGCAAAAATGCAGTGCAAGATATGGATCTGTTTTAAAGACAAATCTTAGTATCAAATATATCTGCGTCGATCAAATATTTTATGAAAAATGATAGGAAACCTAATAGGAAACTGAATGTATTTTAAGCTTATATGAGTGAGTTTCACTAAGCGTACAGCAAAAAAAACAACTTCTTTTCAAAGTTAACATACTTTAGCCTGAAACAGTGACCTGCTTTTCTATGAAGAAACTGCAACCTAATTATTAAAAAACAGCAATGAAGCAGCAAAAAACTTCCCTCCTTTTGTTCTAGCCTTCATCAGCTCGTTGTTTGTTTCAGCAGTCTGCCCTAAAGTTGTATACACTGAACTTAAATTCGTTTTTAGCCTTTTGAATTTAAAACGAGAGGAGAGGATGCAGAATGTGTCATCATCTTTTATTAAATAGACTCCTTTAGGCAAACCATCAGCAAAACACAGGAGACTCTACCTCAGCATGAAAGATCTGTGAGGTTAAAACTGAAGAAGTAACAAATCCTCACACTTCCATTATTATTATTTTTTTTTTTTACAAAAAATGCGAAAAATGTCTGGTGTTATTAGTTGTATTTGAGAGTTGAGCACTATTAGCTTCATTCTTGCCTACCAACTGTTTATCCTTTTCTGGAATTCAGAAATTGCTCTCTGCCTGCATCATCAAGGATCAAAAAGAAGTTTATGCTGGTTAATAAATATATCTTTTATATTACCTGACATAGATTATATTAAACACAAATTCAACATTGCATACTTTGTTAAACATAATGGTACAAGATGAGCATTGTTCCCATCAGTTTTGATTTAAATCTGCTTGGTGATAAAATTTTATCAGGTTGCGAGAGTTTTACCCTATTTTAGTAAATACGGTAAAATACTGGTTGCCAGAATTTCACCTGGTAAAATACCAGCTGCTGGTAATTTGCCATAAGCTATTAAATACATTAACATGTATTTAATATATTCCTGAGTGAATCGGTTTGACTGATTAAAGTTAAGCCTTGAACATAATAGCTTTACTTAACAGTATGTCTTCTTTCAAATCTGGAGAGTGTTATATTTGAAAATGACACTCATTCTTTGTACAAATGTGCATGTTTGAACATTTTAGAATCAAACTAGCAGATTTCTTTTATTTTTTACCATGGAACAAGCCTTACTACAAAAGTAAGAATAATATAGAAATCAGTAACACATGGCTAACAAACTTCGGCTCTGTTTATTGCCCTTCTCTGCTCTGTGCTTCATGCTGTCACGGTTGCTAGGCAACATAGGTTATGCTAAGGTGGAGGCTAGAGAGCTAGCTGTCGGTTAAACCTGTCTGAATTCACAGCTTCTTGTCGTCGATATTTGTCCTACGTAGGCTGGGTCCTTCGAAGGATGCAGACCCTGAATTCGGACACAGCTCAGGTATGTCTTGATGAGGGAATGACATCATCATATTATAAAGCTAAAAAAAACTGATTTTTGCATCAGACACCCCCTTTACATCAGGATTTCATATGCATTTAATCTAATTTCAGGGTGGTGATTAACTGTGTATTCTGTTTATTGACACCAGGTATTATCAACACTTGGTGTCCAAAATAATTGGTGCAACAGCAACAAACATGAAGTCTACAAACTGCAGAAGTGTCGTTGTCACAATACTGATCGTCACTTTAATTTAGCCCGTGAGGATTTCAGCATTCAACTAAATGTGAGTTAGAGGAGCAAAAGAAAGTGCCACTTCTTCTGTTCTGTAGCGCAATGTGTGCAATAACAGCACAATTCGTGTTGGTGACCCCAGACTTGTCTCATTATTTCAGCTTGTTTTATTCACCACTATGTTGACTTAAAGGTCTTAGACAAGATATCTGGCTCCATGTAGAGCTTAATATAGACATTTTAATTGAACTGGCATTTAAATTGCGAGTAAGTGCAAAAATGCATCACAAGTTTAAGCCAATTTGGGGAAGACTCTGGCAGATCTCCTTTATGCCCCCCATTGAGAGAAACAGAGCAGGATTGAACAAGATTCTTACAGATGTAGGAATATCATAATTCCCTGATCAGAAACCTGCAAGACTTAAAATTCTGCTTCAAGCAGCTGACCACAGTCCCAGACTTTCAGCTTTAAATAACCTATTTGTGCTCATTGTTTCAGATGAGGCAACTCTTAACATAGCAAGGAGATTTTTGTGCCAAAGGCAGAGTGCACACCTCTCTCTACAGGTCAAACTCTTCAAGGGAATGGCTTTAACCTCAGTGTTAATGGAGAAATGGGAGAGAAGATATAGATGAATAGGGCACGGTGGCAAAATGATTATTGTATTTAGACGGAGTCTAGTTAGATGTGTCGTGGCACTGAAAGGGAAACTGGGGCTGCCCTCCTATAGCTGTGTTAGGTGGGGATAGGACACCACCATAATAAATCTAATGGCTTCCTGTCACAATAAATTATGCGCTTTCACCCCCACAACTGGTGCACATGATTTGTGCTCATGATTTGTAGCAATACAAGGTCACAACAGTGATGAATGTGCAGGCCAGAATTTCTAAATAAGATCTGCGCTTGTTTATATCTTTCACTTGAATTTTGTTAATGCTTCTAATATTTTTTCCTGTCTCCAGCCTTTGGAGCGATATTTGGACACTGTCTCTTTCCGTGTTCGGGGGAAATAGAGGCGTGGGAGCTCGAGTAATCGTAAAAAAAAAACAGTCTGTCTTGCAAAATGCTGTCAATTTGCCATTGTGCGTTTTTGATTGTGTCTGGAAAAATAGACTTTTCAAAGTAGCCTGAAGATGAAAGTGAGGACTTTCAGCTTGAGACTTTTATTTTAAAGTAAGAAAGGAAGTAGCTCTTGAGTTACCCTTTTGAGTTGACAGAATTGGACAGCAAAGACATCTGGATGAGTTTATAAAGCATATAATATCAGTAACACTAAACCCAATTATATTATTTTGCTTGAAACTGGAAGAATTTTATTGAAAGTTGGTGAAATATTTACACACCAGCGCATAAAACATTTTAGTAACAGTTCTTAAATAAAGTGCTTGCGCAAAACATAATTATGAATAAAGTAACATCCAATATTTTTCTACAGACAACATAACAACTTTGCAAAAACACCAGCAGATAAAAATAAACAGGTTCAAAACACAAAAAAGCATACCTTAGACTTTACAGCGGTGGTCTCAAAAAATATTTTTTGCCTGATTGAAGACACAGAGCAACATGACACTTTGTATCGTCCAGTCTTTTTTCTATTGCTGTTGTTCTTGCCGTTCCAAAACGGCAAGATTATGTTGGCCAAACATAATCAGTTCATAATAAACATAATGCAGGCAGGCACACGTTGGCATGTTGCTCCATTGGTACCTCGTGCAATTTTCTCTGTGAAATTGATGTCTTCCCTCTTCCACTAGTCAACATTTTGAACAGGATGTGACTGTTTACCCCTGAAATATTAATGAAATGGTAAAAAAAAGTCTTGTACCACTTCATCGCTTTCCCTCTGACTGAGTAGTAATAGATGAGGGTATCCAATAAATCCACTCCCCCCATGAACTTATTGTAGTCCCTTACAGAGTGTGGAACACAAATGTCCTTCACAGTACGTTGCTCCAACACTTTCACTGTCCTCCGCTCAGTGTCTCCGCTGTGAGCCTTGTGGAATGAACTGTATAACGATACACCTTTGGTATCTTTCCATTTTACGAAGGGGAGTCCCATCTTTGTGGAGCCTTATGCCTCCCCTCTTAGCAGATTTTGGAAGAGCGGTTTGCATTGTTTTGGGAAAGCCAACATGTATTTGGTTCCACTGGCAGTGGTATAGATGGCATTTCAATCTGTAGAGATGGAGAAAAAAAGTAGTTAGAACGCTTTATTGGTCCCAAAGTTTGGCGCTCGGACACCGGCAGAAGACATGCATGCTGAGAGTCGCAAGCGAGCTTGGATGATCGGATCAGGGCGAAGCTCAGGGTAGGAGACCGGGGGGTCCTTTGACAAAAGGACAAAAATGAAACATACCTCAGAGGACAAATTAGAACAGACTAAAATCACCAGATGAAACAGCATTGGGTAAGTCAACAGAAGTTGATTTGGGGGCTTTTCAGAAGAAAGTTTCACTTCAAGCCTAATAACACAAACTCCTCTTTACGCCTCCTATGGTTGCTCCAAACACAATTTTAACACAACAAAGTCCCACAACAATGTTCACTTAAGTCAGACCAGTACCCACAACAGAGCCACCATTCTTCATCCGTTCAGCTTTTTTTAACCAATATTTTGATGCTGAGATACTAATTGATGAGTGCAGATGAGGTTACACTCTGCTCAACATACGAAGGTTAAAATATAATGCAAAGTATCGCTGAAAACAATGAAGAATCCAAGTTTCCTCGAGAAGTACAGCCTACCCTGGTTTTTTGTCTACAAAAAGCAGTGGGTTTTTGTAGAACTACTGGTGTGTCTCCAGTTCATATTATTGCCCAGGGCAACGGGTCTTAAGATGTGTACCTGTTTCAACACACCTGAGTCAAATAATTAGGTTATTAGCTTAACTCTGGAGAACTTGACTGAACTGAGGAGATGATTCAGCCACTTGATTCAGGGACACATCGAGAAGTTGCAAGTCACCAGCCATTAAGGACTAAATATGACCTGGTAAGTCAATCCAATTCATTCTACTATATTTATATAGCGCCAATTCACAACAAATGTTATTTAAAGACACTTTACAAAAAATGTAGCATCAAGGTATTTATACTCTTTCACAACCCCCATTTCATCTCTTATTGTTTGACATTTGCAGACCCATTCTAAAACCCACAAGCATCTCCTTTGTTTGGTTCACATACAGAATTAAATAAATATGCCACAAAGCAATCCACCAGTTCTCTCCTACATCATTTGCACACTCATCGGGTGCAAATGAGTCACCCAAATGCACAATGTTTTGGCGAGGTCATCACAAAGCCATGATATCAGCCCTATAGAGAATTTGTGGGCAGATCTGAAAAGGTGTGTATGAGCGAAGTGGTCTAACATTTGACTTGGTTCCATGTCTGGAGGAATGGATCAAACCTTCACCAACTATATTGTGAGCCACTTGTGGAAGGAAACCCAACACATTAGCCACAAGACAAGCAGTTCAAAGGCAATGCTACCAATTACTGAGGAAATATATGTACACCCCTGCTTTAAAGATGTCTCAGAGAAATTATTTTGCTCCTTATTGTGCAGATTGGCAAATGTAAATAATTTTGCTCATTCTAACTGTCCTAAAAGAGGGGACGTTTGGTCTGATGTAACTTCAGACAATGAGGGAAAGAATGTGGATTTGCCTGGTTTCAATTGTACCTGCATCTGCATTTGGCTCTTTCCCTTGCTGTCAAGGATTGTGACAACTACAGAAATATCTCCTAAAACTAAATTATGCAAGCTGAGCGGCTTCGGCTGCTAAAGTCTCAGCCCAATATGTTTTAGCATTCGGTCATCTCAGATGGGCAGAAAGAAAAAGGGCGTTTTAGTGGTCAGACGGATCTGTCATCATTATGTTAGTTCATGATAAAATTGCCTTTAATGCTGCGTGAAACTTGCTCCAATGCAAAATTGCATATCTGAATTTTATAGATTTTGAAAAACTTAGACAATATATATTTCCCCACAGTATACCACTGTGACAATATAAAGTGTGGTTACTGCGATAAGGCAGCAGTAAGAAAAACAGAATCATCTGTTTGTGATGAATCTAAAAAAAAACGAAACTCAGGCAGGTAACAGAAGGAAATCAAGCAGTAAAATTAAAGTCAGAATACGTGAAAATAGAATAAAACTAATCAGAATCAGGCTCTCAGATGAACGTATTATTAAAGGATTAATTTCAAAGTGAATGACTGTTCACTGAATCTACTGATGTAATCTCTCCAGGTAGCTCATTTTCTGACTGTGGCACGGTCACACAACAAGCTTTGTCATCCCAGATCTTTAAACCGTAATTCATACATAGATATAGTCCTCAGTAAAAAGAGCATAGATCATATTTTTAGAACTGTTAGAAATGGATGGTCAAGGTTGTCCATAATTTTCTTGATTCTATGTTAAATCCTTCATCTTCTCTCCATTCCTTTTCACACACTTCAGACTTCCAGCACAAGTCTGACACCTGTCATTTACAGATCACTCTGCAAAACTGAGCACAGACAACATGCTGGAGTAAAGCAGCATGCGTGTGAAAACAGGAACGCTGCAGCCGAGTCTCATAAACCAGCCAGTAGGATCGGCAGTCCTTTGGCGTCACCCTTGTTGAGTCTTTCCACTGTCTTCATTGGAAATCCTGTCCACTACTTAAAAAGACTGGCCGTTCCAAAGTGTTCTTCTAATATGCTTTTGATCCTTCAAGTAAGTCTTTACATTCCTAAGAGCGGGCCAAGTTCAACGTCCGTCCTTCCTCTTAATGAGTGCGCAGCAGATATTATTCTCGTTTGAATATTGCTCCAAGGCTGCTTGACCTGCGCAAAGTGATGTTGTGGTGCTCAGTCACAGGGCGAGCGTATAATGAGCAAATTTAATCACAGCTTTCGGCCTCTTTCTCAAAACATGCGACAGACATCTAAAAATGAGCCAGAGCCCCTGAGGAGGCATGAGTTCTGTGGCGTGATGGCGCTAAAGCGAAGCCAGGAGAAATTGTATCCTTCTTCCCCACTTATGTCTCAGTGATATTGATAAGCTTTGCTGCACAACATTTCTACTTTCTTAACATTTAGGTTACAAAAATTAGAGCATGCATAAGAGATGGGTCTCATTTGTTGCATCTTTATCACATCTTAATATTGTTTCTTGGTGGAAAATACCAATTCACGTAGTTGCGTGCAAATAATATCACCTCATGAGACAAACTTAATTGCCGTCAGATGGATTTGTTCTTTCTAATAACAATGATGTGTAAGATTCCTCTACCTGTCCAGTCAGTGACTGCGTTTCCATTGAGCATATAATTGCGCAGTTTTAACAATTCATCCTGGTTAATAATTTTAAGCCACTAATTACAATGAATCAGTAATAATCACATTTATTTCCCATGCTACACTTTGTAGATGTTCATTTTGCACATGGAGATCTACTTACCACTGCATGCTTAATGCTTAGAGTAGCTCCACTGGGCAACAACCTGACATATCTTCTGATTAATTCAAACAATCTTTATTTAACAGCAGCACTATTCTTTTAATAAAAGGTTATTAAAAATATTATTTTACTCCCTCACTTTTTTATATTGCTCTGCGTTTATTACAGTAAATGTCATGTCATATCTCTGTGTCTTTTAGTCACACAGTTTAGAAGAAAGAAGTTTAGAAGAAAAACTCTCGCTTTGCCTTTGGTAGTGAGATCAAGAAAAAAGAATTAGACCCTTTATCAAACACCATAACTGTGAGATCTGCGCAAAAGATACACGAATTGCAAAATCAGTTGCCCATCTAATCGTCGTAACTGCATGATAGAAATCTTGTAATTATGAGTAATAGTTTTTGTGAAGCGGCCGGGATGAGGATCAGTGCCTCCAATCCGAGGCCATGGTCGTGAAGGGTAGAGTGCCTTCTCCAGGTCGGGGGGTAGGGGGGTGTCCTGCCTCACGTGGAGGAGTTTAAGTATCTCGGGATCTTGTTCATGAATGAGGGAAGAAGGGAGCGGGAGATCGACAGGCGGATTGGTGCAGCCTCTGCAGTGAAGCGGGCGCTGTACCGGTCCATCGTGGTGAAGAGGGAGCTGAGCCAAAAAGTGAAGCTCTCGATTTACCGGTCGATCTACGTTCCTACCCTCATCTATGGTCATGAGCTTTGGGTCATGGCCGAAAGAACGAGATCCCAGATACAAGCAGCTGAAATGGGTTTTCTCCGCAAGGTGGCTGGGCTCTCCCTTAGAGATAGGGTGAGGAGCTCGGTCATCCGGGAGGGACTCAGAATAGAGCCGCTGCTCCTCCGCATTGAGAGGAGCCAGTTGAGGCTCGGGCATCTGGTCAGGATGCCTCCTGGACGCCTCCCTGGTGAGGTGTTCCGGGCACGTCCCACCGGGAGGAGGTCCCGGGGAAGAACCAGGACATGCTGGAGGGACTATGTTTCTCGCTGGCCTGGGAACGCCTTGGGATTCCCCCGGAGGAGCTGGAACAAGTGGCTGGGGAGAGGGAAGTCTGGGCCGCCCTTCTTAGGCTGCTACCCCACGACCCGACCCCGGATAAGCGGAAGAAAATGGATGGATGGATGGATTTTTTTTCATAATCGCAAGCAGAGAATTATTAACCGTCTGTGTCAGTGACTTCACGATTTTGAAATTAGTCCTTATGTGTTACAGTAAAGTTATGAGATATGAATGCTTGCAATCAGGAGATACACTGTCACACTTGCTGTTAGTTTTGAGAACGGTGCACACTGCTCCACTATAAGAGCCTTGTTGCAAATACACCGTAAAAAAACACTGAGGCCACTTCAGTCAACACATCTCAGGATTATAGACAGGCAGCTGTTGTGCCTTTTTGTTAATTGAGCCTTAAATCAAAGGCAATGCGGTGAATAAAAGCTACATATTTCGAGGGCTGGATAAGTAAAACGAACCCGCAGTCGACAATATATAGACTCTATAAAAAGCAGCAGGGAACAGCAAGGCTGAAGCCAGTTTGAATGATGGGAGTAACATGGGAACAGGGACTCTAGGAGCAAGCTGTCACAGTTCACACTTATTTTGCTGCAGTGAATTGTATTTCAAGATGATTTTCATCCCTCTTTCTTCACTGTATTAAAATATCTGCATATAATTTTCAAAAATTTGGCAGCCACTGACATCCAATAAATTTTGTTGTGAAACATCGCTCTCTGAATTAATAAGCGTGTGGGGGTGTGTGTGTGTTTAATGCATGCTGAATCTGGCACAGGACACTGTGAGACTCAAGTCTTATATCACTAAATACAACTGATTTTAACACAGCGCGATCAGTACCAGTCAAGACTTTCTAAGGATAAAAAGTAAATGTGATAAAATAAATACAGCGTCATCTACAGTACAAATGGTTGATTGATGAAGTTGTTGTCATTAAGAGAAAACAGGTGTAAGGAGACCTCAAATCAGCAGCTGCGTTTCCGTTACAAATGTACGCAAAACATTTTTAATATCCCCTTTTGACAATAAAACGCAACTTTGCGATTAGAGTGTTTCCATTAACTAAGAAGCACAATTCTCACAATAAACCACTAAAAGCCATGCCGCGTCTTCATCCTCCTACCACTTCCTGTTGTCTTCTCTGTGGTTTGCACCAGTGGCAACGTCTTGTGATGCGAAAAACTGTGTTTCCATTGCAATTTTGGGAATAAAAAAAAAAACAATCTGGCCTAAAAACCACCTTATTGAAAAATGTGTTTTGTTTTTTGAAAAAGGGATGTTTCCATTGAGCAGATTTAGTTTTGGAATGTCAAACTGTGCAACTATATGGTCAGTGGAACTGCAGCTACTAAAATAGAGTCTCTCTTTTTCCTAAAAATCTGTTTTTGTCTGGAAAAAGCCAGCCTATTGTTAGCTGCTTAAGACTCTTCATACTTGCATACTCAGCAACTCTGTTGCTAAGCTGAACACATTTCCAGATCCTGCTAAAAAAAACAAAAAAAAAACAAAAACAAAGCTGGCATCAAATCTAGCACCTTTTTCTGGTGATACTGGGAACTTTTTGCAACTCGAGAAAGCTTGCGTCATTCTTACTTATCTCAGAAAGATGTGGGTGATGTTGCAGGTTCCTCCCACATCCCAAAGTCCCACTAACAGATTCCCTCACAGACTGAGGTGTGCCAGGTTGTCGGGTGTTTTCCGTATAGAACCATTGAAACTACTGAAACTATTACACAAAAGCAAATTAAGCGTTTGGACTTCCACACGTATAAATCATGTAACCAACATAAACAGGTAAAGGGCATCAATGTTTCAGAGTCCTCATTACAAACACAAACATCTGATCATCAGTCCCAAACAGTGGGCCAAAGTCTCAGAGAACCTGAAAAACTCAGGGAAATTCTTGTCTTTGCAACTAAGTGGAGTTCTAGAAATAGAGGCTATTAATTATATTAAAGTCCACATAGATATAGATTTATGTCCAAAATGTTTGTGACATCAACATAAGTCATGTGGGCTAAAGGCAAGTCTACTAATACATAAGCTACTAAGTTCTGAAAAAGAAAAGAAAATCTTTAATAATTTTGATGCTGTAAAAATTCCAATTATTTTTATATTCCTAATTGGCCTAAGTCATCCTCTGAAATACATTATGTACATATCTTGTTTCTTTAAGCCACTGCACTCCAGCAAATTCTTGCATTTTAAATCTGTTTTTTATATTATGATAGAGACATATAAAAGATCTCTACTAACCATCCTATAGTACATGCAGATGGCCAATTAGACTAATTAAGTGGTGACATCATTTAGCAGCTTCTAGCAATTAGTTGGATGGCCAGTAGCAACTTCAGTTTCTGAGAAATTATTAACAGTGGTCAAGCTGGCTTTCAACACTGTCACAAAATTATTGGGCAGCTTTGAGTCAATGCTAAAGTACATGGAGTCGGCTGTGAACCACTGAACTTTCAACAGATCTTTCTGACAATTCTCCACTTAATGTTTTTTAATATTTCAGGTATTATGTGCTATGGATCACACAGTACCTGTACCCTAATGATCTCACAGATCATTAGGGTACAATGATCTGTATCCTAATTGTTTTAGGATACACAGCCTTATGGCCTGACGCCTCCCAGCAGAAATTAAAGGAGGAGGACGAGTTGTTACGGTCAGTTGTGAATCACGTTAGCATGTTTTTGGACTTTTCCCTTCATGTGGAATGAAACCAAAGCCACCCACGAACACACACTGAACATGCCAACTCCACACAGAAAGAGCCTGTCCAGCCAGCAGGTTCCCACCCAGAACCGTCTGTGAGGGGACAGTGCCGAACAGTGCACTACATTTATATTGATAATAAAAAAAATCATAATTGTTTTTTTTGTTGAGTCTTTTGAAAGAATGTCCGTGTGAAATCTGCTTACTTATGAAATGACCTATTTTTATGGACCACAGGGTTGATGTATCATTGGTTTACAGAGTCATAGCATGCAATAAATAATGAATACATTGATCTTCTGCAGGATATTGATATGAAAAGGAACTGTTGTTTTAAGACTCTTAATTTACACTCCAATAGGGAAAAAATGTGATGCAATGACCCCGATGTTTATGGGTTCCAAACCACCCACTGTTTCAGCTAATACTTAAGTAGGGGGTTTGGAGAAAATGGTGGACTTTGCCTCAACATTTGCATAAGCTTACCTTAAAGGTCTCTCCCTTTGCAACTCAAAAAACCGGCAGTTTTTCTGTAACGCTAGCTTGTTTCTCCGCCATTATCACAGCTGCAGCACACCAGCAATTTTAAGCTTCAAAGACAATAGATGCTGATTAGGGTGAAGGGTGTGAGCAGTGTGCACACGAGCATGATGGTCACCGATAATACATTCTTCCTGGCTCTGATTGGTTGTTTCTGACCGGGAGCGGTGCATTTTTGCAAACGGCGGTAGGACCACAGCAGAGTTGCTTGATTCTTTTCATTTTATCTGACATTTACACAACATAAATTTTCTGTAAAATAAATACATCCAAACTATTTGGACTTTTTGAGTTATTTTCAGATGGTGATTTCGCCATCTGACAGTTTCATTTGTGTCCTTTTCATGTTGGCTGTCTGAATGATTAACAAAGGGCTGCTTCCATGTGCCGTCACCACCTTACGCAAACATGAACGTTAACAGATCGACTTTCAACCAGTTTTCTGCACCAAAGAGATAAGAATGTATAAACATGTTTTCACTGGGGCTTTTTACTGGTACAATTTTAAACTGACGTTTGTTATCACTGTGACTGTAAAAAAAAAAAAACGGTTCGGGGTATACATTTGCAAATTTATTGCTAGGGAACACAAAACGACTGCGAGGGTATGCAATGTTTTTCCCGAAACGTATAAAATGTTTTTGCAAAACATTGCATGCAATGTTTGCAAAAAAAAAGCAAAATCACCCACACGTGTATGTAGCCTATGGAGATCCATACATATTCTAGTGTCGGGACATGGTGACATACTCTTAACAAATATGCAAAAATACTTTTTTCAAGTTGCCTTCTGCAGAGTTAAAGTCAGTGTCACCACTTGTGACTGAAATAAATACTATTTGATAAGAAAACAAAGGAATACAAAATAATTTATATATAGATATAAATATTTTGCTAGGATACGATTTACAGCAACTTAAACAACACTATGGCGTGTTTTGCATGCTCTCCGGTATAATTTAAAAGCACATGCATCAATAAAAGCAGTGCACATAAGTAGTGTGTTTGTGTTACAACTGATGAAGACACAAGTGGGACAAAAAATGTGCATTTTTTCTTTTTAGGACACATGAAAAGATGATAACAGTGTAATTTCCCTCACTTTTTGACAAGAAACTAATACAGAGTGTCAACACGGCTCTGGCTGAACTGCTTCTCACTCTCTGCTTTATCAGGAACAATAACTGCCTTGACACGCTGATGTGAATATGCGTTACCATGGCTACAAAAGGTTGCCTTCTAAACGCTCGCTATACATCATTTATCAGGCCTGTGCTTTCATTACATCTTCATGCTCTGCATTCACAGATTCACTTACAGTTTTGTGTTTACGCAGAAATCAAAAACATACTCCCACACGAAAAAGCAGGGGATGGTCTGCTTTTCTCTCTCAGACAAATGAACCAAACTGAGCTCCCTGGTGAAATGATCTCAGCGGGATTCTTTGGTTCACACCTTTGTGTGAGGGCCAGCTTTTATACAGGCGTTATCTGCTGCCTGGCTTTTACTATACGAGACACAACTTCATCTGTCCTTTTCTGTTTGTTTTTTTTATTGTTTATTCAAGGTTCAATTAATTTTTTTAATAAAACATTGCCTTTAGCAAGTCAAAAAGGTAGTTATGAACCCTGATATAACAATTGGATTTTGTGAATGTCACAGTGTCAGCAGCTCAAACATGCACATTTGTTTGCTCCCAAGAAGAGACCACTTTGCAAATGCACAAGTTTACAGTCCTGCAAGAACAGTCAGTCTCTGCATGCAGGTAGATGTAGCCGTATCTTATATAATATAATGTCCATTAAGATTCACAGCTTTTCTTAAAGCAGACAAAAAAACACATTTAAAAGTCATTTATTAGAATTCAATTCAGTTTGTTTACACAGCGTTGTCTCAAGACCCCTTAGAAAACCAAACTGATCTGATTCTTGTGTAGAAATGTAATAAATTCAATCTAATCATGTGGACCGATGCAAATTAAAGAAGTAAAGAAACCAAGCCAATTGCAAAGAGTCTCTGACTCCAAATTGCCTCCATTTTACTTATCAGAAAAAGACTCATTGATCGTCAGTGTGAGTAAAGCTGGAAGGGATGGGAAAGCTGGATAGGGGTCTTATTTTTAGTAATATTATCACTGTCTGTCTATATACAGTCTGACACTTGCCTATGGTAACCAGATATGGATCGCCCTCGAAAGAACAAGATTCCAGGACAGCAGGGGCTGAAATGAGCTTCCTCTGGTGGCGGGTTTGACTCAAGCTCAGAGACAGAGTGAGGGGAGTCCTCTGTAACCAAAGGAGTGACTCCGAACTCAAGTGGCTTCGATGTCTGATCAGGATGCCTCCTACATTACTCTCTTAGGAGGATTTCAGGGCATGTCCTGGTCCCACTGGAACCAGAACCCAGTGGTAGACCCAGAACCAGGTGGAATGACTTTATGTCCCTTCCGATAGCTGAAAGAAGTAAAGTTAGATCCAGTCATTCCTTCGGTTCACCTGATCTCCATGTGAAAATAATCACATAGTAGTTTACAAATAGGATACCAAAAGAGTTTTGAAAGCCATGAATTATTTGGATTTTTTAATACAAGTCTATATTACAAAGTTAGTTTTTCTCTGTTAAGTGATACTATTGTTACAGCCTATAGTTCCCCTCAATTCACATCAACGTTCCGTGTTCTGTCTGAGTTTTCCCCCATTGAGCTCAATTTCTCCAGTTGAATTTCAACATAGTTTGTCAAAGGCAGCAGAGGAATTGAACAAAGTCCAGACTCAGTGTACAAAGCAAAGCATAAATCATGGAGGTGGTTTTTACCAGGCTACCAATCTCATATACCTGTTGTATCTACAACAGGTATATGGAATTAGCCGAAACCAGATTTCATTAACCACTCCACTTCTGAGGATTTTGTGGTATAAAAGTAAAGAAAAAGTCTGTGATTGAATCAACTGGACTGCTTCTTTATTGACTAATTATGCAAATTGTATTTTTACCTTATCAAAAGTTTTGTGGAATTGCACAATCAAACTGAATACAGAGTTAACTTATCATTTACTTTATTCATTAAGCTTTCTGTGTTTAACATAAGATGTCTGGCCTGGTTTATTTCTTTTTAATGGCACATTTGTGTCTAACAAGTGTTTTAATCCAGACTAAAATGATAACAAGCATCACAAAGCAAACAGACCCATTTACTGAGTTGCCTGTGCCACATGTTGCGTTGCAGGAAGTTATTGGTGTCCAGGTTTTCACGATTGATCATCTGAAACAGAAACGGTATCATTCACAGCAGCTGACATGTTTATTGTCGCTTTTGTTTTAGGATTCGCCTTCCAATTCACAATTCATTCATAAAGGATGTGTCCGTGTCTTGTCACTCGCCTCTAAATTTAGTCCCACTGCAGCCGGGTAATTTAAACAAATGGTCAAAGCTGCCGTCAACTGAGCATCATGGGGGCTTGAAAAGTCATGTTTTCACTCCAATATTTCTCCTTTCCGCTCCACTCAGTTGGTCTGGTCACGGTGGGAGGACCAATGAGTGAAGAAATTGAAGGTAAAGGCTGTAAGATGTTAGAATCCCCTCACCACTTCCTGATTTATTTTATTTGCTCTACCCCAACTCTTCCCCCCCTCACTTGTCTCTTCTTTCCTGCTCACTCGTTTGCCCTCTCTCGACGTCTTTCTCATTCTCCCTTCACAATTATCTCTTATAGCCTGTGAGGTGATTAATGGGTTTCATTTGACATCCTCTCTTACCCTTCGCAGAGCACCAACAAATAAAACCTGGGCCCAGCGCACAAATTGTCCCTCAGAAGAGCAGTAAAAATGGGGAAAATACGGGGGCTGCGAAGACAATGAAACAGAGAGATCTGGCCTTTAGAAAGAACAACATTTGCAGAGGAACGGCCTGGAACGATTTCCCCCGAAGCCGCTCTCCCAAGAGAAATCCCCCGACTGCTAATCTACAGTTATTGCGATTACCAACGGCAGTCTCCAAATTAAAGAAGGGAGGGGAATAAAAACATTTAGACCTTATCATCTGTTTACAACTTGCTGTTACAAACCGCAGTCCTTGCGGGTTCCCAGCAGCGGTACCGCTTGCATTAATACTTGCAAAAGACTGCGAATAGAAAGAACGGTTGGTGTTGTGTGCAGTGGCTGCAGTGAAAAAGTCGAAGGCAATCAAACATTTTGAAGGCACGTCTTGACTGACTGAGTTTTGTTCCTTTTGAAATGATCTAATCTACTTAGAATTTCCTTTAAGATATGGTTCTTCTCTTTCATACTCTTTTAGTCTAGTCTACTTGTTGCTTTCTGTCGTAGCTCTTTCAGTACCACGTCAAGAATTACCAGCGCTGCAACGTTTTCAGAGGATGATTTTTGTTTCCCATTTTAAAACGGTTCCAAACTGCATCTACTCTAGTTCCCATGTCTTATCGAAATCTTTTAATGGTAACTTGTGGTCATTGCAAACATAAAACCTACAGCTAGCTGGTTGAGTGCAGTTACCTGCATTGATACTGATAATTCACAAATGCCCTGATGAAGACCCAAATACTTGGGATTTGAATGAGGAGCATAGAGTACCTAGGCGCTACCTATACCACGGGTTGAAAACAGATTTTGTTAATGGGATTTAATTTGTAAAAAGTCTTAATATAGACAAACTCATATCAACTGTCAGAAACAGAGACACCTGTGAGGTACGAAAAATTCTCCCATTGAGATTGAATTGGAAACCTTTTTCTCTTGTGTTTGTAATTTAACTGACTGCATGGCGTTTTGATGCCTTCATGTTGTCTTGCCAACGTTAATTTAGCCTTCTGTCATTATGTTGGACTGGCAAGACTATTTTGTCCATTAGAAGCTGTTTTATGCGTCATTGTCAGCTATAATTAATACAAATCTCAAGTATGAGTTCACAGCCTCGGGCATTTTTTCCCCCTTCCTGCTCATTGTCAGGCAGAGGTGGGCCCTTTCTTAGCAGTCTTCTCCATGAACATGGTGGGAAATGCCAGCCAATGACATTCAGCTCCTGTAAAGGGTACATCATTCCATCTGCTTTGCACTTCGCAGCTATCTGACCACTTACCAAACCCTGTCTGGGCATCATTACCTTATGTTTGCCATCTTTGCCATCATGGACTCCGTGTGAGACAAATAAGGTCCTAAGGTTATTCTTGACTGACAAGGGCAGGGAGAAAAAGGACAAAATGACTGTTCCTGCCGCTGCACTGCGACAGGTCATGCAAACCTGCTGGTCTCCTCTAGTAAAATCAGTCTAACAATATATATAACCACTATAACAGTATAAGAGATGAACTGTTAATACTGTACATATATATATGTTGATCACAGCGCGAGCATGTGATTAATTTGATTAAATTTGCTCTTTGATTTTTTAATCAACAGCACTATACCTGTGTGTAGAAACATTTGTATAAATCTTCCATTTTTTCTTAAGGTTATTATACCATGGGACTCTCATACCAAACCTAATAGTAACATATTAGGCTCACCAAATAAGAAAAAGTCTATTTTTCTTCTGTATTTTTTTTTACGAATGACATATTCAGTTTCTATCACACTATTGTAAAACAGCACAATGTTTCTGCTTTATAGAAAAACCTCAGCGGTGTGTGAGAAAGCAACGCTCTAAATCTTTCAAATCACCTCATTGCTGAGATTGGAGCAGTGAGTGACTCAGGCCAAGGGTAAGCTTTAATATTCTTTAAATGTACTTATGGATAACTTTGACGCTATTATCAGAAGTGGTCTGCTTCGTTGATCCTAACCCAGCGATTTGGGGATAAGCCAAAGGCCTCAGAGAACAGAAGCATGAGCTTAAGCAGAAGATAATGAAGTGAAGCCATATTATAAGGTGATTAGAAGAGTATCACTGTGCATTGTCACCCTGGGAGGTCTGAGCACAAGATAAGCAAAAGATAGAAAGAAAAGATAAGGCTATATATCTTATACAGACTTGCACACTCTATTCTCCAGAGTGCAAATTTCAGATTTTATACATTAAAGCGCATCATCAAACCATGCTGGAGGACTGTTGTGTCATCAAATCTGCAACTTTAAGGGTCTCCCAGGACGTGCTGTTGCAAAGCTCAGTTCTCCAGTGGCTTTGACAAACAGTAAAATGCATACTGATGTAGCCTTAAAACGGAGCACGACACACTTTGCTTTTGTTCTGTTCGGGTCTGATGCTCCGTATTGAGAGAAAGCGCATTTGGCACTTGCCTAACACCAGATTAAACTAATCTGATGTGAGCTTTTGACAAATCTCATTGGATCTGTGGGCCCCCCTATTTCTCCAACAAGTAGAAATGTACCAAAGAGGAAAAGCAGCTGTGGAGATGATGATATCAGACAAATAACACTGCCTTAAATGGCTCTCTTGGATTCCACTTTCACCGAAATGGAAGGTAAGCCTGCAAATAACCACCAGACAAAATGTGGAACGGGGGGATTGGAGAATTTTTTTTTGAATGTTCTGCAAAATCCTTTAAATTTTACATGAAAGCAAGTAAAACCTTTAAGCACCTCATGATATCTTGGTGGCATATAGGCTTTCAACAAAACACACAATTATCCAGCCTCTGGAAACTAATAGGCGTAGTGTATTGTGGTCAGCTATGTTACAAAGATGATTACTGCTTTTGCTCTCAGGGTCCTGTTATTTTCAAATGTCATATTTTGTTAGACTGAGACCGGGGAAAAAAGGTCCATCGGCACAATGCCTTTAATCCATTGCCTGGCTTTTTTTTTTTTTTTTTATTGCTCGGCAGCAAAATGATTTATACCATCCCAGCAGAGCAGCCTGAGGAATAATGCCATTGTTTTGCTGTGATTTAGTTTCTGTGACAAACCTCTCACAGTGTGTAAACTGATTCTCTCTGATCACCTTAGAGTTGAAGTCTTTAAAAAGTTTGTAGCACAAAGTTCAAGGTCCACTGATTTTTGGTCTGAGCGTCAAGAAGCAACAAACTGTTAAGCTGCTGAAATGAGTAAAGTCAGCTTTAATAACCTATGTAGACTGTTTGATGAATGCTAGAAAAAATGTTTTGTTAAATTCTGAATTTCTGTAAAAGCTAACGACTTCCGTCATCGCTCTGAAGGAATTGAACGCTTAATTCAGATGATAGTCAGTCAAAGGACACAGGCCTCTTCGATCCAAATAGCATCATGTGGTCGATACCAACCCATTAAAACTATTACAGTCTAAAGGTTAAGCACCTGAATTAATTTAATTCAGTGAACAAGTCATAAAACCCAAATATCAGTGTCAAGTGTTGCAATTAAAATGAACAAACCTTTTAGGTTTGTTCAAGTTTTCTGAAACCAGATTGTTTATATTAACAAAAACTTTGAATGTGAGACGAATCGTCTGGAATCAACTCTTCTGTTCTTCCTGTCTGGAGAGTGCACCTACTCAGAGAGGGGACCAAATTCATATAAACGTCCTGCACATATCTCAGTTCCTCTGTTAGAATGTGATTGTTTCTCCGTCAGATTATAGATTAGTGAAAAGTTTTTCTTAGTCTGAACAAAGTTGGTGTTAGGAGTGACGGGTAAAGGATGCTGTTGTGTAATGCAGTTTTTCGTACTGATACTGCTTTTGCTTTGGTCACTTTTACAGTGTATACAAGCTACCATTAATAGTGCAGCACAGGTAGCTGCAACATGAAGTTAGAAAAGGTGCCGTTTACAATCACCAAGATCAAAATGTTCAGAAGCAGGGCAATGTTTTGTGATTTTTTTGTGTCCAGTTTATTAATGTCAGTAGCATATGATCAGCCAAGTGAGCTAACAAAATTGTGTCTGCATAGTTCATCGCATAATCACAATTATTCTCTGATATCTTTCTTTCCCTACCACACACTGATATCATAGTAACATCGCACCTTTAAAATCCATTCATTTAAATAAAGTCTTTGGGTTTTGGCTTGTGCCTTCTTTTTAGATAATCTATGCATATTTGTTGAATCTTAATGCTTGTGACCCCTTCCAGTATGTTTTCTCCCCAGGTGCCTTCAGGCGTCTCGAAAATTCTTAACAATAGACATGAGACGACACCATTCACCTCATTTAATGCCGTTTAGTCCTCATCCTGTGTAAGATTGGCTGCCCTGTTCTTTTAATGGCCACAGTCCACGAATGCTGGTCAGGCTGTGTTTTGCTTCACCAGTGGTCCATGGGTACTGCCCTACAAAGCATTGTTAATTGGTGACAGTGGCGGAAAAATGACTTGAAATATATCAAAAGACACTGGGGTTCACGGTGGTCATCATGCTCAATTTCTCAAGCGAAAGTGAGATGCTTCCATCACATTCCCGCTTTATGCTAAACAATGTACGCAAAATGAATCTGTTTGTCTGGGGATGCAGCTATGCTTCATGTAAGTTTTATTTTGTCTCCAAGTTGCAATAACGAGTGCCCAGTGGAGGGTTCATATCCGTCAAACTAACATAACTGGATCAGTCTATTAAGAGACCCATCTGCCCGGGCCGAATCTGCTGTGAGACTTCAGACTCCAGCTCAAAACCTATGTGCATCCCTCCCCCACTTTTATATTTCCTCCCAAACATCGCTGTTGCCATTTGTTGCAACAGCTATTTTCTGCTTACATGTGCGAAAAACCTGGGCATCAAATGGATGACCTGGGAAAATGGAACATGATATTTCTTTTTTTGTTTTGCTTCTGTCAGAGCTACTGACCGATCAATTATAGCCCACTTTCCTCTGTGGTACAGTTTCTGCTTTAAGTTATGCCCAGTGCATGCCTCTTCTCTGACAGCGTTGTGCTTGTTTCCATAGAGATGACTCCAGTGTTCCCACACATTGCACTTCCAGGTAGGCACTGACGGGGCGACGGTGCTTCACTGAGGAATTTCTCATCATTACCGCTCCTGTGCTAGACTAAAGAGAGAGATTCAAGCAGCGAGTCAATTGTCCTTGAATGTGCTCCAATAAATTTCCATTGATACAGCATGTCAGCAAAGTCTCATGCATTAACATCTTCAAACCAGAGTGGTTCATACTTTTACCCCTGCTTGTCAAATTGATTATGAAAGGTCAAATAAAAGCTAGATTACATTTCTTTCCCATCTATATAAAATCAATTTCTGATTGAAATGGTGTTGTTGTGCCTCAGTGTTTCTCATTTGCTTATGTGATTATTTCTAAAGAAAATATTACATTACACTGAATGAGTGGGTATTCTGTCATCCTGTGGCGCAGGGCAACATGTAGTGCTTAGCCAGAATATAGCCGCCACCACTAACACAAAATGAGCAATTGTTCAATGTCAGCTCCTTTCATTTCACATCACTGCACCTCCACTCCCCCTTTGTCAACCTGTTCTGCTGATGTTGCTCAACCTCTGGTTTATCCTGCTCTTTTTGTATGATTCAACAAAATTACAACAGTGACATAGCAGCACAAGGCGAAGAGTCTCCGTTTAGCAACTTGTAGCGGTCTCTCCAGTCGTATAGTAGATAAAATCCTACCTTTGATATCATCTGTGTCTAGCAGCAGGCTTCTTAATTGGATAATATTTTTTCTTTAAGTGGACATTTTTATTTGTTTGGAAACAGTTTTAAGCCAGAATGCACAGAGATAAGGGTCTCAAAGCCAGTCAACTAGCAAATTGAGCGTGATTTAACGATTTATCCACAATCTAATCATGCAGGGCACATGAGCACTGCGGTGATTTATCAGGTGCCAATCTTTTCTCACATTTAGCCAGGAAAACGATATTTAATTGTTTCATTTTGTCTGTTACTTCAGACATGAATTGTGTGGGTATTCCTAATGAATCAACACTTGCCACTTCTGTTGTGTCTTTGAATGCTCCTCTTTCCTGTGCATGTCTACTCTTTCAGTTGTTCAACAATGGCGCATTAGCAGTGGCCTTTGTTTATTTGTAAGAAGCCTGTTTATTTTGGCTTTGTAGATGATGGTGGAGAATTATTAGTTCTTGAAGGTGATGACCAACACACAGGTGCAAGAAACTGCTGGACAACTTGTAAAAAAAAAAAAAAAAGAAGAAAAAAAATGTCTACATGTCAAACTGCTGAAGCGGTGACCCACCTCGCTGACCTGGCTGTGCTGACCGAGTGAGAATGCACGGAACATGGTGAGTGTGGAGGCAGAGTTTATGACCAGGAAACAACTATACTGATACTTTCTGTCAGGAATGCTCTTCCTTTGGAGACATTTTTTTTATCATCTCCATAGAAGCAACAGAATCAGTCAATCAATGGACTGATTTTATTTATACCCTCAGGCTACAGCGAGGTGAGTCAGCTTTCTTGCAAGTCAAGGGACTGTATATAGACACACAATAAATATAAATATAACATTTAAAATATGTATGTAAAAACATAAAAACAACAAAATAAAAAAAAACATTGACTCAAAAACAGTGTCCTCAGTAGAAGAAGATTAAAAAAACAAAACTAAAATAAAACGTTATTAAAAGAATGCCAAATTAAATTTTGGTAGCTTTTTGGTTGCACATGTAACAAGAACAAAACTCTAGGAGACCATTCCCTTCATGGGAATGGACACAGAGACAAAAAAGAGATAAAAAGAAAGGGAGAAAGGTGGGAAAAATGTTTTAAAGAAAATGAAGCATAGAGAGGACAGAAGTCAGCCTCCTTGAATTTAGACTGCAAACCTATAGAAAGAGAAAAACAAAACCGAGAAACCACAACAAGCAACTATTATAATATAATTGGAAATTATGCAATACATGGTAATATAAGCCCAGCTGAGAATGTATTTGACAAACCCCCAAAATCTAAATACTTTATTTTAATAATGTGGGTTTATTACTCAAGGCTTTTCTATTCTGTTTGTTGGTTTTGTAAGACTGTTTTAGGATCTTTTCACCTTTTACGCTGCTGCTTCACAATCAATAAGACATCGCCTGTGTGAAGCAACAAGTCAACAAGTATTAGAGCAGGAACATACCTCATATATAACTGAATCTACAGAGGTCTACTCTATGTTTTGTGTTAATAGAAAAGAAAAAAGCGTACCTGCACGCAGTACTAATTTTCCCTCCTGAATAAGAAACAACAATGAATCGCACGCTCCCGTTAAAAAGGGGCTTCATTCTCAGAAACTACATGGCTTAAATTTTGCTTGCAGAGCCGGCATCAACTTTTTTCTCTCAGGTGGAGACGTGAGAAATCTTTGTGACATGGCTGCAGCTGTGTGAAAACAGAGGGAAACAACAAGATCTACCACAATCGGTTGTTTTGATGAAGTGGGTACCAGTTGTTCCAGACAAAGGAGTCCCGTTTTATTCCCTGTATTCACTACATTTTACCTGTTGATAAAAAAATTTATGTATTTCAGTTTTTACAACTTCTAGTGGATTATCAGCTGCACAGTGTGAACACATGGAGAGTTTCTTTCCACTCCGAATACAGAGGGAGAGCTGCAATGTCTACGAAAGAAAATCTGTGGTTTTGTCTTTGAATTGAGAAGATATGACATTTCCCCGAAAATAGTCGAGCGGCCCGAGGCATTGGCTCACTTCAATGGTGCTTCTTGGTGTGTGTGCGTATGTGTGGGTGTGTATGTAGGGGTCTGTATTTAATAAGAAAGAAGAAGATACAATGTCCAGCTTGACACTGGAGTTTTGGCAAGGAGTGTTGAGTATTACAGCCCTGGGTGGCAGGATATCAGCGGAGATGGCTCATCTGCACACTCAGACAGCCACCCTGCCCGCGCTTACTCATGCCTTTATCTCCTCACTCCCAGACCCCGCTCACAAGAAGTCCCTCCTATAATGTGAGGCAAAATTTAATCAGCTTAGACATAGAAAGCTGAAGAAAAAGTTTTCGAAGGTCTTCGACGATATTTGAAATTAAGGTAAAAACTGGGTCCAGCTTCCTACTGTGAATGTTTTCCGATTTGCAACCTTTCCTTCATGCCCCGTGAACCGATTAGATTAAAGTCCGTGGGGAAATTTGGAGGTAATACTGCCGGTTGGTTTGTATTACACACGTACAAACAATCTAAAATTGCTCTTTGAATAATCCAGTTTTGATCCAGTAGTTCAACACAACACTTTCAGTGCTTGTCGAGCGCGCGGGGACCCAGCTGTAAAACCAATCTCGTGTGCCGCATGTGCGAAGAAGCATAAGCTCACTGAGCAAATAGCTCTGCTTCTGGGTTGACGGTGAACGTTGTGTAACCTGTACAGTGTTTGAGTTATTTCGATTTATCATATCAGTGTTGCTGCTTGCCGATCGTCCCACACTTTGTCCTAATATTGACTCCCCATTATAGCCTAAATAAGCCCAGTGTGTAAAAGAGAGCTTTTACGTAACTGGAAACTCAGTCAGCAGAGCCTGCCTCTGGTTCCAACATGATCCACTGGCATGAAACAAGCCCTGAATGGCACTGCTGCAGCTAAGTGTTCATTAGTCTATGCAATGAAGCAGAAAAAGGATGACAATAACAGGCCCTCAAGACCATATAGCTGACGTTCTCCTTAAGGCTCTGATCCATATGCACATGGATCTGATGGAGAGGGTCAGCATTTGAGGTGAATTAAAACTACTGATTGTGGTTGATCCACACTTTGAAATCTAGTAGCTCAGATTTGCATTTAATGTTATCAAAACATTTTTTAAATATATGTATATATATATATATCCTGTCAGACAAGTTTTGGATTGACAATAAATAACATTTCTGTCTATAAACAAAACAAAGCAAAAAAAAAAAGCTTTATGTACTTAATTTTATTTTATTTTTTTTTGGTACACTAGTACTTTTGACTGAGTGATGTTGGCCCACGTGACAAAACGTGTAAACTGGCATATTTTCATACTCTCCTGCTCTTCTTGTTAGATTAATGCACTGAATGACAACCTTAACTCTTTTCGTAATATTTCATTGGTTTGACTAAATATTCTATAGAAAACTTTAAATTAGCTTCAATATGTTTTTTTTATGTTGTGTGATTGTGAATATGCTCACGTAAGCAGTAATTTGTACAGCAGAGACTCAATTTAGATTTATTTTTTCTAGTGCACCTGTGGCAACATGCACATGCACAAATCTATATCAACATTTTATATTTACATTTCATACTTTGTGCTCTTTCAAATTGTCTTAGGTTTTCTTTGTGTCGGACTGACAGCGTTTCATGTTTGTTTTGATACAAACAAATGGCACTGAAGGCTTTAAGAGGATTCTTACAGAACTATATCAAGCTATAGGTTTGTAGCTTAATTCTGCTTTCAGAACCAACACATTCTTATATAAAACATAATTGTGACTATTTACACAGGCATGTATTACTGCATATTTCACAATGTTGTGAAATATGCAGTAATAAACAGACGTACGGTTGCACATGCACAAATTGCCATCAGATGAATGCAGCAGAATGTGGAAAAAAAAACATAACAAGTACTGCACAATTAAAAACATCATCACAGTTTTTATGGTTTGTACTTGTTTCACTTTTACGTGGAGTTAAAATTGAAGCGAGTGGCGGTACTGTGTTAGTGAGCATGACACTTGTTCATGTGGCATGACTGCACATGCTGTGACAAGCTGGACATCTGAAGTCGGACCAGGAAGTGGTGCTGCAGTCACTTTGTGAAGGTCCAGCAATCCTCTGGCTGTGTTGTTCCGGTACTCTGTGTGAGACCGGTCCAGTACCTTTTCCTCTCATATCTGATGCAATAGGAAGGAAAAGTGCATGGCGCTAAAATCAATAGAGAAACATGAATAATGTCTTTTAAGTTAGGTTTGATACATACAGCATTTTAATATAGTTACTTAATAGTGTTATAAAATGTCTCTATATAGGTGCCTGGAAAATACATAAAAAATGCTTCTTTAAATGCTTAGCTTGCACAAAAGATGTAGCTTTGATTTAAGCTAGAAAACATAACTCAAGTTAGACAGAATATTTTTTCTCTGTCAGCCCCTGGACTTTACATTTCCTGATGAAAGAGAGTGGTGCCATTTTTATTTGATGTTGAAGAAGTTGCTTGCAGCATTGGAGACTCCCAAAAGATGAGTTGGTTCCTTATATTCTTTTCAGTTTTAGGCAAGTAATCTGTCTGGCAGTAAATATCTTATTGCAGCCTTTGAAAAATATTTTATATTTTACACTATGATAAAAGTGAATTCACTCAGTTGTGGTGCAGTAGGAGCCTGTACGTGTTGGACCATTTCTCCTGATGCAAACACTCTATATAAAATGGGAGTGGGTCGTAAACAGTGCACATTTCACATTTGATACGGCTTGAGTTTCATATCATGCACTTTATTCCTTGAATGTATAACCCAAGTAAAAACCATGTCCAGGTTGCATTCATGACAGCGTTAGGCTGTTTGTGTCTTCAAAACCATTGCGAGTTATAAAATCTTGTTTTTAATTGAGGCACAATGTATCATGTTCGGTTCTAGTTTTCGCACCCACATGCAGACACACCAGGCGGAGAGAAAGAGAATCAGTGAAAATGATTTATTAGGAAAAAATAATAAAGAATAACCAGGATGGTTGATCTCAGTGCAGGGTTTGGGTTCACTGGAGTGGATAAGAAGTGGAGGTGAGTATAATGTCAACAGGAACTAGAAATGTCGAAGCAACGGAACGTTCTTACAAGAAATGAGTGGAGAACTGAGCCAGGAAGGATATCTGTGGTACCAGGGTGGTAACGAGGAGGTCTGCTGCTGGGTCGGCGGAGGGACTGCGTTGGAGGACGGACAGGGTCTTTATTTCCAGCGGAGAGGAGTGACGGGGACAGCCAGCGGAGAGATCCGGGAAGGTTTAGTTATGGCGATGAGGTAAGTGGAGCTCGGGTTACCGGTGGGTAGAAAATCGCCACGGCATCACAGGGAGTCACCTGAGGAGAAGGGAACACGGTTCCCTTCTCCTCACAAAAGGGTTCACAAGGAGGGTAGCGCTACGAGGAATACAGACGGCCTGTAGTACCATTACTGGTTAACATTCTGGCACAGGAGTGTAGGCTGCTCCCATCTCTTATCCTCCTCCAGAGGATGAGATGACATGCAGGTGTGCCGGTAGACCGGCCACCGTCGGCCACGCCCTCCAGAATGTGCCCTCACGGCATCCTCTGGTGGGAAAGGGAGAAAACTGCAGCAAAACCCCAGACCACCATCCTGGATCCCAACACAATGTCTGTTGTATTGTCTTTTTCTGCTGTACTCGCATGAACCAAGATCATAAATAAAAGGGAAGTAGAAAAATATGAGGGCGTAGTTGTCTGCTGTTGTCTAATTGTGCAAAAAAACACACAGCAAACAAAAAGGAAAAGTTAGAGCTCCTTATAAGAATATTACAATATTCTTATGATCGATTTACAACAGCAGTTCGGTGTGAAAACATTGTAAGGTTTAATGCTGTTCATTTAGATCAAGTTCTCAGAGGAAAACAACCTTGAAATATCTCAAGGTTTTTCAAAAGCATTGCAACCATATTACACTATTCCATATCTACTGTGTTCTTAAAAGGTGTAAGGGGATATTCTGGATAAATAACTCAACATCATTGTCTTCCTACACATCAGAATTTGATTTATGGTGAACACATTCTTAAATATTTTCTTTTCCATTCGTACAAAATCTGCGTCAAAGTTTTAGCATGTATTATATTCTCATGCTATGCTATGCAGACACTCAGTCTGTCCTGATGAAAATTTACTTTCGGACCTGCTTGATTTGGTTAGCTTACAACTTTTAAAGCTTTGAATGTGTGGAACTTTTATCTCCATGTTATAATATAAATATATATATCGGGAAAACAACATGGTGACTTTATGACAATGCAACATACCCTGTCCTGACACACCAGAACACTGTAGATTAATCATTTAATACATCACACTGAACAAAAGAGGGGTGCATTGAAAAGGACAGCTCTCTATCGAAAAATGCACTTTGATTTTTAAGGTACATGTCATGATAAAAAACAAAGTGAAAATGTGATACTTTTCACAGTTGCCAGAAGAAATTTGTTTGGTTCAGCTCTAAAATAGGCTCTAGGCTAATAGTGGCTCTTACTTCATTTATTTGTGTAAGCCTATTGCGAATTTTCTTTTCTTTTTACTTTTTCTCATGATCATTGTGTTACCACACACTTAAAGGTTCCCTACTAGCAAGTTCTGAAAATTTATGTGCTATGGAGGATGCTACATCTATCTCTTTATAAAAACACTAGATTCTTTTCACCAATGTTTTGACATTAAAACCTAAAGATTTTTAACTTGGACTTTAAACGATCCTGTCTGTACAGAGATACCAAGGCTCTGTAGGTTAGTGTGTGCTTGGAGAGAGATCAGAGCCTTTGTTCTGCTCCTCAGACCAGCTTTTTCCATCCACTGATAGGATATCTAAATGTCAGGCACTTTATCTGCCGACGATGAATTCAGTGGAAGGTCCTGGTGTGCCACAAAATTCTCAACGTTGCTCTTAACTCTCCCTGACGCATTGTTCAGGTCAATTTTCTCCAATTGTAAATACTTCCTTATTGTTAATGTAGCTTTATGAATAAGGTAGGATGTGAATTAGACTTATTTCATTTCACAGATATGAATATATATTTTGTGTCTGCTTATTTTCTGTTTGTTTGGCCAAGTTGTAATAACAGTGACAAGATGTTCAGCCTGTCATTCTCCTTCCAAATATGTTTTGAGTTTATGACGTCTGAGAGAACACAGCAGCAACAAAAGACTCGGCACCACATTGGTCGGCACTGTCACAATGAATAACAGCGCCACAAATATGTGCTGGGAAATATATGAGGACCTCAGTACAATACAGTGAAATTATTTTCATTTAATAAAAAAAGGCAGAAAAACGAGCCCTGCCTGCTGTGAACAGATGCCTATCTATACCGGTAGAGACTTTCTCTGTTGTGGATGTTCTGTTATATATTTTTTTATTAGTCAGCAGGAGAATTCCTATTGTATTCACTTTGGGCTCTTATTCATCCTATTGCAGTAATAAAACCAAGGAAAATAAAAAATAAAAAGTTGCTTTCTTGTGCTAATCTGTGTGAATAGCAGAAAACAAAGAAACACAAATGCATTGCTTTTCATCTCTGCAGATGGAAAGCAATGGAATCTATTCTTTAAAAAATGCATACTAATACAATCTATTGATAATAAACAACTGTATAACTATCTCTAAGAAGAAATTACTAGCATTAAATGACCCCAATTATTAGAAGACTTGATTGAGCAGATTCTGTTTTCTTGTCCCTTTTGTTTGTCATACAGTAAGTCACTTGGAAAAAAAAAGCAGGGCTTGAATTTCTTCACGTTTTGTGGAAGATCCTTTTCAGTTCTCCTCACAACTCAAAAGTTTCCTCAGGCATTTCAAATGAAAGCTCAGACGTCTTCTAGAAACTCAAACAAGTTCAGCCGCTTCTCCTCCTGCCTTCCTTGCTCTTCGCCGACAGCACAGAGACAACCTTCCCGGGTTGAACAAAACGTTTAACAAGTCTACCCTTGACTGGCTGAGATAAAACCTAAAGAGTAAACATCCAGTCAAAATTCTGCTTAGTAAGCTTAGAGGTTAAAAACAGAAAGTTCTGGTTCTACGCCCACGTCACTTGACTCGCTAACTAAATCTTTTTATGTTGCTAGAAAACTGTCTATTCGGACTTTATGCTTCCTCTCACGGCTGTCTAATCCCACAAAACCAGCAAATGTATTTTTTTTTTGTCACTCTCTGACTGTTGATTAGAGTTTCCAATTTAATGTCTGGAAGAGGAAGATCGATGGAAAAGTGATCTGTGTTTGCTTCAACAGTGACAAAACCATTGATGTATCTCTGGAAGAGATGGAGCAGCAACACTGGCAACAAAAGATAAGTAGCAAAACTGTGAATTATTAAGTGTAATTGGAGAAAAAAATAAATATAAATATGACAGAGCCAGTGTTGTCCCAATACCCAGATATTGCCTTTGCAGAGTGCTTTTTACTTAATGTCCAAATAAAGGTATACAACAGCATGAAAACGGAAATCAAACAGAAAGCTCAAACCAAAAGTTATCATAAAGTGAAGACCCCATGTACAAATAAATAGAAATAAATATTGTAGCTGTAAAGAAGCTAACGAGGTTCTTAGGATTAAGAATTATGTGGACATTTTTAAACTGAGGTGGAGAAATGTCATCTGAATGCAGTAACTGGAAAACCTAACAAACCAGCAACCAAATCAGGCTGCCTGCAATTCACCACAGCGACGAATAACAACGTAAGACGAAGCACTGTTGTCTAAAATATCGCAACATTCAGGTAATGTATAATTTTAGATTCGATTCTAATTAGCATTGTTACTCGGATGTCAATGGGAAAGCATCAGTAATTGATTTTCTGTCAATATTGGGTCTCTTGCACATTTTGTTTGCTACTTTTGTGAATATGTAGTCGTGTAAAAAAATATTAGCAATGAACAGAAGCAGTTAAATGTCTCACCGTTTTGTACACGATCAGTTTGTGTTTCGCTTGTGAAGATCTACCTCACAGGCGATAGCTTAGTATCAAATCTCACCTCCATCTGTTGCTATGCATGTTGGAAGTCAGTACACCGATACACAATCTGCTGTTTATTTTGATCAGACATAGAAAAAAATGGTCAAGGCTGCAATTAATTACCATTGTTAAACATTGAAAAGCCATACTTGGAGAAAGTGGTCAAAGCTTATTTATTAAACCAGCTCTGTAAACATCAGTAGAATTTTTTTTTACTGACATACATAAAATATCAAAAACCAAGTAAGACAACAGGGTACACCTTAATAGGTACAGAGGCTAGTTGTGAGGGGCAACCTTGTGAGGGATAGCCTCCAGCTACAGTTGTCTGTCATGGCTGGGGTCCGAAATGCGTTGCATCCTCATCCCTCAGACTTGAATTGTTCCTTCAGTTGAAGCCAAGACTGAAACTGAAACGGAGCGAGTGTTTTGCACATAAAAAACTATGTTAGGAGTGTAATGAGAAATCCATCTTCTTGGCCTGTTTATTTTTTTACAAAGCTTACCCATTTTCCGTGCATACAGGATCTCTGGGGAGACTCAGAGTTCACTCCATCATTTCCTATGTTGTAGTTTAGCAGCCACAGGTCTATTCAGTGCATCCTATTTAAAAACGTTTCTTTAATAAGGAAAGCATTTTCTCTTCTTTAATGAAGGTTGCACTTGCAACCTGCATTAAAAAACTATATAAAGCTTCCATGTATAAATAAATAAACAGTTATTGTTAAACACTTTGAAATAATCAGTTGAGGTTGAAATGCTGCACATTGATCCCTTTTTGTGGTGCAGTAGTGAACAGTTCATGCTCTCTTTAATGTCTAACAGAACACAAGCCAATTGTAATTTATTTTTCATACTTTTAAGACATTTTTTGGTTGTCTGGCTCTGCAAGACCATTTTCTCTTTTAATTCAGTCTATCACTGGTCATTTCTATCTTTCAGAAGTCTCACATTTTGCGTTTCGGCCAAAATAAAACAACAACTTACAAAAAAAAATCACAAAAGTAGTTGCAAGACAGATTCTTTCAAAATGAAAGGCTTGTAAAGTGACTTCAACCACAAACACAAGCTAGAAAACGATTCACCCTGCACTAAAAACTCAGCCCACAACTGCTGCTGCTCAGAATGACTCAGTCCAGTTTAGCACATACACAGCAGCACTCTGATCCCTCTTCCTTTTAATGCGCACTCTCATGGCGGGGTGTTAATGGCTTACACAACAGATGTTTATTATGCCGCGTTTAGATCCATGTGAGACGAAAACCACCTGCAGCCTAAGAAAACATACATGACAACCTGCGACCCGTTCCCCTTCACTCAGGGGCAAAACAAGGCTGTTCACACGTACGCCCTGTTTCCGTTTCACGAGCAAAGGCGAACGTGCGACAACTAGGACGCACACAAACAACGAAACCAGGGGAAGACAACATGCAAAACAGCGAGTGTGGGAGATGGAGTGTGAACGAGAGAGGAGGAGAGAGATGGAGGAAGTGAAATGGAGAAGCGGAGCGATGACAGCTTCCATCTGCTGGAGAGCTGCTGATGGTTTCCTCAGACAGTCGCGTCCACTTGGATCAGGATGTATGCGTGCGCAGTAATGAAGTAATGAGGGTGTTTAACAGAAGTGTGTTTTATAGCAACAATTAGCGGGGGAGGAATGTTGCCTCATCATGTATGGAGCAGTCAGTTTTATGAACAGCTGCAATTCATCTCATTGGGAGAATAGTAACTCCTTTCATAACCTCAGTGCCTTGAAAAAAAAAGTGGGAAAAAAAAAAAATATATATATATATTCTTGGCTTTGTGACTTTTTGATCCTCGGTGTATTTTATTTGAATTTTAAGTAATAGAACAACCCAAAGTAAAGTGTCATAGCGAAGTGAAATGAAAATATCAATATCCTTTCAAGATATTTTAGAAATAAAAATCTGAAAATCTACATTTACGGCCATCCTACTTTTATTGTGACATTGCTAAACAAAGTCCTGTGAAAGCTGTTGCCCTCAGCAGTCAAGAGGTTAAATAAACAGCGTCGTGAAAGACCCAGGAGCACTTCAGACAAGTGGAGAATAAAGACGTGGAGAAGTTTAAAGCAAGGTTAAGTCATTAAAAGTAAATCCCAACATCTCAGCAAGTATGGTGCCATCCATCATCAAGCGGAAAGAGTATGGCAAGCCTCCAACATCCACCGAGATATGGCCGTCCATCTAGACTGACGGGTTGAACAAGGAGAGCATTAATCTGAGATGCGGTCGAGAAGGCCCCGGCAAATCTGGAAGCACAAATCTGACCTTTATGCAAGAAAGCCATTTTTTCTTTGTAATAAATGTTTGTTCTATTGTAAAAAAAAAAAAAAAAAAACTTTAATATTTGGTAAACAGCAGAGAAGAAAAGCATATTGGCATTAAAATAATTTCCTTATTTTTAAGCCCCAGGGGAAAGCAAACATATGGGAAAAGGTGCTGCGCTCTGACGAGGTCAAACTTGGGACTTTTTGGTCTACGTGTAAATCACTGTGTGCAGCAGAAAACAAAAAACTGCACATGAACCCGAACACATTAAAAATAGCAAATCACAAAACGTGTAGCAAAAACCGTCACACTATGTCTGGAACACAGAGACGGCTGACGACAACAGGGTTTTGTTTCTGTCCATTAGGGCAAAGAAAGGAGGCAGAGCAAATTCTACCAGAATAATTAAAGGAAAAGAACTATGGCGAAACAAAAGCTTCATACGCTAGAAAATTATACTTGCAAAAAACAGAATGTAGCCCAGCTGCAGAATGATTCAGTACCAAGAGGTGAAGAAAGGTTGTTAGTAAGAGGTTAGTAAAATGAATCACTCTTCATATAAATCTGACTGAGTTTGGGCCTTCATACAAATTAATGACCAGAGATTTGCTTTGTTGAGCGTTAATATTTCTGTGCTGAAAACGCATAGTTTATTTCTGCAATTTGGAAATTCACAAAAGCATTGTTAAATAATTCCAAATGAATTATTAGGAATCTGAGCTGAGTTTTCATTGCAACGTAGAGAAGATGAATGTGAAAAGAAACATTCAGCATCGATTAAACCGTCTCATGTTGCATTCTATAACATGGCTTGAACTTTGACCCAGGCTTCTTCTAATTGGCTGATCAACACTTTTTTGAGAAATTCCTGACCAAGCTTGATTAAGTTGTATTGTTTTTTTTCCACACTTAGACACAATTGGTCCCACAATAAGTTTCTTCATGAGTGTTTTTTTTCTTCTTTATTTCCAATTCATCTCTGAGTCGGTCCTACATAAAAACAATTCAAACATCCAACGACGTGGACCTGCTCTTTCCTGCCACAAAATGACGTCCAGCTTAGTTTGAAATGTGTTTGTTTTACTTTTGTTTCCTTTTTCGCTAAATGGATTATTAGAAAACAGGCATCAGTTTGATGAATAATATAGTATTTCTTTGTAAGAAAATAGCTTTTGGCATAATTTTTTTGTATAATTCTTAATTTAGGTGTAATTATTATTAATCCAAATTCTGTGCATTAGAAAAAAAAATCCCTTTTCTGTAAAGTTGTGATAAACATTGTTCACTGAGAAATAAATAATTCATCCTGCACCGATTGAGATTCATTACTTGTGTACATTAAAATAGTTTGGCACATCTTACCACTTCTGTAATTAATGAGACATTAAACTGCATTTGTTTTTTGTAACATAGAGGAGGTTTGGTGTTGCATTTTGAGGAAGTGAACTCAAAACACACCACTGGAGATTTTATTTTCCAGGAAAGGATGCATTGGTTGCAAAAGGCTGAAACAGGTGTGATGTGTTCATTGGTTAGACACTTTGACCCTGGGGTGAACAAGGAAGGCTGCCTTTTCCTCTCTTTTTCTCACGCAAGACCTGATCTTGTCATGGATAATATTTTCACCTATCCCGCTGTGCGGTCGCATCAGCACACCGATTCTAATGAAAAGAGAATTTTGCCTACCGCTAAGTTCTTGTGGTACAGGTGTGTAAAAAGCCTCCAGGGTGACATTTTAATGCCACATTCATGTCAAATGGGAGAGATGGTAAAAATACGCCGCGCAATGGAAAGCTGCTTTCACTTTGGATTCAGCGGTAAGGCAGCATTTTCTCCCAGAAAATACGTTTTGCCTCATCTGAGCTGAACCCTGAAATCGGACTGATGTGATTGATTCTGATGTTCTGAGTTCTTACATCATGCCTCTATTGTACTGTACAGTATTCTATATTTGGTTTGACTCAAAGTACCAGACTCACACACTATGCAGAAGGTGAAAAAAAATTTTTTTTTCTTTGGTTATGAAAAAAAAAGCTATGGCGGTTCTATGGAAGCTGACAGAAGCAGAGCGAAATATAGAAAAATCTGTCACATAAGACAAGAGTATGGAAGGTCACCATGTTCTAAAACTGAGCTCACCAAATAGGTAATGAATGGTTCTTAGTAGAGATATTTAAAAATATCTTATGGATCTAACATCAAAAGTTTTTTTTTTTTTACAATGGATACTTAACAACTTGTAAAGTTTCCAAGAGTCATCAAGAGGTCAAGTGATGATTTTCTCTTCCTTCCTGCTTGTTGATGAGCTGGATTGTTGTGTTTTCATGGGATCACAGTCACTTATTTAGAATTAAATGAATGAATTTGTCCTCTGATGATGGCATTGTGTCCAGGAGTACTTTTGGAAAGTTGAGTGGAAGAAAAAATTAGAAAAGTGAGGCAGATTACTTCACAAGGAATCATCCAAACCTGTCTAAGATCTTCATGTTATGAGTGATGATCTGAAGGACATTGCCGAAACTTGCAAAAATATGAGTATGCCACAAAAAACAGTGTTGGATATCATCATTTCCATTAATAAACACAGTGGTGGCAGCATCATGCTCTCTGGTTTCTTTGATTGTTTGTTGGAACTTGGGTTTTGTCAAGGTGGATAAAGTCATAAGCATGCCCCAAAAACCTTCCGGTGTCTGATAGAAAGCTCAAGATGATGAGTAATTTTATTTTTCGGTCCAAATCAAAAGATTTGAGAAAAAGTAGAGTTTTGGAGTGGCCAGACAAGATTCCAGAACTAAATCTGACAGAAAATATATGGGATTATCAGGTAAGATCTGAGAGCTGGAGACATTCTCATAATCCAAAAGATTTGGAAAACCTTTGGACATCACAGTGGATAAATACTATTGCAGGGAAGAGTTAAGGTATAAAGTGGTTCAGCGTGATGGTTTACAGCCCCCTGTCCATAATAGAGTTTTTTTTCCTTCATCAATTGAAGTTTGCTGTACAGGTGGACAGGTTGATGTATCAATCCTGATGAGCAATAGTCACACACTGGTGACCTGGCCAGAGTCCTGACTGCAGCCCTGGCCAAGTAACATCACAGTATACCTTCACCTCAGATGCACAGTCATTGGATGACTGACATTCAGTCCTCTGACAAAGTTTTTCTTTTCTTTTATTAGTCAGGCCAGCCACAAGCAGAGCGATGACTCTGTTCCTTTGAGGTTCGGTCAGCTGTGACATTGAACGGACGTTTCAGGCTGATTTCTGTCAGCGGTCATTCTGCTGTGCTGGATCACACAATTTTTAGAAATAGAGGCCTACATAGGTTCATCTCTATTAAAAAAACTGCTTCGCTTGGCTCAAACCAGAGAGCTATTTCTCATATATTTGATGTTTCAAATTCACAGTGCTGCCCTGCGATGGACTGGCGACCTGTCCAGGGTGTAGCCCGCCTCTCGCCTGAAACGTCTTACTGGAGATCAGCACCAGCAACCCTCCCGACCTCACTAGGGACAAGGGTGTAAAGAAAATGGATGGATGGATGGAGGAAATTCACAGTGCCTTGTAAAAGCATTCACACTTTTTTTAACACATTTTCTCCCATTTTGTCACAAACCTTAAAGTATTTCATTTGGATTTTATGTGAAATACCAGCACAAATTAGCGTTTAATTGTGATGTGGAATGCTACGTGAGTTTCATAGTTTTCACAAAAAAAGTCTGAACTCGTCCTCAGCATTCTTCACACAGATAATCCAAAAAGCAGTTCAGTGCCTTTAGAAGTCGCCTATAGAAAGAGGAGCGCACCTGTGTGGGCAGAGAAGACAAAGCAACATGGCAGCCGTCCTTAACACTGGGCACAACCCCAACATAAAACAATGTGCAAGATTGGCCTAGTCAAAGTACAGCGCTAAATCGAAAGGAAAAGGCGATTTTGACAGATGCAGTTCACCCATTCTGACTGAGAAATCTTGCAACTGTGTGTAATTTTAAATTTTTTTTACCCACTCCATTAATGCGCTTTGGTCTGTCACATAAACTACTAAAATGTGAACACTTTTTTTTTTTTCAAAATGACAACGTCATAATTTTATTTAGCAAACAGATGACGCCTCGGTCACACTGCTACCTGTGCAGGCAAGAAGCGGTTCTGTGTTCTCCATCACCATGTAGCCAAACCCAGGACGACCATGCGTGTGCGCGCGCTCCCACATGACGCCAGGCGCTCCGGCACATGACATATTTGGATTTAAAGTGACGTCACGGCAACGTGGAGCTCGGCAGGCAGGTCGTTCGTCAGTCTGAGAGAAGAGGAGCAGCAAGAGGAGACGGACCATCCTCCTCTCCTCTGTAATGACAAGCTCTCATCCCCCTCTCTCTCTCTCTCTCTCCAACTCCTCAGAAACATCCTCATCCTCCAGGACTCTCCCTCATCGCGCTCCTTCTTCCTTCCTTCACTTTCGCCTATTTTCCACCATTTCCCTCCATCCCTTTCTTTTTTACTTTCTCTGAAACCCCTCCTCAACCCTTAGCACCTCCAGAGATGTGAGGAGATAATGAGGACCCCCTGCCAGCGCCGCTGACTTGGAAGATCCGTGCATCTCATCTTTTGCTCTGTTTTTTCCTCTCTCTCTCTGTCTCTCTCTCCCTCTCCCTCTCCGAGGTTCATCTGCCTCTCAACAATGTAAGCGACGTACTGTCAGTTCAGTGATGAAGAAGCACACTACTTTTATTGGCTACCTTGATGGCCCGTTTTCCTCCGCATCTTATGCGCTTGCTCTTTCAGCCGGAGGGAAGGAATGAAGGATTTTGCGCGGAGGCAAAGTTTGAGGGCACCTGCTCACCTGCCCGCCTCTGCCTTTAACTGATTACCAGGAAGAGAGCAGAACAACAGATGAATAACTTCTGAGCGAGCTGACTATTGTTCTGGCGTTTTTATTTTATTTTATTTTTTTCGCTTGAGTGGGATTTGGTCACCTTCTTGGAGGAATTCGATGTGCGCCACGCTGAAGGATATGACTTAAAACAAAGATGCTGGCGTTGACAGCTGGAGTAAGGTCCGTGACTTGAGTGCTTTTCTCACTTCAAACTAGAAATTGCCCCAGACTTAGGTGGACAGCCGTCCAAATGGGAGGATACCTGGAGGAGTGAGGCGGATTCTGCAGCCGAGATAAGATGTGGATAAAAAGGAGCGCTGCGCGCAGGTGAGACTCGTTTTGCTGCTGATTAAAATAACGCGTTTGGGATTAAATGTGTCACTTTAACGCTCGAATAACCCCAAATAACCCGTCCTTCCGAAAATTGGACACCCCTCTTCACAACGTCTCAGTTTTTAAAGCCACGTCACGGCAACTTCTGAGTTCATCGGAATTAAGTATATGCACGATAAGACTCTTAGAAAAGCAAATTGCAAAGGGGAAGGACATATTTCACATTCTGCACTGTTTTTGCAATAACGCGCTGTCAACATGGAATATTTAGGCTGAAACATTTTTTTTTTCCAGAGGAAACATTAAAAATGTTCACATCAGGACCGCAAGGGGTCACCAACAGCACAGCTCAAACGACTCACACGCGGCCAGAGACGCGCGCGCGCACAGGCTCAAGGTTAGCCTTGGCAGCTCCGCCCCACTTCTGAGAGCAAACATATGGAAAGATGCAATCATAAAGTAATTAGAAGGCAACTTTATGGAGGTTAAATTAAAGGTAATTATACGCTCCTATGATAGTAAAGCCATTGATTTAAGGGTGAATGTCCGTGACATGTTTTGTGCTCTGAAAGTTTCTTTTGCAGTTTACTGACCTGAGCTTATCAAGGGTAGGAAACAATATTCCATGGAAGCTATTGGGAGAGAGGCTCTGAGGCTAACTAATATTCTCAACTAATATTCTTTTCAATGTTTCAGTTTCATGTTGCTTTGAACAAGATGGGAAACAGGCTATTTAGTTTCTTTAGAAGTTCCCAACCGAAAGCCAAAATTTGCCACCTTAATTCCTCATCAAGGTAGCTAATAAAAGTAAGGACGCGTTCCTAAATGAGCAGCCGTCTAATGTTATTCAGATTCTTTGGACACCCGCTGAATCTCATTCCTGCCTGGCATGTCTAATTCCTTCCCATTTGCAGGCGCGCATTTATTATGCATGACACACTCTCCACATCCTAGGCTGACCTCACAGGGTAATGGCAGTGCACGGCGTCGGCAGAGCAGCAGATGCACAAGATGATGAAATGAATTGGTTTCAAATCTGGCGTGGTCCAAAGTTGGGACAGATCTGCTCCCCTGTTGAGGAATTTTCCTGCTGCTTGTTGGGTGGGAATGTGGAACGTCAAAATGGGAATGCCTGGAGAAACAGCAACTGGTGTCATGGACCGCAGCAGCGTCTTATGAGTTGTAAGACACTTTGTATCAAACGGTAGCTGAAAGCTTGAGTCGTCTGTTCTTGTTGGGTATTTTTTTTCGCTCGGTGATGTTGAGTGAATCCTGCAGGGAAAATTCTTACTATCCATAAAGTGTTTATGCGGAATAAAAAGCAGAAGAGCTACTGTGCCTGTTTGAACAGATAAAGAACAACCTGACCTCAGAATGGCGATATGTGGGCGTAAATTAAAAAGCACAGCATTAGAAAAAAAAAATCATTACTCATTCATTATGCTATTCATTATGTATTCTAGGCAATTAATATCATTAGGAATCTCTGTTAAAAAGGTTTTATAATTTTTGTCAAAATTTCAACCTATAAACTCCCTGGCTAAGTTTGATTCTATTATTATTGTAATAAACATAACCTTTCTTGCCATTCAATATTAGGTACAAGACTTTGTGAAAGGATTAGGTTGTAAAAGTACTTTTAAAACGTGAATCTGTCTTACATATAACTGTTTTTTACAACGCTGTTAAAGAGTTGTAAAAAAGTTGTAAAATTATTTTCTAACTGCACTTCTGAAAAATTCACCCTTCTGTTTGAGTGCATTTGTTCAGTGGGGGTTGAGGAAGAATCTATTACAAAAATCATCTGTGAACTCTTACTGCTATCATGCAGAGTGAGTAGGACGGAAAGGGACGGAAAAACAAGTAACGTGAGGCATCCTGGGTTATCAATCCTGCATACCAGCAATTAGATGCCATCCACATGCCAATCAGTTGGTTGTAAGGTTTTTGAACCAAGCATTTTTTTTGTCCCACCATTACAACTTCACAAAATATGGACTTTCTGGGTGGTGTTGATGTAAAACTAAGGATGAAATGTACAACAAGTTCTCTGTGCCCACTGTTAAATATGGTAGTTATCTGTGATGCTGCGGCGCCATTTTCTCCTCCAAAGGGTCCTAAGCTTTCTTAGTGAGCATGACATCATTAATCGAATTACCAGATAATTCTACATTTAATGTCGGCTTCTATTTACTTACTGAAAATTGATTAATATGGTGTATCACAGCCAAATAATGAGCCAAAAAAAATGGGACAGTGAACAGTAACTGTCAATCAAACGCAAAATCAACTTTATCCCAGAGCCTGGATCAGCCAGAACTCTGGGTTAAAATGGTCAAAGATCCCTCACTCTTTTTAATCCATAAAATATTGTGATAGAAACTAAGACTTGACCGACTGGTAAAGGGAGGCAGCACAAAATGATTAACGTAAAATGATATGCATATTTTAAAAACGTAATTTTTATCATCGACACAGTTTGTCTCAAATTTTACACATGAGATTACACAACTGGAATAATGATGCTAATATTATTTAAGGCTTTCTGCACATTTTTTCTAGATGTACAACAACTGTGAACCTCTGAAAAAGCATGCTTATAGTCAAACAAATATTCTTGTAATATGTGTGTGTGTAACTGTAGCTCCATTTGGCTAAAAGGGAAGCTTGCAGCTAGTTTGACAGAAGAACTGGTTCTGTAGCACCAGGTAGTTCAGTATTCTTTCAGCACTCTTCTGGTTGTTTTTAGTTATTTTTGTAGAATCATGGCTGCTAAATTGGTTGTTGGTGAGAAAATATGTTTTAGATGTCTCTTGTTTTTTTTTTTATGAGCAGCTATGTTAAAATACTTTGGAATTTCTCTCATTGTAAATGAAATCCTAGACACATGATAGATTTTCCCAATGGATGGCAAATTTACGTGCGATCCAAGGACAAAAGCAGCTGTAATTGTGTATAATTTGAGTCTACCGGCCACCATTCATCTATGCCAGGCTCTACACCTCTGGTACTGAATCTTTCATGGACGTCACACAGTTTTGCTTCCCCACAGAGAGCCCTCATCCCAACAGCACACAGGCGATGCTATCAGGCTTCAGATTACTGTGGCTGCACAACGTAACGGGCAGAGACACCGGTTATCTTTCCCAAGGACTTTTCTTCCTGTCGAGTCGTCTCCTGGAGGCTACCGTTTCTTGGGGTGTATAATTATTTTCAGTCTGGATAAATATTAAATTTACTCAAATGCTGATAAAAGGAGGACGTTGTTCAGCTGATCTTTGTGAGCCAGGAAAGCTCAGGCATTATGCTCTCATATCGGTATTCATGGGGAGCATGTGCTGTATGCGCTCTGTTACCGCTACACTAAATTGTGGTTTGTATCTGACTGATGGTCTAATTTTGAATAATATAAGTGGCTTAATGAACAAGGGCCCCTAATACACAAAGCAACTGCGCGGCATCAGCGGCCTGCAGCTGATGGACTTTATGTTACCCGCTTCTTCGCTCTTAGGTTTTCACCACAACTCCAGTGCCAAACGTGGCATTTCTTTATGAGGGGGCATCAGATATCCAGATAGTCCTATGATTTAGGTGCCATCTTAATAGCCTCTATGAGGGTTATTAACTGGGCCTCTCTGGAGTGTGATTAACCTAATTTGCAGTGAAATAGGCTGTGTTGCTTCTCCGAGATCCTATCCTCTGGAGGCATGTGTGTGTGTACGTGTATGTGTGTCTGTAAGAGCGTGTCTTTAGCACCATGTGCTCAGTAGTCTGTCAAATCCAGGCAGACCAAGACAGGTTGTCCCCGTCTAATGGCAAAAGATACGAAGCGTCCATCTGTGTTTCATTTTGACCAAACTTGAGAATTCATTTAGAGAGGCATGAAATCAAGATCTGTTGTTGAGGGTTTTGATAGCAGCAGGAGGAAAGCATAAATTACACAACACTAACTTGGATTGCAGCTGTAAGTAAAGATAGATCACCAGATCTAGAATCACGGCTACTGTTTTGATTTCCTTTAGGCCCTGCAACACATAAATGTATATTGAATGCTTGAGATGAGAGAGCCAGAGTTTGATTTTATAGCCCTGGGAAAAATAATAACAGTAGCTGTTAAAGTCTGGCACTGTGACCACAGTATCATAAATTATAGTTATTCAGTCATATACATTCAAGTTATATGACTTGAATCTCTAAAGTTCCTTAGAGCATGCAACTGAGCTGTAAAGTTTGAAACGGTGATGTGACCTGCAATCTTCTGATGACCTTTTGGAGCAGAATTACTTTCTAATCAAACAACTTTCACCCATTTAAATTTAAAGTAGTGCATAGCGACAGCAAGCTAAATGTTCAACAAGCAGGTCTTTAGTACAGAAACGGGGAGGCGATGGAAATCAGATCAGCCTCTGGTTACCGGATGGTTGGAAAAGTAAAGATTCTGCTTTTTTTCACAGGCATCACTCACCATTTGGTCTCTGTTACAGGAAAGTGATGGTTATTTCCAGAATCAGGAAGGTGTTTAAAGTGAAGTCAGGAGTACAAAGATAAAAGAAGGGGCAGAATAATGTGAAATGGACTTTTTTGAGCTTTTACAACATGTTACTCCCTCACTAACAATATTATTCCCTTGAATCAAGTTTAAGAAATAATTTAATCTCCCATGGAAACCATTTAGGTGTGCAAAACGCTTGCCAGGAGGAGCGATGTTGTGATGGCTTCCTGAAATCATCTTCCACCTTTCCAAAAGGTGGAGTTTCAGAAAGAGCAAGTTTCTTATAGAGACAGAGCATGTAAAGGTGTAAATATAAAGGTGTTAAATAGCAAAGTCAAATTTATTTTAAGTTATATTTGATATATGCAGCATTTTTATAACAACTTGATAATGCTATGAAGTGGTCTTGAAAATACATATTACTTCCTCTTTTAAAAGGAAACTGGTTCATTCAGCATATAAGGAAGCACAAGACCTTCAGCAGCTAACAAGAAGGCTGAGCAGAGTAGAGCTCAAATATAACACCTTCCTGTTAGAATTAATTCACATTAATTATAATTATATAATTAGGTAATTATATAAGTATCAGCTACAGGGCGTGCTATCAGACAGTAACTCGATCAGTCTGGTCTGTTAGAAGTTTTATATTTCTTATTTGAAACATCTTTGTGTTTTGCCTCATCCCCTCCGTTTATCTTAACTGCTTCACACTCTAAAATTTGCTCAATGACCCGAATCTGCAGCTTGGTTGCCTCAGCAAACAGCTAACAATGTGCTGCTGATGTTAGATAAACCTTGTGTCTGATTGGCAGGCCTGACAGTTCCCAGCCTGCAGGTTGTGGGGATCAGGTCCTCCGGTGTGCTACGCACATGAAACCTGGTCATGGGTTAGTTTTGACTTTCACATCCTTCAAAGACAACTCCTTTAAGTTTACACCTAAAAAGCATGCTCTCACTGTCTATGCAGTAAAATTTCATCCTGTGATTTTTGATTAAATAAAGATTGGTTGATGAAAATGAAAATTTTCCACAATTTATCAGTTGACCCTAGCAAAAAACAAAAAACAAAACAAACCCTGCCACTTGTTCCAGACGCTTTTGGTGAAAACTGTAATTACCATCTTGTCTTGTTTGTGCAGAATGAGAAGGTGGGTCTTGTTGCTGTTGCACTGAAGCACATCCATCCTGCAGAGTAACAGAATTACTAGCAGAGGTCTGGTACTGTACCTGATTAATGTAGTGAGCTTTAGCTGGATCAATAGTTCTTCTATCAAGGACCAGATTTATCCGTCATAGCACATTTCCATTAACTGACCTGGAATCTCCCAGCTCGGCTGAAATGTTTCTTAATAAAATCTTTATTTTGTTTTAAGCATCTCCGTGGTAATTTATGTGGACTGTGGCACAGGGCACAGTAAGAATTATTACATCAAAAGGCTTTTATAATTGGAGCGATTTTCCAGTTTTTCTGTTTTCTTTCCTACCCTGTTTCTCCCAAGCCTCATTTCTCTGAGCATGTGGGTCATATACACAGCGCTGGAGGACATTGTGCAGTGGGAGGAATTAATGGGATGATGCAAGAGCCTTGGCTGTTACGACTTGGACCCCATAGTTAACCAAATGCAGTTGCTGCTGTTTTCACTCCCCCCCCTCCCTTTTAAACTGTTTTCTGGTGCAGCCACAGTAGCAGCTGTTCCAGCTTAAACCTAAAGGCTCCGATGATGTCTGGGTCTAGCTATGTGTATAAATGTGTGTGTGATGAACACTGCTGGGACATTTGGAAGGTTTCATACAGTATTTACCTCCCAGTGGCCTGCTCCACAGAGGCAATCCATAAATCTCTGGAAGTCCACGGAAAGCCAACCGTGATGTTTATCTGGGTAATACGGGATATCCACCTGGACCAGATCAGCTCCTACACCCCGAAGAGACATGCAGACGGTATTTATCTATGTAAAGAGATGAAATTTGTCTTTTGAATCCCGTGTAAAATGGCTGACGTACAGCAGTTTCCTTCAAAGCATGCAGACATAACATATGTTTAGCAAAGATTATTCCAGTTCAGAACAAACCCTACAAATCTCCCTGACCTTTTGTAAAACTCTCTGATGGTTTACTTCAGAGATAAATTACCCTTGAAGACATCGCACCTGCAGAATCATTGATCTGGATGCCACAACATAATATTATAGATCCTCGTACTAGAGGGACAAAAGTTACTTTTATTTTTTCTCAGGGGCAAAAAGATAGTTTAAATCCATCTATTTGAGAAGGTACTGTTCACTTGATAAAACCTATCTGAGGCAGAATACTTCAATAATGTGCTGGATTTATAAACTCTTTCCTTTGGGAAAAGTCAGAAAAGACTCTGAACACTTGGACAGTTGTAATTTGTCTCACAAACATTTGGAAATGTTCAGCTCAGAACTTGAGGAGCAACAAAAAACGTCTGCTAACTTTGTTTCAGAGTTCTGAGTCAAATCATTTTTTTTCTCGAGACGGTCTTATGAATTTAGCACAGTGCATTTTTGCATTCCAGGCATAAGTCAGCTATCAGTAAAAATGCAGACCAAAGTTTTAGGACTTTAAATACGTTACCCTTCCTGCCATTTAAAATCTTATAATGGCTTTATGGAGCACACAGCGATGTCTGCTAGAATTGTGGAGGTCTCTCAAAGGCTATGCAAGTCAGTTCTGCTTGTTTCTTTTGATAAAAGGGCATCCATGCACATTTCAAAGTCTGTCGGTAGATCTTCAGAGTAACAGGATTATATATATATATATATATATATATCTGTGTTTAATATTAGACAAACAAATGTTATAACAGTTTTTTTTAAGACAATTCAATTTAATTTGACGAATTTGAGACAAAAAAACAATTGACCATTCGGGATTCACATGTCGTTTTTCTGTCTGATAAAAATTACTGGATGACTAAAGAGCCTGTGAAGAAGCTTAAACAAAACCCTGCATAAACTGTCTCACCCAGAACATCGGCACATGACACAATGATTCCAGGGATTTCTCGACATTTCCTGTCTAATCAGAACGCTAAATGGGTTGTAGCATAACTGACATTTATTCTGAATGAAGATCTAATTTCCTTGAGAAAAAACTTTTGATTTTAGAAGCAGATTAAATCTAGAGCGCCACTCCAGGAATGTATTTAAGTGTTCCTTCAGTGACACCAAAGGGAGTATATTTCCATCCAGCGCTGTGGGTAAGGTGCCACTTAAACTGAGTTTTAAACGGAAGAGCTGAATAAGTCATGTTTCCTCGTAATTCATAAATATCCAGTATGCAGCATTCATCAAAGCGGAGAATTGCTTTCTGGCATTATGCCTACTCTAACATTTTCTATTTACTTTATCAACCAGTCTGTTAAATTGATTTAACAAAAAGTCAATTAGAAGTGCAGTTTTCCAAAGAGACATAATATAAGAATGATATTTGGGGGCAAAACACTTTAATTCCTGCTGTGGATTTTTGCTTTCTTGTTGAAGAGCAGAAGAGTTCAATCAGTTTTGACTTCTCCCTGCTTTTTGATGCCAGATAAAACAAGGTCATATTATACATTTAAGACATGTTTGGTTCAAAAAATGTGAAATCTTTTGAAACTTATGCTTCTATCTTTTATCGTATGGATTTTCCCCAGTGATCATATTTTTTTCATGTTATGAAAGTACAACCTAATTTATGTGGTAGCATTATATAACATCAGTGCAGTACTGATTGATTTGTCCTCAGCGAATGCAGAAAAATCCTAAGCAAAATGACACCAGACAACTGATGAATAAAAAGAACAAGATAGCTGCTGTGTACTTGAGCAATCTTGGGTTAATTAAGTTGAAGATTGTATATGATTTGCCACTCTCTATAAGAGATCTGAGCCATGCAAGCACTTTATGAAATGCAATCATGGTCTAATCTGAATATCCCAAAGGTGTACAATGCCACTTATTGATGCTTTGAGTGGAGAGACACAGTGGCTTCCCTTATAATAACACAAAGCATAACCATCGCTCCACTCTCTGCTTGAATGCAGATGGTGGTTGACAGATGGTCAATCTGTTATAGTCATTTTCAAAACTGCTATCTGGAGTGCAGTTATCTTTTTTTTTTTGCCAATATATTTGAAATGTTCTGTTTACAAAGTTACTCCAGGCTACAAACAGCATCACCCCCCCCCCACAGCCAGTATATCATTCTTACAGTGTTTAACTTTTACTCAAAGCTTTTCACAATGTTACATTGTCCGAATGCCCTGGCTTACAATGGGGAGCTTCAAATCAGCTCCTGGTATCACTATGCACTATTCCTGTATTTATTCCATAAATTATAGTCTTGAATTTAAGCCCAAATCTATTTTATGCCATTGGAGATTTAGACTTACATTTATTTCAGTTCGTCATGTTTGTTTATAAATGGACAGGCATCACCCAATAGATAAGTAAAGACTTAGAAAAAGTACTATCATTTTTGAAAAAAAAAATCTTATATTTACATTTCATGAAAGTAAAAAATATATATTTTTAATAACCAAATGGAAAATTGTTTTTGTGTTGCAAGATTCAAAGTCTTTCTATAATGTCAGGACAGTTTTTGAATCTTTACAGCGGCATTCGATGATTTTTTTCTTGGTGATTGAACAGTTGGAACCTTTTGATTCTTTGTAGCTTCTCAACAAACTGCAGCTTTAGATATCGGAGGCAAATGAGCAAAGGTTATTGAGAAAGCATACATGAAATGCACATTTTTGGATTAATCAGATTGACCTTTTTGGCTTTATATGTGTAGCCAAGACAACTGCAAATGCAACAGAACTAACTGCATAAACTACATATCCCATCTACCTTGGGAATGCCTTGTTGCTGGATGTAGGGAGGTCCAGGGTTCCCTCATGGACCTGTTGCCTCCACGACCCGATCTTGTATAAATAGAACACAATGAATGACTGAACAGAAAATGTCGCAATTAATGATCCCTCGATAGCTCATATAACCCAGATGTACAGAAGTATTTTCTAAAATTTATGCCTGACATTTTAAGTTCATCAGTCTGTGGAAACTTTAATCTGTCATCATGACTTCAGAGCGTATAACCCCTGCTGCTTATGTCTCCTCAAAGAGCGTCTGAAAACAGAAGCACACAGCCGTATTCTGTTGTTTCATGTAGTTGTGTACATCCTACATGCAAAGATAGTCTGAAAGTGCGGTAATTTATACAAGTGTGCTAATGTGTCAACACAGAGAAAATGATTATTGCAAATTGTTGGACAGACTTTTAAAAGCAGCAAAAAGTAACATCTATGGTGCCAAAGCAAAAGAATTGCATTGGGAAAGCAATTCCATCCAGCTAGATTCGTCTAATGCCGACAGTTATTGGATTCAGATATACCTACTTTCTAAAATATTAACTACAGTAGATGCCATGCACCTGAAATGGTTGTTTGAAAGTCAAAGAGATACTCTTTTCTGAATTCTGGCATGCTGATATATCCACAGCTGAAGGATGATGCAACACACAGTCAGTCTTTAAAGTGAAACAGGTAAGTACCAGTCTTCATAAGACAGGAAATCACTGCAAGACAATAGCTACTCACCTAAACCTGCCCATATCTAAAAATCAGAAAAGTACTTAGAAAAAGAAGGTTTTATTCAAGTAGAAAAGCAGGGCTGTCTACTGCCCTGCTTTTCTACTTGAACCATGCAAAGCGAAGAAAGGTTTTCAATAAAATAACAGAAACAATTCATAGGAAATTAATAGTTTTTCCTTCATCCTTTGAAATGCCTCTTGTACTGCCAGTCCTACAATAATCCTGTTTCTGCTGCTGTTCCATTTTCAAGTGTATTTGTGGTATTAAATATTAGTAATGCCTGAAAGATATTTCAGATTTAGCAAGATTAGCAAGCTATCTAGCGCTGTAACCTGTAGCAGTTGCAAGAAGGAAGTTAAAAAAAACTTTAGAAAATAAAGTAAAGTCCGAACCAGTTGTTACAGCCCAGCTCAGTTGCCTGCGGGTTTGTTTGGCTCACTCTGTCTGTCTCCATTCGCCTGTTCTTTTCATCAGATGGGCACACACAAATCAAAAGCTTGAATCTGGCTGCAGTCCTGCTCATATCTACCACTAAAAGACATCATGAACAATTTATCAAATACGTACTGAAGAAGAAGAGCCGCAAGCTGGAAGAACTATAACCTGCTCTCCAAACTACATGAATTGGTAAAATGCTGAAGAGGAAACATCATTTACTAAAATATTAATACAATTAAAGTGACTAAGAAATATATATGGTATGTCTATATGTTTTAACTGGCATTGTAGAATAAGGTTGATGACTAGATTATCTTTTTTTTTTTGTCCAATTGTAAAATTAATTCCGTTCTTCATATAGTGCTGATCATGTCGATGATGCGATGGTCTGGCTCCGTGTTACAGAGATCTCTAGACATCTTCAGAGGTGTTGTGCTGCCTTACTAGAGTCTTGGTTTTCTCTACAGGACATGTCTGCTGACCCTGACTTGAAAACAGTGATTATTCTGGGTCAGACTCTTTTGAAGCCACATGCTGGAAATAATGGGAGCGAGAAGGGCAGAAAACGGGGCTAGTATCATGTCCTGGTTTTCTCAATCTGCAGCAGATCTAGGAAGGAGAAAACGTGTCAATTCTCATTAAACCAATCAGGGTCCTTAAATGCTAATTCATGTTTTCTGTGAGATAGCAATGTAATTACAACAAAAAAAAACTTGAAGATGTTTTATTTTTTAATATTGTGTGAATTAGGATTAAATGTTTGTACATCAGCAGTGTTTGCTTTTTTAAGGAGAGGAGAGATTAGGCAGCCTTTAAGCCCCATGAGGCTCCATTTACTTGTAATTTTAAAATGATTCTAATATACCATAAACACTTTCTATTACAGAGAGCCATGGTTTACTATCTTAATGTAACGGCGCAGTTACGTTCGTTAGCCAAGTCATCAGTCTGAGCTAACTGACCAAATAGAGGTTTTTAACAATGACTTGGTATGGAAGACATTACAAAAGAATGAAAACTATTTTCAGGCCTCAGCGACAGCATTTTTTGGGGTTCAAATTAAATGCGGCACTGATGACATTATTTCTCCATGTTTCAGAAATAGTTTGAGTAGATAAATTCAGGGAGTTTGGTCTTTTTTGTATTGGTAATTTCCACTTATTTTCCACTTCAATATTTCAACCGTCATTTATAACACTGCCCTTATCTGTGGTCTCTTTAATTTATTATGTAGTGTAACCATGTAAGAAATGTTTTTAATGATTAGAACCGCAGGCGGACATGACTCAGAATCCCAAATCTTTGATTTTGTGGTTTAATTTTAAATGTAGATATTTATCACTCTTTTCATAAGTTCTTAAAGCCTCTTCGGAGAATGTAGGGCTGTTTTTTACTTCTTTCCGTTTTCATTTGCTTGTGGCGGTAACAGTTGAATTAGACCAACGAGAGGATTTATTGGTTTAACTGTTCATGATCAGAGTAGAAAAAAATCTGCAAATTTTCAATCGTATATTTTTTCCAGGCATGTGACATACATATGAAGTTCAGAGTTAAATGGAGAAGGAGAAATAGGTGGGTGAAGCAATACATTCCCACCTCTTTTTCGCATCGCATAAAATATGCAGCGCTTGGGCTATAGCTGCAAACTTACTGATGATGACATTTCTAATTTACTCTAAATATTTCCAGCTTTACTATCTGTGAACATCTGTTACATGCTGAATCATCTGAAAATTGTACCATTAAGATGTTCTATCCATTTTGGTCATTTCAGCTTCTTCTTGCGTATGGAGTTTGTCTATAAATATTGATGTATGTAAAATACTGTCTCATTCCTCCTATTAAATTCAGCTGTGGCAGTCAAAAAGCATCTTTGCGTTGCCGCTGGGGCCCAATCTGCACTGCTGTTTGCACTGTACTCACAGTGAGTCATCTGTAAGGAGAAGTGTCCTTGCTCCTCGGCCTGAATGTTATCAGAGAGTTTCTACGGCCCAGAGGGGCGAGACTACCGCACAGCTTCTTCACTGTTCGCTCATTTCTTTCTCCATCTCTGTCACCCTCTTAGGGTAATGCAAATGCATCCTCCATGTCCTTCCATCTCTATTTTAGGACTCTCCTCACTAGCATTGACTTGCTACGCTGGGGGCTGGCAGGATCAGGGAAGGTGGAGTGAATGGAAACAAAATGTAAGAGCTCTCACACGCACCGTACTCTGTTGAGCGTATTCTCTACACACAATCCTTGAAAAGGTGAACAAAATAGCTGTAGCTCCTTCGTAGTGGTCTGAATGTGTTGGACTTGAGAAGAAGACGTAATCCATCCTCAAAAGCCCCAGAGGCTTCTGAGGGAAGCCATGACAGCGGCGAGCTTTTTAAACAACTTAGCTATAAATAACCTCTTAACACAACGAGGCGCTGGATACCAGAAAGAGCTTTTTCATCTCAAAGACGTTTCTGAATAACCAGACGAGGTCGTACTCCTATAGATGTTACCACATACAGTAGGTCAGCTTTTCATGCGATTTCCCTCAGACTTGTCAGGGAGAAGGATGCGAAGCCGCTGGATTGTTAAATTGCTGTTTCAAAACTTCTCGTTTGCCGTTTGTGCATCACGATACAAGATTTTATAAGACCAGAAAAGTCCATATATCACAGAGACAGAGCAGAGCTAAGTTTAGGTGGGGGGGGGTTCAAAGTTTTGATGGATGACTACCACTTTATAGAGGCAGCATATGATTGAGGGCAGCGCTGAAAAACACACACACAAACTCTTAGTCACTAAATTGAACTTTTGCACACAATTTCCATGAATAACTGCATAGATTATGGGAATGGGGTTTCAAATGCTTGAGGCAGGCAGAAAGTTGTTTTGTAAGTCACCTCACAGCTCTGCTTTATGCTCCCCTGAATGGGTTTCATCACGGCCTGTTAACTATTTACCGTTTTTAAATTGACTAGGTTTGTTTGAAGGTGCACAGTTCCTCTCAGTGTTGGTTCTATCATAGACATATGTGGAGAAAACAGATTTCTGAAAATCAAACTCAAGTCATTAACTGAGTTATTGACACCCTTAAAGAAGGGGGAGTCACAAGAGGTCGTTGCTAAAGAAGCTGGTTGGATTTAGAATCACATACTCCACATATCGGTAGAAAATTGAGTGGCAGGAAAAGGTGCACAAGCAATTGAAATAACCAATCTACACAGCTTGTAGATTATTGTCAAGCAAAATCCATTCATTTGGTGGAGCTCCACAATGAGCAGACTGGAGTTAGGGCACCAAGAGACTCCACACTAATGAATGCTACAAATGTCGCATTCCTCGTGTCAAGACTCTCCTCAACCATAAAACATGTCAGAAGCGTCTTAACTGGACTAAGGAGAAGAAAAATTGGACTTTTGGTAACTGGTCTAAAAGTCCTGCTTGCAGGTGAAAGTAAAGTTTGTATTTAATTTGGAAATCAAGAGTGCAGAGGCACAGAATTTCTGCTGCTTGAAGTCTGGTGGGAAGTTTCCACAGTCTGTGACGACTTGGGATACGGCAGTGTTGGTTTGCTATGTTTTCTGAACATTTCAGAGCACTTCATACTTCCTTCTGTTGAGAATCTGTATGGAAATTCAGGTTTTATTTTCGAGAACTGGACTTGGGATCTCCCCACACTGCCAAAGAGACCAAAAGCTGGTTCAGTGGTGTTACTGTGCTTGATTGGCCAGTAAAAAGGCCTTAGAACAGTATAGATGAAACATCCAGACCAACAATGCAGGTGACCTGAAGGCCACTATCAAAGCAACCTGCTTTCATTACACCCCTGTAGAACCACAGGATGATCAACGCAATGTTGCATTGTTGCAGTAATTTATGCCAAAGGAAGCCCAACAAGATACACGGCAAATCCGGCAGGCCCAGATTAACTTTGTCAGATGTAATGTGTCTATATGGGTCCACACCAGAAAGAGTTAATTTAACTCTTTTTGAAGAGTTGGCACCTTAACTCTAATAAGTGTCAAATATCTGCCTGGAGTCAGTCATTTAGCACTAAGTAACACTAACTCGGTATTAGATCTTAAAAATGAACTCCCCAAGAGCATTTTTGTAACTTCATAAGAGTTATTTGTAATTAATGCTAAATAAATTACTATTTTGAACTTTTATTTTGGAAAATAAACATTTAATTAAGACACAATGATTTTCTGAGATGCATTTATTTCAAAACATGTATCATAATTAGAAAACATGTAACAATGTGAAATAATGTACACTTTCATGTTTCTCATGTCGCTTTCATTCAAACATTGCTTATCAAAAGGTCTGACATATCAGCTGTGCAATACAAAAAACAGTATGCTTAATACGTTTTTATTCAATACAATATGTATTAAACTGTTCAAAGTACAAGGCGGAGAAAGTAATGCACGCAGTTCATGTAATATGATATCATAAATTTTGTGCACAGAAATGTTCATATTTTCTAGTCTTTTTTTTTTTTTTATTTTGACATGAAAATGTATTTAGTGTGCTTGATGCATCGTGACAGTCACAGGTATTTATTTTCTTTTGGTTTTGACCTCCAGCCCCTGGTTGAATATCACAATGGCTCTTGGTGTTACTCGGTGACTAACAGCCATCATAAAAAAAATATTGATTTTGATTTTTGACCTGTTGCCAAGTCTATTTAAAAGCAAAAATCCACTAATTTTTATTGTGAAATGTTGCTGTTAAAAAGATATAAATTTTTAACAGTTTACTTTTGGGGGAAAAACAATCTTCCATACTTTCATGAGCTTTGGTGAGAGGCGGTGAGGAAGATGCTGAGAACCCAGGTTGGTGTGGAGAAAAGTGATGAATTTAATGAGGATTAGGCAGTACAAGTCCAAAAACCCAGGCAGCACATAGAGAACAAAGGGTGGGTTCACCTCTGGTAGCAACTGGAAAAAAAAACCCGGACGAGACAGGCAGCCAAAAAGAACAAACACGACACCTGGACAAGGACCCGACAAAGACACAGAAACACAGGTGACATTAAATACACAGAGGGTAATCAGGGAGACACACCTGGGAACAATCAAGGGGTAGACAGGACAATCACTAGACACAGAAATCTAAAATAAACATTCAGGAAAAACTCTATTCCTCACAATTTTTTTTATGCAGCAGAGGCAGTTTTGTTTAGTTCAAGTGCACGGTTAAGTGATGATGCTTAAATGTTTATAAGTGACTGTGATGCAAAACTACAATGGCAGTACAAGAGGTTTCCGTACGGGCAATTGATCTTTAGACGGTTTTTATAACAAGGCTGAACATAAGGAGACGTCCTCTGTCCTCTGTCCTCTGCCCTCAACGTGGATATTAGCACTTCCACTGGAAACACAGAGGTCTGTCTATCCGCATATATACTTTTTCTTCAGCTGTACTGGTAATAGTAATTTAGAACTTGAATGTGCATGTCAATGTTAAATACATTACCAAACATTTAGAATGATTAGTAGAGTTTTTATCTGCAGCGGACTTCCATATCCTTTGATTTGATTTGGTGTCATGCCTCACATGAGTGATAATCAGAATGAGGCTTTCTTTTCACAAATATGTTTTGACAAGGAGTTGTGGGTAGTTTTATAAAAATGCTGGCATTGCTGTAGACGTAAATTGAAGTCACACCCTGCAATTTGCTATATTAATCCCTTCAATTTACATGTACTTTAGTTCACCTTTTGCAAACTGAAAGAGTCAACTCTCGTTGCAGAATGTCACCTTTTATAAAGCATTTTTGATTTGGTTCGCTGCCTCTCATCATACCCAGCAAGGATCTGACTGGAAAAATGTGACAGAGGAAATTCAGCGTAGTATGATGCTTCAATAGATTGTTGCAAGGGTGTGTAATCAGTTTAAATTTGCATGATCTTTCTGCACACTGAAATATTTTTAACTCCAGTTTTCACCCACATTTTAGAGAGATGAATGTTAAATTGTTTGGCAACTCTACTGGTGGTACTAGATGTGGGTTGGTGTTGAATGTGTAACATGAAAAGTTTTTTTTATGTCTAAATCAGTCACAGTTGTCAGTATTATCACAGCTTTGTTAAAATACTTGTTGAAAACTATTTTTGCAAGCTGATGTTTTTACTCATACTTAAGCACTGTTAAGATTTTCTGTCAATATTATTATTACAACAAGATAATAGGAAAAATAACTATATATTATTTTGTAATTTCAGTCACATAGTTTATCTCATTGATGTTCTTGTTGCTGGAGTTTTTGGCAGCTGCCCTTTACTAATGACGTCACTGAGGAATTGCCAGCTGCAGCCTGAACACACAGTGTTCCCTGCATGCAGAACTGTGAACACTGTTTTATATGAATGGAGAGAATGTTCTTTGAAGTCCATGAACAGCATACTGTTCTCTGATAATTTTATTTTAAAGGTCATATCTTAATTCAGCTCCTGAATGAATGCTTGTCAGATCGCTTCAGTCAAAAAGTCTCGTGTTATTAATTTGCCAATCCTGACAATTGTATGCAGACTCTTGCTTATGATTCTAAGAGAAGGGCAGCAACTTAACAGGGAAGTAAAAATGCACTTTTCACAGTAGAAAAGTTTGGAAAACAGTTTAATTAGATCTAAGTCTTATCAGGTGTGGGGAAAATGTATAGAAAACTAAACATTTATTTATATTTGGGTATATACATAGATTTTAATTATAGTAGATCTAAGTTGGTTCAGATGCCAAATAAGTAGCCCTTTACCAAACTCAAAGAAACTAAAACTAAGAAAAGGCAGCATAAAACCTTCCAAGCTATGTTTCCTAATCAAAGTTTGATTAGAAACTTTGATTAGAAAATGTTTATAATCAACTTCTGATTATGTATAGAAAACACAAGTTATGTTCTTCTGCATGGGCTAAGAACAAAAACATTTTTCATGTCATTTTTAAGTCCAAACTACACCAAAATGTACAAATTAATGCTGGTTGTTCTTAAATGTAGAAGATCCCTACTTGCGTCTGCTGTGTAGTATCAGAGAAAATCCTAAGTTTTTAAAACTGAAGACAGTAAATACAGATTTAATGATAAGATCATCTTGAAATGGTAAGCATAGCAAATGTTAATCTTTTTATTTATTCCCACGTGTGCTTGTATGATCCCACAGTTTTCTGCCTTGTGTGCCAGCCGTACCGGTCCTCAGTCAAGGTCCAGGACCGATTCAAAATCTCCCAGCCAGACTCGATAAACATGCTTTCATAATGTCATTAGAGCTCGTTGACTGACTCTAATGGCAGAAAATTAAATGTCACAAGACATTAAGGAGCACAAAGCCATCAAGCATTCATAAAGGAAGGTAAATTCAGAAACTTCAAATACTAATGTAAATTTAAGAATGCAAGTAAATTAAAAGTACAAATTTGCACACACTTAACTATGTAGGCTCTGTTTAGACTCCATAAGCGAAATGCATTTGCATGCCTTCTTCGCTATCCGACAGATGAAATGTTAGAGCTGAAAGAAAAAGGCAAGTCAATTGAAACAAGTGTTTTTGAGCTGCAGTCCTCCACTATGTACTCACAAAGTCTCACTTTAACCTCTGCTGGTCCCGTTTGGACCCACGAGAGAAAAACGCCCACTGCCAGGCTGAAACTTTGTGACCTGTTGCTGGTATACCTTTCCCCCAGTGGCTCTTCTTTATTTCTAGCAAGTGCTTACTTTGGCAGCGAGTGGGAGAGAAACGGATACCGTGGTTCAGCCTGTAAATACTCCCAACAATTGCAAGTGCTACCCTGAATACATGGTTACTTTTGAACTCTGATATTGTGAACACGGACCTGAATAGAAGCACTTTTTTCAGGAGCAGGAAACCTCCTCTCCCTCATCCCCAACGGGAGGTGAAAGAAAATGTCTTCCACTGAATCAGTTTAAATCCTGCCCGATCACATCATTTTCAGCAGGGGTGGAGCATTTTGTAACAGTTGTATCGACTAGAAAACTAAGCGTGCTCAGCGGTTGAGGGTGTCTTGATAAAATTTCTCCTCATTTCAGCAGAGGGACACAAGTTGCCTTTTTCACCTCCCTCAGGTGAGGAACCCATCTACTGAGACCTTGCTCCTGCAAAACGCTCAACTACTTCTAATTAAGACCTACTTTGCACAGGAGATTGCAATATGATGATGACACAGGAAGTGGGCCAGGCATACAGTGCAGAAACAATAATTAGGTGCACTGGTTGATTAGACACAGATATAACAGTTTTGTTTCATCAGGTCCAAAGTGGTGCAAAAAATTAGTTCATGGATCAGAAAAGCCTTTAGTTTTCAGGCTCTTGTATTGTCAAAAAATGACCACCAGGGACGACCAATTCAGTGGGAAGAGCAGTCGTTTTGATATCCAAAAGTTGTGAGTTTGATCCCAGCTTCCTCTTATTGCATCCTGATCTGCCCCTGGACAAGGCACTTGATCTGATTTTGCCCATTGACTGATCTGTCTGAGTGTAATTGGGTGAAATGGCTCTCACATATGAACACTTAAACGAAAAATATAAGTTGCTTCTTATTCAACTCCACCTACTGTTCAAGTTTTGTCAATGGTGTGTAAAGCAAAATCGAATAATGCTTCATCCACCTTATCAAGGACGTTCTGTTGGAAAGACTTTCTATGCTGTTTGTACAAACCGATTCAACAAATTGCAATATTACTAAAAAGCACATTTATTTCAGGAACTTTAGCATTGAGTCAGCCACAATTTATAGATTAAGTACACACAGATAAATGTTGATGATTTTCCCCCGACACATAAAGAAAACACGAGTTTTAAAATTAGAAAATAGAAATGTTTGCTTAATAAAAACTATGTTTAATACCTGCTCAAAAGTTATTATTTAATTTGACAGACAGGGCTCGCGTGAATGCATGTTCCAATATATTGAGTGTGATTTTATAAGTCTTTTGTAATGAAATTTGGCTATGCGAGACATTGCAAAGTAATAAGTAAAGGCATGTCACCCATTATTATTTCATCTTCACGAGGGGCCAGACTTTCTTATACCATGATAAATCAGTTATCCTAAATAGGGATGGAAACCACAGCCAGTGGAAATAAGATGTCATGTCAATATTTTTTGGTCCAAGGGTGTATTTGTAGTTTTTTGTAGAGATAATATTTCTAAGGGAGATTCACTGATATGCAATGTTTAGACTGACGGCTATGAAATGCTGTGTTGTCAGGAACAAAATAGACGTTGCATCACATGGAAAGAAAATTCATCCCTTCAAAGATTTGAAGGGATGAATACTACTGGAGACTACTAACACGCTGCCTTTTAAACTAGGATATGCATTAATAACAAGCTTTTTTTGTCTCAATTAAATGCTAGCTTTTAATTGAGACAAATATTTAAACAGTTTAAGGAGCTAATAAAGACATTTCGAGAGAAACAGTCACAGTTACTGAAGCAATGTGTTTTGGAGAGGAGTGATTTGCAGCAGCTAAAAGGTTAGATAGATTAACTGAATTATATTCAGATGATTGGACAATAAATTACAAGCAGTGCTTATTTCTTTAATAAAGGCTTATGCATTAGCATATACTTTTGTTGACCAAATAACTACTGCTGTTAATTCACAGAATGCTGTTGTGACTACAGTCTATTAGTCTGATTTAGGTCATCACAGGATTTCCATCGCAGCATGCTTGTCTTTCTTGCGACCAGTTTATGCTCTTCTGAGCATTCACAGCACTCATGGTGTCAGTGCTGGGAGCGCAGAGGGGTTTGATAAACCATGATAAATCTTAGTAGCTAAACAACATCACTTTGGACAGACCCAGAATTTTACTGTCAAATAAAAAAATATATATATTTTAGGTTTTCCTCTTGACCCCCTCTCCCTGAAACTGCAGTTATGTTATTATAACGAGGTGGAAAATGTAATTACTCCACCCAGAGAGCTTTGGTCTCTCTGGGTGGAGTAAGAAACCTCAAGTGCTACTCAGGCAGGATTCACTCACACGAGGGTGTGAAAAACAACAGGCGAGTGACCCTGCTATTTATGGAAGAGCGTAAACCACAGAGGACCACTCGGCATGTCAAAAATCTGTCATATGGGCAGACATTGACTTATACAGAGTGACCCGTATCTTCAGGGCAGAACACACCGCAAGGAGGGCTTTTTGTTAATAAACACTGTCAGTCTCTGCTCAAGCAGTTCAAACAGGATTATACTGAGGATCTTATTCACACACTTCAAATGCTTGTTTTTATTCATTATAGTTCTTTTGATTCTTTTGTAGTGGCAGCATTAAGTTTCCACTTTCAAAGCTTGGTAACTGTAATATATTTGAATTGTTTTCAGCAGATCATGGCGGGATTTGATGAGACATTTTTCAGAGAATAAACAAAAAATTGATCTTTCTTATTCCAGATTGAGATTTAGCTGTTTTTTAATTTTTTGTTGTTGATTAAAAATAGCCAAAACACAAATTACTTATCAAATTAACTATATAAATTAACTATATAAGTCAAATCATATTCTAGTAATGTTTTGGTGTGAACAGAAAACCCTGGTTGTGCTTTTCAGACTGACATTTCTGCATACGGACATCATGTGTTGGATTTGGCATGACTGTCAGTGACTTATGCAAAGCCCCCACTGACTGTAGCATCTGTAAGAAGCAGCAGAATAAGTTGCCAGTAGATTTACTGAATATAGCACAGCTTAAGCTAAAAAAGAAAAAAAAATCTTGGTCAGCGAAGCCTGCTATAGTGCTCTTTCATAATTGGGCTTGAAAAGCATAATCCCAATTCACTGCTCTAAAATTTTACATGTCACATCTACTCTTACATCACAAGCATTCTGTAGAAATTCGTCACTTAGTTTGATGAAGGACTGCAGAGGGAGAGCTCAGACTCCAGCAAGATTGAGCATAAGGCAAATATCATTAACTCCGAATCGAAAAACCACAAGAGAGATCGCCTAATATGGTACATGTGAACATGCTGTGTGTGTTTTTTGATTCTTGAACGTTATGAGCTTTTACGTGCCATGCTCAGAGATTTTGCCTGATGTGGGTTGAAGCCCAAGGTGCTTCTTTCATCTGCTGTCTGTCAAGTCTTGGATAAAATCATCAATCCAGCAAGTCTTTTGGTGACCTTCAAACCAGAGTCCTCCAGGGCAACAGACGCGCTAATTAAAGGTTTGCTCCAAATCTTTACTTGGTAATGCAGCTCCCAGTACGTCTGGCTCAAGTATAAGCTTGATATGCTGAGATAGAACTTGGGGAGATGATAAATAATGCCATAACATATTTTCTGCTTTACTTTCAGTTATAACTTTCGCATGTCATCTGATGAAAATGGGCATCATCTTCTCTCTAGATATCTAGATGTCGTAAAGACTAAATATTATTCAACTACATTCTTTTTTTTTTTTTGTCCAACGATTCACAGCTTCTGGCAAAAAGTGTCTTGTTCACATTTTTCAGGTTGTAACCACAAGCTAGTAGTGTATGTCTGTGAATAAGAAAAGCTATGCATAGTTTTTAGCATTTTTACAACTAAAAACCATGGGCTGCACAGTGGCGCAGTTGATAGCAAGAAGGTTCCCCCCCGACCGGGGAATCGAACCCCGGCCAGGGTCTTTCTGCATGGAGTTCTCCCTATGCATGCGTGGGTTCTCTCCGAGTACTCCAGCTTCCTCCCACAGTCCAAAAACATGACAATCCATTAACATGACTGTCAGGTTGGCCTCTCCAAAATCCTCCCGAGATGTGAGTGTGTGTGTGTGTGTGTGTGTGTGCATGGTTGTTTGTCCTGTGTGTCTCTGTGTTGCCCTGCGACAGACTGGCAACACTGGCGGGATTCCAACTGTTTCAACCAACTGCTTATTCAACACTAGTGTGCAAATTAAATCCAGTCCTGTAAAGACCTCAGATTTTTGTTAGAGAACATTAGTGAGCAAATGGCATCATGAAGACCAAGAAACCCAAATGGGTTAGAGAGAAAGTTGTGGAGAAAAGCAGAGTTGTGTTGTAAGCGTCAAACCACCAAAATGAAAAGAGAATGACAGAACTAAAAAAAAAGAACATTCCAATTAGTAAAGTGGCCAATGGGAGCATTAATCAGAGATAGAGCCAAGAGGCCCATGGTAACTTTGGAGGAGATGCAGAGGTCCACAATTCATATTGGGTAACCTTGCAACAAGAAAACTGTCGGCCATGATCCCCACAGAAACGGTATTTATGTAAGTGTAGCAAGGAGAAAGTGATTGTTCAAAGAAAGCCAATGATGAAAGAGTGCCATGAAATATATGTTTGCAAAAGTCTGCTGTAGTTTACAGCAACCCTAAACATACAGTGAGGGCTTCTGTAGAATAGCTTAGATCAAAGATTCCAACACATGATCAATGATTCTTGTGTTGGAATGACCCAAAGGTTGGACCTAAATCCAATTGGAAGTCCTTGGCAAAACTTGAAATTTAAGCTGGTGGAGACAAACATCAAAAGAATTGCAGCTGTAATTGGGAGGACATGTGATTTTGCTGAGCATTGATTGGTGGGAGTTGAATGCAAATGCACACCACACTTTTCAGACTCCACACTTTTCAAAAAATAACTTAAATCCATGTATCATATTTTTTGACTTCACATAAATACACAATTTTCTGTTGGTCTGTCGCATAAAAAGCAAAGTTTCAGGGATATGAATACTTTTGCCAGGCTCTTTATATCTAGACCAGGAGGTCTGCATGTGTTATCACGCTCTGAAGATAAAATTGTGAGACTGGGGCAGTAGAAGCTCTGGATAAGGCCATGTCACAAGCTCCACTAAAAGGATTTCCTGCCACATTCCTGGGGCTTACCTAAACTTTGAAGTCAGCCATGGCAGTATGATATAGCATGTGCTCATAAAATAGGACGCCATGCACACCAGTCCCATCAGAAAGCAATCTGGTTTGTTCATGCCGAGAATGTTGCACTACTTCTTCCGCCATCTGTGCAGTGTACTTCCAAATTATATTTTCATTATGCAAGATGTCAGAGTGTGTTAGTGTCTCTTAAATTATCAATGTGCAGTTCCTAGAAAATATTACTTGCAGCTAGGATATTATATCTCTAGCAAGTCCTGTTGTGATTGGAGTTATGCAAGTAGTACGCAATCCAAATAGAATTGAGGAAACACACAGAATTGAGTGTGTAAAGAATGAGTAGAAGAACTGTGTGCCTTACAAATTAAAATGATTTGAGCAGTATTTAATTCTGTTCTCTTCCAATTTATTAAAAAGTAAAGATGGAATCTAAACTAATGGTAATTCATTGGTTTTTTTTTGTTTGTTTTTTCATTTGTAACTCCAAAGCACAAAAAACACAAAGAGGATTAAAAATAGCAAATTATTTAAGGTTGTTTAGCTTAGGTAGCACTGAATCGCATGAATAATTACATTCTGTTCAAGTGATAACATCCATTTAGTTTGGATATACTTTAATACTTTCTCTTGTTTTTAAGCAATAAAAATCCATCACAAAAAGTTAGAAAAATTTTTAATTTTTTTTTGTATCAAAGATTCTTAGCAGTAGCTCTTATATCGCTGGTGAGCCAATTTACCTCCGTTTATAGAGGTGCCACATTCGTAAAGAAATGCATTTGTAAGTTGAGCAGTTGAGTATGTTGCTTGCACCAATCCTCTCTGCCAATCCCACAATGCTTTTGGTGGAGACAGTGTTTGTCATCACTGTAGGCGATCTAAGTAAGAAAGATTGATTTGTCTGCCTGTTGCATAGACATCAACACCTTTGAACTCTTGTGGAATCAGGTGGGACGTGCCGTTCATGCCAGTGACCACCACAACCAAATTCGCTGACTCAAAACGAAAGTTGGTTGAGGAATCGGATGCTGCTGCTCCACAGCAGTGTGTGATGAAGCTGGTGATCAGCATGAGAACGAGGTGCCAGCTGATTGGAGCTGTGTGTGATTCTCTCACACACCAACAAAGTCCCTTGTTTGTTCAATAATTGAATTGTTAGATTTTCTTTATGACAGCTGACAGGTTTCCTCAGAGACTTGACACATTTTTTTGGATTCTGTGTGTGTATAGTGAGATCTGAGCTATTGGTTCTCGGAGATCAAGAGGGTGTAATACTTTATGTGTGATAAAGCATGGGAATGAGGTCCCAGGTGATTCGCCAAGTTATGCTTATCATAATCTTTCTGGAAGTTTAACTTTCTAGATGATAAACCTATTTGGAAAAAAAGAGGAATGTGTTTACAGATTTTTCAGTGAAATTGAAAATATCCTTCAGATATGTCTTTAATTTAACATACAGTATGTTGAAATCTAACTTTAGCTCCAACCCTCACTTAGACTCAGAGTTAAATGCAAAATGTTTTACAATCATGCCTATTAATCTTGTACAACTCTACTTTTTCTTTTGCAAAGTCATTTTATTAATGACAAGTAACATCCGCTTCCCCTATTGGATATTGAATTAATCTGACCTATAGAGTCAGAAGTGAATCGTCTCGAGTCTCCAGGTTGGGTGGGAGCCAGGATCAGTGCCAGAAAGTCTGAGGTCAGGGCCAGGGCTCGTACAAGACAAATTATCGCCCATATTTTTAGCTGTCGATAGTACACTGACCTTGTCGCAGCTCTTTCGTGATCACATCAGTAACCTTTTATGGCTCAATTAAAATTGCGTTTTAAATTATTCCTTTATCAGGGGCTTGTTGGTCCCTCACGCCTCAGATGAGAAGTAGGGAAGAATGAAAACATGGTTTCTCTTATCATTGTCAGCCCTACTGCCTTTATGCACCGTATAAAAAATTCCTAATGCTGACAATCAAGAGTCATTTTATTCTTAATCACACTGACTCCATTAAAGTTGGCAAATGACTAACCAAACTCTTGCAATATACATAGTTTCCAGTACAACTAGACAGTATAAGGATGATAGATCGTAGAGTGCCAGAGTTGCACAAACAAGCCTCTATAATTATCCGATGTCTTTTTGATGCCTCTAACCATCGATGAAACCGACCAGCCTGTTTTCATTTGTCATCAAACTCTGTGATGCCTCCAAAAGGAGCTATCCTTGTGGGCTCAAATTGGGCAAGGACAGCAGAGATTAAAGATAGCCTATAATGAGGTTTCTCCCTCAGGAATCAATGTGTAGCTTTGTCCCAGGGGCCTCTGAAGGTTGAGTTTAAAAGCAACCCACTACCGGGTCGCAGCCTGAATACGCAGCCCATCTATCACCTTGCGATCAGAAAGCGAAGCCAAGACTTTCCAATACTATTCAGTAAATTCTCTCAGTCTAAATGGTAAAAAGAAGAAATCAGCTATGTATTTGTCATGCTGTGTAATCTGCTGGCATAGTGCAGAACAGCCTTAAGCATTGCTCTGCATAATCAGCTTGCTCCTTAGGAATCAGATGACTTTGTGTCTGGGAGAGATAATGTGGAATATGATGATCAGCTAAAGCACACCGACCTTGCGTGCTGGTCTAATTGATACGAATCTAGAATGTCAAGGATAACTCTATCTTGCCGTTAATAGTTCAGAGCAAAGAGGCACAAATCCAGCGCCTTTCTCATGTTCTGCAACATTTACTTTACAACTGACCTTTATGCTGTAATTCAAGAGCCCCTTTGTAAAAGTAATTATTGCCAAGGCCTAATGGAGCAGCTGTTGCAGAAGTTGTAGAGCCTAAACCTTGATTGGTGTGCAAATGGATAGTAACTCTAAATGCAAATATTAGCATTTTTAACTAGATGGTGGACGATTGAGCAAGTCTGTATGGGATGCTTTGGTTAGACTTTCCTTGCCGGTAAAGTCTCATGTCTCATTTATATTTTGTGTTTTCTCTGCAGTTCGTCTGCTCTGAGGCCAGGCAGCTGTGTGGGGCACTGGGTCTGGATCCTGCTGGCCATGACTCACCTCACCTTGGACTTCTCTGTGTGCAGCCCCCTCAGCCCGAGTCTGGGGATCAAGCTCACGCCTAAATTGGTTGCTCGCTCCTGGCCTCGGTTGCAACCGCTCTGGGATATGCCCAACAAGCTTCACTGGAGAACAGTGGGTCCATTGGCACGTCGACTCCTCCACCCCGTTCCTCCACCTCAAGAGAACAGGGCAGGGTTGGGGATAAAATCCAAAGGTCAAATGCACCGGAAGTTAGCACATAGAGGACAAGCAGCATGTAAGGATTGCTGGTCCAAATACTCTCAAACAGAGCCAAGTGATCCTTTGGCTGGGATAGTAGAAACGCCAGTGGCGTCAAGAGGAAAGTTGTTAATTAGAGCCAGGAGGCAACTCAAAGGGAACAGCTACAACAAGCTTCAGGAGGGCCCGAATGCTACGGTGAATACTAAGGGGACTACTACGGTGCCTAGTTTCATAGACTGGGGACCCACGGGGACAGATAGCATTGATGATGACAGCAAAGGGGAAATCAATGAAAGGCTATCCACCAGGGCCTCACCTACCACAGTGGCAACAACCACTAGCACTACTTCAAGGCTCTCCGAAAGGACGTTCACTGTGGTGACCTCAACACAGTCCAAGAGTACCACCAAGTCCTCTATCAGCAACAAACCAGAGACTGCCAAACCACCAAAGCCATACGGGGACACACCAGGTAAGACAAAACAACTACAAAACAAATGGTTTAGTGTGGATTTTATGGTGGATTTTAACTTCAGTCCTTGAGGGACAGTTCCTTGCAACTTTTACTGTAGAAGTCATTGCTTCAGCAAACCTGCCTCAAATAAGATCAGGCCATTAGTAGGACTGTGTTGAACTTTACATACTGAGGACGTAATTCAACTATTTGGTTCAGGCGTGTTGGACCAGGGACACCTCTAATTGTTGCAGGACACCAGCACTTGAGGACTAGAGTTGAAGACCTCTCGTTTAAAATATTATATTTCATCTAGCTTTACTTGAACAGATTGAGAACATTTCAGTGCAGGAAGATACATTCTTTAAAGTTGTCTTTCCAATGTAAACCAGCATGGCTGACCTGTTGGCCAGGACAAAACTGTATTTTGTGCCTTTAATGTTGAAAAAATTGTTTAAGCCTTGTACAAGTTTCAACCTCATTAATTAGCAATTGCATCTCATTTATATGAAGAATTATCAACTTGCAATGGTCCAAATCAATCTTTGTATACCTTATTCAATTTCCTTTGGCTTGTTGGATCTGGACCAAATTGTAATGAGTGGCGACCCATTCCAATCTTATAAACACTTGGGGATTATCACAGTTTGTTAGCCCTTATACAGAGGCTCCAAATCTCTACGTGACCATCCCAAGTTCGAGTCCCGTCCTCGGTTCATTCGCTACACGTCCCCCCGCTTCTCTCTGCTCTCTTCCTGTCAGATTACTGTCGAATGAAGGGTGGATGTCCCATGTGCCCCTTTATTTATGCGCTATTCCTCGGGTTCACAAACCACTATGTGTAGGCTCTTGGCAAATTAAATTAAAGAATAAAAATGATGATGGTAAAGCACATGTAAGTAATATTAAAAGTTTTTACAAAAATTACTTAATTACCCAGCCAGGATTCAACACCACCAGTCTGGTCCAGCGTTTGTTTTAGTTTTTTTTGCTTCAGAGGCTGAAAGTTTGGTCCCTGCTGCTGTACACAAGCAAAAGAGAAGAAAAGTATTCTGCTGCCCATCTTTTGTGCTTCCTGCTGAGTTTCTGGCCTCGCCAGTTCTTTGTTGCCCTTCCTGTCACAAGGCTGTTGTCCAGAAGACTTCATCTCACTGTGTGGGTAGATATACTCACACCCACATTGTGCCAATGCCACCTAGGCTTTGCACTGGTGTCAACTTGACTCTATTGCCCACTTCTTAGTAGGAGGCCATCTTGGCACTTGCTTGACACTGGATGTCTTGAAGCCAAAAAGAAAGTGTAAAGCATGTCTCTGTCATAATGTATACTCTTCAAACTTTCTTTGCTATGGCTTATTTCACACTTCATCTGTTTAACCATGTAACTAGAAGATTTGTGTTAAAAAAATTAAAAAACTGCAAATTTGCAAAATGCCAAACTCTTTCACTACGAACTTTGTCCATTACTGTAGTCCTATTTTGAAAGTATAACAGTTGTTGTCATTATATGTAGAAGCATAAAATTAAATGGTTGGGATGCATTTGTGTGGGTGAACAGGTGTGAAAAAATTTACATCAGGAACTCTTGAAACTTCTGACAGACAATTGAAAAATAGACTTACCAACATTTTTTTTGTAGAACTAAGAATGCAATGTTCTGGAAAAGAACAAAAAGGCTGCAAGAGAAATTCTTAGCATTTGCTCAGCACTGTTTAGTATTGTTCACATTCATAACTCATATTTTCCAGGGATTCTGAAATGAATCAGACTATGTTCAATAGACAAGTGTGAAAAGTGGACTGCAGTGTTCTTTTTTTAAAAGGAACAGCTCTTGCAAAGTATTTTCAGGATGAACACCCTGTGCTTCACATGGAAAGGATTTGCCAATATTCTCTGGCAAAGGTATGATCCAGTTTACTTTGTTCATGCCTGAAATTCAATCAGGTGGGTAGGAAGATGCACACAGGTTCATGTTGGCAGTAGTGCCAGAGGGGGAGCACTTTCCTGCTTATACTTATGTTTTTGTTTTTTTTTTTTTTTTAAGTGCTATATCCATTATGCATATATTATCTTTGCTGATGATTTCAATTTATTTATATTTAGAAAAAAAAAGATAATTGGGGGCCACACATTGAGATCTGCGTTCAGCTACAGAGTCCATCTAGATGTGTCTGCACAGCCATGAAACATAGCAACAAGTGTTACATTTTGCCAAATGGCGTCATAAAAAATAATCAAAAATTATCTTCAGTGTAGCTTTCAAGCACATGACGTTGTATGTCTGAGCATGTGGAGTAAAGGAAAAGCAAAACGAAGTGCAGAATTCAGAAACACAAGATTCTGCAATGAACATGGACATTAATGTTTTCCACAGTTTATCTCCAGTTCTGTGCATGTTTAGCATGTTGATATAAAAAGATGCACAAAACTGTTAAATTGTTGTTGACTTTAAATTATAAATGCAAAACTTTTTAAAAGCAAGTTTTTGTAAGTTTGTTTATTGTGAAGTGTGAATGTGTAATACTTGCTGCATTTCATATGGAAGCTTACTGTAGTGGCTCCCTCGCATGCAACGCCCTTGACTACAGTGAATGCTTGAAATACTGCGCATGGCTGCTGGAGACATTTATGGGCAGCCCTCTGAGCAGAGGCAACCCTCAACAGACAGCCTCTCAGCCTGACATCTCTGAATTAACGTTTCATTACATTTATGAGGTACATGACTTCTTCTTAGATATAATGATACATAAGTTATGTTCAACATCTTATCACACAATACTGGGCTAATTGAACATTTTCAACACGGTGCAGTAGCAGACAATGTCGTAAAGATGGCCGCTGAGCAGTAATGGTAGCTAAAGTCTTCTTTTTTTCTGTTGCTTTTGCATTGATGCTTATGAACATGTAAAGAATCAGCAAGAGGATATATGGTTTGTTATAAAATCTAACTTTAAAAAACAGCTTTAATGCTAAAGGCATAAATATGTATTCCATGACTGTGATTGAGCTGCGTATAATGAATGCAAAATGGCAGTAGTTAATGGTCTTGTCAGCTCTGTTGTGATCTCTTGATTTTCCCCTGATTGGGAGGTTAGTGCGAGGCCACCTGTGATTCAAATGATGGCTTGATATTGTATCCAAGAGGAAATTAGTTAACATGGCTTCCTGAAAGCTGACAGAGGAAGAAAGTCATTTTTCTCTTTCCAAGTGGATGCACATCATTGTTCCGGTAAGATTGCGGTTTCTCATCCGAGCTTGTTTCATATTCATATTTGTGTCAGATTATCCCCAAAGCAAAAAAAATAATTACCAAACAAGCAGCACGGCTTTGAATTGCTGTTGAGAGAGTTGCAAGAGAAAATCCTTCGCTTAATTTTTTTGTCTTTTTTGACAACTTTTTGAAAACACAATTTTTGATTCCTTGACTTGCATTTTAATGAGAATACTTACAATTTTAATTGGGAAAACTCCCACAATGAACATCTTAACACTTTAATAATTTTATTCATATTTACTTCATGAAGGGAAATTTGATATTATTGTGAGACCTGCCTGTTCAACTATTGTTTCCATTACCTGAGTTACTTTGACTTTATATCATGTCATTCTTTGACACTAAAATCTAGTATGATCTAGTAGTTGTTTACATACAGGTTGTTTTATTTTGGAGTGGAGCTAGATACCTTCTGATACCAACATTTTCTAATCGAAAACTTTTATCCTTAAGCATTTAGTTTTCCTTTTGGTCTTGTTTCATGTAAGCTAAAATCAGTACACTCCAGGGTCTACTGTATAATCTTTTGTGTTGTAATTTTTATATCTTCAAGGTTAACAAATGCATACCATAATTGTTGTCTGAATGATACATGCCAGCATCTGTTTTTTCTCAAACCTTTTGAGGAGAAAAGATATAGTAAAATCTACTTACCTGCTGCCAAGCAGCAATACAGTTTCCCACTAACTATAATTTCACCAGCTTTTCTGCAGTGAACGGTCATTAATTATTCATTTGAAGAGGCAACATTACACTGAATGTGTTTGATTAAGTGGCTGCAAACAACTCAATAAATTAGAGAGTTTTAGGTAAATGAAGTCTTAAACAAATGAAACTGGCATATTTGTTTTGACAACTTTTATTAGTAATTAAGCTTACTTAATGCAGTTAGCATTGCTAGCTGCAGATTCCTACGTTGACTTAAGGTCTTCCAGTGGTTGGAAGACTTTAAGTATCTTTTAATATCTTCAGTATCTCTAAATCTTGCTTGTTTTATGACAAATAATGTTAGAAGGCTCAACTTGACTAAATAAATCAACTTATTGTAGTCCAGTTAGTCTTCCTCAATTGATTGAGGTGAACTAGAAGCTGCAGTATCCTTAGATTGATTTGTCACTGCCACAAAGTACAAAAACACCCAAATCCCAACATCTGTAACTAACTTCACACTTCAGTGTCTAGTTAGTTACATAATTAATAACATAATTATTATGTTGTAATAATAATAGTTATTATTTCAATAGTTACTTCGGTTGTTTTCAGTGTTGTTCATCTGTGTTAACATTTATCCTGCTAATCATATTCTGCTGGTTGTTTACTTCATCCTACCTCAAGATTTTTTTTTCTGCCTCCTACTCCTGTTTTACAAAAAAAGGGCTGTTTCAGTTGGTGTTATGCAAGTTTTATTTTAAGACTACCAGCAGCATAAATTTGACAAAACTGTTTTTCACTTTTGCAAGTGGACAATGAATTTTCAGACCAAACATGTACTTTCTACAGATGCATATTTTTGCATAAAAGCTTTGAATTAAAACATGTCTAAGTCAGAGCTTAGACCGTATGTCAAAAGGATGAACATAAGAGGCATACATCTTTGAAATAAATAACCTGCATACACTAATTCACTCTGACTCATGAAAAGAATAAGGTCATTGAAAAATGGAGTATATTAGCAGTCAAAATCTACAAAAGAAAATAAATAATATTTCTGATCTGTCTGTATATTTAAATGTAGAAGAAGTCAGATGTGGCGAGTGAACCTCAGGAATTTAACATTGTGCCAGATTTTATTCTTTGGACATTTAAAATAAGATGACAGACATTATACCTTGTGTTTTTATTGTTGTCATTTTTATCAAGTATCTTTATGGCGCTTGGTAATGTCAAGCTTCCTAAATTGAGTAAAAAGAAAGAAAACAAATGTTTTCTCCTGTAGAAGCAACATAATCTAACACAGAAAATAGTAGAAAAATCCTACTTATATTTCAACAGTTTTATTCAGTGGCAAAGTGAATTATTACAAATTAAATTGTACATATATATAAATATATCATTTAATGTACATATCTAAAAATGGTCTCTTTTACATCTAAATGGGAAAGTGTAGACAACATGCTATTTATATAAAATAGATAAATCACAAAATAGCTGCTCATCAAATCTAGTCAGTACTTATATTAAGAGCAACTCTTACAAAGTTTAATTGAGATGAACAAAACTAAACCAGGTCCAATATTTGTCTTTCCATCACACACACTGAACATGATGGTAAGGAAGGTATCACACGTTCAACCCACGCCGCCAGAGAATACCAGCATTTTGGGGTTTCCATAACAACTATTTATTGTAGGGCTTTTATGAACATCTTTACCGGGGGACCAGTAATCATGGAGAGTGCTGTACATTTTACATTAAAATAAAAAGTGCAAAACGGCAGTTTATAAAATGTTTCATTGTCCTTTCTGCTTTTCAGCAAAGCCGCGTGTTTCCACTGACGCGCTCAACAGTCCTGTTGGTCAGTGGGGCCGATGTTACTCATGAACTGCTTATTATCGCAGTCAAGAGGTCACATAATACAAGGTATAAATGTTTACTAAACCATCTGGGCAAAAGGAGAAAGATTCAGGATTTATAGCAGAACGATCACACTCTGTCAAATAACAGAATAGAGGAGCGTGTGGCAACCTTAAAAAAAATCTCCTGGGGGGTGAGGGGCTCTTTATTAAAGCAGTAGTTCAATAAATGAAATGCAGTTAAAACCAGATGTTCACGAGAGCTGCATAAACATGTCAGACATTGAAAATAGATGTTTTATCGTTTAGACAGTATGTAAGCATCTGGTTTCAACTGCACATTGAAAAGAATGGTAATAGCATTTGAATGCTACGCTGCTATGGATCAGTGCATTTCAGATTTTGTAGGCGGATTTTGTGCTGCACCTTTTGTTCCTCTAAAGATTTGGAATGAGCAAAGGGTTCAAGCTCCTTTTAAGCGGGAGAAAAATATTAATGTTTCAGCGTCTTACCAAATAAATTGTCATGATTTTTAAAATTATGCGCATAACCTCATTCTGGTTAAATAGCGGTAGCAGGCAGTATTTTGATGCAGATTATGTGTGGTCTGATAGAATAACAGATGAAGCCTCATCGTAACTCAGATGGAAAGTTCATTGGACTTCGTAATTCGGAGTGATTCAGGGTGAAGGAATTAATTTTCAACATTATCTCGGCCATCAGATCAGATTTTGTGATTATCATTTTTTTTCTTTTTTATTGCTTGGGCTTTCACAATTCAGGAACTGGTTTGTTTTGGTTTAAAAACCGGCCATGTGGTGACACAGAAATAGTCCCTCTCACCACGCTCCATGTGTGAGTCACGGATGCTGGCTGTAGGGCAACATCACTAAAGAGCCGGCCTGACTCAGCACCTGTTAGCATCGAACCGTTTTGTCTCCGTGCCCAGACCTGTTGGATTATATATTCAGAAGGGGTTTTCCTTAAAAATTAAGTAGAACAAAGTTCTACAAAACCTTATGCTGTCAGCTGACAGCATAAGGTTTTGTTATGCTGTCAGCTGAAGGACTACCACTAAAAAAGCAAGCCGCAACATTTTTGCTAAAATTGATCGAGAGTTTCTTGAAAAGGAGTTGGAAAGAGGTTTTTGCTTGGAGAAGAAAAAGTGCACTAGGAAAATAATGATCTATTTGTAAGTCTATCAGAACAAGCTCCAGGCATTTTTACACTTAATTTAGTTGAAGGAAGAGACAGAAAGCACAATCGATGCATTCTGCACTTCTTAATGAATTTGTTTTCTTTTTTGTTATTTTCTGTTTTCTTGGTGAGCTGCTTTCACCTAGTCCGTAAATCGGCACAATAAAATTACATTCAATTTCTGCTTTTGATTCAAGTTTTGATACTTTGTCAAGTAAAATGCATCTGTAAAAATGTTTTTGCAATTGGGGTTTCTACATTCTCGTGTGACTGATGAAGAGATTTGTGATAAGTGATTCAGTTTGTGAAATTCTGATTCAGAGAGAAACAAAAATTAATGTGTAAAACTTTCCCATCTGCATGTGTAACAAGGTGAAACCACAAAACTACATTTTGGTAGAATCTATCTTTTTGTCAAGACCTTATTAACCTGATTGACCAGAATCACTTCCATTAAGACGGGAAATGGCTGTGTTGCATTCAGAGTTCCCCTGAAGCTGTTGGATATTATGCTTTCCCCACAGCGGAGAGAGTATTTTTTCTAAAAATAGTGGGAATGTTGTTTTATTGTCATCACACAAGAAACAGATGTCAGAAGGAATCATACACTGCAGGCCCGTTCACTCAGTGAGAATGTTATTGAAAGTTAATTTATTTCAGCAACTCCATTTTCTTCATATGATATAGACTCATATCACAGGCTCATGTTTTAAAAGCTTTTTTTTCTGTCAGTTGTCAGGATTTCCCTCTGTAAATGTAAATATCTACACAATTTCACATTATAATTGAATAACATAAACTGGACATCTGTTTTCATGCTAGCTATTCCTGATGGAAGTGTTACCTATTTGCTAAATACTATTTCATTGTCATATTGGATCAATGCACTTTGGGGCCAGAACTCACACTTAGACAATATTGTTAGTTATTGTTTAATTGACTGAAGGAGCTTCAGTCTCTTTTAAAGAACAACAGTGACTTTTCTCTATACAAACTGTTTTCTCAGAGAATGCAGGACGACATAATTAACTCTTTTATGATCATTCAAACAATTTCAAAATAATGAAAAGTCCTTTAATCATATCGGTGTCCTTCAGAAAGCAGCCTTTGCAAGCTTTCTGCCTCATTTAGCTAGTTTTGAGCTATTCCCTTGCACATCATCAGTCAGCGCATGCATTGAAGTTTAATGACTTGCTGCCTTCAGTGGGTGTAATTCTTCAATTAGCTGCTTTCTTGCCACAGGCCAAGCCCAAACTGAGAAAGAAACACACAGAATACAGCGTCGGTGATAATGTGTGTTGTCCTATTATAATGACTTGCCACTAGTGTGCATAATAAGCATTTTGAATGTCTCAATTAGGTAGGATGAGGCAGGAGAGGGGACGAAGGGAGGTTATGGATGCTGCAGCTCTGAGTGGATGGCTCCTGTTGCTCCTGCTTCCCTGGTGCTCAGGTCATTATACAGGTGGTGAAGAAGGAGGGGGAGGCGGTGGGGGCGTTTAGTGCGGTGGTTCCAGATGCTCGCTGATTGTTCTCCGTTTGTGCTGCTTGTAACTCCGGCTCCCCTCGACTCCACGCAGATGGAGCTGTCAGCTCCATTATGGATATGAAATGATTAAAACTTCAGTCAGCAAACCACTGCTGATAACTGAGGTCTTGTTAGATGGTCTGTGGAATGAGAGATTAAATATTACAGCTTTTTTCAGAGTAAGTAAAACCTTGATATTGTTCCTGGGAGTCCATAAAGCCTGAATGTCATTAGAAGCAAAGTACACTGTGGTAAAAAAAAAAACTATGGACATGGTCACAGTACTCGGGTAGGCAATTGCCTTTGAATAATGCTTGGTTGGTAATGGGGGTCTCATATTGCGCTAAGTATTTATCTTCCAATACCATCTAGGGCACCTGGTTATATTTTAAAATGGTGGAATAAATTGATCACAGCCTGAAATGTTGATAAATGACAGAATAGATCAAGTTTAAAGGTAGATTCACACCAGCCCTCTTTGGTCAAAATAATGTTGAACATTATTTCAACATTATGTTCGTTGAAATAATGTAAATAAGACTCCATTTCTTAGTTCATGTTGTACACGTGGCTCAGGGAAGTTAGACAGAAAAAGGCCGTCTGTGAAGGACAAGGAGGCTTTTTTCTTCTGTTTTCTCACCCATCAAAATGGGTCACAGTTTATGACCAAATGTTAAAGCTGCCCAACATTCATCCCAGCAGCATAAACCTGGTACTTCAAATAATGAAGTAACCTGGCAGTTTGTTTTTTTTGTGTGTGTGCTTGTGAAATATGTTAAGTGTTTCATAAATCAATTTCTAAGAAAGCTGGCTGTGTGAACACTGCAAAGCAGCATTTTGACCTCAGGTAGACCCGTAGAGGCGTACAGCACAGCCTCTTCAACAGCGAAAGACAGAGACAGAGAGAAACCACTTTTCCCAACAGTTACCATGGCAATCCAATAAAATTGCCATAGCTCTCGGTATTGACTCACGACAACGTGGGTAAAATGAATCTTTTTCTCAAGCGTTAAATCTGGACTTAAATGCTGATGCCCGGTGACAGTCATGCAAAGTCAAACCCTCTGTCCCCTATTTACAGACGACTCCGTCAAAAGGAGACCAACGGGCCGCACCAAGCAGATGTCACCTCACTTTCAGTCTCCGACTCCTCCTTTCTGGAACATCTGCCTCATAGACAAAAACTACCGGTGTCGAATGAGAATCTCTCAGATTGTTTTCTATGTCAAATCTGATAAGTTGGAGCAGGATACATTGTGTTACAAAGGTTTTCTTCATATTTATAAAATAGGGTTTTGGAAGAAAATAAAATCAGGAACTCTCCAGTTGCTCAATTTGTTCCTCCCACTGGTTCGAGTTGTTTTTTTTTTTCCTGATTTAAAAAAATGTTTCTTTTCACCATCCTGACAGCACAGGGTAGCTGTGTGAAGCACTGGCTCATCTCATCCCTCTTAAAATTGCTGTTATTCTCATTTGTCTGCTGTGTGATGAGCTCTTGAGTGTTCCCCCGCTGTTTCTAATGCAGACTCAAGATGAGTGCATCACTCTTTATGGGGACTATCATTGAGGCAATATACCATGGCTATCCCGTTTTCTGCCATTTTACCATTTTGCAATGCAGGCTGCCTGAATTATACAGCAATGCCTTTGACGCTGAATGAAAAGGCATTTAGAGTAATTGTGTCTGATCTTGTGCCTCTCTCTTGCTGCTGCTGCTCCTGCTTTTGGCAATGAGTGTTTTAGATTGCTTGGTTACTCAGTGGAAATCAGCCTAGATTGACACTTTGACATTAATGTTAATTGGAAATTCTGGGCTATCAGCGAGCAACCTTCGACGGAAGTCTTCCTCCACCGTCCCGTAAAGGTGCCAGGTTGCAGGAAGGAGGGCGTTGAGGCAATCACGGTGAGGTCGTGCAGCACATTAGCATGGACTGAATATTCCTTTGCAAATGTGCTCTCTGGTTTGAGGGTGCGAAGAGGTTCAGGCTCTTTGAGCTGCAACTCTTAATAGTAAAATGAAATTCCAGCATTTTTCAGGAGCTTTTTAAGCCAATGGTAGCTGCGTGTTCATTACAAATGTGTGCAATACTTTGTTGATATTTCGCTAAAGTCAAAAAACAGAATTTCGCAAGTTGTGGCATTTCCATTAAATACGAAATGCACGGTTTAAAAATATCATACTCCACCACTTCCCATCAGCGTCATTTTCATCTTTTCCATGAGAAGTAAAATCCACTTGTTCATCACATGACTTGTGATGTGAAAAATGTTTTTCCACTGCAGCTTTGCAAAATACATTAATTTTGAAACACGTGAAAAGCCAGCTCATACTGTAAAAACTTGTTTTCAAAAAATACATTTGTTCGAAATTCCCGTGTTTCCATTACATTAATTTATTTTGCAGCAGTAACTCATGCATGCCCAGTGATTCAATATCCATTTAATGAGAACATTTCTCATTTCCAAGAAATTTTACTCTCGATTTAATTAACAGTAGGCACACACCGGGATGCATGTGCACTAAGGTTATAAAGATTGTGGTTTGAAAAACACAATTATTTTTTTTGTCAAACCAGTCCTGCAGTTTAAAGACCTTTCGAAGTGATGCAACAGAAAGTGCTTTAATTACCACTTTTCCAGGTCGGCCTCTCTGGTCGTCACCTTCTGCTGCACCAAGACATCAATCTGGCTGAAAATGAGATTCTAGACTTTTCCATAGTTTACACAAAAATGAAATTGTATATGTGTGTAAATAATTACTGCTGGAACAAAAGAGACAGTCATGGTGTGGAAACCAAAAATACAATCAGCATTAATGCGGGAATACCCCCTACCCATTACTCCTAATGCTTTAAAAACTAGAATCTGGAATGTATAAGAAGCATTTCTGGAAAGTGTTAATTCTATATTTTTGTTTGGATTCAAAATGAAAATATATCTATAAAATATGGCATAAAAGCATTATTGACAATGTAATAGCCTGTAATAGTCAATATGTTATTCCAATAGTGACAGTCTGTCTAAATAAAAGCAATTAGATTAATTTTCATTTTACCTTTAAATCTTTGTGTGAAATCATGTTATTTTTTTCCACAAGAATCACCACACAACGACTTCCTGTTAAAGATAATATCTGAATATGACATTTAAGAAACTGCTCTATACCAGCTTTATTCCACAAGTTGAGCTGGGTACTGTAAATAAAGCGACATTATAGATTAATACTTAATGTTTTAAACTGTGGTATTGCACTGAATCACCAAAATGTTGCCTTTGTTTACAGAAAACAACAGTTTGAACTTATAATTTGCTACTCAAAAACTAAACATTACCATTTTAACAGAAATCCTACCAATTATTTTCTAATATAAATCTATTTATGCTATCTAAAAGCTGTAGCTTGGCATGTTTAAGACCAATGGGTTTTCACCAAAATATGTATCAGTAATACAGTTTGTTTGGGGGAAAAGAGGAACTGGAGTTATGAAGTCTTCTCATTAATAGATTACTACCATTGCAGTGAAATGAAAATTTTTGAGACTTAGCCAGTTCTGTGTCATTTTTTATTTGCTCATCGTTCTCTGTTTTAGGTTTTGTTTGGATGTTATCTCATATTTTTCTTCAGCACCTTAGTTTTCTGAATCAGGCACCATGTGAGGCTCGTGACTCAGCATGCCTGCTGTTTTCACCTGAGCCCCATTTAACAATTATGGATGAATTTGGATGTGACAAACACAGTCACATTGGCTGACTTGCAACAGATGCTGTTTGAGGAATGGGGTGACGTCCCACATCACTGTGTGACCAAGCACAACCAGCTGTTGTGGTTTACTGTCACGCATCACTGAGGCCCCTGTTTGCTGAATGGATACATTCTCCAATTCCCAGTCTGTCTAGCTTCTTCAGCTTAAAACTTCTCATTCATTCTACAACAATAAACAAGTTGGTCAAGGAATTTATTGTTTAGCATTGGTAGAGAGGATTTGGAAACATTCCTAGGGGCACAAACTCAACAAACTCAGGTTTCCATATAATCCCTCCTTTTTATCTCATGTCCATTCATGACCCATTGAGTTTTGACGAACAAGCTGCATGCTTTCATCATTTCTTATATGAGCGTTACTTTTTCAAACTTAATTCCTTTGAGTATTAATAATTAATTAATAATCAGTGGCTTACATGTTTAGTTTTGGCAGAACCTCAGAAATAAAACAGCTGTACTTTGAAGTGCAGTTTATTTAGGCAAATGTGAACTCTGGACTAAACAGGCAAAACCTGGAAACGCTGGACTGAGGATGAATCCTTACGTACATCGGGAATGCAAACGAAATATCAGTATAAATTTACAGACATACGTCATCTGAAAACTTTTAAATCCTCACTCGGCTTCCGACCAACTTACTCATACTCTCTCACTCTCTGCTGGTTTCCTTCTGTACTGCTCCATGCACCTCATGTGCACAGACCAGCATGTCCAGTATGAGCCTCCTGCTCATACTGGGCAGCTTTCTTGTGATGGCACTCCAAACAAGCAGCAGTTGAGTGGAAATATGTAGAAAGTTTTGGTCGTGGCATTTAGAAATGTTTTTGCTGAAAAGTAAAAATGAGGTAATTTCCTTCTGAAGCAGGATTTTGTTTGCAATGTTTAGGGAATACAGCAGTAGGCATTAAATGCATTTGTCTTAGCAACAAGTAATAAGATGCTGAATGGTAGCAATTTATTTACTTATTTCACCTGAATAACATAGAGGACCTGGCTGGATTGTAGTTTCAGGCCAGATTGTTTTTTTGTCTTTAGTATTAGCCTCCTACCAGTTGCAACTGTGCTTCATCTTTTTAAGGGAGGATTCTTTTCATGCTTTAATTGTTTTCCTTTGAAAATGACCAGGTATGGAGAGGAGTCCTACTTAATTGGTAGAAAAGTTTAAATTGTCTAAACAGTATCCCATTTATGCAAGCAGAAGCCACTTCCATGTTTGCAGCGGAGATTTAAAGAGTTAAGTCTCTTTCAATAGTGCTGCTGCCTGATTTAGTCATTGACATGCAACCTCAGCCTGACCTGCTCATTCCTGTTTCAACTGATTTAGATTGTTTTTTCTAATGCATAAAGTAGAAAAAGAGCCTAGGCGTACATACTGTTGTTTAAGGCATTTGCAGGCAAGAGAATAATGGAAAGTTATATCATTATTGAACAGAAAATAAAACTGACTCCTTTTCGGGATTTGATTTGCTGATCACAGATTTGTACAGGAAAAATGTCTGATTCTCCGATGTGGCTCATTGATCTGTACGTCTTGAATCAGAGGGTTTTAATTTCTTTTTTTTTTTTTTTATTACAACCACATCCCCATGGTCCTCAATCAGGATATCATGAAACTTTTGAAACAAATGTAAGATGCACTTAAAGATATTTAAATCTGGTAGAAATTAAGCTTTTTAGAAATTGACAAATATTTTTTTGCTGTTCGTCTTCTCAGAGTCCTCTCAGTGAGCTCCTTCCTGTCTTACCCTAGCTTAGGAGTGATTCAATCAGCTGCTTAGCAACTATGAGCGAGGCCTTAAACTGAATTTCCTTTCTTAGTGTGGAGGTGTGGTTGAAAAACCAAAAACTATTAATTCTGGCTGAGAGACATTGTGAGGGGTTGATTCCTGATCAAGGAGCAGGTGGTTGATTAGAAACCAGGTGCAGCTGTGAGGGAAGGCAAGTAACTAACGTTGATAAGAGTAAGTGGGGGGGAATGGCTGTTAGAAAAAGAGGAACAAGTAAACAATCTAAAAACTGTAACCAAATCCAAACACCCACAATCGTGATAACTACCACTGCATCTCTATGTTTTTGACAGCAATCTGACCCAAAAACACCTTACCAGGTATTTTTAGAGTAAAGTGGACGCCAAAGGTCATTTCTCCAAATCCCTGCTAGGCCAAAATTACTTTTATATCCACAGGCCAAATTTTGCTCCTTCTAACTGGTAGCTGTGGGTGAAAACAAAACTGGCCTCTTGATTTAGATTTGCGACCGCTGTGCTCTCTAAGAACTTTTCAATATTGCTGCTTAGCAAATTGGGTTATGAGAGGTCTAACGTTGTGTTTGTGTGGCTTAGACTCGTATTTTCAGCTTCATTTGTTTCATTAAGGCAGTATGCAGAGATTGTATGCATATTTTGGCCTCAAATGGCATCCTGATGTAACTCTTAATGAGCTACTCTGACTTAAGTACCCTGACTAAACTGCACACAAAATGTTCTTGTTTACCAGCTGTGTCAGTCAGCTTCCGCTTATCAAAATTAATAGAGTAGCTTCCACTGGAAGCTGGGAGCAGAAACTAATTTACCCTTATAATGTGTTTTAATCAGTTACTGTTTTACAGGGGAAAAATCTACTAAGTGCAGCTTTTGATTTAAAATCCACCATCTGGAAGGTTTCCCTTTTCAATTTTACATCAGTGGAACGCAAACAGGATTCCCATCGGTGGACACCTCGACTTTTGATTGAGTTCAGAGAAACAGATGCACATTTGTAGCCAGATTCCTCCAGCTCCATCATCACACGGCCACAGAGAGAGTGAGGGAGACGAAGGGCAGAGATGAGTGGATCGTTGGAAATGCAAATGCCGCGCCAGAGAACTAAATGCGCTTTTGTCATGGCGAGGGATTTGATCGCACTGGGAAGGTGAAGCTTCCTGGACCCAGCCGGAGATATTAGTCCAAGCTTGACCTGGTCTGATTTTTTTTTTTCCCAAACTCCTGCTCACAGAGGGTTGCTCTCTGAGAGGGGGGAGGCTGTCCAGGCGGCAGGGAAGCTGTGGAGAGGTTGTGTTCTTTTCCAAAACCAAAGAGTAGCACTTCCTTTTGAGCGTTTTCAGAAGACAAATTGGCCTGGATCAACAGCTAGGCAGCTGGCTGATGGAGAGGTGAGATGTATATGGCCCACATGGGCATTTTCATCATAACGGCTTTTCTTTTTATTTATATATTTTGTCCCCCTGCAGTATGTCACCTGCTTCAGTGTGTCATTCTGCCCTATTTGCTCTCATGCTCTATCACTCACCCACACAAATACACCTTAAAGTACAGAGCAGTGGTCCTGAACTAATCCTCCCTTTAAACACGTCCTACACAGTTGTGTTTGTGGCTAACTGCCTTTGATAAAAAAAGGAGCGAGATCTCACTTCAGAGTCTGAAAATAGGAAGAAAAAAAAGGATGTTGCTTTTTCAGATGTTTCCATGCTGTTTAGAATAAGAAAAAGGTAAAAAAGTGTCACTTTTAGAACTAATTTTATGGCTTTTTGCTACCTGGCGCAGATCTATAATCTGGGTTGTGTAATGCCTTTGAGCTGAACATTGACAGCGTAAAGAATAAGCGTTTTATTTCTTTCTCTACTTCAGTAATGGAAAAAGCTCAACTTCTGATTCTGCTGACCTTCAGATAGTAAAATAAGGAACCATTGTGATAAATATAATTTAAAATGCCATCGACTGGTGCATATGAGTCAAGATAACTGAACTGTCTCTCTTATTTTACTAGGTGCTAAGTCACAGGTGTGGCCTCTGGACTTGCACTGTTGATTAGATCTGGATTAGTTTAGACCAGGGGCGATTCTAGGATCTGACCTTTAGGAGTGAACAGCTGACAGGACTTTTTGACTGACACAATTGTTAATGCCCAAGGAACAAACAAACCCGTTTAGAAAACTGTTGACCCCCCTCAGCTGTGGTTGCACTGCATCAAGAGACAAGAAACCTCCAAAGAAAACATCAACACAATTTCTTTCCGGCATGTAAACAAAAGTGGTGTGGTATCAGATTTCAGTAGTTGTAGGGTTTCTACTTTGTGTTTGGTAAAAAAAAATCACAAGCTGCTTCTTCTATATTCTGGAAAAATATTTTGGTCATATTTACCCAGAATGCAATGTGCATTGTGCTTTTGAAGCGGTCTATGGTCCACTTGGTGTTCACATATACATTTGAACCATAACAGAATTCTCTTCGCCCAAACAGAGACCGACCTGGAGTTGAACCTAGAGACACTCTGATCACGTGTGAACTCTGATCCGGATCAGAGTTCACTTGTGTTTTCACACCTCCCCAAACAAACTATTCTAGGCAAAGGAACTAGAGCTCGAGTAAAGCACTAGATAAATATGGAGTGTGAATGCATCCTCAATGTCCTGCTAAATCACTGGGTGTCACCCCTGCCATATCTAGATTTAGAAATATTTCTTTTTTACCAAGATATTTCTTTCTTACTAGAATAATTTGATTTCTCCATTGGCTAATGAGAAGTGTCTTTTATGTTTACTTGGATGCTGTACAAATTATGGACTTTATTTTTTACTTCACAAACACATCCCCTTTATTTCAATGCTTTAAAGCATCAGCCTTTCCATATTTTAACATTTATAACAGTATATTTTGCAGAAAGATGCAGAAACTGACTGTGACCCAAACAGCTTTGGGGGAAACAAGGCAAATAACTACATGACATGAACCTCATGTATAGAGGAATACAGAACAGAACCTTAATCCGTGTGATTTGATCAAAATAAAATTTTGTTGCTGAATGTAAAACCATATTTTCCATAATGTTTTGCCTTGTTCTTTCGATAAGAATCCACTGCTGTCTTCCTCAAACTCCCAAAAGATCAATTATTTTTGTTTCTTTGCTGCTTCCTCAATCTGTCACCTTTTTCAAAGAACTCAGATTACCTTTCAGGCTTTGCTTTTCATCAGATATTTCATTTGATACATCGGATCAAAAAATTTGCTTCTACTCAAAGCTTAAATGAAAGCCTTCGGGCAAAACCTGCTTACTTTGAGGTGCGCAAATGTTACAGCATGACAGTGCTCCGGATGTGGAACACCTGTTGGAAAACTGATTTCTGAGTTAGATTTCTTTTTAGGATGTTCTACTGAATTTACAGCTTTCTGAAATTGAGTTTGTTCAGAGTCCTTCATTTTTTTCAGTAAGCAGCCCTTAAGGTATCGTGTACACAACTTTAAACTAAACATTTTCTCTGAAAATCACCTTGATTTCTTTGTTGATGTGTTTGTCTTGCAGGTTTGGCAGTTCACCAGATTATTACAATCACTGTGTCTCTCATCATGGTGATCGCAGCCTTGATCACAACACTCGTCCTTAAAAACTGGTAGGAAAGATTCCTTTACTTTTCACCCACAGCACCTTGTCAGCAGATCCTTTCCTATTTTGGAGAATCTTACTGGCTTAGTAAGATAGGTGCGAGGTATGATTTTATGTTTGTTTCTTGTCTTTGGTGCGTGTTTTTGTAGCTGTGCGCAGTCTGGAAATGGCCGCCACAATAGCCATCAGAGAAAGATCCACCAGCAGGAGGAAAGCTGCCAGAACCTGACAGACTTCACGCCGGCCCGCGTGCCCAGCAAGGTGGACATCTTCACTGCCTACAATGACAGCCTGCAGTGCTCGCATGAGTGCGTACGGACTGCCGTCCCCATCTACACCGATGAGATGATCCAGCAGACACCTGTGTACAAGACGGCTTACAATGGAAACAGGTATGATGGTGGAAAAATGACTAAATGAAACAAGCAAATAACTTTTCTGCTTGGCAGAAATAATGTTGAATGCACTTAAAAATATATAATCACTGGGTTCTTTTAGGGGTTTTGATTTATTTGATTCTAGTTTCATTACATAGTTTCTTTATTTTGATTAGACCAGCCTCATTTCTGTTTTAGTCCAGTCCTTAGTTATTTTATTTTGTTTAGTTATTTGTGTTCATTTCCCTAGTTACCCCGTTTATGTACTCTCCCTCGCCCCTGTGCCATTTTCTCTATCTTTCTCCTTGTACCTGCAACCCGTTTCTAATTCTCCATCTGTTCCCTGTTCATAATCAAGCTACCAAGTTTTTATACAACTTATTCTCAGTCACTCCTTTCTAGTTCCTCTTGTTAAATCCCCTTTTTTTCTTTAATTTACCTTGCTTGTTGTTCTTTCTGGTTTTTGTGTTTTTTGTTCTGCTCTGGCCCTTGTGATTTATTTTTTTGTAAGTTCTTTGCTTTCCATTTTCATTAAAACTTCAAAACTACTTGCCGTATTTGCCTTGTTGCATTTGGGTCCTCCATTACCACAAGTCGGCGTGTGATTTCTAAAATGTGAAAATAATTAAATCTTGAATTGCACCAGCTATTATAATCTCAATCTGAAAATCTGTTTATTCAGTGAAGAAAAACTTTAAGCAAAAAAACTTACAAAATCCAAGCAAAATGATTGGAATTACTATTGGACTTTAACCAATTCCTATAAAATAAAAGTGAATTATTCAATTCTTCAGCAATGCTCAATTCTTCAAGTTGAGTAGAGCAGATTGTTTTAGCAGGAACTATTTATTATTAATGCATGACTTCCTGTTTTCATTGAGTGAAGAAATGCTGTAACACCACCACCTCATTTCTCTTACCCTAGTTTCTAGATGGCAAATATTACAGTGCTTTCTTTTAAAATAAAGTCGGTGTGCATTGATCTTCATGAATCAGAAAATGGCTTGAAGAAAGTGACTCAACCACACTTATTCAGGATGATGGGAAGGAAAATATTGATTTGTTTTGTAGATTTAGGGCCAATCTAAAAGATTCCATTTTCTGACTGTTTTTCAAATAACAAACTTGTAAACTCTTTTAAGCCATGTTAAATCACTTATATAACTTTATATCCAAGATAGACAGTGCTGGTGGATGTTGAGTGTAACATGGAGCAGAAAGCTGATGTTGTTTCTACCTACGTCCAGTGGATGGCGCAGGTTGCTACGATCTAAAGTAGCCACACAGACACACTCCTTAGAAGGAAACAAATGCACCCAGTACAACACTTTCATTTTATTGGCTGAGAGGTTGCCAAGCGACTGTGCCAAAAGGCAGTTCCATGTTTCATAAGCGAGCAGAGAGTCTGAGCAGAGACTAAGTGTGAGCACGAGGATAAGTTTTGAGAAGAAAGACATAAAGTCCTGCTTTCAAAATGGAAATGTAAGCAAAAGTATTATACGTTTTGAGAACAAAGGACATGAAATCCTGCTTTCAGACTGAATATGGGTGCTCTTGGATTATGGCAGAAAAATTCCCCCATAATTCTCCCATTATGTGGACGGTGCAACATTAAATTGGTTTTATACTGACAGTTTTTATAGTCCGGGTGACGTTGTGGGTTAAAAGACCAACAATGATGACAAATTAACAGCTGTACATTGGCAGTGATGGTAAACATTATTAATTTAATGTCTATATTTAACAATCACAGGTCACTGAAAGCGTTTTTACCACTTTATTTTATAGATGTAACAAAAACGTCTGATGAGTCAAGCAGCGTTTTTTAGTATCTGACTGTGACAACATTATGCTGTTGACAGAGGCGTTGCAGGCTAACTAGGAGCATGATTAGACCTTAGCGGACACGCGGTAATAAAATCTCTGGGGTAAAAAGACATGCCTTAGCTCAGTGTTTCATTTACTTCAAAGTCAATTTGCTTAATGACCTAACTGCCTTCGTTTTACCCAACAGGCCCTCCCCCACCGAAAGACAACTGATTCCTGTGGCCTTTGTGTCGGAGAAATGGTTCGAGATCTCGTGTTGACAAGCTGTAGGCTTTCACTCGTTTACTGGGAAAGACTTCATGAGTCCACGCTCTGGTGGGTACTTTTTCATGTTACCTCCTCTACAAACTGTCGAGTGGGCTTCAGCCGCCTCAGTCCCCTGTGGTAACGCTGCCCCACTTTGGGAATTGAGAGGAGCTTGGCATATGTTTGTTATTTGTATCATAATTGTGGATTTTTCCCATATCCTGTGTGGAAGGAAAATCAGTTCATAGCAGCATCTCAGAAATTAGGTAGTCATTGGGCCTTACTGCAATTCTTGTGAATTACACACAATTTTATGTGGATTTTATGTTAGATCAGTGTTTCTCAACTTTTTTTGGGCCAGCGCCCCCCTATCAGTTATCCAGGTCCCTCAACGCCCCCCCATCAAAAGAGATGTAGGATACCTGCACTGAATATTAGTTGATTATTAATATTACTGTCATTATTGTAGATGTTTAATTTTTATGGTTGTTTCTGTATTTATCATGAAAAATAATTTTCCAGAGAACAAAAAAGTCATGTGAATAGACAGACGTCTACAAAAAAATGAAATGAATATTCAACTTAAAATCTGTAGGCCTAAAAGCCACCGATCAGAGTGGAAATAAGTATTCTTATTCTGTGTAATTTTATGATGTTGTTAAATCTTGCACAAAATGACCAATAAAAGATGTTCAACAATACCAGTTTAAACTTTGAACTGAGCTTAGCAACATTAAAACATGGATAGAACTGCAGCTATATTAATCATAACTTTTCTTCTCTCCAGTGTTTCTGTGGTGCAGTTCTGTGTTGCCTTCAGGAGAATGGGACATCAGAGTATCATCTATAAAATTTCACCAACATGGTATTTACTGTGCAAACCATCGCTTTCAGTGGAGAAACAAAACTTCCAGATCCTCTTAATGCCATACAAATATGGGACAGGAACATGGATTACATCTTTATATAGACCCGTCTATTGATTTATAGATTAATAGTTTTACTGAATATAAATTACAAAGAACAAAGCTGGTTCTTAATCAAATCCTGATGAATCAAATTAAAAGTGTCATGGAGTCACTGAACAGCCTCATGACTTTAACACCGACATGAAAAATAACATTGAAGAAATAAATATATCAAATCTAATCAAAAACCTAAATAAGTGATAAGTTCCTTACTGTTATCATCTGTAAAATATTTTTCTTCTTAGTACTAGATGTGTAACGCTGAACTGATGCTAAGCTACCATTAGCAGGAGCGGAGCTAAGAAGCTAACACACACTGAAGAGAAGAAGAGCTGCCATCGATACGGCTGCAGCCAAGCATGTTTTAATGTTACACAATACAGTTTTCAGCAAGTAGCTCAACGTCTAAAGTGGTATTGTTGTGCATTTAAGGTGTAAAGTTTACCTTCGAGCAAACGCCCCCCAAAGGAATCACAGCGCCCCCCTTTTGTAAAAATGTCCGCCAGCGCCCCCTGCCGCACTCTGAATGCCCCCCAGGGGGCGGTACCACCCCTGTTGAGAAACACTGTGTTAGACCATCACAAAGTAACACTTAAAGTGCACAAAAAGAAAAGATTTACCCCTTTTTACTTTTTTATTACTTATAGAAATCACGATAAACATAGATTGGCTTGATTGACAAAAAAGATTTATGTCAAAGTGTAACATTTATGTAAAAGGATGATACGAGACGGCAATCTGTTAGCGGCCGCAAAGGATTTGAGACTGAGGTTGAAGGTTTCATTCCAGCAGGACAGTAACCCAGAACAAACATCTAGAGGTGCAGCAGAATAGTTTAGATTGAAGCATATTCTTGTTTTAAAGTACATTTAAGGTACAACTAAAAATCCCGATAAGCATCTGTGGCATGTTTTGAAAATTGATATTCCCAGTTGCTCTTCATTCATTCTGACTGACCTTGAGCTCCTTCTCCAAGAATGTTATTGTCTTGATTTAGAAATAAAATACAATGACGTTTGTGACTTCATAAAATGTGAAAAAAGTTCATATGTTATAAATGCTTGTGTAACATACAACCGCACCATGTGATCAAATCTATTTCTTTTTACATAAGCATCCAAAAACTCTTAATACTCCTTGTCCTTTCATCGCCACTCACATTCCTAGAGTTTGTTCACAAAAAAAGCATGTTTACACCTTACTTAAAAACTTTCGCTTGGCCAGTACATGCTAGGATGTCCAACAATTTGAAATTCAGTGAATAAACCTTGAACACATGCTTTAGCGCTTCAGTGTTGGTGGGGGTGGTGTAACTATTGAGCCAGATTTTCAATTAAACTGATTGCCTGCAGGTAAAGTAGGGAGAGGACAGGGTCTCGTGACATTTGCTCTCGCCTGGACACACATTATAAAGTTCAGCTTTTCACAGTGTGCTCCAGATTGCATGGCTTTGAATAAAAAAGGCCTCTCACCATTTGTAGAACCTCATGTATTTATTAGGATTATTTGTCTCAACAATTAGCCTTAGTTGTGTAGTTTTTTTGTACACGGCATGTTACTTTAATCAGCTTTGTAAAAGGAAATGAGCAGCATGTTTTTCAGGCCAGATTGGAATGCCACCCTCCCATCTAAAGCAAGTAGAAAGTAGGCTAATTTAGAAAAAAAAAGAAAAAAATCATGTCTTTGTTGCTTGGCCTCGTAATGAGGAGTAACTGGATTGTTTTTGTCTTTCTCTGCATTTCCACAGGATCCAGTTGGAAACAAGAAACACACAAAACAGCTTATTTTGTAAAATAGTGTAATCTCTCCTCAGACACTTGTGAAGATATTTATTTTTCTAGAGATAACAAGCTGAGCAGCCGTGGAGCTGCTCTTCCATCTTTCCTGAAAAACAGCATTCATTTAGGTAGAGAGTATCTATATATATATATCTATATATATATATCTATATATATATATATATAGATATATATTTACAGGACGTATGAGACAAGACTGTGGACATCAAGGATGTCTAATGGAAAATATATGACTTAAGACAAAGGAGCCCAAGGAGCTGCTTTGGGTGGAAGACAAACTATATATTTCTGAACAATGTGCCAATAATGCCACTATGTGCCACAACCTGGATAAATGGAAGTTTTAACAATAACTGAAGGACTAAACAAAGTGTGTTGTATTAAACCTGTATCAGTTCTAAATGCTTTCTTTATTTTATTTTTTTTTGTCCTTTTTTTTTTAAAGAAATGTAAAAAAAAAAATAATAATACTTCAAATGTATTTGAAAATGTTTTGAAGTAATTTTGAGAAATGTGTTGCAAAGGAGTCTAAAACATATTTCTACAAATCATAAAAAAAGAGTTAGAAAAAAAAATATATAGATGGTTTATGCTTTATGGAAAAATTGACTTTAAAGACATAATTTGTATTAAGTCCCATTTTAAAACCAGAATAGTTCTGTCTATTTTTGTACACCTAGGAATAAAAAAAAAAAAAAAGAGTCTGCCGCAGCACCGACTGGAAGTCTGAGGAACGGAGGACTGCTGCTGTTACACGTCCCCCCACTGTTAGCTGACGCTATTACAAAGGACCCCATCTACATCTGGTTCAAGCCAATCCAATGCTCACGTCACTGCTTCTTAATCATGGAGGTTAATGAAAACAGATATGGAAGATTTTTGGGTGAAGGCGTCTGCAACAGCACCAGATTCATATAGTCTGAATGCAGAGTCATGAGACACTGCAGGGAACTCCACAGGATATTCATAGCATCTCAGGACTGTCTAGGATTTTATGCAAAGTACAAATTAGTCTCTTACTAAGCAATTAGTTAGACTAAATTCTGATACTTAGTATAATTCAAATGGAAAGTGAAAAAGCGAGGCTCAAGCATCTTTGGATATATGAACCAGTTTTCTGGATGAAGAATGGGAAGCAACAGAGGCATAATCCTAAGGCTCAAAATGATCCTCGGCAAATTTCCTTACCAGACATACTGCAAAGGCCACCCCTCTATAGACCCACCTTGTCCTCTACCAAATGGAGATCAGTTAAAGGAGAATCAAATTTAACCAGTTTTCACCCAAACAGATTGTGTTGAAATAAACAATCCAGCTGTATCTGGAATAATTCAATTAAAAAAAGCTGACACTCCCTGATTGTTTTGTTAAAGTCAAAGGATTAAGACAAGCCAATTACTCACCACCAAATTGGTTGAAACAGTCTCTGAAGTCAAGTGGAGTGAACTGCGTGGTGAGAAGAATAGCAGCGCTCTCCCGAGAGCCTCCTAGCACCAATGACTTTATTATTATTAAAACTTCAAGCTCTGATTACCTTTGTGCTACGAAGCCCTTGTGGAAACTGTCTAATAATCTACTTTAATTGTGCTGTAGGTTTGTACAAAGCACAAACACAATTCTGTAATTGTAAACATTTTTTTATTTATTTTTGGGCTGCAAACAGCAATATGTACAGATTTAATTGGTTTCACTGGGTGTTGGGAAAAATTTATTTCCAGTAATTCACATGGGTCCATTTTTTTATTTTTATTTTTAGACTTGTACACAATTCCTAAGATGTACCAAGAAAACATGGCAAATCATTTCAAGGAGGCCGTTTTCACACATGTTGGCTGAAGATGGTTTGGGGATTCTACACACAGTTTGGACCGATTCTAAATTTTTTTCATATTATTCTTAATGATTTTTAAGTGGCTGTTCACTTAAGCATTTCATTATGGAAAAGTTCCTTCTGAAGATCTGGTCTCACAGTTAGAAGTGTTTGGGATGGGAGAAACTGTAAGCAGGACAAAATATGGAGAAATTTATGTTTTCAAAAACGATAAACTGTTCTACAATCACTGTTGTAAAGAAAGAATTATGAAGAAACAAGAACTGTTTGTGTCTTAACACTTCCCAAGAGGTGAAGGAGCAAATGGAAGAAAACAAACAGGTCACCAGTAAAGTAGAGATATTCGCTGCTACGTTTTGCACATTTTCTTGCTAGCTGTTCTTCCGGATTTTTATTTCTTTATTTTCAAGGCAGCCTGAAAAATCTCTGAAAGGCGTTCAGAGGAAATGCTGCCATGTTATTTCTAGAACATTCCAGGACTGTAGTGCATGTGTGAAAACGCCTTACGTGTAAACGCGAGCCCTTGTCGAGGTGTAAAAAAAAATATGAGTTGGGATCAACACTGTGGTGCAAAACTCCTGCTTTTTGGCCCAAACACAACATTAAAAAAAAACCCCAAAAAATAAAACTGTTTCAACGAATAACGCATAACTGGTTCAGCCTCAAATGCGTCAGGCTGTGTTGCTTCTTTGACATAACATATATTTTTTGAATGAAGACTCTTACCTTCTCTCTCAGAGGGGTTGCGAAACCTACTGTATATTACACACGTGTAAATGTATTTTCTATATATTTGCTTCTATTTGTGTACAGGTGTGTTCTATATTTTTCAAGGCCTTTCCTGTTGTTGGGAAGGCTTCGAGCTAGGTCGGGGATAGTGTCTTTGTTTACATGTGTATCTACAGTATTTCTTTCAAAAACACAAAAACTAACCTTGTGCCAAGCTTCTTATCTGCACTTTCGAGCAGTACTTGTATGATATCTTTAGCTAACCAGTATAATACTTCAGTAGATGCTGCAATAGTTCACTGGCTGGAAAGTGGAAGGTCTGAAAGTAAGAACACTATGGGGCTTTATCAGGTTCTGGTGTATTTATGGATTGGCTGGAAAACCAATGACTTGCTCTTCTCAAACACTTTTAAGTGGAATTTAATATAAAGAGCACCATCACATAAATATTAATTAAAAAAAACAACCGATGCCAAGAAACCAACTAAACTTGATCTATATTGAGTTCCTTCCATCTGTCATTCTTTTTTTTTAATTTTTTTTTTGCTACTCTTTCCCCAGAAATTTTAGAATTTGGCACAAGCTTCTCTGGAGCTACTGAATACATCTACTAATAAAGTACCTGATGCTGATGATGTAAAAATAAAAGTGTTAACTGGATGAATGAAAACACATACTCTGACAACAAATCCTTTTTCTCAAAGTTTACAAGATATTTCCTGGTTTGTAAAATCGCCTGCACATTTTAACCTGCAATGCTTGAATGGCAGTCGTGACAACTGTATAACTGGGATGTCTGATTAGCATGGAAATGCAGACGCTTTAACAAGGCAACCTGTGTAGACTAATTGCAGCATAACACCATAAATGCAACATATGAACTCATTTCTTTTCTTATCGTCTGGCAACACAATTTACTTCCCTACGACTTTCTATTTTAAATGTTTCAGGATAGTTGGTTTCTTGTTGCAAATAGTGAGGGAATGAAATCAATTCTTCGCCAGTCGTATCTGATTTTCTAAGCAGGTGCATTTATTTTGTGCAGCGAATATTTCGCAGCTTCTGTTCCCGTCACCTCACTCGCCTAGAAATTCTTTCGTTCCCCTCGGCACAAAGACACTATCGACCAGCAGAGGTATGCTCTGTTGAGACGAAGGATATGACAAATTTACAGGTCCTGTGATTAGTGTTTGCATGTGTCAGACATGGAGTGGAACTTATCGACATATGTATTGTTTGAACATCTAAATGTTGACTGAACATTTCCAAGGTTTGTTTTTTTTTTTTTTTATTCCCCCGCCATATCGTTTAAGAGAGAATCGATTAATCAAGTCGGCTTCGTTATCTGGCTTTTGAAGTCCGACGAGCCCAGAGACGTATTAAACACGTGTCGTTGACGGCGACAAGGTGGCGGTTTGAATCTGATCAAAGTCAATAGGGTGCTCAATGAGGCGAGACTCTGCAGGAGGAGAGAAATATTTGACGTGACAATAAATTTTACCGAATCAATTCCTTAGCTGTGAGGAAACTGTAGCTCCTCACTCTGCTTCTCCTTGTTTCAGGAAAATCTCATACTGTGCGCTTACTGTAATCACAGCAGAGGGCTCTGACTCTGCTCTTGGGTCATGTTTTCTTTTCTTTTTTTTTTTTATTCACAAGAGCTAAAGCACTGCTGGTGCTTATCTATACAGTGAAAGACTTGGTGATATAAAAGAAAAACATTTTTGTTTGCAGCACCCCAGATTTTCTCATTACGCATCGGCGAGAGGGGGGGAGTAGTAATGTGACCCAAATCTGCTGTTGATTCACACAGAAGGCCTCTAGCACTGTAAGATGCCTTTTGCAACAGAGTGCAGATCTGAACTGAGTGGCATGTAAAGGGAATCTGAGAAGCAGGAAGGAACTGGAAGAGAAATACTGCAGACTCGCGGGGAGCGTTTAGTGACGACAAAGTCAGAGACTGAAGTTGAACTAACTATAGTCTCAGTCCAACTAATATGGAAGAGAAAAATAAAAAGTGAAATTAACATCATACGTTGTGTTTACAGGTGGGAGGGGGACATAAACGAAGAAGATTTCTGCTTTTTCTTTTACGGGGAAGGGGGGGGAATGCTCATAACGGGAACACATGTGCTTTGATCATTCACACTCGATAAAAGTTCATTCATACTTGCGATGAAGGAAAACGACTCCAGTTGTGTTGTCGCCATAAAAATGAAGAGTTTGTACTTTGTGACTCTTAAACTTTTTATATTTGTGTTTAATATATCAATGAGTACCTCTGTTAACTTTTCTATAAGACATTTGACTATAGTATATACACGCACACATACACCCCCACACACACGTTATACACCTCCAAAAAAAGGGACTCCAGTCTGTCTCTGTGACGGCTAAACGTTGTATAACTTTTGTTTTGTGTCTTATGAACTACATCTCTTCCTTTTGTAGTAATTGGTAAACGTTTCAATTTCCAGGTGACTATGATTTGGTTATTCTTGTACTACTAAGCTCTGTATTTGCAAGCACTGTAAATGCGATTCTCACTGGATTCGTCCTCTGTACATTTAGTACTCTGATGTTGCTATTAATAAAACATAAAACAACATGAGATTGTGTTGTAATGTTTTTTTTTGTCTCGTCTTGTGGTAAGAGCAGAGAAATAACTTCACTAAACAGGTGAGAGTAGCATTACTGATTATACAATGTGAATGTATTTAAAGCCGGAGAGTGGAACTTTGTAAAAAATATGTTTTTTACAAATTTGATAAAAATGTCACTGTGTCGTGACAGTATGGTATGTGACAGAGAATCCCTGAGTTCCTATTGCCAGCTACAGGAATACACCGCTCCCGGTCAAAAACAACCAATCAGAGGCAGGAGGAAGGTCTTAGTACTGTTAATCTACCTTGTGCTTCCTTATGCATTCTCTGCCATTAGCACACTGTGCAATTTTAGCAAACATGCAAAGGATTTTTTTCAATAAAATATATATACTGCTGCTTTAACAGGCCCAACTTCTCTTTGTCTAGATTTAATTTATTTATAAGACAGAATTACTTCTGGCAAGACATAAGTGAATAAATCAGAGAAATGCATGTTTATTATTATCTTACATAGACTTTCTTTTTTTTTTTAAAGAATATTCATGTTGACGGCTGCATGAGGGAGCAGTTGGCAGCACCGGTGCCCTGCAACAAGAAGCTCCTGGGTTTGAGTCCCTGCCTGAACTGTCTGCTTGTTTTCCTTGTGCATTTATGGACATTCTCTTCAATTGCTTAGTCTTGGACAGTCTGAGACTGCAGAAATGAAAGTTCAAATTCTGGTTTGTCGATCTCTATTACAAAAAACAGTCAGATATTAGTGAGCATGCAGTTGCAATGTTTAAATAAAATTGCTTAAAAAAAGAAAAGCGGTTGTAACAACGCTGTCAGTCGTTCTGTGTTTAATATATATATGTAGGTTGAAATAAATTAGGACAGCCCCACCTAAAGATGTCTGGAGTTATAAATAGGCACATGCTTAGAAGACTGTTACTCAGCATTACGTTGGACGTTTGCCCTGTTTAAACTCAGGCATTTTGTTTGGTGTGTTCCTTACACTTGGAGTGAGAGTGAACAGCACTGAAGATCAAAGAAACTGTCCAAGGACTTCAGAGGGAGACTGCAGCAGCTTATGAGTCTGGTCAGGGATTTAAAGATGTTTTGAAACAATTTCAAAATCCACTATAACACTGACTGCACAAAGTTAATGGCAGCAAAAGCTCTGTCATTGGCATTAGTCAAACAAGAGAACACAGCATGTGTTGCTTACCCATCTGTTTTTATTTGTTTGTTTTTTTCCCACTGTTCTGTGACTGCTGCTGCTGGTAGATTTCTCAAATCCAAAACAGAATTATGGTTGCCAAAATATTATTTATAATTTCATTATTCAGTAATTATCATAATGCTGTACTTGTTTGCCCGAGGTTTAATTGAATCATATGGTGCAACACTTCCATAATTATTAAATGATTGGTGGGTGATAATATTTGTCATTTGCAGAATCCAGATTGTAAATAATTTTTAAAAAATGTCAATTTTAGATTACTTACACTGTAATGATTACAGAAATTAAAAAATAAATCACTGCACTATCCTGCTTTCGTCTTTGTTTTGGTCAATGGGATGTCGTCAGTGGATCCATATCATGCGCTGGTTGTTTTGTAATTTGACAAAAATAACTGTGGCACCATCATCCGCCTGGGTAAAAAGCTCTAAAATGAACTGCGGCATATTTGTAGACAAGGCTGTTACTGTTCCAATAGCCATTTTTCAACCTGATTAAGGTGTGAAACATTTCTACAGCTGGCTTTTCTTTTTGTCTGGAAGAACTCAACGACTAATAACAGCTCAAATAAACATTTTGTTAGTTCAGGGGCTGATTATCCCTCCTGTAACGGGTCTTTAAAGTCCAATTTAGCTGCATGCCTGCACAATATGACACTCGCAAAAACATGTTTTACTTTCACTTAAGTTTGCTATTTAGCATTTGTCCTGTGAATGTCACTCAGTTTAACTTTACTACAGCAGGAAATGAGCCTGCTTTGAAAGGATTTACCAGTGGGTTTTCTCTCATGCAGCTTCACTTCACAGTGTGATGTGAGCACTTTTAATTTCTTTTTTTAAGACTTTCATTTTCTTGTATAACAGATCTTTAATAATACATCTGGGGTCCATATTCTTCTCACATAAGGATTTCTCAAGACACAGTTTATTGTAGCCCGTAACTTCCCATGCTAACTGGGGAAAATAAAGGAGTGATAAAGGAGCTGGTTCCTCGTTACAGTTTTTCTCAGTCGCTTTGTTGCTTTTCTCAGGACAGAATTGAAATTCTCAAAACTACTTGTACAGCCTCGAAATCATTGTGCCAATCAAAACAAGTATTATTTGAGCAAGTTGCAAATGCTTTTGTACACCCATGCAAATGATTATGTACAACTCTCTGCTTTATCCTACATGTTCAATTGCTTGTGTCAAATTCAATATGGACCATATTGACTGCTGAATAGTCTCAACCTACATGACATTTAAGCAAAAGTTTGTCATGTTGATGTTTGCATGCGAAACGCATGACCAGGTTGTCTTGGAAAGCAAAACTGCACCGTAATCCCCATGTACTGCATGCGCAGATTGTCTTATGTTCACATGTATACCGTTTTTGTATGCTCTGCAGTTCTGCCTTTTTTCTTTCTGTAACACAATGACCTGGTCTGTCAACAAATTACAGTAAAAGCATATGTGTGAATCTTAACATAGATCTCCCACAATTACAATTGACAAAACTTGTCATCCAAGCTTTAACCATAGTTAACAGCAGATCATCCCTTCAGAGTGCACTGTTATATTGACAACATGACAAATTAATTTGACTGTCTTCTCCTTTCACAATGAAACAAAGACTTGTCATTCTGAAGCACTGACATGAACTAAGGATTTCGAGAAAGAAACTGGCTTTTGCAGATAATCAAAGATGTTCTGTTTTTTGTACAAAACACTTTTTGGGAGAAACGGAAAAATGTCGACAATGATTTGAGAAAAACAAAACTATGAAAACAATAAAGAATGAAAATAATTCAATCTATCAATTAAACAGCACAAGCCATGACACTGAATGTGTTGAATGATTCATAGACAAGCTGCCATGCAGACCTTGGCAGAGTGAAGGGGCCTAAATCTAAACGACATATTGTTTGCAGGTATTAAGTGTGAAATTAATTCTTATTCTTGTTCCAGCTTTGGGATTGGCATCTCTGTCTGTGCCATGGCCTGTTGGCTGCAGGGTCATCAGCCTGCATCCTGTTTCACTCCATAGATCTCAGAAAATCTCTCAGGGAGATGAAATACCAGCGGGGACGTCTCCCTTCTGCCCCCTGCAGTCAGCCCTCGGATCCACATTTCCTCCCCACAGTTTATCCTGCCTTCGAAGGCAGAGCCATAAGCTCCCTTTCTCCGCCACCTCCTAAATTACTTTTTTCATGTGTCTGCTTCTATCTCCTTAGATCTTGTCGCATGACTGCTCCAGTGTATGAATGTCAGTCCTCTCCATCCAGCTTCTAACCATAATCGACTCTGCATCCTTTCCCTTTTCTCTTAAAGGCGTCATCCATGGAATGTCCAGCTTGACTGTGATGACAGTCTTGGTTTGAGGCAATGTTCCACAATTCTGGTCTCCAGGGACCACTACTCTGCAGGATTTAGATGTTTCCCTGATACCACATACTTTACTTGAATAAGTGGGTGATTAACAGGCTTGGTGGCTACAGAGGAGGTCATGCAATCATTTGAATCACATGTTCTGGAACAGAAGCATCTAAAATATGCAGGGCAGGGAGAACTGGAATTGAGAAACACTGTTGTAAGAAGACCAAATGACAATATTGGACTGTAAAGACTTTATTGTCACTGTCCTTGCATGGTTGTTCCAAAGCTGCTACCATATTTCACCTGGTCCCTGTTGAATAATCATGTTCTGCTAATGGAGAGCTGACCTAACTCTTCCTGACTGATTAAAATGATCAACCCCAGGTTTAGTGATGGGGCAGGCCTGTTGGCTTCCAACCTCTCCAGGATTTCTGCCAGTCTTCATATGACCTGGTCATGTTGCCATCTGCACCAACCCTGCATCCCACTCTGAAACTGCAGTCCAATAGTGTTTTCAGCTAGAATTAATGTGATAGAAGTTGTTATTGAGTCTGAAAATATTGTAGATGAAGAGAAGGAGATCCTGTATGTGCTCAGTCTTATGAAAGGATGTATGGAACCCTAATTGTGATATTTTCTATAACTGACTGAACAAATCTGTTTTAATTCCTCCAACTTGCCTAGTTAAAGAATGAATGAAATCAAAAACTAAGCTAGATTTTTCAACCTGGCTAGGTCTGACACACACACACTGCACTCTATGCTTACTCTGCTGGGGAGTTGGTGGAAAAGGGGATGAGGTGACGGATGCGGACCATCCTCCACAATACCAGACATCCCCAGCATGAGACATTGGTGGGTCACAGAACCAGGCGCAGAAACAGGTGCATCTCTCTGTTGTTTTGGAATAGAGATGTAATGGAGATTCATCATTCTGGCTGGAAGAAACTTGCACAACAGCTTCAGCTGACAGGTTTTATCTGAAGATAGAAGATATTCTCCTAATCAGTCAGGAGAAAAGCGCCAGAAATTCCACAAGATCAAATATGCATACCAGTCATTCTTAAGCATATAAAATATGGGATAAAAGAGAAATTACAAAAAAAACATTGCAATTATCTACATTAAGACAAGAGGTAAGCTATCTAAAGATGATCCGCAACACTGAAAAAAACACAACACTTTCTGTCAAGTACTGGTTGTGTCTGTTTGTGTTCTGTAAGTGCTGTTGATTTTGTTACCTTTAATTGAATCGATTCTGAATTGACACTCAGAATAGCATGAAGTCTTATTCATAAATGACTTGGATTGGTGTCAGAGAATTAAAAAACCTGAATAAAGATATTCCCACTCGACTGTGTATAATAATTTCCTCTTATAAAGTTATAAGAGGAACTTATAACTTTATAAGTTACTCTTATAACCCAACTGGTATAGTTAAACCCCAACTGGTCCCAAAATGTACTCAACAGTGACACACTTGCTTCTCCTGACAAAATATAAAATTTTATATTCATGAGATTGCAGTGGTTTAATTAGAGTAAATAAAAAAAAACTCTGATAGAAATTATCAACAACAATTTTAAGTTCTTTAGATTTTTTTACCACTTTTTTTAGTGCTTTTGGATGAAGTTCTTTTCAGCTACTTCTGTTTTTTTATTTCTTACAGTAAAGACGACGTTCCACTGCCACAAGTGTCTGACGTCACTTCAAAGAAATGAAATATCTAAAGCTGTTTCATGGCTCATTTCCCAAACAACCCAATTTTTCAACTAATTTCTTCAATAAAAAGACAGATTTTAAGTCTCAAAGCAGCATGTTAGTTTTCCTCTTAACAGTTAACAGGGATCCCTCGTGTCGTCTTTCTCTGTTTACGGAGAGTCGCATTCTCTCGGCCTTCATCCTCTCTTTTCTCTCACGCTGTCAGCTAATTTTTTGGATCACCTGGAGACACAGTTCTTTGCTCCAGTTTGACGAATCAGCGCGGGCAGGTTGAGCCCGCCTCTGTGCGCCCTAAAGCCACAGTCTGCCCTGAGGGAGGCCTGCCAGGCCACATTAGTATGAGGCCACTTGGATCGGTCTGCACTGACTGTGACAAGCCTGGAGCCCCCTTTGCTCCTTATACATTAAATAGAATTATGCATCCGTGCCTCCACAGAAGGACCCGATCAATGGGGTGGACAGTACATGCCGACAGCTGCCAAGGAGATACTTTAGTACAGGGAGATTAATCTCTGCCGCAAAAACTGTGGTCTTCAAAGAGTATGCTGCCTCCGAACTTGGGGAGGCCACTCAAAGTTAATTTGGTGTTGGAGCCCCTAAACCGCCCTCAAAGTGGCAGCCGGACAGGTAGGAGAGCAGGTGAGAGGACTATCATATCCTCCATTCATAGTTTTTTAATGACATTATTACCATGAAGGAGGTAATATCTGTCTCTGTAAGCCCTTCAAGATGTAGACTTTGTTCGTCTTCACTACTTCAAAGGCTTTTACCACACCTGAAAAAATAACGAGTGGAGTTTTCAGACTTCTCGTTTCTTGTCATAGAGGCTAAAGTAGAGAAAGTGATGGCAGATGCGTTTGTTGTGCAATTTCTATATGAGCTGGTTACAAGTAAATGGACTGGGCTTTTGAAGTCTTAATGACCACTTAGGTGCTTTTACTCTACACGCTATTCATCTGCACAACTCCCCTTAGGGTAAACAGTAGAGCCGTTTTTTTTTTTTTGTCGGTCACTAACGCATACAGATGACTGCAGCACAGGCAAAGTGAGGTTCATTGTCTTGCCCAAGGAGGCTTCAGTTTGTAGAGTGGAGAAGTTTGTGACTGAGTTACTCTGTGAACTACAGACGGCCCTCTTTTAAAACATTCATGATCAAGTCCTTGGTGATGGCCTCTTTAAATGTGCTCTTCAACTTTGCTGGTTTGCATCCATTTTTTAGTATGTCCTCACAAGGGCCCTCGCTCAGTTTGAAGTGTGGAGTTAACAAACTGTTATCGCCACACAGTGACCTCCGAAGGACTAGCTAAAATGTTCATCTTCAACTGTTGTCATTCACTTCATTTTACATGAACAAACTGCAGCAGCCACCGTAGCTTTGCTGGCTTGCTGAATAATTCAAATTGCTAGAACTTTTTATTGCATTTTGTAATATTACAATCTCAAACTTCAACGTAATTTCTTGGGATTTTATGTCTCGACCCAAAATATGTTGAAACAATTTTGAAGTTAAAGGATATTTGTCTTTTCAAATGGAAAGTCTGAATTTTATGGCTGCCCTGTATTTAGCTTTATCCAAAAATGCTACGGTTTGCAGTTTCTTTAGGGTGGAGTGCAATGTTAGTTTTCCACCATACAGCATTTTTTGTCTCATCGTTTATTTGCAAAAATAAAATAAAATAAAAATAAGTAATGCATTCTTATCTTTTCATATCAAGACTGTGCTCTACAATGTGTTCACAAAACATCCCAACAAAATGCATTAAAGTTTGGTGTTGTGCCATAAAATATGAAAGTGTTCTGTGGATACACTGACACTTTCACATGTCACTGTATGATGACTATATTTAGAAGAAACACTGACAGATTTTTTCTTTCTTTCAGCGTAAGGAAAAAAAGCCCTCACTTAGTATTTTTAATAAATCCTGCTCCATCCCTTCCTGGTCCATAAATATATGCTGGAAAAAACAGCAACACAAGCCTTTTTTTGTTGTCGTTGTTGCTGTGAGAAAGTATCAATAAAACTGCTATAAAATGTTTTGGCTGAATTCAAATATGCAGACGGATTTCTTTTGTCTTAAATGGAAGCGAGTTTGACTTTGAACACACTCAAGCTCAACTTTTTATTATGATGAAATATAAAATACATCAAGAAACTCATTTAGTAAATGTGCACTGCATTGGAGAACCTGGGATTTTTTGGAAGGTTTCCTCAGACAGCTTTTGTTATTAACTGAGCTAGAGAAAGGACGCAAACAGAGCTGAATGAAACTGAGCTGTCGCAAGTCTTGACTAGATTATTTAAAAAAAAAACACAGTAAGACATACTGTCCCTTACTGCCAGGAGAGACCATGCGTCACCATTGTTACTATGCCTGAATTTACTCCTTTAAGATATAACTAAAAATTTCATTATAGAAAGCTCTCAAAGTCCTAGCTCCATCTTTTTTGAAAGAGTTCATTGTTCCCTATCACTCTACAGGAACACCTCCCTCTCGGCAGACCTCTTCGCCGTTACAAGAACCTTTAGGACCAGAATGGGGGGCCGAGCCTTTAGTTTTGAGGCTCTTTTCCTTCAGAATGAGCTCAATGTTTCTGACACACGCGCACACACATCCTCCAGAATTACTTTAACACATTCGGCTTTTGTCAGGATGGCCATTTAAAGAAGTTTTGTCAAATGGTTGAAGGGAAAACTTTTTCTGCATTTAATTATAATAGAGTTGAGTTTGAGAGCCAAGAGTGGATGTGAGCATACCTATATATATGCCTCGGCCAACAAACTGGTGTGACTGTCCTTGTTTGACAGAACACAGTCACACAGTGTCTCCTTCTGGTAAGCTGACCACTTCTCCAATTAATGCATGTGGTTAGCCTGTGGCTATCGTACGCTTTCTGTTCTGATCTGCAGGATCATCTGCTCTGCTCCTCTGCCAATCGCAATTAACAAATTACATCAATGTAGTACCAAGTGACCAATAGCAATTAGTTATTTTAAAAAATAACTGGAGGAACATGTTAATATGTGGCATCACTTCATTCAGAAATATTTTTCTTACTTTCACAAAATTATTATTTTCTTTGTGATTAACCGTTTATGCTCTGAAACAAAGACATGAAACCACAGAATAACTTCAGGTTAATCATTTCAGGACGTGTTAGAAATTCAAATGTCTCTTTATCTGATCACCCCAAACGATGTCAATGTTGTTTACACAGAAGATTAAATGGCCTTCACTGTGTTTTTCATATGTATACATACAGTGTTTGTTTTTATACAGCTTATATATGTGGATGTTTTTGACAGCATGCTTCTTAAAGCTTTATATTAAAGATATAGTACCTACATATTTTTACTCTAAATAGGATAAGAAAAAACCTTCAATTTTTTAAAAGCTGAGAGTGCGCCTTATATATGGGCCAATATTAAGCCACAACAGGTCTCGCAACTACGGTAAGCCGCAACCGTCGACTTCATTTTTCCCTGTAGAAGAAGAAGCGCGCGGTGCATGCTGGGAAATATGACTGCGTGAAGCGTGCCGTTTCATTTCCATTCGTGTGTTTGTGTAAAGACCCCAGAATGGTTCTTATTAAGAGAGCAGAGTTTAAACTCAAGGCGATCAGACATGCAGAAGAACACGGGAATAAAACAGCTGTTTATTCATTTTGGGAGGGAACGCAGTTGTCAGAACGCTGGTTTGTAATCTATTAATAAAGTTTGACTGACCTATGACTGTTTTGTTGACATTCCCTTTAGCGCAGCTCCATCAAATGGATGCATAACGTAACCCCAGCCTCTACTGTAGCATCTATTCTATGTGTCTTATAATGCGGTGCGCCTTATATATGAAAAAAGTTTTAAAATAGGTGATTCATTAAAGGTGCACCTTATAGTGCGGAAAATACGGTACTCAAACGGCTTACTTTAAGAAAACTCGGTGATGCTCAGCAACATTGCTAGTGAATTGTTAAGAGCATAAATGCCAAAGCATTTTCAAGTGACAAACTGACTCAGTGTCTGTCAATTACATTAACTGCTGAAGGATAAGCTAGACGATCGGCAAACACACACAGGTCCAGATTTAAAATTAAAAGTTTGTGCTTTTAAACAGCAAGCCTTTCAACCAATGATTTGCCTTCAAAAAGCATCAAAATGACATTTTCCTTCCCTTTGCTCCAGGAAGAGGCACAGGTTCAGAGCTACAGCCCAGTGTTGCCAGATGTGATTTGTGGTGATGTCATTCAGCTAAAATAGCTCCTCATTAGCACCTCTGAAGCAGGTCATATGATTAATCATCACCCAAAGATTTGGAATCCAATTAGAGGATGTCTGGGGGAGGAACAAATGACTCAACTTTGAGAAAAACACATCAGTGAGGAGGTCTGAATGGACTTTTTTTGGGGCAGGTTTTGTGCCTCGGGCTGACTGAAGCTGAAATGGATGGGCCATGTCTCCAGGACAGTGTGTGTTTGTCAGATCCTGGAGCCATCACTCAAAATGTAGGGTGGCCTGTCACGCGAAACCTGGCAACGCAGTAAATTCAGTTTATTGTTGGCATCAAACACTCTGCTGAAATGGGGTTTTTTTCCAGTTATATTCTATCAGACTAAAAGAGAGGAAGAATAATTTAAAAAAAAACAATAATAATAACTGATCTGGTCTCTCTTTGCATTTTTAAGTGTTTGCCTGCAAATGTGTTTCTCTGAGAATGACTAATTTAGCAGCAAATGCATCCCCGCTCTGCAGCCTAGCCTGAAGTTTTAATCCCCACATTTGCATGGCTAAACATAGATCAGCCTCCTCACATCCGCACTGGATATCGACTCGAGGAATATAAATGCTTGTTTTGACTGCACGTTGAAAACGCTAATTAAACATTCATGAGCTCGTTCCTGCTCGGTCTCTGCAGCAGCCTCTAAAACCCTACCTGTGTGTGATGGAGCCAGACAATATCTCTGCAACTTCTAAAACTCTGACTCAACTCTGCTTCCGTTTTGGTATCCATCGTTGAGGGGAGAGGCACACTCTCTGTTCCAAAAGGCTGATTCAATTCCTTATAAATGCTCTTCGCCGAGAGTTTCTTTGCTGAGCTTAAGGGAAGAGCTTACAGACGTGGAACGGATGCAGCACCCTCCGATAGGATGGCTTTATCACACGCTGCTTGCACCGTTGAGCTCGGGTGCTTTGTCATCCTGGTATTTGCACACACAGTAAAATGTGACTTTAAGTAAGAGGCAATAACATGGATAATAGGGAAATCAGCCTTAGTTTTGTGGCGCCTGCTGTACTCAGTGGAAATGTGTTGACTCACTTTTAATTAGCCCCAAATAAAGCTGTGTGTGTCAATGTGCTGTGTGACCAGTTGTAGCGGCAGACCCAGAACATGCCTCAGCAGCTGTTCCATCCTCCTGTTGGTCCAATCAAACGGAGCCTCTCTGCCCGACAGAGAAAATAACCACTGCCTCTTCCTAAAATGACTGGATTTACCGGATAACACTGCTGCCAAACGTGGGAGCCGGATTCCAGATTCGCTTCAAATTGGCTACAAAATTAAAAAGCTATTTCATTTAAGAGATGTTTTTTTTTGTGAAAAAACACAAGGTGAGATTCAATAAACCTAACTTTTATAGACCAAATCTGGACATAATTCTTCAACTTCTTCAAAACCCAGCTTGTAATTAGTAAAAACTTTTTGCCCAACCTAATTTTTTATTTATTTATTATTGTTCTCAAAAGTATTGCTGAAAGTCACATATCTGATCATTCTCTATCTATGTAAAGTACAAGATTAAGACTGAACTGATCAGTTTACAATTATGGTAATGGGCATTTGGTAAAGTGAGTGTGTGATTGATTCTGTGTGGAAGAGTAGAGTGTTTCATTTTTCCCAAAAAAAATACAACATTGCTTAACTTTGTGTTGCTGCCACTGTCTTTTTCTTCCAAAACAGCGCTGGTCTGTTTAAGGTATGGACTCCACTAGATCTCTGAATGTGTGCAATAGTATCTGGCCCTGGGATGATAGCAGCAGATCCTTTAAGTCCTTCAAGTTGCAAGGTGGGACCTCCACTTGTCTGTCCAGTCCATCCCACAGATGCTCCACTGGATTATACCTGGGAAATTTGAAGGCCAAGTCAACACCTTAAGCTCTCTGTTGCTTTGCAGCAGGTGCCATGTGAGCTAACCATTCAACATTTACCTTTGGAGCTTCACACAGACTTTGCTCTCTTGCCCATTTTTAAAGGGTCTGCCTGGTTTTATTCTGTCGACAGATGAAATCCCTTTCTTAAAGCCTCTCGCTGCGCTTGGTCTGTGACATTTTAAGCTGTTTCTGTTTTGTTTATGTAAAGCCACCAGCAGCAGCAGTGAGCTTTCTTACAAGACAATGGAGCAAATCATAAAACTACCCACTAGGTTTCATTTGAAATTAATTAGTTCTTATACATTTACTCATCATAAGACTCAATGCTGAATGTTAATTATGATTACATCTATTAGACTATATTTAATTAACAAGGCAACTCACAGCAGCCAATGTTTTAGTTGAAAAGAAAAACAAGTCACCTCTATGCTTTGACTTTAATTGGCTAATCTCACTCTCCCTTTAGCTAAATGACTGGATAATTGAACTTAGCCTACACAATGCCCAGAACATGGTTTGGGTTAGTTGTTTGCCGCTCATGGATTATTTCTGTTCACCCCATGAAAGCAAAGTAACATTAAAACTTAGCACCATGATGAGAAATTCTGGTATATTCTATAGACAAAAAGGAAAAAAGTTAATTTTCTTGACTTTTTATCTTCATTGTTGTGAGAGATCAAAATAATGTTAAGAAAAATTAACATTCTTGTGGCTCAAGTTGGGGTTTAAATAATTAAAATTGTTCAGCCTGCCAAATAAGTAAAACAGCCCAAAGGTCAAATTTCATCGAGAAAAGATTCATTCAGCTGTATTTTTATTTTTTTCTACTAAAGCAAACTGTTCAGTCTCCAATACCGTCACCTTATTTTCCTCTTTGAATGAACAGAGATTGACTTCAGGACTGTCCAGATCCGCCTCTTTCCATCTCTCGCTATCTCCAGGGCACGGCCCGCTTTTCTCATCGCACCAGTCTCCCTCATCTCTTGCTCACGCAGAACTTTTGATTACCTTCCCTCAGTCCAGTGGCTCCGAATTGGCAAGCATCAGGTCAGGGGTCCGGCTAACAACGGAAGCAGCAGGGAGGAAATGGATCGACTAAGAGAGCTCCTTCCAGGTTCTTTGTCTGCCACATGTGACTTGTTTTCCTTCAGCTGATAAAAGCTTACTTCTTCTTCTGAAGCTTTACTCCAACCTGGCAGAAGACGATCAAAGAGACAGAGGTGGCAAAGAGAATGAAACCAGCACACCCAGGGAACACGTTCTGCATTCTGTGTTGTCTTTTGACATTTAACAAAGCGTTTGAAGACTACAAATTTGCTCTGTGCATCACGCGTATCATCCAAAAGGAAAATTGTCTGCTGTTCATTCTGAACAACAGTCTATCCAGACAAAATATTTTGCAAAAAGCCTCTGTTTTAAATTGAAGGAGATCAAAGGTGATCAAAGCTTTTAATAAGTTAAAACATCGTAAAAAAAATTTGTTCTGTCTTAAAAGTCTTCCTATCTTGCTCATATTCTGTTCATTTGAGTCTGTTTGTTTCAAGATCATAGACAAAATTATTTGGATCAGAAGTGCAAATAAAACGAAGGGAGTAGTTGATGGAAAAATCTGTAGAAATTAGTTGTCTTTCATTTTGTGTTACCTTTTTGTGTTTCCATAAATCAAATAAAGGTTTCATAAATCTGATACAGTAGTTTAAAGAGTCTCTGATCAGTGCAGAATTATTCTTTTAAAAAATTACACAGTCTGAATCTTTTGAAAGAGGTTATCAAATGAAACCACATTCTTAGAAAATGCAAAAATGAACTTAGACGCCATGAAAATGACCAACTTGTGTGTCGTTAATCAAAGTGTAAAATAATACAGCTTACATCATTCACCATTTCACCTCTTGTCCCTGTCTTTACTATTAGCTAGCTTATTGCAGCAGTTCCATTACATTTGCCCTTTAAGTCATGATTTCCACTTCTGTTTATCTGTGTGATTCATCCAACAAATCTTCTGAGGCTCATGGTTTCACCTAATCCAGCTCTCTCAAAGACATGTTTTCATAAAATCCCACAATCCGTGAGCAGAACATCTGACATACTGCGTCTGTGTTTGATGCGAGATTGCATGTCGGCAGTCATGTGTTTTTCCTTTGTCCTCTCCCGTACAATGAAAGATGAAGGCAATTCCTTTTAAATCTGCAAGTCTTCCAAAGGATTTATTGGTCCTTTATGAAACCCCTCAGCAGAAGCCCCAGACATCATTCAAACCATTTCTCGTTGATCTCTTCTATGATGTTCAACAGCATAAAGACTGACTTTGTCGTCCTGCTCTTCCTGTTAGTTTTGGGCATGATTCTTTATCTTGTTTCTCCGTTTGATTCAAAAGGTTCTTCGATGTTCATTGTGTAGGATCTACCACTCATTCATTACACGACAGGCATCCTGTGCTTACACCTTCCTGCAACCCCAGCTCATTCATGGTTCATTTGATATTGTGTCAATGTCCAGATGCTAGCTGGCTGCAGGCGACACATGAAGTTCCACACTGTGATCAGAGTCACAGAAACTCTGGCTATTTTCATATTTTGCAGACAGAGTCCCGCCGGCTCGACCTTTTGGCCATTTTCATGGGAATTCCCAGCTTCTGATCAATACAACTGCTGCCCTGCTGGGGATTGGGCTCAGCGCTCAGAATCCTTTATTTGTGTCACAGCTAGTTCTGCTATCACTGAGGCGCCGTCGTCAGAGATGAGAGACTGAATCTAACCGTTTGATTTATTGTGTGAGAAGTGAGATTTTTCTTTCTCCTTCACAGCAGAAAAGATACCAAAAACAGTCTGCGTGTTTTCATTTTTAAATATCCTGCAAACTGTTGGTATAAATGTATTTATTTAATCCAAAACCTCCTGTTCTGTAATTATTTTGGCTTGCAACAGTATTCAGTCTTATGACATTTTTACCATATTAAAATGCAAGCCTTTGTATTTTTGAGATTTTCATTGGGATTTTATGAGAGTTGTGAAACTGGAACAGTGAGTATATATGGTTAACTATTAAAAAAAAACTACCACTGAAAAGTCAATTCTACACATGTGATTGGCTTTCTTTAATCTAATATTGTGTGAGGATGTGGATTTTTGTGTCTGTTTCTCGTTTTAGTTCCTGTCGTCTTTTCTTCCCCCTGATGTCTCCAGCTGTCTCTTGTTTCCCTGATTAGTCCTTCCCGTATTTAACCTCACCTGTTTCCTGTCAGATCCTGGTTGTATTCCAGTGGTGCTGCCAGTGTCACCGGTGTCTGAGTACCTATGCAGCAAATTCTGCAGAGTTAAATCAACACTAAGCTGAGTCTAGTTGGTCCTTATCAGAATTGTTGTTAATTTAACTCCTTCAGAGTTATTTCAATAAGGAATTGAGTAATTTTAACACTTGAAATGGTTATGACTACTCAAACTATTGTTGAAATAACTCTACAAAAGTTAAATTAATGCCAATTCTGAAAAGGACCAAATAGACTCGGCTTAGTGTTGATTTAACTCTGCAGAATTTGCTGTGAAGGCTTATTGCCCATCTGTGTTGCCTGGACTTCTGTACACCTTGTTTAACGTCATTAAATCAACATTATCACTCCAACCCGGGTTCTTCCGTGTCTCTCCTTACCACCAATTAACAAATTCATGACATATTCAAAAAATAAGGTCCAGTGCAGCCAATATGTCCAAGGTGCTCTTGGCCAAATAATTTTTTTGGATAGCATAAAAATAAGTCTATGCATCCCCCTGAACCATTCCCACTGTAAAGCTTGGTTTTGGCAACATCACAGGGTCAAGCTGGTCAAAGTCAACAGAAACAGGAGAGGAGGCTTAATGAAAACTAATTAGAGGCTGCAGTATAATGACCCCAAAAATAAAGTCAGAGGTGTGATAAACATGTTGGGTTCAAACCTTATTCATGCATTAGAGCTAATATCCAGACCTGAATGTATTTGAGAATCTATGACATAATGTAGCTTCATTTAGGCTCTCCATCCAATCTGCCTGACCTTGTGCCATGTTGTATAAAAGAACCTGAAAGAATCTCAGTAAATGTGGCATAAACCCAGAACAATTTAACTGCTTTAACCACAGCAAATGTTTGTCAGGTGAGCGTTTTGTCAGACACATAATAGATTTTGTTTTGAAAGAAGTAAAAAAAAAACAGATTTTTTTCTTTCAATTGCAATTTTGCTTACTATGTAAAATATCTGTTTATGACTTCAAACATGAAATCAAGTAAATGAAGAATTTGTTTGTTAAATGACAAAAAAGTGTAAAAGTTCAAGGGGTCTGAATAGTTTTGCATGGAGCTGTGACTTTACAAACAGCTTTAAAAATCAACCAAACTGAGATGTATGAGTTCCTACACCTATGTATACCCATCATGTTTAGAACCTTTACTGACAACAAACCACTTTTGACTTTGACATTGCACAGACATTTCAGAAAAAAACAACATATAAATCCATTGTGAGCTAATTCTGGCAATTAGCTTGAGCTGAGTCACTGTTTCACGCGTTCTTCCTCATCTGAACTAAAACAACCTACAGCTGCCTTCTGCATTTCAGCTCTCTCTTGTCTTCCTGCCACGGCTGCTTGTCTGTCTTGCGCTTGATTCTCTTCAGCCCTTCAACACCCACAATCCCTCTGGGACTCTGACCTCGGAGACCCTCTCCTCACTTCCTGACATGCCACAGACATGTTCAGGTTGTACAGATGTGCTCATCACTCCTTGAACATGTCGAGCTGTATGACAGCAGGGAGTGATGATGTCTGGGCCTGGACACCGACTTATTGTACCTTGGTCCAAAGAGAGGTATTTAAACAAGTTGTGTGACTGAAAAAGAGTAAATACAAAAATCTGTTTTCAAGTAATGACATTTATTTTGAGAACAAATAAAACCAACATAGCCATTTGTAGTAAAATAAATAAAGGCCACCAGTTTAGGAATGTTTGCAAAAAAAAACTACAGGAAGAGCGTAAAGTGCTCAAACCAGTTATGGTGACCTCATTATTGGTTTGAGTCCTGACCTGTTGACCTTTGCCACATTTCTGCCCCTTCTCTCACAACCTACTTTCCTGTTGTTTTACTGTCATATAAAGGTTGGAAAGATAAATCTCAGAAAGATAATTAAAAGAAGCAAAATTTAACTCGTGTGTGGTCAATAAATACTCTAACCTCTGGGTGTTGTTGCAAAGACATCAGGTTTTAAAAGTGTTCCTAAAGGCTTCATCAGAGGCATCTGGTCAGAGCATTATTTACCAATCAGTTGATCCAAGCAGTTTCACAGATATTATGACCATCTTATCCTCTTAATGTCATCCGCTGCCTCTCCCTCGTTGCACTCATTGAGTGTTGTTTAATTACCAGCCAACTGTAAAGACTCAATGAACTATTAAATAACTTAATGATTTTGGCACTTTCCACCAAGGAGCTAGCGTCCAGTGAAGCGCTTCCCTGCATATTTTACAAATGACTGCTGGCAGAGGTGTGTCAGCTTTGTTCCATTATAGTCCCTCCAAACACTGTAATGAACTGTAGAGGGCATTCAGTTTGCCAAAGATCACAAACACTACGGGAACTCTTGTCCAAGATTGGCTCTTCAAGTGACTTTTAAAGCAAATACAATATTTTTACAGACGCTTATCTAAGCAGTGAATCCGTCTACTAAGCTTGTAATGCAATAAGACCTTCATCCCCAGTCCAGATGTGCTTTATCCCAACAATTAACCACAACGTCTGGGACTTTATTTTAACAGCTACTGTCAAGCCTGCTATGTCAACATTTAAACAGCAGATACTGCAGCTTAGGGTTTCAAAACGTTGCTACCTTCTCTCTCAAACAGCTTAAACTGGGGAACTGAAAGTTGTAGGTTATTAAGGGTGACTACAAGGCAGCGGTAAATCGCCCTCCATGGAACAATGTCAGCCCAATCTACACAGTGGCCAAAAGGGAGCTTTCATCTCTCTAAAGACTCTTTTAGTGCTTATCGTACCGGATCTCGGAGAGTTCATAGTACACAGTATAAAGCTCGCTGCCTGTCCCGCCTGCCTGCATTACTACCAGCTGTCATTCAACGCAAACACACGGACATTTCTTCATAAATCATTCACATGTCTTACTGTGGTGTGTGGGCAGATGCACAAAGGTATTACAGCACCAATCTGCTGCTTTTTGGGAAGTTAAACACAATAACCTAAACATGACTGGCTGAAGTTTCAAATTACGTGTAAATATCTTGAAAAGGAAAATACTTTTTCATTTTTAGAGCACTTTAGGGAAAATTTGAGACACACTCAGTAAAATGATGAATGCCTAAACCACTGATCTTCATGAAGACCATTTCAAAACTTTCTTGTAATTGTTACTTTGTCACAGTTCAAAATATACAACTTACATTCAAAGTCAAATTAACTTTTGAACCTCATAGCATGTCATGTTCCCTCATCAAAAGCACACCTGCTTTGTTGCTTTGGCTCTTTCATGCATGTTTGCACAATCCTTGAATCTATCTCCCACGGCAACCATTCAGGGTGTCATACAAAGTGCCGCCTATTTCCATAAAGCTCCTCCTTGGAGTCGCAGTCTCAAGCCAAGCTTCTGTCTCACAGAGCAAAACATTTTGGAAATTCTGTCTGACCCAAAACAAGAGACATTTTGTCTAATTTAACTTCAGATGGTAAGAGTGTGTCTCTGTCTTCTTATTCAGTGTTTATATGGTTTCATAAGTTTGATTAGATTTATACTTCATTTCTATTTCTAACTCAATGTTATTTTCTGGTTTGTACATTATCTGTGATTGAAAACAGATCCCAGCACTGACAAATAAGAAGAAACATCAGATTGGCAGCAAATTAGCATAATGATTATCAAATTATAAAGGGTGCCTTTAGTAAGGGATAAAATGTAATTCTCTATACATACAGCTCTGTTTATTATTCTGAACTTTCACTTGGTCTCTGGTTATTCTTGTTGAGTAGGAAGGCTCTGACTTATGTCTGTAGGGAATTGTTTGAAGTAGGTCACTCATAGTGTGCCAAGCAGGCACCAAATGACCAAAGTGATGAAAAACACTTAAAATCAAGCCCAGAAGGCAGCAGGTTTGTTCAAACAAAGGGAACCATTTGGTGCGTTTATTCTGGAGGTGTCCCACGGTTGTGCTTTCAACAGTGTTCAGAAAACACAGAGCCAGTAGCATGCAGTTTTTTGGAAAATAACACATAGCTTGGGGATAGAAAGGAAACTTTGTCTCCATCTCCCACAGGATTTTACTTTGTTCCTCACTTTTACCGCCAACATCGACAGGTTGACCAGACAAGATCACACAAACTTTAGCCTTTGAGTGACACAAGCAAAGGTGCATGTAATTTGAAGCTCGCATCAGATGCCTCGCTGAATATAAATTTCGGATTACCAAAGCAGCATCCCTTCCCAACATCATTACCTTAAGAAGTTGTGGTTGTACCTGTGCGCCCTCTTTCATCATCCTCCTAACTTGACTCCTAGTCTCTTGCCATTGTCATGCAAGAAGAAAAAGAGAAGTATTGGAAACCTTGTTTTCAGCAGATGTCGTGTGTGTGTTTCTGTTGAGTTTCTCCTAATTACCTCCCAAAGGAGCTTTACGGCTGTCAGATAGAAAAAGATGGGGGCAAAGGGAAGATTGAAGAAGGGAGACGACACAGAGAAACGGATGGGAAGAAAGACAGAATATCAATGGAAACGAGGCAGCGATGAAAAAAAGAGTGGAGAAGGGAAAACAAAGGAAGGGGCAAAAAGATGGAGTTTGCAAGTGATCGTTCATTTGCACGTTTGCTGCCACGCTGACACTTTAGCCCTCACAGAACAAGATGGATGCTGATGCACATGCTAAGCGACTGCACTTTACTTTACAGATTGATTCCTTGATTTCCATAATATAGTTTTATTTTCTAAACTGGCAGATGATATGGTCTTTTCACAGTGTGTTATCTGCAATTGGCATAACATTTATGCAGACAAGAGAAACTGAGCTGCATAATTCATGTTCATTATTTGGACATAGATTTTAGTGTGACTTAAGAACATGTTGCTTCACAGTGATGACTTGAAATATTTTTAGTTTAGTAAACCGGTTATTCAAAAAGATAATTCTACAGAAGCTCTGGCTGAAATGTTGCTTTTAAAAGTCACTCAAAACATTTTTCAATGAGACCATGATGACACAGAAATCTCACAAAAAATGGTCAGTTTCATGAGATCTTAGATCTTATGAGCAAACCCGATGCATCAAGATCCAGAAATACAAAATACACCATCGAACGCACTCAAAATGAGGTTCTGGGAAGGCTTGAGGAAATGAAGAGAGCAGGAATTTTCCAGAAGATTAAACAAAGCAAGGATTTTTTTTTTTTTCATTTTGCCATGAGACAAAATATAATACCTAAAATAAGTCTCTGTTGGAAGGGATTGTAGCTGTGTTCCCATCGACCATAAATTTTAAAAAATTGTAATTATGAAGCTAAAATTGCTCAATAGTATGGATCCCCTAAGGGGACAATAATACCTTAACGGTTTTCAATGCATTTTTGTGTTGGAATGAGGTGGTTTTTCTGCCATATCAAAATAGATGTATTTTGCAAAACTGCAGTGTAAACACTTTTTTTTCACATCATATGAGTTACGGGATGAAAAGCCAGATGTCACTGCTGGTAGAAAAGACAAAGAAGACAACAGGAAGTGCTATAAGGATTTTGTAATGGAAACGCAGCTGCTGAAAGAATAGTTTTAAAGTGTTTTTGTGTAAATTTTATCAATTCCATTATTGAATTGATAAAGGGCTTTGTATGTAATAAAAAATTATAATATGAATTATCTGTGTTACATACACAAGAAGGTTTAAGGAGTTAAGCTGTACTTTATTGAAATTGTGTGGGACTGATTATAACAACATTTTGAACACTGAGTTTGATGCTTTCTCAACCAAAATGATTTAGTTCATCGCGGAGTATCCAGGGTTTCACTGTATAATAATGTGAATACTGGACAAACCAACCTGAAAATGTGATTGAATGTGAGGGCGCTTTAAAGCAGGTTATGGTCATATGAACATCTGCATATTTCCTTTGTGCACAGGACCAGATTTAAATTTTAATAAATCATCCATGTTCTTATGACACTTTTACTGCTAGAATGTCGCATAGATAACCTCCCCTATTTCTAACCAATAAAAAAGGCAGCATGCATAATAAAGGATTCAAATCCAAAAGCCTCTTTCTGCTATTATAGATCTGTGCATTTTTCAGGTCGCAGTCCTGCATAAACAGCACAAAGCCTGAGCAGGTTTCAATAAAATATATTCCCAGAGTGATCATATGAGGGCCGTGAAAGTGAAATATTGCAAAATCTTGTTTTCAGAGAGAACGGAGACATTTCTTTACTTGAGTCTGTAAACATTGTTAGCAAATTCTTTCATTGAATTAAAACAGTTATGATATTCTGCACTGAAACGGCAACAGTGTGCTTTTTCGATATAGCAGATTTATTTTGCCAAAAGCATGCCTGCAGCGGGCTGCCTGGGTGAAGCTATCCATGGCGCTAAAAAAGCACAGTCTACATGTGTATAAAGCCACCCAGATGTAACAAATGTAACACTGGGAGCATCTGCCTAATTATTACACTTTTTTACATTCTGAAAACAGCCTGCAGCAGAAAGTCTTCAGTTTGCTCTTTTATGTCTAATGCATAACGTCTCTAATCCAGCCGTAACTGTCCGTGTAAGCTCTATTTAATAAGTAACATAGTGACTGATTAACTGAATCAAGATGGTGTTGGCTCACTTTCATACAGTTATTATTATTCTAAACAGGCGCTAAAGCGAAAGCATCTCCGTGTATCTTGCATACTTTCAACGTATGTTACTTTGTCATGGCAGAACTTGGGTTCTGTTAATTCTTTTAAAGATTCTTATTTGCAGAAATTGCCCTCTAAAAGACCCGTCTTTGGCTCTTCAGTTGCTGATTTGATTAGCAGTTATTGCCTGATTTACTGATTATACCCTCATCCTTCAGGTTGTCTCAAGAGGGTCTCAGTCACTTTTATTTTCTCCGCACAATTAGTTAGAAGAGTGTCAGATCAAATTAAACCGAAAACATGAAAATAGCATCGCTCAATTTGCATGTGCAAACAGATAAGTTGTGTTTGCGTGTTTTAATGCGGATTTTGAAGTATCACGTTTGAAAAGGCAAATGAAAATAAGAAAATGTGAAGTAACTTTCTCAAGTGTCGCAAAAAAAAATGTTTCCATTCTCACTTGAGGTGGTTTTTGGCTTTTCTGATGGTTGGTCCACACTTGTTTTCAAATTCAACATCTTTTTTTATTATTGTGTCGCAATAAAATCTGACAAAGTACACTTTGCGTAGCCTCCAAACCAGCAGTCGGAAAAATATCTAACCCACATTTCTTTTTTGCAACATTTTAAAAAATTGCTCACAATTCAAATGATAATTAGATTTACTCATAGCTGAATAACTTGACAAGGCTTAATTTAATTCATCTTTTAAATAAATTTCCAACTAACAAATTATACATGGATAAGTTACACATTTCACCAAATAAACCCAGTTTCTATCCATTTCTTTTTAAAACAATCTACAGTTAGATTCAGGAACTGGTTATGTACAATCTAGTTCAGCCTTTAGTACAATTCAACACAAAGTCAGTTGGTCATTTAATGCGAATAGTTAAAAAGTGATCTCTCCAGGGAAACTGAACTAATTCCACTGTCAGAGTCATTGACCTTGCAGCATCCGTCGTCCTGAGCAGCCGTGTGGTGAGAGTGGAGATAAAACTCTTCCTTTTGACGAGATGAAGCCTCCAGAAAGGACCAGGCTCAGTGTGAGTCCCTATCTGAAACCGCTTCTGCTGAGCTGAGGGGAGGGGAAAGAAAGTCTGAGTGCACTTTTTGAGGAAAAGAAAAAATGTACACAGAGTTAATGGCGGCAATAGCTTTGTTTAAGAAAGAACACAGAAGTACTTTCCATTGGGAAGAAAAGAGACGCAATTCAACAAGATTAAGGGGAACAATAGCTCAGCCCTTCCAGGAAAGGAAAAGAACAACCAAACGTATATGTTTTTTTAACAAAAAGCAGGAATAAAACAGACTAACTGCAGAAATAATAGTACATAAATGTAGAGTATTAAAAGTAGTTCATTGTCTAAAAAGTAGGAGCTGGTTCAGCAGGAGAGAAGAGGGATAAAATCTCCCCATTAGTCTAGTCTAAGAAACTCTAGTCTACCTGCAATCTGACAGCTCTATCCTCTGACTCAACACTAATCCTGCGGCTATTGTGTAATATTAAACACACTGGTTTACTTCATCATGTAAAAATAAAAATAGGAAATAAATCAATTAATTGGATCAAATGTTTTCTGCAGTAAGTTGAAATCTGGATCTGTTTAGTTTGGAAACAGGCTCAGTATTCATGTTATACCTGAGCCCCACCATCTTTTATAGACAAATAAACAAACAAAGGCCAGCAAAGGACTGTGGCTACAAGCAGTAAAACATCATCAATTCTCCTCAGTCGGGGTGTTTTTAGCTCTGCTCATCCTACTGCACATTGAGTAACAAAGATGCCAGTACTGTGCACAGAATATTGGACCATCTATTCAAAAATGATAAAATATAGATCATTATTGGACTGCAAAGATGGACTAATTGAGTTGTTTTCTGCTATCTCATTTGTGAATATATGGTATTACTTTCACACCTGAGACCAGTCAAAAAGCGGGAATTGCTTAAATACTCAATAGACTTCCTGTTGCAGGAAAATATATTGCTCTGAAGCACCGAAGGCGGGATCCTCCTCTCTACGTTTATGCACAGAAACAAAATGGGAACATGCAGAAGTATTTATTTATTAATAAATCAAGCATTTTACTTTCCTTTCTCTCAGCACACCCTCCTCTCCGCAGGCAGCATTTGTAAATGTGTGCTGACAGCAGAGGTTACCTTGAGCAGGCCTGCTGGACCTGGGGGCTGTATGTCTTCATTTTCACCAGAATCTGCAGATGCCAGGGAAAAGGGAAAGTTATTTTCTGTCTCTGACCCACGGGGAATGCACAAGCTAATGATCTTGGCCGCGCTGATTGTTACCTTGCTCCTTGCTCCTAAAATAGCCCTTTACTTTTAGGGGCAAGTGCCAGGGTATGCAGGCAGCAAAGACAAGGAGGTGGGATATGTGGGCCCTGAGTGAGAGTGGCATAGGCAAACGTAAACCATGTGAACACGTGAGCATACTCGCTTACCCAGAGTCAGGTGTGCTCTGTGATTATACTGAGCCTTTGCTTCCAACAAATTAATCATCCGGATTATTTAGGTCGACCCAGATGCTCCGTGAGCACCTACCACATAGTCGGTCTATTAAAAACTCTGGGCTAGGATGCCATGTCGAAGTCTATTTACAGTTCTAGGAACAAAAGCAAAACTGTTAAAAATCTTTGCCATTGTTCTGTTCCAAAATGTGATACCTGTCCACTGGATTATGTATTGCTTGAATCCTAAAATTTCAAACCTCAATGTTACTCATTTAATAGTCATGTATTGCCTAGAATATGTTCAATCGCATCAAGGACACTATTGACAACAAAGTAGACCCAAACCAAGATGCATCCAGCAGGAACCAGTCTGTGTCTGATGCAGCATTAATTTTCCTTCACTTTATGTTTTATCTCCTCCAATACCAATTGTACCGATGAACCATGGCAGAGATGTGTCCTGAGGGTCTGCTACTCACAAATAATTGCTTTACAAGGCCTCCGAGGCATCAAATCATGAGATTTTTTATTGGTACAAATTTTGTTTGATTTGATCCAGATGTTAACAAATAATTTCTTCCCAGATTTCAGACAAGTCTGAAATTTCAGACAAGTCTGAAATTTCAGACCATTTGAAATAAAGATTTTCTCTCATCAAATCCATGACGACTCTAACCCTGCATTGCCACACGCTGAGATGCAAGACATGCACTCAGCATGCAAAAAGCTGCCAAAGGCTGTTCTATATAATTTTGAAAAATGATACAGTGGAATGTTTTATCACAATAGAAATATAAATAGGCATTTGTACTCTAAGGAATGGAGTAGGTGAAAACTGCCAAATACCTGGAACTATACGTGTCCTGTAATGTCTGATGGATACCAAACAAACCGAGCATTATTAGGCATTCTCACCAACACCTCTGCTTCATGTGAAGGCTGATTCAGTGCTGACTTCAATTCGCCGGTTTGCAGTGGAGAGCATCTTGACCTTTTCCACGTTAGTCTGTTATTAAACTGCTCTGAGTCTGACAAGAAGAAGCTACAAAGAGCGATCAGATCAGCTTAAAGAATGACCAACAGCAGCCCCCTTTCGCTAAAAGTGATTTACAACAGGAGATTCAGACGCAGAGCGGAGAACATCCTGAAGCATCCCGTTCAGTCCACTGACTTTTTATTCCTCAAAGTGTATAGATCAAGATTGAGGAGCAGGTTCCTTCCTCAGGCTGTGGTTCCTATGAACTTGGCCACAAAAATCAAGCTTTAGACTTTGTTTTTGTTTTTACACAGATTATAATCTATTCTTATATTTTTGGGGTCATTTTTTTGTACTGCTTTTTTATTTGTGTCCTTCTGTTGCTGGCATAAGATACAAATTTGTTTTTTCCATGTTTCTAAAATATTAAAGATTCTGATTCAGTCGTTCAACCAATCTGACAGAAAGGAAGATGACAAAATCCAGACAAAATGCTTCTGCTTTTGTCTCGATGTCTGCTTTTTTTTTAAAGTTGGAGAAGTTACACTCCTTACAGCATTTGCACTTTGTCTTAGGCTTCTTACTCATAAACGCTAAAAGTTATTTAGGGCTACTTGTGTTCTTAAAAGTTGCAGTTTCAGCAAAAAAACATACAATGTTCTTTCTTATCCTCAACGCCCCAAGAAGACTTTTTTGGGGGCCCTGATTAACAACTTTCTTTTTTCACTGCAGTCTACTGTTGAGTATTTTGCAAATGAGTCAGTTGATGTCTGCAAAACGAAAAAAGAAATGCATCTAAGGATCGTGGCTCTGTGAGACTGTGGGTTTGAAATCACACAGAGGGGATAGTCAAGCAAAAACAGAATAGAGAGTGATTCAGCCTGCATTCACACAATCTCTGATAATCCTGCGTCTTCACCCAGCCGTTTGTTTCGTATTCCCGTCCATGTGTCCAGGATCAATGCTCGCTATACTTACTGAATCTTCTGTCGCTCAGCCACAAAAAAAGCTATCACTACACTCTGCCTCTCCCATTTTCTGACTTAACTCAAGCAAGTTCGAGTTAAACCTATTGCATAATTCTTGCAGTCGTGGAGTCACTGGTAAGATAAATAATGGAGGTAAGTGTAAGATAATTGTTAGTCCTTGTAGGACTAACAATTATCAATACAAAATATCAATGCAAAACAAGAAATATTCTCAGTACTCCATCAGAAAATAACAGCTTATAAAGGTTTTGAAGAAAGCTTCTTGGGTAGCACTTTATTTGAAAGGGTGTGCATAAGACTGACATCAGACATATCTTTATGACGTGAATGTTTATGACTCTTGTCATCAAGTGTTGTTTTGTAAATAATTACACTTTTAATTGACTTTTCATGGAAATTTTCATAGAACTTATTTGGCAATATTTGGTCAATAATGATCCCTTTAATGCAAAGTTGAAACTTTTAATGGACATGGTTCATGTTGGTAGTGTCCAAAGTGAGTCCTCAAGGGCTTGGTATCCATGTTTTCCTTCTCTCCCTCAAAATATGGTTTATTTTCAAGCCTCAGAAGAACACTGTGGCATGCTGAGGGCTCAGTTGGAGCTTTGACTCAGCTGTTTAGGAGCAGAGCCTGATCTAAAACTGGCAGCACATTGGCCCTTGAGGACTGGAGTCTGTCGCCCAGCCCTGTGTGATGTCCATGAAACCTAAAATCATTTAGGCATTTTGGTGTTCCAAGTAAATGGATAATTTACATATCAGGTTGTTCCCTCCCTCAAGTTTGGATGAAAAACAAATGTGTTAGACATTCTTGTCTTAACAATCCACGTAAAGAATGGCTGCCATGCAAAATGTTGTGTGGTAGAAAGCTAGCAATACACTTCATGCTCAATACACAATATGCATTGCAAAACATGGCAGTAGCAGCTGTGACCAGGGAGTCAGGTCAGAGTCGAAGGGAAGATGGTTATTGCTTAAGATGGGCTATTCCTGGAAGAAAACATGTTTAGGTGTGTTCAGACCAAATATGTTCCACATGTCAAAAAGGTGCTTGTGCTTGTTGAAGTCAAATGCTTGATTAATGCATTCTTGTCAAAACCTCAAAATCTGAAAATGCGCCGTGCTGCATGCGCAAAATGTGCAGCTTGAGGTGCTTGTCCACTTAGACTTTGCATGTAAACCAGTTGCCCTTGATGCTCTAATTGCGTTAGATCTTAACAAACTATAAGAAGTTGTAAAAGACCTGAAACTGGGGCTGAAATAATCAAAACAATCGCCCTAAGGATACAGTCAAAGATGCAATAGTTTAAATCAAGCCATTAAAATGACCCATTCAAAATTCAAGCTGGAATTCAATTAAGAATTTGCAGGGAAAAAAAATAAATACAGTAACAGTTTAAAGGTATTTAATTGATTCATGCAAGAAATTCAGACCAACTTACAGGCTTGTGTGGAAAAAAAAACCTTTTGCATTGTCCCTTGATTGTCTGATACATCCTGATCTGCCTGAAGCAAAGCTGTGCCCTCCAGCTTTTTCTGTTTCACAATGATGGAAGTAAATGAAGTGCATGTGGGGCCTGTAGAGATCGGGACACTTTAACACGCTGCCAAAATTAAGGGTTATTACGCTTAAATACAGACTGACAATAATTTGTTAATCATGGGGTGATCATTTTGAAGAAAACTAATAGGCTCATCAGTAATCAGGGACTAATTCATTGTCCTAGCTCAGCCTGAAAAGACTTCCCAAATTGCACTATAACAAAACAATCTGCTTTAGATGATCTTTTCCAGATAACAGTATCCTTTCAACAATATAGCTAGACTTTGGGAAAGGCTTTCCTTTATCTTTTCTTTGTTGTTTAGCTTATAGTCGAAAAAGCTGACGTTTCTGCTCAGAGCTGAGAAGTAACTCCTACACAAACACTTCTGGATGAACTGTCACTATCAGGTCCTGATCGTTCCACCTCAGATGACAGCAGAGCTCAAATCTCTGCAGCCATTTTTCAAAGTCTTCTGGAAATTTTTCTCTGGTAAGAAAGGGCTGCATCCCATTAGGATAAAATCAAAAGCTGTCCAGGGCTTTTGATGTTAGTCAAACATTATGATGGATTATTTGCTCTTTTCCATGTTTTTTGCCTTACCGTCACAACACAAAAGTATTATAAAGGGTTTTTATGTGAAAATAAACTATTCCCTAACTGTGAATGAGGTGGTTGGCCATATCCAAATTGGTTTATTCTGTAAGACTGCAATGGAAACACTTTTGTTGTAGCACATGAGTCACATGGTCAACAACTGGATGTTGCCATTGGTGCAAACCATGAAGAAGTCATTAAGGTAGCTGGATGAGCAGGACGCAGCATATTTCTTTTAATGACTTATTGTGCGAACAAACTTTTTCACATGCGATTTTATTTGCATTTCTTGTTTTAAGGAAACACCTCGCAATTAAATTTTTTCTGACTGTAGTGGAATATTGACAAAGTTATGCACACATTTCCAATGAAAACCATTGAGAATCCTTGTTTGCAGTCAGCCACAAGCCCTATAGGGTACAGAGCAAAAGAATGTGGAAGAAGTTCATCTGGTCAGAAAAGAGTAATATGAAACTTTGTCTCAACACTTGAGTAATAACACCTACTCAAAACCTCATATGAAATAGGACTGGGATGGAGGTTCATCTTCCAGCAGGATGAAACTAAACACACAGAGAAACCTGGATGGCCAAATATATATACAGTTCTAAGTAATACAGAAAATCAGTGGGGAGACTTAAAAACTAATGATAACAGGCTCTCAACATCCAACAGACTGACTTTGGTGTTCTGCGAAATAAGATTTGCTAAAATTCTTGTCTCCAGATGTACAAAGTCAGGAAAGATGCACATCAGAGTTCTTGTTGAACTTGAGGTTTGATCAATAAAAGATGTAGAGACACAGTTATTGCTTTACTTTCTCTTCACCATATACTTTGTTGCATTGATCTTTAACGTAATAGAATTGATTGAAGTTTGTTTTTACATAAAGACAAAATGTGAAAATCTGTTTGAGGCACTGCATATTTTACACAACAAACAAGTACAACCAATGAATACCTTCTTTGAGGAAGCTGTAAGTTAAAGATTGAACTCTTGCCCAAGATGTTGTTTGTCTTGTTGAACTGACATCTGAATAATTTAAAAGGTCAAGCCAATCAGGCAAAAGGCCCTTTTATTAACTGTGCAAAGACACACAAACACAAGCCCTACTGGAAAACACACACATTCAGATCCACTTTGATGTACTGCTGTTTCCTGACTCAATTTATTGAACAAAGGTGAATTTTCATTTGCATCCTAATTTGACCTGAGCACCTCTTACAGAGGCTCATAGCACTTTTACTACTCCCCATTTAGTAATCACTCAGGTGTTGTTGAGTTTTCTGAATGCCAATGGTCTTTCTCTTCAGTTAATCTCAACTTCAGCTCACACTTGCCTCCATTTCCACAGAATGCCCCTTGGCAAACACCAGCGATTGTGCCTGAATGGATGATTTGAAATGCAGGTGCATGGAACTATGCGACTGGAATGCTTCCAGCTGAAAAGTCACCTTTTCCCACTTCGATACGACTTGTCACAATGATGCATTTCATCCAGGTTGATTCTGGCAGCTGCTGGTGGAACAAAGTTCCAGCTTCTCCATGACTCAGATTTTGTGCAAACTTCTGCTTTTTGACCTCTTACATTATTGTTTTAGGAATGGTGCAGTTTGTTATGGTGCAGTTTGTTAGCTATACTGTAAAACTGACTTTAAAGTTTTTCGTTGCCTTTCAACAACCTGACTTCAATTCTTTAGTCCTACAGTTTGAAAATCAACCCTCCTTCAAAGCCCAGAAAACCTCTGATGTCCAACCACCCATCTCACATGTGGACTCTGCAGGGTTTTGTCATATTTTTTGTCTCACACAATGTAAAATGATGCACAAATGCATCTTTTTTTCAAATTTTCAGCAAAAAGTCTCTTTGACTTTGCAACAACAGAGTTAAAGAACCTCCTGCCACCTTGCTTCCCAAGTACGACTGCGATGGAAAACACGACACCTGTTCAGTCTTATCTGATTGCCTTCTGTTTGCTCCTGTTATCTTTAGCAGACCAACTACCAGAGGTTTGTAGCATGGTTGTTAGATAAGAAAGCAGGTTTCAAATGCTAAGGATACAGGTTCCAGCAGCTTTCCACAGTATCGTGATCTACATTTGCATCTGTATAAAATATCAATGTAATAACAAAATTAGTTTTCATAGACAATTGGATGGTAAACAGGAAAATATTAACTAGCAACCTAATTGCCCAAAATCTATGTAGGCTGCTTGTTTTACTAACCAAAGTATGCCCAGAGCCAGAAAACTTACCATAACCCAGGTTTGGACCGTTGCTCACTCAGCAACAGCTCAAAAATAATTCACTAAGACAGAAAAATATTTTTTGAAGTGAATAAATGTACACATATCGTGCATTTATGCTGTTCAAGCATATTTCACTGCTGCCACCAACTGTTTTGGAGGGGAATTGCAGGAGTGGCTAATGACTGACTCTGCCCCTGGGAATGGCAACATTGTATTTTCCCTGCAAAAACAATTAGCAAACCATTAGTGAATAATTGACTCTAACTCCATTCTTCAAGCTATGAATACTAACTGACCACAGAGGAAGGGTTATCAGAGACTACCTTCAGAGATTGGGAATGGATAAAGGCCTGACAGAGGTTCTCAACCAAATTAGGCACTTCTGGGACCTGCTGTTCATGCTGAAGTTACCACATTGGCTGACGAGCAACGTATGGTTGTGTATGGCTCCATGTAAGGCTCCAAGGGCCTGTGCTTGTTCAATCAATAATTGTTATATTGAAAATATGCTGCCTTTCTATGAATTTCAACTACCCACTTCAATAAATAGTCACAAAGAGTCAATAGCAGGATAAGCTGTTTGGCAAAATTTGTCAAGTTATTTTTTTTGGATACAAACCACACTCATAACTCTGTTGCTCAGCTCACAAACACATTTACTTGGTAAATGGTAAATGGCTTTGTGTAGCACCTCATCAAGAGCAGAGGAACCCAAAGCTCTTCACACTACAGTCGTTCACCCATTCATGCACACGCACTTTGTGTGTGCTTTACACACGCTAATGGTGGCAAGCCACTAGATAGTATCAACAAATATACCTTAGTAGGCATTTATATGCACAGTGGAAACAGTGGAAACATGTTCTGGAATGACTGGTTTGTAAGCACCAGCCAATACTGGGTCAAGTAGTATTGGACATACTGTATGTAACTCAGCTTCCCGAGCTGCATTTTCTTTAGAATATCTTGGATATCAACCAATAAAAACAAAACAAACAAAAAAGCAACAACCATCAATTGGAAAATATTTCGACAATACTTTGGGGTTACATTCCACAGAAGAATTTGCTGATAGTTGAATCTGCAAATACTGAAACGAGAATAGTTTTATAATCAACAGATGGCCAGTTGTGCAACAAAAAAATATTGCTTATTTAAATTTGTTTCATACATTATTTTAAAAATATTTTCAAATGTTTTTATAAAACAAGATAACCTACCCTAAATGTCAGCAGAAATGAAAACAAAATATAATTTCAAATCTCACACACAATAGTGTTTATAGAGGCCTGTGAATACCACTCTATGAGTAACTCCCTATTTTTTCTCTTCATATATCTTATGTCAGTGTTTGTCCCTGCTTCTTCTTATTTTTAATTAAAATAGCTACAACAAACCCACTAATAGTGCTGTTTTATTAACACAAACAAATAACAGAAACAAATAACATCGATCCAATACTTCCGCTTAAATTACTCCTTTGAGATTTCAAAATTCAACCAAGCATGAATGCCTTATCATTTGGTTGACTGCAGAGACCCTCAGCTGCAAGCTTCCCTTCAGGAAAATGTGGGTATTTTTATATCCATATAAATTCCTCTCCATTCTGCCCACTTCTTTTCATTGCAGGAAGAGGCATACCTGCTGTATAGCCCTTGCTGAAAACCAACAGTAAAGTGACACAGCAGATTCTGGGGAGCACATCAAACACGCGATAATACCGTGTGTCTCTTAGAATTTCTGCATATTGTTTTTGGCTCCTGTCCGTTTCCTGGTTTCGCTCAATGTGTGAGAGGACACATTTTTGACGAGACAATTACTTACTCACATGGTTCTGTTCATTTCTCTTCTTTTTTGGCTTTACTTTTCAGTAGGGAAATTCAAAAAGACAGCTCCTTCTGCTGGCCAATGTCAGGCCTGCACAAAGACCCTGTCCATCTCTCTTCAGGTCTTTTCAGTCACTTTGTCCTGTATCTCTCTGCACGCCTTCCTCTATGCTGCTACACGGGTCCCCTCTGCAGTGGCAGGTGCACTTGTGGGGCTATGAAGGATTTTTTTTTTTTTTTTTTACCAGAAGCTTGAATGAAGGCTTTATATGCTGGCTTTCAATGTGGCTCCTGTTCAGCCCCCCGTGTTATCTTAGGAAAGGCACTATCATCTCTGTTATGATCTACAGCCCTCCATTTGTGGCTTCTCACCCGTCAGATGAAACCGGCTCACAGAGACCTCCAGGGGGGGTTACAATCCTCCGTTTCAATCAGGCGTGTGAATCCCCCAATGCACCCCTGCAAACACACACCAACAGAACAACACGTTGAGAGAAGCTGCATGTTAACTTCAACTCAGCCAAGCTACAGAAGCAAGCAAAAAAGAAAAAAAAAAAACAGGACAGGCGAAGGTGTCTGACACTGCAGCTTTCAGCGGAGTTGCTGCAGAATTAAGTCAGTGAGCTGCGAGGACAGAAAAATGAGTCAGCCCAGCTTGTCATTGTCACTGTTCTAGCTTGACGCCTTGGCCGTTATAAACCCTGAAATGAGGATTAGCTCTTTAAAAGTCTGGTACAGTTTTTTTTTCTCAAAACTAAACTGTTATGCAACCAGCACCTATTGCTATGCAACAGAGATCCAACCTATTTTCAGCTTATGAAAGCTTTTACATTTGCTTCTCTAAACATTTAGTGTGCATGATACAATGAACTAAACAGAATCAGTTAGCTGGAAATTACTGGATACTCAGAATCAGTAACCCATTAGATTGCTTAATAACATTGCATAACAGTGGTAGCAAGCTGCATAATGAAAGGTTAAGATTAACAGGATGTTGACTTGTTTCTTCCTTTATGGTCTTTCATTTCGATTTTACCCTTATTATTTGTCTAAAGCTTCAATGTTTTGCTTATTCTGTTTTGCTTAGTCTCACCTCTGCATTTTTTTTCACAACATAATTAGAGGCCCTTTTGAATTTCCCTTGTGTCTATTGACCTCAACATTTTTGCTGTCCTTAGTCATTTATGTAAACACTGCTGACTGGACCCATGGTCCTCAGGGTCAGGAAGTCACGAGCTAATAATTGATGCCAGAACAAGACAAATAGGTGGAAAGAAAACCTCTGAATACCTTAAACATAATCTTAAATTAATGATGGATTCTTATTTAATTTTCATGGCCATTAAGATTGGAGTGTTTTTGAATTATTTAAAAGATATAATTCTATTGACGTGAACAGTAAATGAGGACGATCCAGATTTGATTATTTGTTGCAATATCTGTAATGCAAGAAGTTTTCAGTATGGACTTCAGTATGTTAATTTCATTCTAAGGCTGTGATCCCACACACAAAAAAAATCACATTATGGAGTTTGTTAGTTAACTTTTAAACTGTCTCTGTCTCACTTACATTTTCTGAACTGCATCACATTGAATTAAACTGTGTGTTAACATTTTCTGCATGGAAAGGTCATAAAATGTAGATCAAGCTGAGGAGCTAATCATCTAAGTAATTCTTGTCTTTGTACCAATTTCTAAGTATCTAGTAAATAGTTACTGGTCAGAGATTAGCCAGTAACCAGCTAATATGTGTTATTTTTATCAGACAAACTAAGTTAGGCCCACTTTATGCCAGACTGGCATAAAGTGGGCCTAACTTAGTTTGATGTCAAGATGATGGATGGTTTGTTTCAGCTACTTTGTGAAATGCTTTTAGATCCAAAAGAGCAGTGGTTTGATGCAACACACCAAGTAACTACACCAACAATATATGTTCAAAATACACACAATTATTACAATGTAGAACACTAAATTGGTGAATTGATAATTTTTGTCAAATAATACATGCAATTTTTTTTTTACATACAACACTTAAATCACAGTAAAGGTAGTCAGTCATGAGGTAGTTAACAGTTCAGTTCCAGACACTAGAAGCCATTCACTACACAGTCACTGCTTAAAACAGGAGGTCATCAAAAGCAACACACAGCATGACAACGTTACTGCAAACCTTCCTTCATTTTCCCACATTTAGAATCACGTAACTCAAAAAGCACACACTGTTGTTGACGTTCTCAACTCCTTACAGCGACAATCTGCGTTTTGGTGGACCTTTGGTGCTGCAGTGTGTATCTCTATGTCTAGTTACCTCTAGTAATAGACTCTTCATTTACCATGTGTTGATGGCTCATTGTAAATTATTTCTCATTCAATTAGCACTTATTTTCCCACCATTAAAATGGATGGCAGTCCATTTTAGCATTAATCTTCATTGCCAAGGCTTTTTTAGGGGGAAAAGGCTTTGATGGAGCAATTTCCTAATTATTAGATGACCCATGCACTTATGCTCTGAAGCTATAATGAATATTGACTTCACGGTGTCTCCTCTTGTCATCCTCAGCATGTTTCAAATTTAAGACCTTAATGGATAAACAATACAAGCAAAAGCCAATTTTGCGGAGTTGCCCTTTAGCCCAGCAGGAAGCTTTGAAAACTTCCCCCTGAGTTGGCGTTTTTCGACAACAAAAGCTTCTGCTCCCACCCACAGTGATTCCCAATGATCTTTTATCAAACAAGAGAGCGACATTGCCCTCTGTCAAATCAGTTACTCATCAGCCATCATTTCAGTGCAGGGGTTTTTAGTGTTGGCACTGGTAGTCAATCACCAGAACCTCTGTGGCTTTTCCTAAATGCACTGATCCTGCCAAAGACTCCATTGCCTTATTAAAGTGCAGTCACAGAGGCAGATCTGTCACGAGGCAGGAAGCGGCCGCCCATGGGAGGAGATGAGGGGCAAGTGACAAGCAAATTTATTACACCACTTTTGTTGATGGTGTTGTAAAATGGAGTGTGAGATGCGGCGCAAAGGTCACCTGCATGCTTGTTGTTGCCATTAAGGAAGAATTTGAATGAACAAGAAAGCAGGTGGCGATGTTTTGACCCTACACTTTGCATCTGCTAAGCTTATTGATTTTCTCCTTAGATTCATGTGTTACAAAAAGTGCTGTCTTTTCTTACCCGGGCCATACGTGCGGTAGTACATTTTCAGGCCATAAACGAGTGGGGGCCTGCTGGGACCTCGAAATGACTCAAACGTATTATTGAAGTGTTGCAAATTCATTTCTTTGTGGCAGAAGTGAACAAAATGTACAGCGGCAGAATTGTGTGTATTCAAAATACAAAACAACGCTGTCGTAGAAAATGAAAGAGAAACCTTTTGGAGGTCAAAGCAAAGTGTTTCAAAGATTAGCAATCGCACTTTGCCCACGAGATTTGACAGTCAGTTTTAAATTGAACTGTGCACCATTATTGAATTTTAATCTCTTTCTTGAAAATAACAAACTATGTATCAAAGTAATTGTTGCATTTGTGAGGAATTTTAAAACAATTTACTTTCTTTTTCTCACAGAAAGTATCCTGTGAGTTGAAGGCAAGATACAGGAGCAGCATAGGAAGACATGCTGCCATAGATAAATCAGGTCCAGCATCGCCTTCCAATCCAGTTGATACTGTAGAATAATCAGGGTATTTACCACAGGTTATTTGGACATGTAAAATTATTGGACTTGTCAGTCCTCTACTCTGTTTTGTCAAAGTGATGAAGGGATTCTACATTTCAACTCTGGAAATAGCTCTAAGTGCATATATATACATATATATATATATGCAGCAAGTAACTCTCTCAGCATTTCCCTTGGAGACCATGCCTTTTCACCTCAAGTGGTAGTCTAGGCATGGATTCAGGTAAAACAAAATCAGGCTTATAATACATCGGTAGCAACCTTTACCTTTTTATTTAAGTTCTTTCTTTGAATTTCTTTCAAAAATGCAGCAGCTGACTGTTAAAAACACATGTTGTTGTCTAATATCTAATTTCCTATGTAAAGCAAATGTCAAGATGGTGAAAGCAATAATGTTGGATTCACTGAAATTGTTTTTTACACCATCAAGTGACTAAAACTTATTCCTGTTTACAATCAATTCAATTCAAAGAGTAATTTCTACCCTCTGTCTTCTTTATTAAAACTTTAGAACCATAAATGCTGCATGACTTCTTAAGAAAAGTCAACTTATAATATCTGACAAATATTGTCATTTTCAAAGAAGCAATTTTATTTCTATTCATTCTGTGATTTTAGAAATGTATTTCATTGTAATCTGAAAACATGTCGACTGCATACTTGGCAGGAGAGTATGCAGTCGGTTCAAGACACAGTTACGGTTCACTGTGTCTTGACCCGTAACCTCTGTTATGAAACACAACAGAGTGGTATGCAAAGTAAACTGGACAATTAGTCTGGATTCCAGAGTTTATGCTTAACGGTTGAACTTAATGGCCTCGTACATGTGCTGCAATGTCAGCGTCATACAGCCAGTGTAAATTCCAATGTAATGCTAAACAGATGTTTTCATTTCAGGTGGCTTTGTAATGCTCATAACACACCTAATGCTGGAAAAAAAAATTTAAATTACTTAACGGTAAACTGCATACCAAGTGCATAACAAGAAAAAGTGAAAGATGTAATCGAATCATTCATAAATTTCAGGAAGTACATCCAGGTGATTAAGTGGCACACAGTATTCGTAAGTTGCTTCAGAACCAAACATCCATCAATTTTACACTGTAAATTTATAAAAAACCTAATTTCAATGCATCATGTCATGGTGTGATTAAATATCGTTTTGCCATCCAACGGCACGTAATACACTCAATATCCACTTATTCATTTCAGAAAAAACCTTTTAAATTTTTTTTTTTTTCATCAACACATGACTCAGGGATCAACAAATGATTTACCAGGGCTTCAGTGGTTCAGGCGTCTCCTGTGCAGGTCTGAATGTCTCCTAATTGAACATACAAATGTTGGCATTTTTAGCATACAACAAAATGTGCATATAACTGTGACACTCATTAGGCACACTAAGTTACCTAATTGATCCCAGAGTGGGGAAAAACCATTGGCTTGTCTCCTAGAGCCTTTACTCTGAGAGTCTGAAACATGCAAGCGAAGCATAATGCAGTAATTACTAGCCAGGTGCAATGCAGTAAATGCTTAATTGGTCCATGTTTGTGATGTAACATATTCATAAAATATCACATGTGGGATTCTGCACAGTGCAGCCATTCTGGCAGAACCTCACTACACAGCAAGGTGAGAAAAGAAACAAAGCAGTAATTATGGATGGAAACCAACATGAAGCATCTTGATATATAAAATTACAGTTTTGAGGTAAGACGTCAGGACAAAACGTGAAGATGTTGGTATGTAAAGCAAGACACTAAGAACACAACAATCTACTACAGAAACTCATTTGAATCACTAATTCCCTTATGTTGTTGCCATTTTCTCAGCTAATATTGCTATCGATGCCCACAGAAGCAAAATACAGTATCAGACAAGCACTCACTCTTACATCATAAGCACATATTTACACTCACTAGCTGAAAGTGGACAATATGTGCTCAGAGATGGTCCATTTTCTGATGCATGTTGGTCTCATGCCGGATGGATATACAGTCTTTGTCATAGTTTACTATGAAAATTATGAGTCACGCTTGTAGCTGAGTGGGCTGCAAATCCGAGTGCTCTCGGAGAAATATCAAACACTACGTCTGTGTGTCAGAGCTGACATGGTGTGCTGACTAGATGGCAAATAGAGTATGTTAATTAATTTAGAAAATTAAACAAATAACTTTGTTGTGAAGTTTTGTTCAGCGTCAAATGAAGTTTGAGCAGTGCAGCGGTTAGCAGGAGTTTATTCGAGGGGTAGTGAGTAATTTAATAAATATTAATTACATAACCTATCTCATGTTGACATTTCTGCTTCTGCTTGTTTAATTAGCCTCACTTCCTTATCTTCTCTATCGAAAGATTTGGAGAAAATCTCAACCTCGAGGCAAATACAGTAAGTTTTATTATAAAAGTGGAAAGATCGGGAGAAGAGATTTTCCCACATAATCTTCAGTTACAGTTTCATTCATTGCAAAGAAGCTATAAAGTTCTTGTCTGACTTTAGTGTTGAAGTGTGTGAGAATCCAAACGGGAGCATCAGCATCACATCTACTGCTGTGCACTGTGAAATGTTTCTTAATCCTTTGACTTCTGTCCATTTTAATCATGTCACAACACGTGTAACTAATTTGATTGACAAGCATAAGGTTGCAGAAAATGTTACAGTGGAAGAAAAGCATACATTTTAGAAATATTTTCTGTGAAAGTTCAAACAATGCAGTGTACATTTGTATCCAGTCTCCCTTCCTTCGATCAATCCAAACTCAAATCAGACGCCATCAACTGAAGATTGTTTTGTTGTACTGGAAGATTGTATTGTGAATTTATTCATGTCATAATCTAAGAAGATATGTAAACAAAATAATCTCCAAATTTTTACTGGAGCATTAAATCAAATAGTCATTGGTACATATACTGCAGAAATATCTTCAATGTCATTTATGTCACTTCCATTGGTGGGCCAATATGTTCCAATCACATATCAGATGAGAATTTTTGCAACAATATTGGGAAACCAAAAATATGCTTTGAATTTTATTACAATTCATTTTATTTTTTACACAGTTTACAAACGGGGATCTAATGGAACATTTGATCAAAGTTCTGAGCATCTTTACATTGCACAGAAACCTGTTTTTATACCATCATTTTGGTGGTTTGTACAAAGCCTTTAGTTAACTCCATCTGTCAAAGCTCAACTTTTCCTTCAATATTACTTTATACAGTGACTTCAAATTTAACTTCCACATAAACAAAGAAAAGAAACTGAGATTGTGCTCTGTTTATTTTAAACTAATCATAACCTAGACCACTAGAGATCTTCACATTTTTTTCTGTTTACTGTTTTTTTGTTGTTGTTGTTGTTTTCTTATATTTCAAATTTACTCAACATTTTAATTTGTTCGAGTGAAAAACTACACTTAGTATGGCAGAGCTCTTCATAGCTGTGGGAGAAGCATCAAGCAAGTGTGCAATTAATGCCAAAGTAAATGAAAGCTCCTACCAATTAGGAGCCTGTTATCGAAGCAACTGGATAAGATGAGAGATACTCTGAGTTTAAGTCTCTAATCACTGTGTCAAATCTGTTTTTGCAACACTTCATACTCTTAAGACAACTCCTGTCACAAAAAGAGACAACGGTCTGCGGAAACGACAGCTACACCTTATGGAAGTTATTAGGGCTCTGAAGCTGTCTTCATGTTTTACGGCTAGCGCCCTGTGCTGGCAACACAGACAGGAAAAATGGGGCTCTTATTGTCCACGGGAAAAGGCAAATGAGGATTTAGAGAGAAGCGAGGAATATTGACAGGCTGGGACTTGGTTGATCAATGCCTGCAAACATCAAACAAACGCACAAACTTTCCACTGGCCCGTAAATGAAAAATGTGCCCTTGGTTTTATTTTGTTTTTTTACCTTTTGTTGCAGGTTATTTCACCAGTGTTGTGCATCAATGAGCCATGCCCTCTCCTTTCACACTAAATCCACCAAGTCTGCAAGACAGAATGAGCAACATTGAATAAAGTTGATATGTGGCGCCCTTTCTTTCATTCAGGAGGTTACAAAGTCACTGGTAGACAAACAAATCGCCATTTCCAGTCCTGAAAACTTGGTTTCAATTTGCGCAGTACTTCTTCTTTTTCCTTAACTTTAAATGAATTCTGAAGATGGTTTGCTATGCCTAACTGTCTGCAAAGATTTTTGCAGAAACCGTTGAAGCTCAGGCTGCACTGCATAGAATGAAGTCAGTGGCACCTGAGTACAGAATAAAAAAATACAAAGTGATGATGAAACATCAGTCAGATCAATGATGTTCTGCAACCAAGACTTTGCACCTTGCAGGATAACAAAAACAATGACCAAACAGAAAAGAACCACTAATACTAGACAAAATGCTGGACGTCAAATCCTGATAGAGGACGACACCTACAACAGTTTCCACTGACATGCAGTGAATGCAGGTCATGCAAAGGTCTTTGATAAGAAGTCGGTAATGAGGGCATAGTAAAAAGAATTACTGTAATTATTTTAGAGAAAATCTTTTTTTTGAAAATTCTGCAGATTAGACATTAACATAAATTACTAAATTGCTTTGGTTGATATGGACGCTTTCTGGTTAAAGGATATAGTGCCATTATTCTGTTGAAAACAGGCCCATTTGTTTTTCACAAAATAATCACTGTGATTTAATTTCACACTTTCATTTCTGTGCCACTTTCCAAACAAATGCTTTAGCCTTCCTAAAGTTGTTGCCACATTATTTCTTGTAATGAGAACCATGCAGGGATTTTGATGTGAATGAACACATCAAAGTAAGTGTGCTTATTTTGAAGAGCTCATTCTATGAATAGTGTGTGTATACTAGGATCAGTGACATGGAATTCTTGTTTTAGTAGTAGGTGTGTCACTTTTTGGAGAAATCACCAGCTCATTTAATTGATTAATTTTTATTTCTTATTCAAACATCAACAGACCATCTAGAGGTGAATGATGAGTTTTTAGTGCCTTCAAGAAATTATTACACAAAATATTCAGGTACTGGGTTAGGGTTAGGGTTAGACTCTGCCAGCTTCACTCTCTATTGTAGGTTTTTCATTTAAGGAGGCAGTGTCAGACAAAGAATCAAACCACTGTTTGGTTGTTTTTAGTGATCCTGACTCATATATTCCAGCTTGAGTTCACATTGAAAACATATTATCAGGTGAGCTTGGCAAGTACTGCATTGCACCTTGTAAAAAGATATGTGTATTTTTAAATGAACATGTTATTTATTGACAATAAATAACATGTCCCTTTAAGGACTATTAAAGGGATAACTGTACTGTACAAAATTATTGAATAGGTGATCTGCCTGAACTCTGCTGTAAATATGTAACCAATCCTTCATACTTTAGTTTTTCTATTGACTGAAAATGTTCCTTTCATATGACATCCTGTTTCCTTGAGGGATAAATGTAACAGGGCAGATACTCTCAGACACTTCAAATTAAGAAAGACAAGAGAAAATGCCATTCACGTCAGGCTACCAGAAATTAGCTTCCAAAATGCCAAATTTGTCAACTTAAGCTTCATCCTGTCTCTAAAGAACTGACGTTCTTCATTTCATGCAGCACCCAACATAATTATTGTTGCACCTTGTGAGGATTGCATGAAAAAGTGAAGTAATGATTCAATTATTGCAATATCATAACTATGTCATTAAACAGGGAAAACCAAAAAAATCACATTGAAACAAACAGAAAAAAATGTTTTTTGACTTGATTAAAGTGTCACAAAATGTATGCTCAGTAATTTAACTTCCCACCTTTTTGGGTTGAAATATGGTGCTAAAAGGAACCCACTTTAATGAGAATATTTAATGAAAGCAAGTGAGGCATGCGTTGGTCTTCATTAGTGAGGGCATGAACATAAAATATCTGATGGTGTGATCTAGCTTCAGTCAGAGAAAATAATCTGAAAAGTTTATTGGAAACAGAGCTGGAGCTTAGTCAAACAACAGGTCTTATGAGGACTTAAAGTTTGTCTTGCTACCACAGAAAGCGAGGAAGACGATAGCTCAGGTTGTAAAAATCCCCAACGATTATTATCAGAGTATGAGAGCAACTGTTTCCAGCATTAAATTATGCTGTGCAATAAAAGAGGAATTTCTTTATGGCTTTTCGCACAGCTTTCCCAGTGAGGGAATAATCAAGGAAGGCACTGTATGTACTTGATAAGTTAAGATCTCAATGAATAAGCACATAAATTGAAGAAAATAATTATCGTGTCCTTTCTTTTGTCCATGCACGATTTGTTTTTTCCCTAATTAAGTCGTGCATCTTTTAAGTGAGAACATTTCACACCCTCAGAATGCTACCTATTCCAGAGCACTTATGATTTACTTTTTTCCTGCTAATATCAAGTGGGCCTGACCTCAGAAAAACTCTAGTAAAACTCGAGCAACAGAATCAGCTTCTATTACTGGAAGATTTTGCTCCCACGTAGAAAAAAGGTTTAAATGACTCAGCTTTTATGCAAACTTCCTGCCCCTCCCTTCAAAGAGTTTCTTTGCATCAGCAGGCATGATTACTGCGCCGTCGTCCAAACAAAAGATGAAACCACTGGAAGAGAAGAGGAAAGTGCGTGCAAGCAAGCAGTGAAACCTTGCTGAATTGTTTCCACACTCGGTTAGCTCAGTTTGGAACTTGTAAAGGAGTAAATATGGTAGAATCCAAAGCACTCTTCATTAGTTGCGTAATGAAACGTGAGCTGTGAGCGGAGCGCTTACTTGGCTCGGATGTTATAAGCCCCGCTCTTTGGACACAGGAAAGGGTGCCTGACAGAACGAGAATCCTGGAGGGTCTGAGGGGCGATGAGAGGAGCTGCGGTGAGAGAGAAGCTTCATCCGTCTCTCCAGTCATGTTTGCTGAGCTGGTGGTTTCCACCTCAATAATTCACCCCCCTTGTTCAGAGAATCAACCCTTCATGACAGGGATCAGCTCCCTCCGTGCCACAGAGAGCCGAGCGGGGCACAGAGCAAGGCGGGGAAACACAGATGAAAGAAATCATGAAGTGGTAAAAACCGCAGAATCACTTAAGTGGAGAGGCTACTTGTCCTGTGAATTGGCTTTTTTTCATAGCTGGGGCACATTGTAGAGTCAGAAGCAGAGGTGAGGAAAACCAGTTACGCTCATGAAGGGAGTATGAGAGCGCCAAATTACACCCGGCTGACCATGGCTCGTGCAAAACGACCTGTACCAATCGAGCCCAGCTGCAGGTGACATTTAACAATGTAGAACATGAACAAAGCATTAGCATGACAATATTAAAAACCCTTCAGCCACCATGGCTGCACATTCACAAGTGATTAATAATGGATGGGAAGTTTTTCCAGACATGTCTTGAAACAGAAAAGGGTGTTAAAACAAAAAGGTTTGTTCTTTTGGGAGCCTTGGGAACATAAATGTACAACTTAAAGTGCCTTTGAAAAGTATTCACATCCCTCAAACTTTTCTGCACCTTGTCACATTTCAACCACAAATATCTGTGTTGTTCAGTAACATGCGAAAACAAACACAAAGCAACCTCTTGTAAAGTGATTTCTATTTGTAAAAGAACTGAGAAATATGTATGATTTTCCAGTTTTGATGGTAACTTGTAATGTGATAAAATGTGATAAGTATTTAATGTTGCAAAAACATCTGCAAGGCATGGTGAATATAATGGCAAACACTGAATGAGCCAATGCCATCTTATGCTTGTATTACTTTAATTAGCACTGAATTCAGTGATCTAATAAAACAGTCAAAGATCTCATTTTAACGATCGACTTCCATGCATTTTAGTGTTGGCTTCTTTCTTTGTGTCCATAATTAAAATAAGGTCAAGATGCTACGGTATCTGTATTTTACTCAAGCTTGATAAGATGTGCAGTGCATTCCAAGAATCCCTTGGAATTGAAGAAATTCTTTTCATCCTGTTGCAGGCAGGCTCCTTCTGCATAAAGACGAATCTCAGAAGGTGGAGAATGTCCCTGAGGAACAGACTGCTGTTTCTCCTCTTGCAGAGTGGAGTCACTTCAGTGAAGGGGTTGCAAATTCCCACCAGCATTTCTTTCGCACTGTGAATCTCTTCCCCTACAGTATTATTCTATCAGATTTCTTACATCATTCTGTCACTGTCACAACTCTAACACGAGGCACCATCAGTAAGTATTGAAGTTATTTAGCATGAAATGCTGGTGTTTCTGGGTCAGAACTCCAGATTTCACATCCTCTGGTTTGAACCTATTACTCATCCTCTGAGACAGGCGTCTTTTGACAGTACTTTTGCAGATTAGAGCTCAGCAAGTTCTGTATCTGTGATGAATTTCATTTTCCATAACTCACTGAGCAAAGCTGGAGTCTCTTCACTCTCAGTGTGCCTGATCATACTTTAGATACACAACTGATGGATTGTCCACAAAGTGATTTAGAGCTCCATGCACTGCCCTTTTAGAGGAGTCACGTTCACTCATGATTGATGCCAACAAAGTCCCTCTCTTTGCTTAGAATATAAATTTGACTGAATTTTCTTTTTTTTTGCATAGTTCAGATGTCATGTTTCACGGCACCCCAATTCACCTGCCATCGGAGTTTTAAGGCCAGCTCAGGTTATTTAATCTGTGAGCGATGATTGAAAAAGTATTGACATGGCAAAGAACAAGTTCAGGAAGATTCATTCTATGCTGGCTCAATCCTTTCAAAACCATCATGCAGGTGTCCTGTTGGCTTCTTTAGCATTAGCTGTGAAAATATATCTGCTCCTGAATAGTCACTGCACCTTAAATGTATAAAGCTGCAGAAACTGCAACAGACAAAAAGCATTTTTTAATAACTGGCATTAAATCTTTTACACCACAGATGTTTTTTTTTACTCTCCATTGTAATTCTGCCACTTTGATGATTTTCATGCCAAACCACAATTTTTCTTTGTTTGCTTCTGGACTCCATATTCTTTTTTTTTCTTTGTCTTCCTGCATAAGCAAAGAGTGTTTGGACTGATGGCCGGATATTTTGGGTATTGAGTAGAATTTATAGTTCCAAGACCATCACTTTACCACAACCATGTTTGACTGTTGGCATAATGTCTTTTTCACATAATGGGATGCATACTTTCTAGAATGTTTCACATCTGCCCTTTTTTGGATAATCAAGATAATGTTGTTTTGTTTTTTTTGATAAACCTTTATGTTCTCAGTGGTTTGCGCTGATTTTGACCTTAAAATTCAATCATAGATATCATTTTTTCAGTGCGCCGTCATTATTAAATCCATACAATGTACATATGGAAGTAAGTTTGTTTTTTTTAATGATCCAAAACATGTAAAAGTGATAAAGCGCATAAACAGATGGAATATGTGCTATGGCAAATTCTGTTGACTCAATTTGAGGTTCACATTTAACCTTCACTGCAATGTGACACTTTACGAAAAAAGTTTTAAAAACATGCACAACTTTTAAAAATACTTAACTTGTGTAATTACCAACATAAAGACTGTTTGTTTGCTTTTTATTATAACCCCTATACCTGATGTTATTGTAATTTTAAATAACTAATGTGAACCCTGTTTTTTTTTTTTACCTCTTTCATTCCTGCTTTTTGTCCACCGTTTCTTCTTGTACCTTTCCTTCAGCTCTTACTGCCACTTGTATGCACTTGTTGGTGATGCTTGCTTATGTCTGCTCCTTCTCCTTTCTTTTCTATTTGTCATTTAACCATTGTGTATTCGGTCTTGTGTGTGTGCGCGTGTGTGTTGGCAACCGGGATACTTGGCTCTTTTCTGCTGCAGCAGTCATCCATCAGATCTTCACAAAGCTGTTTATCATTCACGGTCCTTTCACAAGCTTTTGCCAGATCCTTGTTTCCACCAGTGGGGTAACATCTGTGCCTGAGCTGTGAAATCCAGTGTCTTGATTGAGTTAAATTATTCTTGTGAAGCTAAGCCAACCCACTAACCTCACTTTCTGTGTATCTCACCCCACTTACCTACCGATCTACCTACTCTTCCCCTGCATGCGAGGATTTATATTTACAGTTTTCAGCTTCTTGTTTTAAACCATCAGTATTTTTTTATCACTTGTGTCTGCTTTTGAGTCATTTGTCAAAATTCTGTAAAAATGTCTAATTTGCAGCATCTTTCAAAGCTTTAAAATCGCTTGTCACATCTTTGTCATGTTAAAACTTCCTTCCTGGAATGTTATATGACAGAAAGTAATGCATTCTTTTGCATTCAAAGTGAAGTTACTATTACATGTTTTTAAATAATAAAAAAATACATTTTAAAAAGTGTAGCACTCTTTAGTAGAAATGAACCAGACTCAGAATGAGCCTCCATAAAGACAGCTATTTATATTAATTAGATACAGCATCTTACAAAGACAAGCTATATCCAAAAGATGATTCTTACCTGGTTTTAACCCTAAGACTGACTGATTTAAAGTATTTCATGCTTAGAATAAATGTCAAGGTGTCAAAGATTTGAGTGTATGTGTGTGTACTGAACCAGGCAATTTTTCAGATCAAACTAACCTAGGAGGATTTAGAAGGACTGCTGCTGCACAGCTAAAAATCTTCACTGATTGTCCAAGATGTCAGCGCTTCAGCTGCTACCAGTCTGTATTTTTGAAAGAAGTCTTGCTGTTTTTATTGTACAGCCACCCATACCCATTGATAATGCTAAGCTCAAACCATTTTATAGAAAACAAAATCTGATGCAAGTGGGTTTCTCAGAACAGAAGCTTTGATCAGACCACAGACATCCATCATTCAGTAAAACCACCGTGAAACAGATCTGCTGACATCTTCCCTGTAGCATTTCAGCAGGTCTACTTCCCTGTTCAGCAAAAAGAAAAAAAAAAAGAAAATATGGCAGAGGCATCAAAACAAATTGATGTGCTCTTCATCTGCATATTGATTGGGAACTTCATCAGGCGTCCCTAATGAGCAGACAAAAAGCAGACTTTGAAGGAGAGATCGGTGATTATGATGAAGTTGCCATTCAGAATTATGTAGGGATCTTTAAATCAAGATCCAAATGCATAATCAATTATGATGTTTTTGCTGTCACATCTACAAGAGGGACTGTGCTATGCAGATGTTTATGAGGTAAATACTCCAGATTCATTACAATGAAGATATGCATCGAAGCCTGGCGCTGCTTGCTGATAAATGATTTCTCAGGAACTGCAGGAAGTTGGAGGCAGAAGGTAAGATTCAAGTCCAGTTGTTTTACTTTTATATTCCAGATTGGTGCACTTGCTATTCCTGAATATTTTAAGGATATCTTCCCATAAAAAGCTTCTAAATTATGTCTTCTGACTCAGCTGAACTTCATTTGTGTTCCTAAAAAGCAATTACTTTGCATAAAGTCAAATAAGGCAGGAAAATATAACCCAAAATGAGTATACTGGAAGATTTGGGTAAATAAAATATCCATCCATCCATTTTCTATACTCCCTTTGTCCCTTAGTGGGGTCAGGAGGTGCTGGTGCCTATCTCCAGCTAACGTTCCGGGCGAGAGGCGGGGTCACCCTGGAGGTCACCAGTCTGTCCCAGTAAATAAAATATAAAAAATTATGTTTTGTAATTATTACTTAAATTCTCAATTTAATGCAGTAGCGAATGAAACTGTTTTCTTCACATCAGAAAGGTGCCTGCACAGAATTATAGGATACCTAAAAAATGTAATTCAGCGAGTATGAAAAAAAGTACTGAACAGCACAGCAATAACAAAAATGTACCCTTTCAGTAATTATATAATAATATCAGCATTTTTAAAGTTTTAACATCATTAACATTTATTGCAATCACTTGTTATCCAACATATTTTTGCTTAATTGTCATTATTTTTATGAAATCAGGTTTCACTTTGAGATTAGTGGGTTTTCTTTCTTTAAAAAGTTGTATTTTGTTGCTTGTAGATTTTTAAAAGCAATAAAAAAGAGAAAACATTGAAAGGCGTTAATCACTTTTTAAAGGCACGGTGTACCAGTGGAGGAGAAATGTTCCTTTTCTCTCTCCAGATGTTCTAAACAAAAGCTGTTTTATATAAAACTCTCCTTCTCGCCTGTGTTTGACATCTATGAAAAATGAGGGGCGAGCACCTAATTGTCACTTCCTTTCTTCCCCCATCCCAGCTGGAATTAGCCAAGTGTGTTTGTCTCTGTGGATCGTAATGAGGTCAGATAACAAACATCAAGAATTCACAGATTCCTACACAAACCTACCAGCTCTGCAGTGGGGGAACTGCAGGTGATTTCTCTGGTTGGTTGAGGAAAGAGTTACCCACTCAACTCACACTTAATCGATATTTGTGTTTTTAATGTTAGGTGGTAAAATAAAACCTAAATCTAGACAGCTGTTCAATAATTCTTACACCAAGCAATAAAAAAATACTGTGTACCTTCTTACTGTCCTTACTAATTGAGGGAGATTTGATTTGTGCAGGATAATATTTTAATTTTGGGTTTCTTTGGCAAAATCTATTAACATTCTCGTCAGCTTTTACTGACAGGAAGAGTTACACTTCATTGTTTTTGCTTTTTCACTTCTTCATGTTTACTTTTCCAATGTCTTATTTAGTAGTTGTCAGGCTGTGTTTGACAAAATATGTGCTTTATGTTGATTTGAGAGCAGAAAAAAAAATCTTCTAGTTGTCTTGGCTTTGCTGTTTAGCTGAGACACTCATTAAATGAGACAAACAGGAGACCGAGGAAGTAGAGCCACTGGAGTTTTCTTCAGGAGTACATACTGACAGCGACAGAATAATTATCTTAATCTAGCAAGATTTTCTTTGACTTTGAATAATTAAATTCCATTTTTTTGTACACTATGAAACGGAAAAATTCAGAAGCCCGAGATAGTATAACTTTATTAACCATTATTGGAGTAAACATTAGGTATAAATAACATTCTGTTATATTAAAAAGCTTGTGGCAAGCAGAAAGTGGGAGTGTTGTTCAAAAGCGTGCTTTCTTCTTACAAGTGCAGATTTGTGGATTTCATGGTTAGCAGTCTGTCGACGGGCCTCCACAAAACAGCTGTATTTATGCTGAACTTAAATTGGACACAGTTGGACTCTTAATTACATGAGGTGACAACAACTTTATTAAGCTAAATATAACATTTACAAACTGTCATGGAAAACTCAGTTAATCCTTCCATTAGCTGACTGCTTTTCACTTCCACGGCTTAATGCCCTTCACTGGGCCACTGAGATAATTTATATCTTTAAAGCTTTACATATGATAGAGTACGCACATTTCTGTTTTCTCTCTGTTTTCTCTACTGACTTTTAAAGAAACTTGAGTGACTATTCAAAAGTTTCACACATTCGAAACAGTGATGCACTCAAAGGTTACCTGCTGAAACAGCTGTCCATCCACGCTGCACCAATAAAGGCTTTTTATTTTGGAGATGATCTGCTCATTGTGGTGACAACAGAGCTGCATGCCCTGCGGCTAGCTGACTGGGTGATTTGGCTTTGCAGTGCCAATACAGTGGGCAGCTAGTCATCGCTCGGGCAGAAATAACTGTCATTGCTGCATCACCTCTCTGAGGCTCTCTCTGCCCACACTCGATTCTTTCAATAGAAAACGCTTTGAACAAATGGCTGCTGTCAATGGCATTTAAATCCTGTGATCGCCTCCCACACTCACTAAATGTCTACGCGTTGAAATAGTGGCTTCTTTCTGCAAGATACCGATCTTTCGTTTTGGTTTTAGACACAGTGTGAGGTTTCAATCGTATCAAATAGATTGTTGTTTTGGCTGGAATGTTTTGGGGGGCTTCAGGGTGAAATCACATCATGATTCATTCTGCAGCCTGATGTCTTCAAAATGACGTCAGAGATTCTCATGGCTCAGTCATGCTCGCTCAGTTAAAAACTGTGAACCCGAATGACTCTCTCTCAATCTCCAGGGCTCCTTAATGGGTCACTAAAGACCAAGTGCAGCAAGTCACCTGGATCAGAGTGTTGACATTTACCGCTTATGCCGAGGTCAGAAAGAGCAGGCTGATCTAAATGATGCACAAGAGATGGAATAGCCAAAAACATAGAAATGTTAGATGCTACACAGAGATGTAGCATCTCTTACGTTTGTCCAAAGCTTGTCCTTTAATATCAAATGCCAAGATGGATGTCAACTTTTACTGGAATATATGGATGAATTTAAAATAAAAAAATTGGCAGAAAAGATGTTTGATTTTCACACTTAATGCTTTTTGAAACAAGAATTTTATCCAAATTCAACACGAAATCCAATTTTCAGTGACCTGCATAGTAATATGGAACAAGATTCTTTGTAATATGATGCACTTGCAAATTAATTGTGGTTTCAAACACAACTAATGCAAACAGTCAACACAATGTTTTTTTTTACTGGATGGAGTTATTTTTATTCTGTGCCAGAACAGAAAATCGACGATATACTGGTTTCAGAACATGTCCTAGAAGATACTTGAGTGCTTTTCAGTGCCTGACTTCAACTCTGTCTGCTGGGATGTGAGAAAGCCAAACTAGAAATATAATTGAACAGTGGAGTGAGCTAAGATTCCTTAAGGGAATCTTAGCTTAGCTATGTGTTTTCTGAGGAGGAGGAGCTGCGTCTCAAAGGTGGCGCTGAGTCCCATTAGGCATTTTGCCACAGCTGAAATGTTTAATGGGTATAAAAGGAACTCTCAAACATGAGTGAAAGGATAAAGACAAAACTTCAGTCATGTTTTTGATGAGGGAATAAATAGCATTGCAACATGATGTAAAGCTGAAGAGTCATTTTTTGCCAAATACCCCTTTAAGATTGGAGACGTTATGCATCACATTTGCAGCAGGTTATGAGAGTAAAGGTAAACCTTACCAAGTACTGAAAATGTGAAGAATTGTGAAGAACATAGTGGTCAGTAATAATGGTACATAATATGATTTTCCAGTTTAAGTAATATAACTATGTTTGTGTTGATCTTTTCTCTTTTGTTGCTCATAAAACATTATAATTGCTTCACTTATAATATGTGCTTTTTAAATGTGCTTTTCGGTGCCTGAATTCAAGCCTGTCTGCTTGGATGTGAAAGTGAAAAAACAAAAACAATAATAATAAATACAATTTTACCACTTTTAATTGTAAATCTGTTCCCAAAATTAAATTTGATTGTTTTTCCCCCCATACTGAAAGAAATGCAAACCCCTGCTGGACCATGTCAAACGCTCCAGAGAGCAGAAATAAAAATTAGGATCTTTAACAACTTCCACTGTTATTAATAGATCGTTACTCATTACTCACTGAGATATCAAATATAGCAGTGGCAACAGTCCTCGTCTCAGCTGGAAAGCAGCTGATGTGCCACGCTGCTGTGTGTGTCAAACTGGCGACGGGAAAACTCTTTGGGCCTTAAACACCTGAGTCCACAGCACTTCAAGCGGACTTGGCTCATCCTGTCAGTTGTCAACTGCGGATCAGAGCTGAGTTCGCACATGCATGTATATGAGAATAAAATTTTGAGGAGCTGATTGTAAGTGCAAGCTTGTTTTACTGTGTCCTGTTGTAAGCTCTCTTAGGTGGTGACAATTTGCATTAGTGGTTGTTGGTTTAAATTTGTTTGTGCAAAATCATAAACAAAGCACAGGAGGATAGGTGTACATCCTGAAATCCTGAAAGAGGAAATGTAGTCAGCAGATCTAAAAAGTATTGCTCAACTAATAGTAATACTAGTATTACTCCCTTAATATGTATATACACATATAGTTCTATATATAAAAGTATTCTTTTACTTTTATATATAAAGCTATAAATAAAAGTAATTTTAATTCACCTCAAAAGAAGTTTGTCCGGTGTGGATTTAGCTTGTTAGCCACTTTGAACTGAAATGTTGCAAAATTACCCACTTCCTTCAGAGGCACTCCAGCTCTCAAGTAAAGTTCATAATTCTTGCATGCTCTGTAGAGTGGCCATCAAATTGCTGTCAGTAATGATGGTTACCAAAAAAGCAGCAGCCATTATGACACATTACATAAACAGACATTTTGCTTCTCAGGTACATCAAAAGGCTTTTAAACTGTGACACTGCAGTAAGTGCTTGTTACCTTTATTTCTGAACCAGTTTTCCAGACTACATTGAGCCATCTGCGCTGTCTGCATGTACAGAATATGCATTAAGAGAGGAGGGTGTGTGGTTATAGCATCTTGGCCTGTTTTGTTTCGCAGTGAATGGGCAATTTCCGATTCTTTCCGACAGATACCGCGGTGAACATCTCAGGCAGGTTTCCAGCTGCACAACCACATGCTGTCGAGGAACACAATGTTTGCCGTGACACGAACAAGGAAGGCACTTGCTCTATGGGTTGGACATTGTTCAATCTTGATTTGCATCCCACCATCGTTTAATCTACACTCTAGCTGTTCCTCAAGTCCAAGTGGAGCTCTCCACACAAGCACAGGCACACACATAAAACCTTCAGGACTCTTCAGCCACTCTGATCGTCTGTGTCTTCCACCGTGGCGAGGAGCTGCAGCCTCTTGGCTGACGGCACATGCGAAAGCGACGAACGCGACGCACGTGTCGTTAAAGTGACGTTACGTGCGCGTCGTTAAAGCGACGTTATGCGTCGTTAAAGAATCGTTAAAGCATCGTTAAAGAGACGTTACGAGTACGTCGTTACTCGCGCGTCGTTGCGCGAGCGCCGCTACCCGAGCGTTGCTGCGCGTCGTTATAGCGACATTTCGCACGCGTCCTTAAACGAGCGTCGTTAAAGCGTTGTTACGTTTGATTATAAGCTAGCGTACGCAATTTCAACATCAATTTATAACCTGACTTTTAAAATTCAACAATCCTACACTACAGATAGAGAATCTGCAGAACAGTGTTTGATGTTTTCTGCAAAGGCTTAAAATAATGTGTGAAAGAAGCAAAAATCATTCTCCCACTCTCAGAATGCTCTCTTGCTCACTAGAATTACATGAAAACAGTAGCCCTGGTTGTTGGCTTTGACTCCATTCCTGTAACCTTTTTGAGGAACGCAAAAGAGGATCAATGAAACTGCAATAGCTGTAATGCTCTCACACATTGACTGCACGTTGTCTGTTGCTCCGATCGATAAACTGTAGATGTAATGGGGGAGGGGGGGAGAAGAAAATCAGTACAGCCCCATAAGGGCCAGACGATAAGCTTTTCATATTAACAAATGATTGCATGACTTTCTAGATGCTCAGTACCCAATAGAAAGGTGGGCATAATCACAGAAGTCTAATAATTCCTTTGAATTCTCATACTTTTGAATTTAACATAGCACAGTTTATGACTTTTTATTGGTCTGGCTTATTTGCTGACCTTTCTCGCAACAAAACAAAACATCAGACTTAAAGTTTATATCTCCCTGTGGTTTTCATACAACCTGTATAATGATCAATCCAGACACATTTTGTTGTTTATTCATCAAGTATCATAGCCCCTTTTTGCATTTATTGACAACTCTTTTATTGTTATCCATTGACTTTTTTTCAAAGGTTAGGTTCTTACACTTTTTCCTTCTGAGCTGAAGCACTCATATTTACTCATAAATCTTTAAATTCTTTTCAGAGGCATTTTCTTTCATGCAAAACTTAAAAACTTAATGACACTGGGATTGGAGGTGAGTTAATTTTTAAACATAGCTTCAAGGAACTCCCAAATGGCACAGGGCGGCACTCATTCCCCAGCTGCAGGTTGTCTCCACCAAACTTTGTCAGTGCTTCACTCATTCTGTTTGGTGGACACTGCTGTAGACAAACATAAGGGACTTTTATGTGAATGAGTGTGCCTGCAAAGTCTAAAAGTTCAACCTACGAGTATGCAAAAAAAAAAAAAAATAGCTACACTGACATGGAAAAATAAAGCACACAGCAAATAAAAAAACATCAGATACTATTTTCATTAATATCATGAAATATAAGAGCTTAAAGCAGTGGTTGAGATCCTAAGTTCTGGTGATATATAAACACAAGTAGTCAATGAGGAAAAGCCAAAGCGATGCACAACTCATCAACAAAGCATGGCTTTTTTTTTAACCTATACCACATTTTATGAAACAGCTAATTTCAAAGTATTTTTTAGCTTATTATGAACAAGAAAAGGTAGTACATGATGTAAAATGGAAGGAAAATAATACAACCTTCTCCATTTTGTAGAGTTTTCAAAATGTTCAATGAATCAATACTACAGATATGTACATATTATTGAAATTAAAGCTACAAAACTTTTGAATTATGTCTACCAGCATTTTAACATGTGAATTTATTTTCCAGTCTTCCTTGCAAATTAGCCCAAGCCAGGTCAGAATGGATGCAGATCGTTTGTGAGACTCAATTTGAAAGTGTTATCAAGGATTTGCAGTTTGATGTAGCTCTACACTTTGACTGGGCCATTTAAATGCATCTGTGTAAAACCAAAACCTTTATTAATAAAGGTAAATTCAAAAATTTATCAGAATTATATATCTCTATGTGGATTTTTCTTTTTTTAACATGTTGCCATGTTTTTTGCCCACATTCGTACTTCAATTTTTTTTTGAGTAATATATACATTTTTAAATAATTTTGAAGATCTGCTGAAGTTATTTCAGGCCAAGTTCTCCAACTGATATATCCTGCCAGAACTGCTGTTTTACCTGAAATGACCACAAATACAGATTGCCAGTTTTTAAGCATTGGGAAAAAAAATCCAAGAAACCTGAAGATTCTTCTCCTTATGACAAGCTCTTCTGTGCCTAACAACATTAGGCCATCTTCCAAAATTCATCCCATGTTTTTGTAAAAGAATAAAAATAATTGTCTCTAAATTAAGCTGGACCAATCTTAGTATGAAGCAAAGTTTTCCATGAAAAAGCAATGAAATTACTATAAACAGCAAACTGCTGACATTCTGTTTTAAGAGCAACCCATTTCATTTGCTAAGCTGTGTCGGGTCTAAAGCTGCTTAGTGTATTCTTCGAAGAGGACATTTTGTTAGAAGTGGCTGTGTTTCTGCTCGAGTTAACATTTGGAGTGTCTCAGAAATATAACACAACCCCTAAACTTTGAGGCCACACAGGTCTGAACCGAGTCTGTGTCATTCAGTGAGCCACTCAGATTTGCAGCTCACTTAGATGCCACAGCCAGATCTCACATCAGACCCCCCTTCCCTTAACCTCCTGACATTGGCTGAGGCTTATCAGCACAACTTTGACCTCTCCATTCCACTTTAATCTTTCCACATAAATTTAAGAAGGAACAAAGGCATGTGAGGGGTGACTTCAGGGGGGCAATGGGGTGAAAGTGAGGCTTATATCCCTTCACAGCTTGCGATTTACCCTCACAGGTCTGCAATAATTTTACCTCCAATACACTGGTTATGCTATAAATAGCCAAGTACAAAGACAATGTTCCAAACTGTCCTGTTGTGAACTGCGCAGAGCAGCAGCAATCCTTAAACTGACTCCTCATAATTTGACATGTCCATATTGCCCTTTTTGGGAAAACGTCGGGTGTTCGGGGGAAACTGTAATTAATGGGACTAAATATTTCTTTAACTTGCCTCCATTGAAATGGATAAGTAACCTCTGCAAGGAGATCAAGTTATTATATCAGGAGATGTATTGTATTAAGAAATTCCATGCATTTTTGACGCAAATCATGCATTTCTACAATACCTATTTAACATTAGCTTTATGTGAAAACTATGTTTCTGGGGTTCATAAGCCAACAGACAATAGGTCATAACAGAGCTGCTTTGAAGCCACTTTCCTTCATTTAAAGACCTTGAACAAAGCCACTAAATCTTGATGCTGGAGTCCCATCATCGAGCAAGTGCTGTCAGCCACTGAATCCTGCTAAATTGGTTTATGAGCTAAAAATCCTGCATTCCACTTTGATAAGTGTTTCAACTTTATAAATACTCTTCTCCTGAGAGAGAGGCCACTGTAAGCTCAAAATGGATCCATATAATTACATTTTATTTGAATATACCGTCTGAGGAATGTTCACTGCTACAGAACTGATGTGTTCCCTTTAATTATCCTACTTTAGTTATTTTGTGGGTTCATGTTCAAGTGTGGGTGAATATTTTTGTTCTTTTCCAGGTAATTGTTTCTCCACAGTGGTTTATTTATCTCAACGGTTCTCCAAGCTAAGCATTATGAATATGTATGACTGAAGTAACCAGGTCTTTTGTTACTTCATGTAGAACTAATTACAATTTAAAGACAGCTTTTAACGTGGATGATTATGGCTGGAAACTAATTAATAAGAGTTTGATGAGAGGCATGTCTTCATGTTTATCACTTAAGATTGAACATTTAAGTGACGTTGTCGATCTCTTGCTCCACTGATAGCCTGATACTTTTCTCACTGTTCATCATCCTTTGGGTCGAGCCAAACTTTTAAATGAAAAACTTTTTTCACATTCAAGGACGAATCATCAATCACGAAAGAAAATAGTGATCAGGACATTTAATGCTTGATTATTGCTCAAATTCTCCCCAATCTCAGCTTTACGGATGATAGGATCCTGTGCTTTGAAGTCTGTTCATTCTGTTTTCCTTAATCTCTTTCTTTTATTAGATCAGTCTTGTTTCTAAGTTACTTTACTCACACATGCTTTATTCACTCACAGACTAGTTGTGATGTGTGTTTGTTAGAACACCCGACTATCGCCAGAGTTTCTGCTGTTCAGCTCTTGATTTGGGTTAAAGTTGAAGAATTTGGACCTACTCCTCTATTTTCTTTATTCCAACCAACCACTTTTTGTAACTCACCATTACCACTGACAGGTTTGGTAACCAACACCAAGCTGTATCACCACAATGTTTGATGGTTTGTCAAGGGAGTTCAGTTTTAAAAGCTTTTTCTTGATCCCTCCAAACATTTCATTTAAATCATTGCCTTGTCTGATGACGAAGGTGTTTGGCTCTTCTGCGAATTTCAGGCTTTATTGCCTGGCAGTCTCTCAGTGCATTGAAATGTAAAACTTTTTTTCTCTTTGAACACTGGCACTGCTGTACAGTGTGTTCCGGTTTATACCAGGCTTGAGCCATAATTGTTAGAGTTGTTCCTAAAAATCCTTACAAATTTCCTTTCATCTAACTGAGACAATTAGTGGAATGATTGAAAACTGGAAAATACTGGGTGTTCAGGACAGTGACCACACATAAACACATGATTTAGAATCAATAAAATGGGATATGTTTGACCGCAGAATGTCCTCTCTAAAAGTCCCGACTTCAAAATGACTGAAAATGTGGAATCCCGGTTTAAATAAATCTGTAAAATATAAAAACTGGTCCGATTATGATGAGTAGCTGAACACAAACCGCTGACCTGAAATCCACAATATATTCAAATGTCATATATGGACTTATTTTTGCCTAGCCTTTATAGCAAAGAAGCAACAATATCTGGAAATAAGTTTCAGTATTAAAGGAAAGTTAAATAACAGGATCTGATAGAAAATACGGCATTTTTTGGAATATTAGTTGCTAATTATTCCCACACTTTGAACCATGCAGCTTATAGCCCAGTGCAGCTTTTCTTTTCTGACTACGCCTGGTTAAGAGTAACAGAAAATTTGCACATGGGTGAAACTTATGAATAGCATTTTTTTTTCTTTTTCTTGTGTTTGTGTGACTCCCTTTCCAAAGCTGCTGTAAGCCCCAGTCTGGGCGCCCCATATTGACAACCGGCAATGCAATTAAGAAGCCCACAATTCTTTGAGGGCAGCAGAGAAACTCTGGATAACAGGAAGGAAGAGTTGGTAGACCAAGAGCTTCTGCAAATTCAGCTCATGTTCTTATTTTCTGCATTGTGAACCAGTTAGTTTCACAGTCAGCAGTTTTCATTATTTCATTTCAAATAAAATAGTTACATAATAAATCTTGCTTCATTTTGTGGCTGAGTGCTTTAATAGAACTATGAAATGAATTATTGGACAGTTTCAAACTACTGGGACGTGCGCCATAACAACCGCTCCATGCGAGAAGTCAACAGGGTGCATTAATGTGATGCATTCATATTTAAGAGTAAGCAGCATTATTGTTGATTGGTTGGCAGTAGTGCCTTATGTCATGTAACAGGCACAGTGAGGAGCAGGGCGTTCAATTACAGTCACAGACTTTACTTTGGTTGCTTAATAAAACCGTATATCTGGGCACAGCGATTTCCTCTGCCTATATCTCGACCTCAGCAAAATATCGATGCATGCACACCACCCTTAGTTTCCTGTGGAAACTGTAAACTTTAGTTTAATGAGTGTATTTGTTACTGGAGAGAGGGGAAAAAAAACATCCCATAAAGCAAGTCAATTATTTCCTCATGCAGTTCGTGGGCTGACTGCCGTCTGAAGCTTAAAAAAATGCTCCATTCAAGCTATGCGAATATCTGAGTCTCACTGTTTCTCTGTTATTAGATGCATCCATTGACTCAAGGTCTGGAGCTATTAAGGGTCAGAGTGGCCTGAAAAGAAAGATAGCCACTGGAGAATTTATAACAAACCAGTAAATGTATGTATTTACAGACACTTTGGCGCTATTAACTATTCTCAAGCTCTTAAAAGACCAACAGCACAGAACTGCTGTGATGAAAAGTCTCTGCAGCATTTAGTCAAGCATCGGCTGGAACCGTTTAAGTTTAACTTTAATATTATTTGACTTCAGGCAATCTGTGTGATGTAGATATCATTCCATTAGAGCTGATCTAAAATCTGAGATTAAGTTTGATTTCTTGCCACCTACCTAATTTAGTGCAGCGCTGCATTTGATCATACACAGCATGTGATGGCAGCTAAGATGGGCAATTTCGATTCCAAGTAGAACAATTCAATTTCACACAAAATATTACATATAATGCATTTGTTCCAGTGCAGAGTGTCACTCGTGTGTAATTAGGTTTTTGGTTCTTCCTTGTCATCCCTTAAATGTTCAGAGGCGTCTCAAAATGTGTACATTAAATTGCAAAAGTATTCCCCTCCCATTTTTCCCATCCACACTTGTCACTGCAACCACAACCTCCTCCAGTTCCTCTCCATCACCTCAAAGACAGTAAGTCTTCATACTTTTCATTACAAAGAGTCATCATTGGTTTTCTTCATCCACAGCCCGGTAAAAACCAATTACTTGTTCTACCTTTTGTTTCATACATACAGCCTGGAACCTCGGCTAATAGGAAGCTGGAGACTTCTGTTGAAGTTGAAATGATTGGATCTGATTTTTACCCAAATACTAATGTTTGACCATCATGTCTGTTATGCACCAGCTGAAATTGTGTGAGCTGTAAACAACTCTCTGGGGAAGTAGAGCCATTACATCTTGTCATGAACGTTCCTCTTGCTCCGACTTTACTTCATCAATATTTGAAAGTGAAGCAAACCAAATGGCTTCATTCACTTCTTCAGCTGCCATGTCCCTTAGTTCTTACTGTTGTTATATCAGCCTGGTCTCTATTTAGGTTTGGTTATGGTTTCCCTCATGTCTTTTTCTCTTCTAGTTTATCAAGTTCTCTTTACTCTTAGTGTGTCGTCTGTATTAGAAGTATTTTCAGCTCCCTGTTTCCTCACTTTTGTATTCCCCAGCAGATCTTCTTAGTTTCCCTGCGCCACCTTCTCCCCGCCCTTCAGCTGCATCCTGTGCCAACTACTCACACCTGCAATCAGTCATCTCATCTAGCTAGGCCCTTTGTTCCATTTGCTACCTCCCAGTATTTAAGCTCCTCTATCTCAGTCACAACTCACCAGTCTGACTCGTTACCCTGCTTGTCATTATGTCTGTTGCTACCCTTGTCACCTTCATGACTCCAGTTTGCTTGTGTTTTGGTTTTCCTTGTGCCCCTGGATTTATGTTGATGGATTTCTTCATTAAAATATCTGCAATCTCCTGCCTGCTGTGATTGGATCCATTCCACACACATCAAGACATGGAGAAGATTCATGAGTATAAATACTTCTACATAAGTATTTAGATACTTTTGAAGGTCTTATTATAATCAAATATCTTTACATCTGTGTCTGAGAATATCAAACATTTACAATGGAGAGCACTCTTTTTGCTTTACATTCAGCCTGCTGATTGTTTTTAGCCTGTGTTGTGCTTTCAGGCACAGTCAATGGCACTATAGACTGATTATTGATTGAGGGGTTTAATTTAACTGGTTATATAAAACCACACATCTCGAGTAAGCCTTTGATATCTCAGCTCAAACATGCACAATCTTGCTTTTGTTGAGGATAGGAGTTTCTCAGCAATGGTTTACCCAGAGGGATGGGCAAAGTATCTGATCCTTTAGATAATTAGAGGTCTTCCTCTTCGATTCCAGTCACCTCTATGCTGATGTTTGCTTTTTCTCCACCCTGCAGGGCACAGTGTGAGAGGAACAGCATTAATAAAAATAAATCAATTTTTTTTTCTGTTTATCAGATATCAGTATTTAAATCTGAAAAGCTTTGATGTTAATTTAACTCTCTGAACTGCTTCACTGGCAGATGCAGATATTTTCACATTTTTACCATTTATAATATTTTCAGTGTCAGCATAGAAATGTTTATTCTGTTGATAATGAAGAGTAATTAAAATGTTGAGTGCTGTTGGTCTTTTTCTTTTTTTTTTGTTCTGATGTGCAAGCGGAGGCATTTGGCAAGAAAATCTATTTTACTGTGGGATTAAAGGAAATGTCTCTTTATAAAAAATAAAGTGGATTTTAATAATTTGAGGATTTCGTTTTTGTTTCAAAGACACATGCCACAATACTCCAGCTTCCCTATTCAGCTCCTTTAATTCCTTGTCATTTCTGGTTTTGTCACTGTGTACCTACAAGGTTTATTCAAAGCTTTGAATTAAAAAATAATTTAGTTATTGAGGCAGTTGATGCTATTTAGGAAGATTAGATATTTTGTGCATTGGAATTTCACTTAATCTGCCATGATTTTAAATGATTAATTCAAGTTTGTTCAACAGAGACCTGCAGCATGCTGCATGGCCTTTAAATTTTATTAATGCTCCATGACTGTGGGAAAGGATGAGTGACAGCCCTTACATCTCTCAATACTTTGAAAGATATGTTTTCTTTAGACACTAGTCACATGCAAAAGAGTGATTTATATCACTGAACTGTACGCAGTAACTTTATTTAGTCATATTTTCAAATGCACTGATATTTATCGATAAGCTCTTGAACAAGCAGTGGAGGAAATAGTAAAACTGATTTATTTTGGTGCACTAGTTTGGTGTTGAGTAAAAATCACTAGATAAATGAATGTAAACAGAGTGGCAGGTAAAAGACTAATATGTTGTGTTGTACATAAGTCTCTATCAGTATCAATCACTGGTGTTGGAGAACCATATTTCCATCATTTTTGAATTCCTGGCTGCACTTTGAACATCTCTGATATAAATGCATGTGTATTTATGCATCTAAATGTCATGACAGACATTTAGAGGCAGAATAAAGTATTCATACTCTAAACCAAAGAAGATATTTCAGAGGAATATCCATCTTTCTGTTACCAAATTGTCAAAACCCCCAAAGGATTATTTAAAATGTAATAATTTTTAAAAGTCAGAATTGGATAACTTAACTTTTTCTTCATGACAGTAAAGCAGGGAAATACGAAAGCATAAAAACTATCTTTAATCTGATAGGTGCTGATTTCTGCTATTCCTTACAGGCTTTTTGTGGGATGTGACTGCGTACATAAAGAATGACATGAACGACATTAAAAACTTTCAAAGAACAACTTAGTTTCCCTGCGCCACCTTCTCCCCGCCCTTCAGCTGCATCCTGTGCCAACTACCCACACCTGCAATCAGTCATCTCATCTAGCTAGGACCTTTGTCCTAGCCACACGACTCTTCGATTCTTAGTCTGTCCTAATGAGTTCATCTGCCTTTTTCTTTTCTAAATGTCAATCACACCACTGAATTGACGATTTGAGGCTGGATTTGATGCAACGCCTGCGAAATAAAACATTTGATCAAGCCAGGCCATGGAAGCCATCTGAGGAACATATGTCAAAATCAGCTGGAATCTAATTAATACCGCTGATCACTGGCACATTCAGACACCGGCTGCATTATTCATAAACGTTACATTGCTCACCCATATGAACGTCATTCTAACCGCTGGTTTTGGCACTCTGGATTATGCCAGTTTCCTCGTTGTGGCAGTGCTCAGATACGGCCCTGATGAATTAAGTGGCTGAGTATAAATGGAATGAACCCCAGAATAGAGAGGTCTTTCATCTTTTCTGATAAGACTGCCCTGATTACATCTAAATGTAGAGCAACATTTAGAGGACTATCAATCAAATGGAGCCATAAAAAAGTGGGTGGAGACTGAAGGAATTATGCTTCAAAATGGCTCCCCTCTCTTTAATTTCCTGTGACAGTATGCATTAACTCTCATCACTGCCTTGCTGCCATTAGACTAGCAAATGATTATGGCTACTGCCTCCACCAGTACTAGAGGAAACTAATGTAGCGTTTTCATGGTGTTTTTATCTCGCATCCCACCCCCTTGATACCGCTGTCGCATCCCTGACTCTTCTAAGTGTCTTTTTAGACTTTTTCCGCTCTATCACATTCTACTCATTTTCACTCCTCTGAGCCCCATCTGCCTCATGGCCCCTCAGGGTGAGGCTTTAGAAACTTATTTGTCTCTTTTTCCGTCTTGCTCCAAAGTAGTTCAGAATTGGAGGATGCTTGTAGAAGAGGATGAGTGTTTTTGAGTGTCTGATACACAGAAAGTTAAAACTCCCCGTCTTGCGTGCCATGGGAAGAAGCGTTATTCTGCAAGGTATCCGTTAAGTTGCAGGAACTATGCGTTGGATCAAAGAGCATTTCCCATTTGCAATGAAGATTTGTCCCAGTTTACATACCCCCACTGGATAACTAATTAAGATGAGCAGCTGGCTGGCGTTGCAAGTACTGTCGTGTACATTTCCTAGCATTTGTAAGGCAGAAAGTGCAGCCTACAAAGCATTATAGTTCTGCCATTGTGCATATAGTGTTTGCACGGTATATAGGTTGCATTTTGTCATTGAACTTCCGGTGTATTTCCATCCATCACAAGTGTAACTAATAACCAGAATGATGGATTGCATTAATTCTAGATCTATCACTTGGTCCTTTGGTCCACTTACTGTATAACGAGACACAAGGAGAGTAACCATCTGCTTTGAACGGTTGGCGGTTGAGAGAATAAAAATATCTACAAACACCAAAAACAGGGCAAGTACTTTTTACAAGTTGTTTTTTTAAATATATATATTCATAATTTTTATAAAATTTTGGTGTTTGTTAGTAGACAAAAGTATGTTTTATCTGGTTATATCAGGCTACTCTCACTTATTACGTACACTATTACATTGTTTGCCAAAGCATAGCTTCAGTTGTTTCTAAGCTAGCATGCCTCTGTTTTTCTGCTGCCTTTCTATTTGATGTCATAAATTCCTGTGGGTAAATAAAAATAATTATTAGCATCACATTGTACAAGGTGCCTTGTTCCTTCTTACACTTTCCAAGCTTGGAGATCAGTTTATAGTTTTTTAATTATTTGTGTTGCTAGTGAACTACTGTGCTTTCCAAAAGGCTCCATATATCTTCGACTTCTCAACATCAGGATGGCTGACGTCTGTGAAAAGCACAGCATTTTCTGCAGAAGATGGCATAAAGAACAGAGAAAATAAAGTGTGTTTTTGTTTACATTTTGGCACCATTTGTTTAAACTTCATTTGCGCAAAAATATGTTTGATTATTGAAAAGGATTTTGGACCCACCTAAATCAGTGTGATACCTCTGATTTAGGCAATTTCACTGTACATCTAGCTGTTATTATTGGGTGTATTTATGTTTTTTTATTATTTAGCTGCTCAGAGTTGAACTGGGTGTTGTGTATATTTTTGGCATCGCTACTTACTTTTCCTTGTGTCCGCCTTAGATGAGTTTCACAATTTTTAAAATGCTCACTTCTCATATGCTTAATAAGAAAATTTACAGGTTTCCTGTAGTTTTTCTTTCTTTCCCCTTTTTTCCACATGTTTTTGAAAAGGAAATGTAGTAATTTTCTGCAGTCAGAACGCAGGTGTTTGCTCAGCAAAAGCTAGGCTGCACTGCATGTGAACACACATATGTACCCTTTTAATCAAAATACCAAATGCCCTTGATGCATGTAAACATTTACATGCATCAAGGTTTTGCGGTCATTAGCAATTGTACTTGAGGTCTGATTTTAATTCAAAGTTTGTGTGTCTTTGAGAAAGAATAAAAAGGAGTTAAGTTTTCGGAAATGAGTTCTGGACAAGCCTTGACCCAATTTGTTGAACAAGACTGAGGCCTAACAATCCAAGCCTTAGCCCACGACCAAGAAAAACCTGGTCGAGACTGGTCTCAAGTCCTCCATCCCTGTTGATTTAAGGGCAGCCAAAGTACAAAAGTTATGTTGAGTGAAACATTTAGAATATATGAAAGGGAATTAGCTGTTCCCTGGGTCATTATCGGACTGAAGAAGCGATTCTGAAAAGAAACAACTGAGTTTTAATTTGGCATAATGCCACGGGGGACTTTTGGTTGCATTTACAACCAAGCCCACTGAACATCAGTCTTTTCCATCATTAAGTGGTTTGTTATCCACAGAGGTCAGAAGCCTCATTTTTTTCAAAATACATCAGCGTCTCTTAATGTGTTTCTTACAGGCAAGAACAATTTCTCTGCCATGGGTTATGGACACGAGAGCACATTCCTCTCATTTCGCCACCATAAGGCTGGCAGGTAGGGGACATCATTATGACTGGCTTCAAAGGGAAGAGACAAAAACAACATGTCTCTGCTTTGAAATACAATTGCAGAGTGAGAGTGAGTAGCTCAAACAGAGAAATTTTAATCATCACACCTGCATCTCTTGTCATCTGTCATGTAGAGCAGACAACATTAGTAGTGATGGTCAATAGCTGCCTCGGCGTGAAAGTTTGTGTCCTTAAGTCTGACTGTGGCATGAATGTGATTTCAAAACAAGATGAAATCGACCTCAAAGACAGCAAGGAAGAATCCATTTAAATATGTATAATTTTTTTCCTAGTTTGTTACACTGGTGACAGTAAAACTGGATAGGACAATTACTTGGTGCTGCATACGCAAAAACAAAACAAAAATTCCTTTTGGATCCTTTATGTTGTGATCTGGCCACTAGACATGCGGTGCACCTGCCAAGCACAGACTAAAATCCTGATTTGATTGAATTCTATTTCCTGTGAAATTACAAGAATAAAGAAAGAACACACAAAAAGGAGAACTACGAAAACGAGCAAGTCTTGCTGTGAAAACTGGAAGACTGTGGTGGATTCTTTTCTTTTTAAAAGTGTGCAATTACTTTGAGAGCACATGAAGCGTTTCCAATTCCTTGCCTACTATAAAAAAATGCATCGACGGGAAAAAAAAACATTGCATCATTTTATCCTTCACAAGAGAGCAATGATAATATCTCTTCAGTTTACAATGCTTCTGCACTTTCAGTCAAAGCATCCCAGCATGCCTGTGTGAGTTGCAGCAGTCCAAACATTATGCTTCTGCCTCAGCGCTGAACCCCTCCTGATCTCTGGTAATTGAGGCAATGAATCTCTACCCCTCTGAATCGGTGGTCTCGGTCTCTGACTGTCCATTAATGAGGATTTTAAACTGTGACCAGGGAATAAGCCCCAGATTTCATATCCCTCGAAATTCAAGTTGCCACATTTCTAATAACAGCCTTCCTTCTACTCGGCACTTTATTTCTAAGCAGAGGCCTCCGCTGTATAAGCTACCCACAGTTAAATGACCTTTGAGATGTGTGAGACCAACACAGACGAGGTTCTCTGTGTTGACAGTTTTGTCTTCACCAAAACTGTGGTCACTGGTTTTGTTTTAAAGACGTCCTCTAGCCCTTCAGTGAACCTAGAACAACATTATGTATGGCTTCGTAATTATGTAGGCATTAGTGGTTCTGTTACCAAGTGTGGAAAAGGTTATTTTATTTGCTTCTGTCTCAAGACATCTCAAAGATGATCACTTGACTCTTTCCAGAATCAAGATGCTATTATTTGAAACATTGTCAACTGAACTTGTACGAGAAGCATATTGTCAGGATTATGTTTTAAAGAAACTCTTGTAATCCTTTCGGACCCTTGCCATTTTGTGCTTTTCAAAACAAGTAAGGTTAGGGAGTAGTGATCGACTCTGACCAGAACATTTATAGCCACATAAAGACAGTTACAAAGTCTGCCTTCTATCACCTGAAGAACATTTCCAGCCTTTAATGGACTAATCGTGATCCTGAAATGTGCAGTAGAAACAAACTTCACTTGACTTTGGAACTGCAGCCAATCTTTGTAGTGAAAGGTCCAGCCTTGATCAGCTTCAAGTATCCTTGTCCAAACCGTTTCCCTTAATGTGAAATAAAATTCTAAAGCCTTCTTTGTAACAGAACCAAGTTTTAAGCTCAAGAACTAGTGATCATCAGTCAGCTTCCTCAATTAAAAAGTAAAAACCCTAGAATACCTCAAGAATATGGCCCCCTGATGTTAAACTGCTAATTAAATGTCTCAGGCTGATGGCTCCCAAGGTGGAAGAGGTAGCTGAGAAGAAACTAAATAAAACTGGCAGACTGAGGAATCGGATGCAAAGTTTTACAGTGGCTAAAACTGATGGATAGAAAAGGAAAGCATGGAGGCAGCACAAGAATAAAAATTTAAAATAGAGCAATCAGAACCAAGGTCTGCCATATGACGATCACATGACTCGTGTGATTCGACAAAAGTGATCACATTGCAGCTTTACGCAATAAACTAATTTTGATACAGCTGAAAAACTACCGCAACCCAGCACAAAAACATTTAGTCAAAAACTTTAGTTTTTTTTAAATTGCCATGTTTCCATTAACTGCGACAGATTGGCGACCTGTCCAGGGTGTACCCCGCCTCTCGCCCGAAATGACAGCTGGAGTTAGGCACCAGCAACCCTCCCGACCCCAGTAAGGGAAAAAGGGTGCAGGAAAAAGGATGGATGGATGGATGTTTCCATTAAGACTCAAAGAGGAAATGGAAGATTTGTGTAAAGTTGAGGTCTCACTGGTGCCAGATGTCTGTCATGAAGAGCAATCGAACAACTCTAGTACTGTGAGGGAAGGCCTGCTCAGATATGGAAACAATATAATGATTATTTGTGTGAAATCTGAATGACTTAAAACATATTTGTTTTTGTTTCTGAAACAACAGAGTAGCAAATAAAACACATAATTAGTTTTCAAAGCTGTAGAATGTAATTTCTATGAACAATATGTTTTAATCTGTGAAAAGATATCAAGCTCCTCTGTCTTCTCCCTGTGAAGACAGGGAGAAGACAGAGAGACAGAGTGAGTGGTGGTGCGGAAGTCCACCACTCACTCAGAAACAGCCAATCAGAGCCAGGAGGAAGTCTAATAACAAAAGAACCACGAGACTTCGGCTCCTAAACCTTTTAAAGGCCAGCTTCTTAGACTGCGCAGTCAGTAAGTGGACTCTTGTGGTGAATTGCCTAAATGTCTATGTTGTTGTGAAGGCTGCGCTGCAGAATACATTTTTTTTTTTATTTATTTATTTATTTATTTTAGCTGCTAGAAAATGAAGAGACTGAAGCACAGAGGTTGGAAATTGTTTTATCTTTCTTTGACCACAGGTGGTTTGTATTTATGTTTGACGCCATGTTGTTTATCATTTTCTGCCTATGCTCTCATTAACATTTTCCTTTTTATAACATAACCTAACCATTCCTGGTCTTGGTAGAACCTTTTTGGGGTCCAGGTTTGGACCATATTTGATGACCTCTGACTGACAGAAGAGCACAATATTCAACTGTGTTCTCTCCCATACCTGTCAGGATACTTTTTTCCCTACCTGGACTGATTGGCAGCCACTTTGCCTTGTGCTGCGTGCTTGTCAGAGAGGAGAGACTCCCCTTGTCAATACCTCTTAGTCCCAAGCAGATACACATCTAAAAGGCAACTCAGTGAGCTAAGTAGGGACTAATCAATTTTATCTGACCTTAATTTATACAGAGTAAATAATTAAGTTCCTTCCATGTTTAAAACATAAAGAACAGCATTGGGATTCAGAGCCATGACCGAGGAAGATTTTTATTTTTTATTTTTTATGATTTAGAAGAGTAACTTCTAAAGTGGACAAGGGTTACTCACTGGTTAATGAGCAAGTTGTAGAGCGAAAAGGGAGCAAAAATGGCATCTTCAATGCCACTTTCTCTCTTACCTATTCATTCAACATAAATAATACACAAACTGTATAAAAGTTTATCTTGAGGTTATGAATGTTTTTTAATTCATTTGGTTTTGGGGGAAACATTTGCATGTTAGTTTTAAATTGTAATATATTATTTTTACGTAAGGACCTTATGAGCCTTTTGGAAAACTTTGTCTACTCTTGTCACAGTGAGGTTCAGCTGAAGTTTCTTATGAAGTCCAGTCAAATGTATTTGTGTAGCACATTTCAGCAACAACAAAGTGCAAAGTACCTTACACCACTTAAACATAATACAGCAACCAAGTATGACAAGCCACAAACTTAATACAGAATTACATTCTTTAAGGTTAACAGCATGTGATGCATCTAATTTTCAGTCAAAGTTTAAAGAAAATCAGTAGTAACAAGCCAACCAGCTATTTGGGCCACATTTCTGCAAAACAGAACTTTATGTCTTTTTCATTTGCACCATCAGCATGCAAATAGTTTTAGGAGAAAAAAATATATTTTAAAATGCTTTCCAAAATTCACATTTTAAAGGTCCCTTTGCAACACATTGGACTTGATATCCTGATATTATTAGACAAAACACCTCTAAAATTGTAGAAATAGTGCAAATATTGGTATGACACTAAATACCCTACATTTAACTGCATAAGAGAGGAAACTCGTCCTGTGACATTTGTTATTGAAACATATTCAAGGTGAGGTTGTATCAAATATTAACACATTTTCATTTTCCAAAATAAGTGCATAATGTTTTTCCAGGAGATTTGCCTCCAAAAGACCTGGCTTCCTTAAGATGCTAGTACTATTCATTAAAGTCTAAGAAAAGAAAAAAAAATAGTTAAATTATTCAAACACACAGGAAAGGATTCCGTACAATCCAAAACTTCTTCTTCTCTCTCAGTTACAGGTCCTTCTTCATTTGACCTGTTGCGACTATAAAAGCAAGCATGTGCTGTGCTCCATGTGTAAAAATAGGAGAGCTACCTGGCAGGAATCAGCCTGGTGTAGTCGCCTCTTCCAGCTCTTACAAGATGAAAGGGGAGAAACAGAACAGCAGGGGAAAGTGAGACTTCAGGGAAACGAATTGGTGAAAATCACCACAAAAACAAAAAAGAAAATTCAAGGTGGCAGGGCTTCAAATTGGGTGGTTGGGTATGCTTGACCTCTGCAGCCTCGGCCCCTCCGTTATGATTTAGCTTTTAACATAGCCATTGGTCTTTGCAAGATTGGATTTCTCTGTTCTATCAGCTCCAAGCTTGAAAACATTGTATCCATAAGTGTGCTTGTTTATGAGTCTGAGAGTATGTCTGCTTAAAAATTTTCACACTGTGGGCATAGTATATTGTTGATACATTGAACTGTGGTTTCCCCTGAAAAGATAACAGACTGCAACAGAGGACCCTTTCCTTAGCAGATAAAAAAAATTGTTTTTTCTTCTTTTTCATTTGACTGTTTGAGATTCATGGCAGGATTATGGCTTTCACGGACGGCAGCATAATGGCACCATTCCAGCTTCACTGCAAAGGCATTGCTTTCAGGATTGTCAGGATTGTAGTCGCAGTTAAAATTAAACACATGGAAAAAAGGTTAGTAAAAGTGTAAAGATGCTGGTTTTGAAAGCAAACTTTTCATGAGAATGATCTTGATTCCCTCTGGTGTAATCTCTGAGGTCAGGAGAGAATCTTAGTGTCATGAAGTGTAGAGGTGTGATGAGACAAAACGCCGAGCAGACCAAGGTAGAAGTGAAGATGGGTGTTTAATGATGAATATGCAGCTCAAAACAGTCCCAAAAGCAGGCAGCACAGTGAGCGGAAAGCCAAAGCTAACACTGGTAGCGACTGATCTGAAAATGACTGATACGCGAGCTGATTCCGACACAGGACATCAACAGTTCAGCTGTGACGACTGAACTACAGGATAGCAGAGACAACAAACGACTCGGACCCGACAACAGACAGAGACAACAGGTGGACTGAAATACACAGAGGGTAATCACAGAACGAGACACGCGTGGGAACAATCAGGGGCAGACAGGACAACACAGAGACTTCACAGAACACAGAAAACTAAAGAAACACAACATAAACACACAGAAAACTCAAATCACGACACTTAGGAGACCAATCTGATGTTAAAGTCACATACGGATCTCCTCCTAATTAGTTAAATTTTATATACAGCTGGAATATTTTAAAAACTAGCTGACAAGTTGATAATTACAATTGTCAGCTACCCTATCCACTGTTGGACATGTTTGTCGGTTCTCCTTCAACCACAATCTATCTACGTTATTGTTTGATAATTGTCAGATTAAAAGTACCTTTAGGAAATATCAACCTACAAGCAGGTATTAAACATACCCTTTAATAAGCCCACATTTCTTCATTTATAATTAGTATTTTTATTGGTCTGTTGGAATATTCTAAATCTCTTTTCTGTGTGCAGAAAATCATTACAATAAAAACAAGACTTGAAAACATTAGTCAGTGTGTAATTAATCTATATGTGTTTCAGTGATCGTTAATTAACTATTCAATGATACTCTATATTAAATGGGTCTGTATTTAACAAGTGCAAATGATTCAGAGACATCATAGTGTGACGATACACTATCCACTTTACGTGCCAGTTGTAAAAATGTTATGCCTGCTAAGTGATTAATGAGAGGAAACTTTCCCTTAGAAAGTAGAGATGAGATAAATTTTAAAGCAAATTATTCATCAAACCAATTTTGCCTTCTAAAGTCTATCTAGTTATATAATCCTGGCATTTAAGATGAGTCTAAAAAAATTATGTGCATATGCATGTCCACCAAAGTCAAGAGTCTTTATGTTGGTCTGTTGCCACTTGCCAGCCTGGTGGTAGGCTTTGCTTGATGGCAGCAAAAGATAAGCCCTCAATTTGTTCTCCCGAGGCAAAAAGCCTTGGCTGGCAGAACGAGTCTGAACTCAAGTTCTAAATTTACTTGGAAAAGAAAGTGGAGACAGCCAAGCTGCACAAAGACATGTGCTATGTGAATGAAAAAGGCCAAATGACCAGATCCCCAGTGGAGTCGATGCCAAACAGAAAAAGGGCCCAAGCCAGCTGACAACAATGCAGCTCGTCTGTGCTTAAACCCATCCTTTCTCACTCAGTCTTTTATGAGCAACCCTTTCTTAAGTTTACTCATCAGGGATATTCCACCAGGTTGTCAGTGATAAATAAAAAAAGTCTGTTTTGTAAGCCAGGAGGTGCTGTCTGCCCTTGACACTTGAACACATCATATCTTTCCCCACATATTTAAGGAGGCTTTTCCTTATTAAACAACTGGTGGGGTATTTCTCATATTTAGAAGAAGTACATGTCTGTTTTTATGCCACCATATCTCCACACTTATTGGAGTAACCCATTCATCCTTTGAGCTATGCTGGATTCACATGCTGTCACTAGGATGTCCTTAGTATCTTAAAGTATCTCTCAGCACCTTTGGTGCTTTTGTAGTCCATCAACTGCTGACCAAAGGTCTTTTTGCACTGAAGGGACCATTCCAAGCTGGTCCGGTTTGTGCTCCAGACCTGGTTGTGTTTGGATTGAGCTCCAAAGTGGACAGGGATTGTCACATCAAAAACATCTGGCTTAAGTGTCACCTGTAAAGTCAGTCTCCAATGTGGCAGAAAGTACAGATTCAACCTCCAGATCAACATCAAAACCCTGAGACATTTGGTTAAACATAAATGGAAGGAGAATGACTTCAGTGCAAACATTTAATTTTATTGTTAATATGTAGTTGCTGGGGCAACAATCAGTGGTTCTTGTTACTGCAGGAAAAACCTCTGCTTGATGTAGGATGGCAAGATGTGGCTTCTCTGTTGAATAATAATTTAACCTAATTAAAATGAAATGCAAATGAGTTTGTCGCTATTATTTAAAAATTTGACTGGTAAAAATTGACCATGACAGGATTTTTTGACACAATCAGTCAATACGATGGACTTCAACAAAGTTAAGAGAGATAGGAGGTGAGGCATACAGCGATGATCCACTAAAGACCCCTCAGCCCTCACTGATGAGGCCGAAATGCTCCATCTCAAAAAAGTCTTAAAAAAATCCTGTCACTCCTTCAGATGTTTTCCATCTTGCTAGTTTATCAAATACTTCTGCTCAGGCTATTCAAAATCTGCAAGAAATCTTTGATTATGACATCAGCTTTGATTCTAAGGTCAAACATGTTTTTTTTATTCTTCCAATCATAAGACGAGTTTTAAAGTCTGAGCTTTCCTCTGATTGCCCAGATGGACCAGCAAGGCAGCATCTCAGCATGTGTAATTTCTGTGAACTATGTCGATTTTTAGACCGTCCTGTTGTTATCGAGCCCAGGGGCACTGACATTATCACCCTGACAGATATTGGCAAATGAGCACATCGACATGATCAGCAGTACCAAAAACTAATTACTGAGAAATATTTCACGACTGTTTTACAACTTTATATTTAAAGATTTAATTTAGAGTTCAAATATTTAAGTATCAATTTAATATGGGTTTTGGTGATCATAAAATGAATGATTATGAAATTCTCCCTTTAAAAGCTTAAAATTAACAGCATATTTGCTCAACTGTTGCATCCAAATTATTTCTAAACAAGAAACCTGTTAAAAGTAAAACTTTCTAAAGGCTTTCACTGTAACATATAACCCTAAGCATCTGGAAATTTCCATCGCATGACATCTAATTTCATGTTATTTAAATTAAATCAGATTCATGAGCTAGAATGGAAAGTCCAGATTTACAATTAATCAAGAATCTGAAGTCTCTCCATTTAATTTGGCTGAGATTGAAGAATTTAGCAAATTCAAATTGATTAAAAATGTAGCAGCTAAAGCTGCTGGAGACATATCCTTATATATTTCCAGCTGCATTTGCAGGGAGATGAGGGCTTGTGATGGATTTGACTTGGGAAGGTGAATGGAAATATACCTCACACTTTTCAAATATATTAATATAACTCAGTTTTCTCTTTACAGTTGCACACTACTTTGAGTTGTCATCACACAAAATCACAGTATAATACATGGAAGTTTAAATGAACAAAATATCGGAAACCACAAGGACTAAAACACTTTTATAAGTGCACTAAAACTCCGGGCTGATAAGTGACCTAGTTGACTAATATTCAAAGTGTATTATAGGGTGCATTACTCTTTAAAGGGCATATTTCGGCTGCTTTGACAGCAACTTTAAAAAGTGTGTAACACCACATACAAAATTCATACTAATTAAGGCTGGAGTGAAATTAATTCCAATGGCATTGGGATACAAGTACGCGCTTTTATAGTGTGGTCTTTGTTCCTCATTTAACACACACACACACACACACACACACAGAGATCTTAAGTTATTCATGACAAATTACTGGAAGGACTTTCACAACTTATGAGAGTCCTCCCTATTTATTTGTTATAGTCAGCGGCTAAGGCTGCACATTGCTCTTCATTCAGTCCTTGTCAGTTCTGGCCATTGTAATTGAAAATAGCTTTAATTATGCTCATTTGGGACAGATTGGGAGGGGTGGAGTGTTATAACGTTAGACAGAACATAAGGTTCTGCAGGCTGAGAAACAGAAAGCCAAGACATGGATTGATAATTACTGTCTTTCTCTATTCTCCTGAGTAAATGCCTGCCTTTGTCATCCTCATTCAGTCACTGAGAAACCACAGCTGTACCGTGTGTCTCTGCTCGAGACAAGAAGATGTGTCTTAGTCTCTGAGGAGTGTTACCCTTGCATAATCGCTTAATGTACTTCAATAAATCTGGAACCGTCTTTCACATCAGACTACTTGTCCTCATATATGGTTCCTCCTGCATTCACAATGATGACTGTGGCTTATTAACCCTCGTCTCCTCAAAGAAACACCCAGGTATGAACAAACACAAATTTTGCTGAGGAAGTTGAGGACGGTGCGTTAGAGGCCCGTCGGGGTGAAGCCTTGCACCAGGGGAGTAATTGAGATGGCTGGTGGAAAAGGGGAGCGAGGCTTAGACAACCATTCACACAAGTTCCTGGCTACTGTCCAATTATACCCAGCAGCCTCTGCTACCTCCTGAACTCCAATTATAGCCTGCAAAGCTTGGCTGGTCAGAGAACCTGTCACCCCTTCCTCCCTTCCTCCGACAACTGCCAGCAAGAAATAGAAAAGTCAAAGACAATGTATGACGTCCTCTAGTGCCTCAGCGTGCCAGCATCGGTGCATGTGTGAGAGATGGAACTAAAAATATCACCTGATGAACCTTTTAAGATCTTCCAGAATGAATAGCACAGATGGACGACAGGAGTTTATAGAATCATTCTTGAACCTAAAAGCAAAATAAAGTCACTGAGACTTGTGTTGGTGCATAAGTGAACATATAATGGGACAGTTGTCTATTTATCACTCTATTTTATGACATTTAACCTTTCTTAAAGGGGCAGTATTATGTGTTTTCCAGCCGCATTGTGCCATTTCATAGCACAGTCACGTAACTCAGACACAATAACAACCTTCAGTTGTTATAATAATGTTGTACATATCAAATATGACTTAAACGTTTTAGAGCTTAAAAACATAGATTTTCCATTACATTGTCCCTTTAAAAAAAATGTTTATATATAAAACATTAATCATTATTAATCAAACAACCTAAAAAATATATATATTTAGACTCAAGCAAGCAAAAAAAACAAGAAGGTGAATGGCCATGTTTTTGTCTAGATAAAACTGCAAAAATATTCTTAAGCACTATCAGCAAATAGTCGGTCACATAGTAAAAATATTTATTAAATCTGAAACCTTGCCAAAAATATGGTTTCTATGTTAACTGTGTAACTTGATGAATGCATAAATGCATAAAAGCATAAAGCATTTTAAACATTTAGAACAACCATCCTAAACCATACATTAAACCATCCTGTAAGACACCAGTAATCCTCAATAATTACTCTGGTGGCATGATTATAGTACGACTGCATCTAAGAAATGCTGCTCATTCATTGCCACAAGTATATCATTAAAAATTTTGTCAGAAAAAGAATCAAAATCTACATAGAAACCCTTCATGCTTCGCTACAGCTCATATCAAACCATTTACTTTTAATTTCACCAATTCTGCTTTATTACTTTGTCGTTCTCTTTGCCAACAACGTTTATTGGGCTTCCTCGACTTGGCTCTCTTCTGGTGAACACAGTTGTTTAGTCACGGCCCAACGAGAACCAGGAGATTTCCATTTTTATCTAATGTACCTGATTGTTTGTTTGCATCGTTGTATTGCTTCCTACAGAGTTTCCCGTTGTGCATTTCATTTTTCCTGTGGGATCTGCAACCGATTCCAACATCTTGATTGATGTGTTCATTTCCCAGTATGCACTTGTGCCTAAAGCGGTACTTTCTCTTTTCATGTATTACACGGTGCCATCAATATCAAAATAAAATGTTTGCGTATCAGACAAATATTATTCTAGACAGGTTGATGAAACGACTCTAATGTTGATCCAAGTGGCTGAACTGGACTCCATGAGATTTATGAGCTTCATGCAGAGTGGACAGTTTTCAAAGAACAAGCAATGATGTCTGGTAAAGGGAGATGATTTTATTGTCATTGTCTAACCAGATACAACTTCTGGCTATACTGCAGAAATCCTTGTTTTTGTCAATTCATGCAAGTCTGAGGGATATCAAGTGAAAAAGGTTTATGACCTCTGCTTTGCTACTTCCCCAAATGTGAAAAGTACATGTAATTTAGAGAGCCTCACAATGCATTCAGCACTTTGGACAGCTTCACTGCCTGACACATCACTGAGCACGAGCCGGAGCATTTACCATAAGTACCAAGGACTCTGCTTAACTTCTGATTTTCATCACATTTTGACCACATTAAGCAGCCAAGACAGCTGTAACAAATCAAGGGTTTACTGAGCACTAGCTTCCTAATATCTGTAGGTAGCAATAAGGGGAGAAAATGCAATTATTTAGCATTAACAAAATGATGTTCCTTATGTGGATGCCAATCTTGGTTAGGTTGCATTGCATGTTATTTCTTGGCATCACTAAAAGTAAGTGAACTGTTAAAAAATACTCAGTTCTAAATATTTTCTTGGTAACTACAACAGAATCATCAAGGAACTTGCATCTAGGAGATGATGTTCTATTTAATTTTTGTCACAATTTAATTTGATTTGTGTTTTACCACATGGTCAGCCAGTAGTTGAGCAATCTGACCCCTACTATATAAGTGTGGCAGTATGCCCGATAGGCTTTGAACGCACCACACATGTGCGGGAACCTGATTGGCTGGGGCGCTGGCGGCAGTATAAATAAGGCTCACCCTCACCTGTTGACATCGCATTGTTCCTCCGGGTTCAGACCTTGGTGTTTGCTGGCGCTGCACGTTAGCTGCATCCTAAAGCGCTTAATGCTCGGCTCAACCTGCTCATGGCTGCCTGATCTTCCTTTTACTACAAATAGAGCTCTGTGGTAGGTGGAATGCTCATTGCAGTATGCTTCCAAATTTTAGTTCTAACCACTTATTCTCTATAGCCGCTGCTGTTTGTTCTCGGCCGGCTCGGCCTGTTGTCTTGGCCGCTGTCTGCTCGGTTGCCCTTGGTCCGGCTGACGTCCTGGTGTCCCGCCTGCCATCGCTGTCTGCTGTCACCACCTACCTTTCATCCTGACTGCTGTGCCCGCCATCCCGTCTGCATAACCGGGGGAACCGCGGACTGGTTCCCCCGGTGCCGCTCGGGGTGGCATCCACGGCGGTGTGGCCGTTTCTTCTGGAACTGTCGTTTGACCATTTTGTCACTGACTGACTTGCACAATTGTTCATTCTTAAAGCGTGTAATTTAACTGTGATTTCTATTTATTTTTGACAGGAATAGCCAGCTCGTGGTGGTGTTGGTGGTGGACTCTCCCGGTGGTGGTGATCTTTTTTTGGTTTGGCGCATGATTTTCTTTATTTTTGCAGTTTTGCTTGTCGTGTTTCTGTTTTTAGGTCACTTTCCTGATTTGCACTGCTGGTGAGTTGAGCTATTGACGTCTTTTATTGTGAGAGATTTTAAATTGGTACATTTATTAAAGCAATTGTGAATTAAATAAAGCATTGAATCGTGTGAAGGTCTCCAGCCTCATCTGTAGCGGGCCTGTGTGCCTTGGAGGTAACTTTTTAAGTGGAGCTTTTGTGCCCACATTTTAATCACACTGGTCCCGCCACATAAGGTTTGCAAATCCAGATACTAAAAAAAAAAATGATTTGGTGATCAGGATCGTCAGACTATAATTATTATTACTCCTAGTGGTATTTACAAGAATTGTGGAAGAGAAAAGCAATGATTAAGCATTAATGATGTCAGCATCTCTATGTTTAATGAGCTTTTGGTCATTGTATTATTTTCTAACACCATATTGCTAATAAAGGCCATGACAGTTATGCCTATATATCAGCATTTAGTGGTAATCTTGTAATATTCATGTCTATAAATAATGGAGCTGGATAGAACTACACTGACACAGAGCTGCAGGACACTTTAATTCAATGCTAGACATTGATGCCCAAAGGGGAAAAAACTGATCACCATGCAAGAACCAGAGACAAAGCTGCAAAAATCGCCATCCTGTTTTGTTATTTACAACTCCCTTTCAGCAGTGGTCAAAATCCAGTAACATACTCATTGTTAAGATATGAGCTGGGGGGCAAAGTCTGTAAGAGCTTTGTCAGGGATTCATAAAAATATATTTCTAAATCAGGTTACCATGCTGCATTTCTGGAGCAACTCAAGAAAGTCGCTCTTGTTTCTGGTTTGTGCAGACCCATCTTCTCTGTTAGACATCCCAGCAGGAGCCTAAGTGCCCAGTTTGCCAACTGGCAGACATCAGTACATGTTTGTGGATGACATTCCAATTATTTGTTTTAAGTTCTTTGGTTCTTCAGAGTCGCTAAGTTAATCCTCCCATCACTTCCCATTTTTATTAGCTGTCTGCTGATCGAGGCTGATGGGCCAAGTGGCCGGGATCCAGGATCTTATGTCTGATTAGCATGTACATATAGATGATGTTCTCTTTCCTCCTACAGTTTGACCTTCCCCTTATGCATACAGCACATAGAGTGCCGAGCAGGTTGTGCTTGTGCAGCCTGAAATGTGCATTATATCCTTGTTTATTTTTGTCGCACAGGAACATTGAGATGAAAGATCCATCTGGCAGCCTTTTGATGTCAAACCTGCTTCAGGAAGTTTCTGAATTCAAACTTTTAAAAAGCAAATCACTGTTTATCATTTTCCCAGGAACATTCTTGTCTTCCTGAAGTGCAGGGGACATGGTTGTAAAGGTTCTGCTGTGTCACTCAGAGTGTTTATGTCCTGAAAGGTCACGCCTCGCTTACTCTGACCTTTTCTTGTTGACCTGCTGTGATCAGTCTTCATTCAGTAAAGAGTTGCAGTTGTTACTGTCAGCAGTGGTCGTTTCTCCACAAGAAATGAGCTCAAATCAGCTCCCTGAAACACCATAAACATATTTCACTGCACATTACATTGGCTCTTCATTAATAATTAAAGAGAGTAAGATGGTTGTAATTGCATTTGCTTATAACACAAATCAATTTTATTCCAAGTTCCATTGATTAATTAGTCTCAGGGATAAGACCTTTATTTTGTAGTGCTTTTAAAGGGGTAGTATTTTGTATTTTTCAGACACATAGTATAATTTTATAGCCCAATCAAGTTGCTCTGTTATCATCAGATGGTATACAAATGCTATCTATATCAAATATGACTTAGAATAAATTTGACTCGGCCTTTAAATTGGGCTTCTGTCTCTTTAAAAACTCCCACTCTTTCTGAAACTCTGCCTTCATGAAGTCATCACTGTTTAGATGTTTTTGATTGAAATAGCTTTTGATTTTAGTAGTTTGATTAATGCTGGACATTCAAGGAATTACCATTTGCAGCTCTTTATAATCCATAAAATGTTTAGAAAATCTGCTGTGCATAACAATTTGGAACAGTGCATTTTGAGTTTTTTATTTTTGTTCAGTAAAATTTGATTTATACTGTAAAAGTTCATGACTTGAAAATTATACTGACCATCATTTGCATTGACCATTTAGGAAAATCTGAGAAAATACACTTGCATAATAATTTGGAGCACGATGTAAATTATTGGACAGAATTGATTACATACATTTATATTAACTGTACTTGTTTGTGTATAAAGTCTTGAGACAACATTTGTTGTGTATCGGCGCTAAACAAAACTGAATATGACTTAGACCGATTGTTTATGACATAGTCCTTATTTCTGAAGCCCAATTATTAGAGTCAAGCAACAGTCAAAATTATATGTATTTTTCCAGCATTAAATTGAAAACCACACCTCTAACGAGCTTGGTAAGGATACTGACGATAAATAAATGATCAAGTCATTTTTCATTTCAGACCTTGGTATCTTGTATCTTATTTTTTCAGCAAGCTGTGAAGGGGTGAAAATAACAAATGGAGCCTAGAGCTAAAATAGCCCCAAGCAAAGAAGAAGAACAGGCCTCGGAAGTCCACAGACATTTAACTTTATTATTTGAACTTGTAGGAAACAAACAAATATTGTATAAAAAGAAAATATATCACCTTGAATTTCTCGATATGACATTAGAATGCTGCATTAACAGGAAATGTCAGTTTCATTGATTTCTGAATTAAATATTGAGCGAGAAACTCAAGCAAGACATTCTCCTTGAACCACTTTTAATTGGTCTGCTGGCGAAAAGAGTTGTACAAATAAAACTCCCTTGCCTTGTCAAGAGACCAGGTGTAAAAATATCAGATTTAAACTTTACTCAGCCATTTTGGACGTTTGTACCGCAGGTGGCAGTAGCAGTCTGCAGTAGCATTGTCTTTGAGACAATGATCTTTGTCTCAAAGACAAAGATCATTGAGATCATTGAGATCTTTGTCTTGGATACTTGAAGCACCTTCTCGCAATTTTCAACCTTAAACATAATATGAGGTATTGATACATCAAAAGGGCTTTTGATCTTGATCTCAAAGATCAGCATATTTTGCCAATTCAAGATTTTCCAAATCAGCTTAATTCACTGGAGTCAACTGAGGATTTTCTTGATATCACTTATTAAGCAAAATCCCCACTCCACTGCTGCTTGCACTATTCACCAGGGGTACTCAAAAGTCATGTTTCTTGAGGTGGACAACAAAGTTTTCAGCCAAGAGTCTTTTCCCCTTAAAGTAAATCAGCTGTATTTGTACTCAAACTAGGCTTAGCCCAGTCAAGGAACAGAAAGTAATGTAGGATCCATTTTATAATGAATGCTGTTTTTCAGCATTAGTATTGCGGTTGGCCAGATTAGTGAAATCAAACAAGCGCTGTGTGTACTGAAAGGAAAGCCAGACAGACAGACAGACAGACTAGTGAAACTCATAACTCTTTGTCAGCTAAAGACGCTTGATAAAATGTAAGGTATCAGGTAAATAAGTTGTAGAAGAAATGAAAATACAGTTCTCATTAAAATGTTCAAGTGATGCACCTGCGATCCGTATTTTGACATTTTTGATGCAGCCTCATCATGTGATCAGTGGAGCCAAACGGCAGCTGTGGTACCAGCAGTTCTGTCAACATTTGAAAAGCCCTCATTCCTCAGCATTCACCTGCTGCGTCTTTGATCGCAGGAACGACAGATCTGCAGCAAGTCACCTTCTTTTCATAAGCAAATGAGCCTGGTCTGTAGCCTCCAGGGTCCAGCCTTTGTGTTGGATTCTGAAATAAAACAAAAACTTGAAGGTGGAAGGAACCAGCAGTGTTAGTCTGCCTCACTGTCACACAAGCATTATGTCATAATGTGATCATCATTCACATCACCACAGCACATGCATTTCACTGTTCAGAATGCAATAGCTCTTATTAAGCAGGAATGGGAGGTAATTATAATAAACTGCCCATGCTCCATCTCTTCATGCGTGACTGAAGAACGTACAATCCCTCAACAAAAGAAGCTGTTTCAGAGCAAATTTATAGTGATGTAACAATCAGGGTGGACATGTTTAATACTTTTCAGACTGAACTGAGTGACTTCAGTCGAACCACAGCTCCACTGCACTGCGGCCTGCAAGAGTCTCTTGGTGTGTATTTCAGAGGAGAAATTGCTTACAGGTTATATTGTATGAAATGTTCTGAAATAAAAACTGTGTTTCATAGAACAATGTGCTTCTTTGAGAGCAACAAAACACTTGCACTTATGGGTGCATTTCGAAAATTGCTCTGTATTAGTAACACAAATCAAAAAAGTGAAACTTGAAAAAATCCTTTTTTTTCAGTTTTTAATTATTTTTTACACGCGTCGAGCTAAATACCGGAACAGAAGTTTTTTTTTTTAATCATTATTTTATTTACTGTTATTGGATTTGTAATAAAAGAAAAACCACCTTTGGCAACACAGATTGTAAGTTTTACTGGCCCATTCAGAACTGCCAACAACAATTTTGTTTATGTAGCACTTTTACAAACAGTAAATGTTGACAGATGAGGCAAAGTTTTTAGTACAATGAATGAGCTGAAGATTGAAAAAATATAGATCAATTAATGCATAAAAAGAGAATACAAGAGGAACTTATAAGCCACTCGAGTAGAGCATCAGCTGTATCCAGGTTATTTTAATTGACCGACTCTGGTGGGTTTTCAAATATGAATGACTTGGTCAAGGTCATCTCAATCGGATTTAAGTTCTGAGTTTTAGTAGACCCCTCAAAAACCTTTATTTACTATTTATTAAGCCTTTCAGAGCTTGACTTGCTGGTGTGCTTAAGGTCACAAACTGAGAGCCAGATATTCTCCCTCAAGACTTTCTGCTAGAGAGCAGAATTTATGGTTCTATCGATTACAGCAAGTTCTTCAAGTCCTGAAGTGCCAAAGCTGTCCCAGCCCTTCTCACTACCATGTCTGACTTTTGGCATCAAGCTCCATTTCTGAAACCCTGACTTAGTTATATGTCAGATTTCATCAGTGAGAATATTTTCCTGAAGGTGACATTTTTTGTTCTCTTTGGTCAACAATTGCCTCAGTCTTGAAGCTCTTACTTGGAGATTTTTTGCTATATCACTTCGTCTTTGCCAGATATGAAAATGTATTTGATCATCTGAAACATTGAGATGTGCCAAAAAGCAAGAAGAGAAGAAATATTTTGGGGGGGGGGAAATATGTCTTTACAGAAATGCATCTGTAGGAGATTTCAAAATCAACTATTGACTCAATCTTTACTTCTGAGAAATTCAAAATTTTTTGAAAGCCCTCTTGAAAAACCCACATATTATTAAGTGATTACTCCTGCCTAGGATCTTCTCAGTGATTCAAAGAAAATAAATCTAGTTAGCCTAACCACAACTAGACCATTTTTAACTCCACCTTATTTCAAAATACGAAGAAACCCCAACAACTTGAATATTCTGCGAACATAACAGAATACGTCCACTCATGCAATGAAATATTTAGTCTTTTGGGGAATGCTGTCAGAAATCATATAAAAAGATGACAGCACTGCCAGGCACTTTTCCCCTCCTTACTTTTTTTTTCGTCATTGCCTTTCCATTTTTCCCTTCTGCTCTCTCTTCTTCACTTTCCCAATATTCTCCACCATTACCACAAACCTCCTCCTTCGACAGAATGCCCTGTTATGTCGGTCTGTCGTTGTCTTTCAGCACAAGAATACCAATGGCTAACAGCTCTGGGCAATCAATTCCTTCGAGGTAGATACACTGTGTGCCAGACATCAGCATCCCTGATTTTTGTCCCACAATGCTAGCCGATCAATAGCAGCTGCCACCTCACCTCCCCGCTGAAACATTGGCATCACACTTACAGTCCTGAGATTTCAGAGCATTTCCAGCCTCATTGATTGCAGTTTGAAACTAGACTTGTAAGGAAAAAAAAGAGCTTATATCCTTCTTCAGAACGATTTTCAGCTCCCTTTTTTCAGTGAATAGTGTTGTTAAGGGGAACATGATCTGCTCTGTATTGAGGAAAATAACTTAACAGCCTTTTCAGTGAAAAGCAGCTTTGGAATTACTAACTTCCTTGGCAGATGTGCAAAATTGGCAGAGCGACAACAGTGAGGCAGCAAGCACTCAAATTGGGGCATTAAGATTCTGCCAATGCTCTGCAAAATCTCCACTGATGTGCTGGGTTACTGAGGGTGATGTTAAAACACGCAGCAGTGGAATACAGTTCAATTGAAGTACAATAACACGACATAATGTTACAACTTTTTGGTGATCTTTGCCAAGATCCTGCCAAGAGCAAATGTGAATAAATGATTTTTTTTAAATCTACATATCCTTCAAAGCAACTTGTCTACTTAAATACGCTTCAGACGACTTGAAAACGACTCAGTCAGTACGGATGATTTTTTTATTGTTTTATTTCCTCCTGATATCTTCATTTTTCATTTAGTGTTTGACGAGTCCTTAAATAAAAATAGTCTCCTCTACACACAAAGTGAGCACTACAATAACGTTTGCTTCAAAAAGATGGACTGAACACAAAGAGAAATGCTGCTGACATCTGCTGCATCACACTGTGACGGTGCCAGAAACGACTGGGACCATTTTTCTCTGCAGTCACTTCCTCAGGTTATGAGTTTTTTCCTCATATTTGTTTCAGATGGATCTCAACAAAGTCGTCACATAAAAATAACTATGCTGAAGTTGCGGCATTGAACTTATTTAATGTCAAACTTTGTTGTGTTTTATTGAGATTTCATGTGACAGCTCAAGAGGTGTTCATTAAAACTTTTGAGATAAGTCTGCCAGACATGGGAGTGTGTCTCAGGACATTTTTAAAACACATAGGACGACATACCTGTGTGCTGCAGATTGATATTTAATAGTTAGTATTGTAGTGACCTCCAACATTTGTACTTAAAACATAGAGATATGACACACTAACTCTTAAAGATGGAAAACAACTTATGCTACATTCACATTCAGTTACAGAAACGAGGATGCTACCATTGTGTGTAGGGTTTGATTTAATTAAACATGTTTAAAGGTCAAAAATGATAATAATTGACTGCTTAATGCAAACACAGTCTGTATTACACAGCTTATCTGCTCATCCATTGTGTTCTACCATTTAGAAAAGTAACACGTTCATAGCAAAGTGGCTCATATTGCATAATTACCCAATGGCTGTTCTCTGAATAGCCACTCTTCACAATCCAGCAATCCTTTGTTTTGTCAACAGCAGATGTATGACTGAAGTGAGATGAACAGATTTGCTTCAGTAGACATAATGAAAGGATTTATTAACATATTTGCCAGTCAAAAAGTTGATAAGTTTATCAGGGAAAATTATCACTGCAGCAAACCACTTGGTTGTCCCGTACTGGCGAAGCAGATGACTCGAACAACAATGAGTAAATTGGATTAATTAAGCAACTTTGGAGCTGGACAAGAGCTGTTTACTTAGAAAAGAGCAAATAAATATGAAAAAGGTATAGCAACAGTGCTACTGGCTCAATATCAACCTTACGCAATTAAAAAGCTGCTGAATACAGGTTAAAAAAAAAAGCAAAGCAACAGCTTCCACATTGTTGCAGTTAAATAAGTGCAAAAGCAGAGTCAAGCAATTATTGAGTATATATCTTTGGATACTTTTCAGTAGGCTGACCTTTTGGTGTCAAACCTCCCCTTTTTACTGGCCTTATCAGGGATGCATGACATATTGGAACTTACATTGGTATCAGCCGATAATCGTTCCGATAAATAAAACCAAGCTGATATTAATAACCAATATTTATTCCAATCTTGCAGTGGTGAAGAAAGTGTGGTATTTTAATTTTATTTTTTCAAAAGGTGTTAAACATTGGTTGTTGGCCATAGCAAAGTAATTATTGGATATTGAGTAGGCAAATTTTTTTCCTACCTAATAATTGCCTAAGCTACATCACTCTGTGTGAAATGTTCTGCTCTTTTCTCTTTTTGCTGCACTGCTGTTTCAACCCCCTTTTTCTTTTCTTTCCACAGAGGTGGGAACGCTCAGCCCAAACTTTAAGTGTTAGTTAAACTCTATAGCCTGCATGACGAAAGCTGCAGTAGCTGCCAGAATCAAAAGGTTAATGATCTCCTGATTCCTTCTGCTTGAAAAACTCATTTGAACACAGTTACTGCTGTGAATGAGGTAACGTTCATAGAGAAGCACAATGTTAAGAACATCACTGGCCCTCCTGCATGAATAAGTAAGAAAAAGCCCAGTGTAATTTGGTACCCACTGCCCATTTAGGCTTTAACAGCCCATCTAAAAGGTTAGTTATGCAGTACATTATATACTGTATATTCTTTACCCGAAGATGACCCTTAAACCACATCAAACGTCAGTTTATCTGTTTATGTGTGGCATACAAATGCAAATCTCTGTTTGCTTGAGTGTGTAGGAGCGTGAAGGGGATTAGAAAAAACCTACAAGGCACGGTGTGTATCAACTGGTGATATGTGGCTAGGTGAAAGAACACCTTCCAAATCGCTATTTTAACAGGAGCACGCGCCCACCCCGAGGACACAGAGAATCAACAAGCCCTGCAGAACAGCAGTGTCCAAACATTTCTCACGCTGTACCCATCCAAGCTAAATAACCCTTCGCTGAGCACTGCTGAATAATTGCATTTGGCCTGCATGAAGCCTGCCAGGAGAGAGAGAAAAAATAACATTCATAATAAATCAAGCAGAGCAACATCAGAGCTCTGAGTTGAAGAAAGCTCTTGCTTCTTTGTTACTGCAGAGCAACTAAACAGGGATGTTCATCTTTATCGGGTGCGTCTGGTGAGATAAGGCTTTAAAACATCTTAAATTGGGAAAGTAGACATGTGAGCGATTTGGACCCGACCTATCATTAGGGCAACCTGGGCATGTGGTTAGGGGTTCTTTGCTTGTGGTGAACAAGTGTGATCCAGTAAAACTTATTTCCAGTCTGTTTTTTATTTGCAAAATGCAAATAACCAGGTTGATCACCTGGAAGTGTCCAGTGATCAAAGAAAGTGCCTTGATTGTGAGTGACAACAAGCAGAGGAATAATTTGCAGTGACACTACATTGGTTTTCCATTGAGTTAAATAATAAATGTAACAACATTAACTTCTCTTTGGTTGATCTACTGTCCAAACTGTTTCTCCTTAGAGCTCAGAGAAAGGTTGAAATACAGGGCTGCTAAGGCTAAATGAAATTAAATACACTGAGTGGGGAAAAAACAGCCATAGATTAAAACAATATTTAAAATAACTAATTACACTAGCTGTAATCATTAGTATGTTCTTACATCTATTTCTTAAAGTCCTGGAGCTGATGCAGGGTGCACTTTCTTTTAGTAGTTCGCTACTAAACTACTAAAATGTTGCAAACAAGTGAGCAACATTGTTTAGTCACTCTTGGTTTCATGTGTCAAAGTGTGAAGACCTACAAATAAATACTATAGTTCTGTGTGATTTACCTTTAGTAGCCATAATAAGTGCTGTTGCTTTAGTGTTCCTTGATAAAATAAGCTATGTTATGTTTAATATTTTTCTGTTCATTTTATTCTTGTCCAGTAAAAACCAACCCCTTGTTCTATGCTTTGCTTGAAGCAAGATTGTTTTTAGCCAACATTGTCTCCGCCGTAAACAACCAACCTCCACTGTTAAGACAGAAAGAAGCCCGAAGTCGAACAAGGCGGCTGAAAATATTGATTCAATATTTGGAAGCGTGGCCAACATGGACTGAATGGCTTTGTTCATTTCTTCCGCTGCCATTGCTAAAATTACGATTCTGAAACAGTGCAGAAAACGAACATCATCACTTACAATGTTTCCTGACTGCCCAGGTTATAAATTCGACCTGAGAAATGGAGTTCAATGGGAGAAATCCCAGACAGATCACTGAAGGGCGATGAGAATCCAGTGGAATTGAAAGCAGTGGTCAAGCTGGTTTGTGGTACTTTTGCTCGAGGTTACACATTGCTCTCTTTTTGTCTGTTCTGTTGATTAAAACCATTTTCAGCAGACGGCTTCTTACACAAGTTCTGCTAGAGGACTGTTTCTGTTAAAAGAGGCTATTTCAGTCCACTCTTGCCACATGCATGCTCATTATAAGGGATTGCTGAAAAGTTAACAGCATCATGCAATCTGTTGCTGATGCTTGCTCAGGCGGATTTGTTGTTGCAAAGTATGTGACTTAATGCATTTGATCAGGTTTTCTTAGATAGAAAAACTTTTGTACTAAAGGGAATAATAAACTAAACATGTCTGCAGTGTTATATAACATAGAATGTAATATACTTTGAATTAGTCTATACGACTGAATGAAATTGACTGTTTCTCCATGTAAAATAGATCTCTTTGCTTTGCAAAGCGCCTTTAGACATTTGCTGTGACTCCACACAATATAAATAAACCAAATCAAATTCATTTATATTAATGGCAAGAATATCATACAAGTCCATGCTGGAACTCAGCAAAGTTAGGAGGCAAATTTCCTGACCATGACAGAGGCATGATTGTACAGTGCTGAAAAGGAGGACACACAAATTACAGTTAAACATTTCCATGTTACTTTAGTATAATTAAAGGGTAACTAAATCAGAAGCAAATTTCTGACCGTGTAATATCACCGCTTATTAAGCATTCCCAGTAAATTCCAACTTCAGTGTTGCACAGCAGGAGAAGGCACAGAGATGTTGGAAGGCGAGTCTCTGTTGTTTTCTGTAGCACGCATAATTTACAGACGAAAGCAAGGGACTTTAAATTGTTCAGAGATAACAAGATGTCAACTCTTGTAGCGGCTGACATGTTTTCATGCCACCTGGGACAAAGAGGATGCCATCAAGCATCTCATCTACTCCGAAAAAATGAGGCGCATGAAGTTAGGTTTCAAGAAAAAAAAGAAAGCAAAGGTATCATCATTAAAAACTAGAGATTCTCTGGTGGAGTTTTCATTTAAAACGCATATTATTATCTATAAATTGGGTTAAATGTTTCAGCATGAGTAAAAGACAACCCTGTTTCTCCCCAGGCCGGCGGAGGGGAGCTCAGCACAGAAAGGATATTTACCGCCTTCATTTTGGTTTTGAGACAGCAGCTTATTGCTTATTGTGTTCCATTATTACTGCCTCCAACTGGGGCTAATTTATTTAGATTAAACCACACTGTTTTTTTAATGCCTTTTGAAAATACTAAGAAAATGTCATATTGTCTGACGTTGGATGATGAGAAAAATATTATCAGAAAATAATTTTATGAAATGGAGCATTACCAAGTTTATTCCAGATCTGAAGGAAGAAAGGTCCGTGACTGTTCATGCTGAGAGGGATTTATAATAATTTGGCAGCATCAATAAGCTCTTCAGGCTTACAAAGAAAAGTTTTAACAGTGGGGTTAAAAAAAGCATGTGATTTAGAAACTAAATTTGATTTACAAAAAGAAGAAAAGTACAAAATTAACAGTTATCTGATGTGTAAAATTTTCCTTTCATGCAGAACTTTCTTACTGTTACCTGATGAAACCAAGCAACCATATTTTCGTACAGATACAGAAGACTGTCTGTTTTCTAAATGCCAGAATAAGTGTTATTAATTTTTATTACTTTCATTAAAGTGAAAACTTTACATATGCAGTTTTGTCATGGAGTGGACTGTGAGCCCTGAACTTCTGTGGATTTAAACCATGTCTGAAAATATGCTAGAGAAACTAGATTTTCTGGCTGGCAACATTTAGGAATTCCAGTTGCAATAAATCAGCCCAGGAATTAAATTATCTATATGCTATGAATTAACAGAGTTGGCAAAATGATCCAAACTGCATTGTTTAACACTGCAAAGTGTAACTAAAAGCAATTGTACTTAAAGTTCTTAATATCAGTCATTGCATGTGCTTGTTATTACATTTTAAACAATCTGGTCTCATAGAAAATCTGAAACACTAACAGAACAAGACCCACTGCCTGAATTTTTTTATTATTCTCACTTTTCTGAATAATGACTAATGAAACAACTAAAATGACTTAATTTAAAAATGTTGTACAGATTATTTAAAGTTCTTTTGGCTCAAGGTACTATCACTCATACAAATCAGTTTTCCTCCTACTGTTTCTATGAACATGCTGTGGCTGAAAAACTTTCAAAGCTGTTTCCATTGCTTTGCATAATTCTGCAGCTTCATTTTATACTTAACAAATGCATTTCTTGTTGCTGCCTTACCTACAGATACCAAAAGATTCAGGCTTTGTCCCAGACACAGGTGATTACCTTAATCATTATGCTGCAAACTGTTTCCTATTTATTGTGAACTGCTGCTTACAGATAAACCTTAGCAGAGCTTTGTTACTATTGATTTTCTACCACATGAGTTCCCCGTTTTATATATTTATCAATGAAATCCAAATTGCTAAGCTTACTAAGGAAGCTTAAGCCACTAATCCGCTGTGACTTTTTGTAACCGTTGCAATAACAAAGCAGTGACTAAATCCTGTTAAACATGGTAATGAATATGCATTTACAGGAAACCCTAAACATTTTTTAAATTTCTAATATGCAGCATACAACAGATTGAAAGGGGAGTTTACTACATGTGCTTTATATTATGTGTCTGATGTTCTTTAAGCTCTTGATTGTGTATGTGTGTAACTTTAGTGCCTACCTTCAGTCCAGTGCACTTACCCAAGTTATCACAAAACCTTTCTTACATTGAGAAAAGCAGACATAGAGGTTTCAGTCGTTCAAGACACTGGTTTGTGTCTCTTGTTGCCATCCAGTCATTAAGTTAAAGTCATCTTAATTTCAATGGAAACAATTTTGTCATATCATTCCAGATAATAACAATAATCCTAAAACTAATACTCCTCATTTTCTCCAACAACAATGCAGGCGTGTGAGTTTGTGTCTGGGTTCTAGTATCACTATTCCATACGAGGCTATTCAACGTTTCACGAAAAGATGAGCTCATCACTGACACTCTGCTGAACATGTCCTCCACACGTGAGGAGAGGGTCTCTGACCTCTCAGCCCAAAGAGAGGAGAGCTGTAGGCAGAAACAGCATGGGAAATGCAAATTGCAGCTAGAGGCCTAAATCATTAAGGTATGCTGAATATATTCTGCAGTGTGTGAAAGAACACAAATTAAGCAGAAGCACATGTTGAATTGACTTTTCGAAGAAGCTCACAGCCACAGAAAAGACTAATTTGATATTGGCTTTGCTGTGCGATTTCAGGAGCAAAACTCATTTTCTGATAATTTTCTTAATTGCTGCAGTTCTGGCGAGTTTACAAACCATGCAGTCCTTTCTTGAAGCAGGCTATCTATGTTTTAGTCACAGAAAAAAGAACTTGAAACGATTCCGGTGTTCAGCAATGCTATTTTTTGTAGCTTTTCTAATGACTTGAGTTAGTGAAATTCAAGTTTTTAGAACTTGAATTTAAAACAAATTGTGTAAAACAAATTTGTCTTAATCAAAAAAGTCTATGATATTCTTAAAAAAAAACTATACAGATACTTGAAGAAAAAAACGACACTATCCAACTTCACAATTATCATGTGTATTGTTTCACCTGCTGTATTGTTCAGTTCTTAACACGAGGGTAAAACTGAAAAACGTAACGCTTTATGAATAAATACAATCCCTCCATCCTCCGTTGTTTGTCACTTGATTGAGAACAAAGTCAGTCTTTTTCTGAGACTTGTCTCTTATCCTTCCTTCTCCTCTTGAGTCTGTAGCTCTGTGTCTAAGCTACAAAGCAGCACAGGAAAATAATCCCTCAGACCCAAAAGCAGCAAACACGGCATGGGGGGAAATTATTGATTCGGTGTCATGAATTTGTAATGGTGAGGATGCATCTCTCAAACAAAACCATTATTTTTCTGAACTTTCGTGTGCTAGATGTCTGTGAAGAAGACATGCAGGGAGATGGAATTGACAGCTATTCAAGATAATGAAACTCCCCTAATGGGTTTTAATTTGTATCGCCTGTTTCCAGGTTTTGACTGCAAAAGTGTTTAAAGACTCATTTTTCACAGTGGCCTACTGTCATTGTAGGTAAATTCATGAATTCATCGATTTATAAAATAAATTAATAAAAAACTTTTTTCATGCATATAGCAAATTTACAGAGCCCCTAAAAATAAGTCGAGATCTCGAGAAAGTAAGTCGGGATTTCTTTCCTTTTTTTTTTCTCCATGTCCCCTTAGGGGCTCTGTACAAATTACCTTTGATTAATTACTTTTCTGTTTCTATGGTTCAAAATGGCTTAAAACTCCTACATATAAGGCTTTGTGTCAGAAGAAAAATGCATTTCTGCACTACACATGCTTTCATTGTAACTACTGGACAATTCAGGCGGCGAGCCTATGACTTGCACAGCCTTTAATGTGATGTGACACCTTTGCCTCTATTTTGTTAACATTTTAGGCCATTCTGAGGGCACACTGTTGGGTTATGTTGCGTGCCTTAAAAACGTCTTGTTTTTTGGAGAATGCCTGGCAATGCTGGTGACAACTGAGCGTTACGGTGCGATAAGCAGGGTCAGCAAGTGTTGCAGCTTGTTTTTTTTTTTTGAGCCATCCCCAAGGACTAACATGCATGTGCCTAATTAGAGCAAAACAGCACAGTCGGCAGGTGTTGGTAGCACGAAAATCAACAAGAAAAGACAAGAAAATCTTTTCTGCATGGGCATTTTTTTTCTTTTTTGTTGTCTTCTTTTTTATATTAGAAAGCTTTTTCACATTAATGCAATTTTTCCCACACCTACAGACTTCCTGGCATGAGAGTTGTGTACATTAGCAGGTGAGTTAAGTGCTTCAAAACACCTCACAGAGATCTGGAGGTGGAAGGTAGGAGGCTACAGGGGGCCTTTGACATTTTTCACAGCAGGGCTCGGAAATGGAATCTGTGGCATTACAGAAGCAGCTAAAACTTCATCCAAGGATGCACATCTACAATATATTACATAAATATATAGATATATATATACATTAACTGTTGCAGTGGATATAACTGTCAAAATACCATTGTAAGGCCATTGAGTTTACTTGTTTCAGGTAGTGAAAACAATATCTTTAAAGAAAAAGGACCTTAAAAGAGAACAAGTAAAACAATGTTATAACAGCGCCAAACCCCAGACATATAATACTGATGGGAGAATCTGGTTGCTAGGGCAACAGAGCATCCAGCATTGCAGAAGTGCTTAAATGCATTTTTGATGAGAGTGAACAAAATGGTGGTAAGAAGGCGAACGAAGAGCAGCTTTCTCGCATAAACAGCAGGTTTGTGTAGTTGGCAGGACACAAACCTGTCTGACAAGTTGGGGCAATCCCTACATCGACCCGTTACTGTTATATTAGAATCACTTCATCATTCATCAATAATAAATAGCAGGAGGTAATGAGAGCAAATCCAAAATGTTAATCAGAAAAAAAGTCAGCAATATAAGCTTCTGCGATATTTGTCTGATATTCTAATTGGCACACTTAGGGAAAAATAACGGGATTTGAACTTGTGTTGACATTCCTAACATCACCTTCCCACTATCAGGACAACCAGAAAACATTCTTTCAATTTAGTGGTTGTCTGAAAATGTATATAGATCAGGACACCAAAAAGCCACCCTACTTTGTCATCAAGTTCAATACATCAAAGATGATGTTTTTTTTTTATTTTTTAAGGGTTTTATTGGCTCTAGTGGCCCCCATCCAACAGTCAATGGACATGAATGAGGGAAACAACAGAGGGGGAAGACACGCGGCAAAGGTTGCCAGGCCAGGAATCGAACCCGGGACAGCCGCACCGCAGGACCAAGGCCACCTCATGTGGGTGTGCTAAACCCCTGCGCCACCAAAGCACCCCGATGATGTTATTATTTGACAAAATTACTTGATTTAAAATGAGGAAGAAGATAAGACATAAAGATAAAAACAGATGATTTAGTGGTTTAACAGGATTAACATAATAGAAGAGAAAATGCAAAATACAAAATGCAGTAAGTTGCTGTCACACTGCTTCCTATCTTGCCTTGAAACTGGAATAGAAAAGGGAACACTGTGTATATATCTGAATGTGAGGTAGAGAGTAATGGAGATTTTGTGAAACATTTAGTTCTGTCACATTATGTGAAACTTTTGAACTCCTATTCTGAATAGTGTGTGTTTTGGGATCTGTAGTGTGGAATTCAAGCAGGTTGGACACAGAGCAGGACAGAGTATGTTACTGTTTTGTATTATGTATTAATAAATTTCATACCTGATCGTCAACGGACTATCTGGGAATAAACTGTCTGAAAGCCCCCAAACTTTCAAATATGTATTCATGGGTTGAGTCCACAAATTTTACTTTCAATTTTAAGCAGCACACATGTTGAGATGAGTATGATTTCTACAGCACTTATTGTATAACCTGAAACTGATTAATGTTGCTATTCAACATTAACTAGTCAATTTTGGAGCAACGTGTTTTTTTATTTTTGGTGTAATCCTTAAATAAAGCTCGAGTGCTGCAGCATAGCTGCTCTGAGATTATTTGGCTCTTCATATGCAGTGAAATATCAGAAGGGGTCAGTCTAAAATGTTGCTAACTAAAAGGAAGAAAAAGGACCGAGTTAAATTATCTAACGTCAAAAAAAGAGAGAAAAATGAGTGGGAGGAAAAAAAAAGGTGATGCAACCAAATAATTCAAAAGAACAGATGTTTCCATGGAGGAGAGACCAACAGGTTAGCAAACAGTGCCTGTGGCTTAGATTGGTGAAAACAAGGGGTGTCTTTATAGCACAAATAATATTCGTTATAATTATAGCTACTTTTGTCCATTGTGCAGTTGGATAAAATACTTCTCCAAACCGAGCTTCCCATCTGAATTTCAACCTGGGCTCATTTTAATGTCAAGTGCACAAGTGCTACGCCACGGAACCAAAAGGCAAAACTGAACAAATGTGACGGGAGTATTAGAGAGATGGCTTTTTCCAATTATCATTATAGAATCAACATAATTAAATTTTGACTTGTTTGTCTTGCAAAGTTTCTTTAGCTGGAACTATGAAAATACGCCAAACTGAATTAAATTATATTTAATTAAATAAAAAATCTTCCTTTTCAATTAAAGTATCAGTGTTGGTTCAAGAGACAGCTCTTAATAGACTGGGTGACTGATTCAGCAAAGCATCTCCACTGCATTCCTGTATTTGCATCAACTTTTGTAACCAAGAGAAAAATTCCTCTACAGTCTGATCTCTTCCATTTCAACTCTTCCTGCATCAACCAGCCACAGCGCTTGAGGGAGTCCAGCTCCTTTCCTTTTGGCTGCTGTTTTTCAGAGTCTGACTCAGGCCTCACCCTGTGCTGACAGCATGCTCTTTGTGCTTCATTGAACCTTTTTAAGATGCTACATCTAATTTTTGTATCTTACTGCTTTTGATTCATTAGTAATTGAATACAGTATGAGTGAGACTGAATGAGCTACCAAACTGGATTTGCTCTGCCAGTTCATGAAAAGTGGTCTGAGGCTAAGAGCTCTGACTGACTAATTTAAAAGAATAATCATATTATCCTGAGAACTTTAGGTTTAGCTAGATTTTCATTAAATGTTTTTGTTATTGTTGTTTTTCTTTTTATTTGTAGGTTTTGGCATTTTGATTACCTCAGACTTTGCTTATGTTAACATTTTCATTTGTTTGCTATTGGTTTAATTCAGTTCCATCCTAAGATCAATAAAATCTACAAGATCTACAGAAATGTTTTTTTATTAAAGATAACCATACAGTGCATTCCTCCATGAATTTATGTTTGAATCAACTAAATTTACTGTTAATAAAGTTTTCAAAAATTTTGTAAATTTAACTCAAACCTAGGTTTACAGTTTTAGATTAGCATAACAAAAACCAGTTTCTTCCACTTAAACCTGAAGAGTAAGGCTGCTCTATAAGCTTCCTCTGTAACCATAAATCACAAAGGAAGCTTGCGATATCCTGCAGACATGCAAATTTTCAAAAATCAATAAGGTATTTTAAAAGGAAAAACACCATGGCATGGAGCTCAGCAGGTTGGATACAGAGCATTACGCTTCAAATACGTTGTAGAAAACTCCAACGGTGAGACACATTGCTGCTTTAACATGCTTTTTTGTTTGTTTGTTTGTTTCTTTTTTCCTTTGATTGTATACTTTTTAAGCATAACATTTACCAAAGAAACTTTCTTAGCTGATGTCCAGTCATATATGCTTCATGGACATAAGAAAGTCGTTGGTAATAAATAATGATGAGTAACAAGGAGTTGTGACTACCTTACTTTACATTGCTAGAAACAACATCAGAGGTTTTGGTTGAGTTCTAACCCCTAAAAGGGCATCTAAGACTGCAATGAAGTGTCTTCTGATAGGGGCTTATGACTAAATCTAAATGTCTAAAATAGAGACTGAGATTTATTTATTGATTGGCGTTAGAACAACTCTGTAAAATAAATCTAGCTTAACCAGAGGATGACAAAAAAACCCAAAGGCAGTGCGGCGCACCATTGAAAAACACGACGGCCTTCTGTAGCCAACAACCATCTTAATCAAAAGCACACTTTCTGCACTTGATGCAAGAATTGTTATGCAATCAATTGCAGTTCCATCTGTCAAAGCCTGCAATTCAGCCAAGAACATCTTGATTTATTTCCACAGGTAAACAACTCATCGCATCTTTGAAAGTCCTGTCAATGAAGAGAATATTCTGAAAATACAAGTGTGAATGATTTTTATTTGATCAAACTGCAAAAAGGAAATTGACAACAATGAAAGCAACTTTCTCTGTTATGGCTGCATATAGTTGGACATGCAAACCCTTCTCTCTTTTTTTTAAAAGCTCATGAAATTTAGAGCTCAAAAAGCAACAAAAGGTCTGTAGCAAGTTTCTCCTCTGCAAGAGTAGGATGTTGTTCATATAATCCCCACACCTGCACCATTCAGTAAAAGGTTTCTTCAACTACTTGATGATTAAAGATTAACCTCCTGCTTACATCTATCCCCAAACACCTCCAGTATGAAACGGCCTATAACTTGAGGTAAGGATGGAGAACGTTTCCCAGCAGCAAAGATAAAGCTTCTAATCCTTTGCTTACAAAAAAAAATGAAATTGCAACTTGATGCTCCAGGATAAGTACTGTGTGCAACATCTAAAGTGAGTGATCTACTTTAGGCTGTTTTGAGGCCACATGCCGTCCCACATGGCCCATCCTTCACCTGTACGATTCAGGAAAAAGTACAGGGCTGTGATAAGTAGTTCGAAGGCTTTTTGCTGTTTATTTGTGCTCTCTGGATGAATTGTAGCCGCTCTAAGTAGCTTATCTACAAACTGCCCCAATCTGGACACAACCCCTCCCACCCACTGCTGTCTTGTGTCTTCAGATCACAGCTCTCTACTGCTGCCCCTGTCCTCTCCTGTCTGGTTTCTCTTCCTCCTGTCCTGATTTGTTGTCCCTGAGGGAATGGCCATGACATGACCACTCCGCTACATAATGAATTTTCTTTGGTTCCTGTGTTCTTTCCTTCAGCCTCTTTGAATGTGCTCAAACTGGGAATCCCACCGGTCATTGTGCTAGATTCATTTACAGTGATTGAGGTAACCCAGTTCAGCTTATTTCTAAATTTTAGACCTCGGCGATCTAGTTTTTTATGAGCAATGGCCAAAGTGCGATAGTCTGCGAAATGCTGCCAAAACACTAATTCCCCTAAAACATTTCCACATTTCGTCAGGTGGCAACAACCCACTTCACTGTATTTTACTAGGATTTTATGTGACATACCAACACCACATCAGATAAGCCTGTTGAGTTCATGGGCTTCACATTTTCAAAATCACATGGCATTAGTTTGCAAACGTCCCTCTGAGTCAATACTTTAAGTCTATCTTTTCATTAACTCTTTTCTCATCCTCCTCGGTGACCTGTCTTCTGTGTTCCTTGATCTTCATAATGCTGTTTGTTCACTAACTAATGTTCTCTAACAAACTTCTGAAGCCTTTATTGAAGAGCTGGATTTATGTTGCGATTAAGTGGACTAGGCTTAGGTGTTTTCTTAGCCTAAGACTACTGGTTGAATTTGATTTATTTATAAGCATCAGAGTAAAGGGGGTCGAATACAAATGCAATGTTTAGAATGTTATTTTCAAAAGCTATTGAAAATCATCTTGAGTCTTAAATAGAGGCAACTGCAAGACGTTTTGCCTGTGATCCAACAGGCTTCTTCAATTTTTTGATTCCCTGTTATTGTCATTGACAATGAAATCTGTTTTCTCTCATTCCTGGACATTTTTGATTAGATTAGATTTATTGTCATTGCATTATATCCTTAGCATTGCAACGCTGCATAGGGCTTTAACAAACAAACAATCAAGATGCATAACATTAAACAGAAGAGGAGACATGTTACTTAATGTGTGGCTGAATTGGCAGTTCTAACAGTCATTGGGGAAAAAACAGTTTTTCAGTCTATTTGTCTTTGTCTTTATACTGCTGTATCACCTTCTTAGTGGCAGCAAAGGGAATGGGTGGTGGGCAGGATGATGGCAATTTCTAAGGATGCTCAGGATTCTGGAGAGACTTTGGGAGCTGGACATTTCCTGCGGGTGGGCAGGAAATCTTAAAGCAGTCCATGATTTTTTCGGCTGACCTGATGACCCTCTGCAGTACTTCCTGTCAGGAGCAGAGCAGCTGGAGTTCCAATACACACACAGTTTGGGTATCCATAGGTTTGGAGTGAAATAAGTCGTCTATGTAAAACACACACAGAAATATAAAAAAACAACTTTGAACAAAGGAGTTGGTCCCAGGTTTCATCTTTCTAACATCTACAGTACAGCTTCCCTGTTGGCAGTTTCAAAGAAGCTCACATCTTGAAACATTTTACCAAAACAGTGCACACATTGGCATTGTGGGAGACATGTTACAATCTTCAGTGTGTACACTAACAACAGACTGAATAGACGTTAGGGACAGAGATTCATGTGGTCCTTTTAGTGATAACAATGACCTTAGCATCTTCTATTGCCGTGTCACATGGATTTTTTTCAACTGTTTTTGTAACACAGAATATATGTTGGCGAAATGGACATCTTAATGATATTGCTAGGTGTTATACAAACAACTACCTTCATTTTAAGTGTTTATTTGAACAGTTTTTTTTTCCTTTTGAACCCTTTTTTGATTTAAGTTTCTATAGAAATAAAAACATTTGTAGATTGCAAACTGCACGAGATCTATAATGTGTTTTGCAAGGTTTGCTCTTTGACAAGTCAGAAAGAATGCATTGTTTTACATTTCAAATAAGTGTTAAAAAAATATTCTTTACAATCTCAAACTCGAAAGTTAAGTGTGCTGTATTTTGAAAGTCTGATTCCCTAAAAGATGCTTTGTAGAAATTTTACTGCAGCTTCAGAATGCACCTACGGAGAGGAATGATTTATCAGTGTAGTGGTTCCATTTAAGTATATATGAAGGGCTAAATTGAGTGTTGTTTGTCTTTCAGCAGAAGTAAAATATTGCCTGTGTGAGAATTGAACTTCATATAAATGATATATCAGACCAAGGATGGGTAAGTGTTAGACAATTTTTTTGAAAAGTTATATTCTATGAAATACAGGCAGCCTCTGCTAGCTTCGAAACAGCCTTCATCTGAAACCAGATTCAGACATACGGTACATCAAAAGTGACACAAAGACATCGTAGTATTAAAGATGCACTTTAAACTCACTCTTGGGCATCTGCCAAGGCCATATTTTTCACTAACTGTATTCTTCCCTGACTCTGTTTAATTTCAGCAGAGTTATCCGCTGCAGAAAGCTCAGATCTCAACTGTAGCGCATCATTCACCCCCTTCATAACCGTCTGGTTCCTGTATTAGCACAGATGCAGATAAAGGTGGTGCACTGCAAAAAGAGAGCCATAAGTAATCCAATTTTTAGTTTGCCAAGCACGTGGGCGATGACACCAACTTTAAACTTCTCGGCCTCAATGTTACCTTTAAAAGAAGTGATAACCTGAACGCGTCATCCATATGTAAAAATATAGGAGTGGAAGCTACATTGTCTCTTTAGTCATATTTTATGTTATTGTAGACATATGTGAAGACAAAAGCATAATTGAGCTAGATAAGAAACTATTTTACTCTCAGAAATGAACTCAGAAACATCTGAATTGGATGAGAAACTGCTCAACTCATGCTCTCTACTTTCAACTTTCAAAGTTTTTGTGGAGCTTAATCAAATATATATACATGCTATTTTAGAATTTCACCAAAAAAGAGCTTAGTCTTTCACCAAATTGCCATCAAAGTTGAGTGAGTTCATTGAAAAATGGCAAGTTGGTGGGACTGAATATAAATTTGTATATCTTTGTCAAATATGATTATTGTTCTCTATTCCCTCAACAGGAAACACAATGGTAAGTTTGACTGTATCAGTATATTTCATAGCACTCTAAAACATATTCACTGCCATCTCAGTGGCCTTATCTTTTCTTTTCCTTCTTCTTTTCGATGAAAAATGACTCCCTGATACATCCCTGGATGCTCCAAGTACTTTTCTTTTCAACTAAAACTGCTTCCACCAAGCAGACAACAGCTTGGCAGAAATTCAAGGAGAAAACACCTTTCGAATGATAATCACCTCACAGTGGATTTTTGCAACACCCCACAGTCTCTGATGGATAATCAGAAAGATGACATGTTATTTAAATGAACACACCGGCCCTTCCTCAAAATCCCCGTTGTCCCAAAGGCCGCTACATGATTTGATGTTAAGAGAGGACAAAAGTGTCTTTTTAATCAGCTGACACAAGGGGAGTCCCACTGTCAACTGACAAAAGACACGGAGGGGGTAGAAGGACAAAGGTGAAAACTGAATCATTGACTTACACGGATTTAACTGCATCTCTGTGAGCTGATTTAAAACATCACATTTCAAACTTTGAATCAAATCAAACTAATTTAACACAAAAAATAATTAGCTATCTTGATTAAAGTGGTTATGTGAACGCCACAGGGCCACAGAGAGAAATGTTGAAATGCAGAACCAAATGACCTCCAATTCAGATAAAACATCAAATTACCATTTTAATGTTAACTGCTAAGGGAAAAAATATTTGCAGACAGTTTTTTTTTCAGGCACTTTTATAATTATATAAATCACAACCAGTTTGGTCTTTTACTGCTGCACCCCATCGGCTTCAATGTTCAACAGGTTGTTTGTTCAGAGAAAGTATTGTTCACACATGTGATTTAACAAGTGGTTATCTGAGATTTTGTTGCCTTTGCAGCATTTTGGACCTGTCTATTCATACTGTATGGACTGGGAAACCAAGAGATGGTTGAAGTTCATAGAAATCCCAACTGATCACTGGCATCTGAAACACTGTGACCTGCCAGCAGCAAACATGCTATGTTCAATGACAACTAAGTTCTGATGCTGAGGTTTTGGTTTAAACTTCATGCATTGTCTTTGGTCCATCATCTGTGTCAACAAGACATTGAGCAGGTGTCCCAAATAAACTGGGTTGTGATTGTTTCTACCAGTTTGTTCGGCTTTGAAGGGTTTAAACGACAGCAGATTTGCAGATAAAACCCTCCTGAGGCAGCGACAGCTTGACTGATCAGTTGTTGTGCCAGTGGTGTTTTAAAAGATGATTTCAACACAAGGATGAAGCATAAGACTGAAAGACCAAGATCAAATGTTATAATCTTTAAAAAAGGTAAGCTGATTTAGCATATTTCCAGAAGAATCCTTTAGTACCCTGTAAATTACTTTCTTCTAGCAGGTATAATTAAGGACAGATTTCATATTTGCTAGAATAAAAAATGTGGTTCACGCTTTGATGTGTCCAGTCATGGTCAATTACCTTGTTTCCACCTTTTCAATTAGATGCTCATCAGGTTCTAAGCAAAGAATGCATAAAGACTTAGTGTAAGCGGATTTTCCTTTGTCGTTGTGGCCCTAATTGAGTCTCATCAAGCTGCTGATTGGATCCTGATAGAAATCCCTGTCAACTAATAGCTTGCAAATGTAATTTCTTAATCAAATTAAAGCAATCGGGAGTGCTAAAGAGATTTATTTCTGCAAAGTCTTTTTATTGATCATGCTGAACATGGCCATTCATTCTTCACAACGTGGATCTTAAATGGAATTAATTTGGTACAATAGCTCAAGTGTAATTACTGAGGCATGGATTATATTCAATTTTTGAATCTTTTCTATACTCAGTTTTGGACTTCCTGTTTCCCTAGACATGATATAAAGGGTCTGTGTTTGTCCTTATTAAGTCGAAATTAGGTAAATGATGGCTCAAATTAACCACAAAATGCAAAATTAAACTGTATGATTATTTATTAGGGAAAAACTAATCGAGTGTTTGGCCAGTGATTCCGTAGAAATAGAAATGGTAGCTTAATACTGATGATACAATGCACTTGATAAATGACCACCATTAGTGTAAGTACTTCTGTAAAAGCAGAGGTTTGTGTCGGTTTGTTTGTGTGGAGCAATGAGACTTACACTATCACAATGCCAAGATGGAAAATGTCAGTAATGATCTCAGTGAAGCATTTGTGTCCCTCCATCAGTTTAAGATGGTTTCTAATGAATTGAAGCGCAGTGGGAAGATATTCAGAAATGAAAATTATTGAAGACCGTAGCCAAGTTTCCTAAGACTGGACAACATCGCAGAACAATTATTTTTGCAAAATTATGCGCTGTACATAATTATTTGATTGACATAACTGAAATGAAAGAAAAAAAGCTGATGGACTGGTGGTCTGTTCAGGACCTACACTGAACGCCCTGTTTTGATGGCAAAACAAAATGCTTTCATTTTGTTTTGCCATCAAAAACTTTCGTCTAAAATACTAACAAATCTTTCATCGTATCTGTCCTTGAAACTGAAGATGGAGAGACAGGTAGACTCATCATGGTTGGCAATGCTCTGTAAAATAAGAACATTACAAGCTTTCCTCTTAGTGCTGACATTTCTGTAGAGAGATTCGTCAAAAGCCAATGATGCACAAACTGTACATCAGAATCTCATTACATGCTTATTACCAAGCAATTAGTTAAGCTCAGTATGAGTGCCAGTTCAAAAGACACATGACATAACTTACAGGGCTGCATGTTAAGCTAAAGAACAATTTTGGTGCAGTACATGCTTATAGCTTTGATTGAAGTGTGCTCTCACACACTCTTCTGTTTAGAAAGTTATAAATTATAGATCGTTATGGTTTGACACACACTGCAAGAATATAAAAATGCTCTGTTGTATTAAAAAAGGAATTTGTCAGATTTGTTCCTATTCGATTTCCTTTTGAAAGTACTGAAGATAATGAGATGAACACTTTCTGTGACACTTAATATTTCTCTGACTATAGTTGTTGGAAAACAAACACGAGGAGAAAAATGTTTTAGAGGCTTTTGTTACAGTCGTGAAAAACTCTGTACACTTTCACTGCTTCCAAAAGTTTTACAGGGCAAGTAGTAGCACTGTGCTGCCAAGCACAACCTCTGATAACTGATCTTCACTCTGACCGCTTGTATAAAAGTATATTTTTTTTCAAAATGGTCTATGTTTCTGGTCTGAAACATACATCCAACTTTTAACAGAAAATGTGGAAGACTACATTAACACTGGAGTGAAAAAAAATGTTGGTGCCCAAAAATCTAAAAAAGGTTAAAAAAAACATTCCCAAACAATATGAGGTCTGTCATTGTCCAAAGAAGAACATTTAAGACAATAGCCAGTCTTTTTAGACTGGCCATCTCAAGAAATGATCAAAGATGAGATCGCAGAGTGAATCCCAAACTTATCTCATCACAGAGACATTCTACAGGTTTTTCAAAACCAGAATGTGTAGACCAGGCATGCCCAAATTCAGTCCTCGAGGACCGGCATCCTCCCCTTCAGGGTGGTAGTAGCAACATTTTCAGCATGTCAATGTTCTTCTTAGACCTTCTAATGATCCATCATTGGATCCAGGTGTGTTAAACCAGAGAGAGAACTAAAACACGCAGGATGCCGGCCCTCCAGGACCGACTTTGGGCACCACTAAAGGAGACAGTCCCTCCGGTTGGTGAAATTTTAAAAACAATTAACAGCTGATCCCTGACCAGATTACAGATCCCCCAACTGTTCCTCTAACTAGACTGCCAAGACTTTGTGTGTTCTGTCTTTGGTTACATCTCTGCAGAGGGAAAACACTTTTTTCACAAAGCAACAATCTTACCTGCTGATCACCAGAGTTAAAACGTCATCAACTGTGTTGGGATCACTGCAGACTATTGGAGGAGTGTGTTAGTCAGGCAGACCTGTCATTCTGTGGCAGGGACAGAGTAATGCCTTTGATAGACTAGTCTAGACATCATGACGTACGGAGAGCATCTGCTTTCTCTTCTATGAACATAGTTTTTCCTTTTTTTTAGGAATTATTCTCAACATCAATGTGATAAGAGAGACATAAAACATTTTGCAATATTCCACAGCAAGCCCTGGGTTTGCCCCGGAGTCTCCTATCAGTGGGGCATGCTTTAAAACTTACAAAGGGAGCTGGCCAGAAGGCATCGTGATGGGAGATTAAAGTACCTTGGCCGCCTCTTTTCTATGCAGAGCAGCACCTGTTCTACTTCAAGTTCCATCTACCTTATCTCTGCTGCTAAGTGCTGTCACCCGACACAGGATGCCTTTTTCAGCCACAAACTTATTTCTTTGGTCGTGATCCACATCTCATGCCCATACATTAGTGTTTTCAATATAAACAGAATAGGAAATGAAGAGACGGTTTTTGGCTCTGCTCTTTCTTCATGTTAGGCTCACAACCTGACATGTAACCCAGATCTACCTGTCTATATCAAGCTCCATTCTAGATAAATAGATTAAAAGATAGATAGACTATTAATCCCTCTGGGATTTTCCCTCAAGGAAATTGTAGAATTTTATGATCATGCTTAACCAATACACCAAGATAAACTCATCTGCAGGGACTGACCACCAACAGAAAGGGAGCAGTCCACCATTTTCCTGTTGAGAACCTCGGACCAGATTTGGAGGAGCTGACTCACAATCAACCAAGTGTGAAGTTGTCCGATCATGCCAGGCAAGAATTTACAAAATGCCCAAGAGCTCCATAATCCTTAATTACAAAGAAAGACAAATTAGCCAAAGAGACAAAAGCATGACACTATAATTAGAAAAAGAGATTAGCAGGCAAAGACAATGGATGAATAAAGTATGGCTTGTCTGGAAGGGTTACCAGAAAAAAAGGTGTCTTTTTAGAAAAATTGCAAATAAAATATTAGTCATACCATACTAATATACTCTGGCATGCGGTCCAGAATGCCAGAGTACAATAGAGTCAAAGTTTGGTCAAAAGTTACACATCAACAGGTGATGATGATCCTCAAAACAGCAGCAAATCTATGATAGAAACTGGATAATGGCCCAGTCAAAGTTCAGACTTCCACCTGATTGAAACGCTATGGAGGAAATATAAAAGAACTTTGCATAAAGAAATAAGCCCCAAACCACAAAGTACAAAGCCAATGTGGCCAAAAAGAGAGTGAAAAGTCAAAGAAAACAACTATTTGAGAGCATGACTACAAATTGTTTTTAAAATGAAAATTATGACATGTATTTATCTATTTTTTATTCATTGTAAATGAAATACAAGTTATGTAGGTATGTCTTTCACAAATCAAAAAGACATAATTTGAAACTATTTAAAAGCCTGTGAAAAAATACAGTTTTGGCTAAAGGTTATTTGATCGCTAACTTCAGCAAATTGAACTTAATGACTGAACTTAATGTTAAATCCAAGCTGTTCATGAAATAAAAGATTCTGTTTGGGGTCTCAGAACCCAAGATAAGACTTGGTATAGATTCAAAGTAGCAGTTTTTGGGCACTGTTGGCCAGTGACTCTGTTGTAATGAGGCCCGGCGAGGCTCAGAGTGGCATATTCATCCTCTCAGTGGTCCTCTCTGTTCGCCCCTTTCATCTCATCCGCTAATCCTTCCTTTGCAGATTCCCAAGGTAAGGTAAAGCGATGGCACAGTGCAGTGGTTGCAGTTCACCAGTTCGTGTTAGGGAACACTTCTGATATGGGCTATTGTAACTTTGTCTCACAAGGGAAAGCTGACTTGAGGGTTTCTATGCCTACTGCATGTTGAAAAAACCAATTACATATTTTTTTCCTCCCGAGTACTTGTTGGAAGTTTTCTTTTTGTCAGGAAGCAACTAATCTTGTTCTCTAGGTGAGACAGGAGAACATATTGCCATGCAGCTAAAAATAACCTTGCATAGCCCACTCTAATGGTGTGAAAAGTTTAACGTTAAAAATGAAAATCACATCAGCTGTTTAGACTACCATTGCTGAGGAAGTACTTATGTGGAAAATACTAAACTCAAAAAAATAACACAATAATTTGAAATAGCCCTGGAAAGTATTAATGCAGCCACTCCCCACATTATTGCTCTGACTAAAAAACAATAATGTTTTTACACATACAAAAAAATCTTCAAGGCTGAACTGCTTCTTAACATTGGCCCTGCTGCTGCTGCAGTGATGCATCTTTAAAAAGGTGACCAGCGCTCTGAATTAGCTTATTTAGATGAGTAATGGCAGAGAGTTCCTCTGTGAGAGTTGCTTTTCTACTTCTTAATGTTGTTGGTAGGTTGTGTTTAGTTGAATAATAGTCCCAGTGAATGGCAATAGTATATTTCTTTGTGACATATAAAGCTAATGAGGCTGTTGCTTTTAACCCAATGGTCACATCAAACTATTGTTTTTGGGGAAAATTAAAAAACGCTTTAAACTGAAAAAGTTTTTGAACAAACTAGAAATAAAGTCTACGATATTGCTCTCGGAGGGCATACAATGGATTTCAGTTTGGGTTTGGAAGTAAAGAAAGTCAGCTGAAACAAAGTAAAGCAAATAGTTTGGGATGCGTTATATTGCCAGTAACTGTACAGGCATAAAACAAAAACCAGCAAGAAGCAAAAAGTAATTTCCAAACCAGGGTTCAATAAAAACAAAAAGTTTAAAAAGAAACTTCTGCATAGAAAACTACTTTCTGATGATGCAGCAGGAGGTCAGAAGAACTGACAAATGATAAACAAGGACACACTGATGCTTTTTCATCCATGAAGCATATTTTCTTCTAAAATTATGTTCACACTCATTTGCCAGGGATATTCATGGATTGTGGGATGCTAGTGGTATTTCTGTTTATGTTAGCTATAGTTTCATAAAAACTACCACAAAGATTTCTTTGCAACTGAACAATGAATTAAATTTTTTTGTAAAGCACAAAATAATCTTAATCTACCTTTCAAATTCTCTCAACGAAGAGCTAGTTACAAAGTTACATCCATAAAAAAGCACTTCAAGTTCATCCAGAAATACAATATTCTCTTTTACATCCTAAACTGCATTACATATTGTTTTATGGGAGAAAGGCTCTTTGTTAATCCTCATTTGATCTTAGTCAGTAGTTCTGTTATTTCTCACAATGCGGTACAACTTAAAATATTTTATGAATTGTATTATTTATGTTACCACACTGCATAAAGTTCACCCAAACAATCCTCCTATATTATTTATTGCAGTTTCAGACCATAGATGGTCATTTCCTTGTCTGTTTACATTTGCAGCAGTTTGAATAACTTGAAAGCTGTGGAAATGTTTTTCTCTTGGCTTGTGAGCTACAAAAGGGGCTTAAAATGGGCTCATTTCCAGACTTAAACTGTCAGAGGGCAAAATCCAAGATGAGATAGTTTAAATAATTGTTCAGGAAACGCTTTGATAGCTTTCCTCCTGGAATCAAGTTTTTTTTTTTTAATGTTCATTTGTATTGCTAAACTCTGTTTTTTAAGTGCTGATATCTGATGGATTCAAGCGTTATTTGGATGTGTGAGCGGTTTTAGATTCTTGTCAACATGTAAACTCTCTAAATGCATTTGTAGTATTAATAAATCAGTGCTGTAAAATCACTGAAAATGTATCGCTGAAAACAAGTTATTAATAACAGATGTGTGTATAACAGAAGACACCAGTACTTGTAATGCAATTTCTAAAGAAATTTCTAAACTATACTAAACCTTTGGTTTAGCACAATGCTTCTCATAACATTTTCTTAGCTGCAGTTTGAATTTTTTTGCCTGCTTAAGTGCATAACCTTTTACTTTAAACACCAGCAAAGGGAACCTGGTGAGTAAAACTACCCTTAATAAAAGTTGGACACTTGGGATCCTAGAATATTTTAGCTGTTATTCACTAATAAATGGTAAAGTAATCAAAGAGTCATCATCCTTTGTTTTGGTCGATCACAAAAAATCGTAATGAAATACATTAGAGTTTGTGATTGTAATGGTCAAAATGTAAAAATAAATTAAAGGCAAAACCTCCATGTTCTATCAGACATGCAGTTTCTTTAATAGACCCTTCAGTACAAAATTGAGCTGCTGCCCATCTTACTCCAGTGAACATCAGCATATAGGAAGCTTTTAGAGAGAGCAAAGTAAAGTAAACTCTTACACTCTCTGCCAAGCCTGATAATGGACGATTTCTATTTTTTTTCCTTTTGTGGCGAAAACATTCAAAAACGTTCAACACATGGATAAGCCTCTTAAAGTAACGGTTTTTCATTTGTGTGAAGTTAAGGCAAACACATTTATTCTACGGCATTGTGATAATCACCCCTAAAGATTGTTTTAGAAAATATTTGCTTTAGCTGATATGAAATGACATCTTGAAACAATATCCGCCAGACTGATTTTATGCTATTTGGGAGAGAGTGATTTCTGTAAATACCGGCAGCAGATGGTGAAAGGATTAAATACATGTCAGGCAGAGACAAACTTGAGCTTTATAGTGATCTTCAAAACAAACATATGAGCAGTGAAGGATGGTGGCACAGCGCAGGTCTGGCAGGCAGAAATGGGATTGTTTGTCTGGCAGGCTGAAATTTTAGAAACAGTCGCACGGATAATTTTGGCAGTGAACGGAAAATGGTCAACATTCCCAAATATGGATTTATTCATCTGTTAAAATACATCGGAAATAGTAAATGGAAGAGGCTTTCAAAAGTTGAAATGCTGTTTCAATTAGTCAACTCCACTCCTGTTTGGCAGATCTCTTTGTGTTTTCAGAGCTAAAGTGCAAATGTTCTGAAAGTCTAACTAGTTTAAAAGGACGACAGTTCAGAGCTCAAGTTAGGCTTTTTCCTCAACAGAAAATAGTGAATAAAGAGTCACAACTGAGCCTTTTTGCTGAAAGAAAAAAGTTTAGAATATTCAAAGAAAGCCCTTTTTCAACTTCAGTTTCTCTTTTAGAGAATGCATGAAGTTAACTGTTTGGATCCTTGGTTGCTTAGTTGCTTTGGAGTTTGATTAATTTCTTAAAGTTTGTTTATTCTGTGCCTTTTCTTTGATTAGTTCAGTCTTGTTTTTGTTTTACTTCAGCAGAGTTCTTTTAAGTGACTGTTATGTTTCTTTAGACTAGTTATTATTTTATGTAAAAACTTAGTCGCCCCCTGTGCCACTTTGTCTCTCCTTCTCCTCTGCCTGCCTCCTGCTCTCCCCTCACACCTGCAACCGGTTAGCACATCTGCCCAGGTCTTTTGTTCAGCATTCAACCTCCTCAGTATTTAAGCACCTCATCCTCAGTCACTCCTCGCCGGTTCCTCTCATTACTCCTCTGTGTATTCTCCTTATGTCTCTGGTTTCCAGTTTTAGTATTTACGTGGCTGGCAGTAGTTTTATTATCCAGCATCCTCTTTCATTAAAACTATCGTTAACTGCTCAGTGTCTCAGCCCCCATTTGGGTCCACTTTCAAAGACACCTCATCATGACAAAAGCATTGTTTTATGTTAGGTTATGTTTATTGCATCCATATTTTTCCTCAAAAATAAGGGTTTACTCCTCTGTTTTCATGCTGTCCAGAACATACAAGCTCTTGAATAATTATACACGTGTTCAGAGTTTTATGATAACCAATGAGTTAAAAAGAAATCCTGCAGTATAACTGTGAATTACTAACTTGTTCCAGCAATGAAAAACAGAGTTGAGAAACTGAGTCCAGAATCATATTTATACTCTCAGGATTTAGTTCACTAATAACCATGCACTTAATCGCATTTTCATTTTCATACTTAAGAGTTTCTGCTATGAGCAGTGAACAATATCTCTGGGCAAAACATGGCTTCAGTTTTGGAAAGCAAGATGTGAAAATAACTCCACAGAGATCATTTATACTCAATCCAGAAGACTATAGTGCCCACTGAAAGAAGATTGACCAGACGCGCAACAAAACATAGAAGAGCTGCTTAGTGACGATCAGGAAGAATTTCAATACATATTCAGAGATCGAGTTTCTTTTTGACAGGTAACGGCCAACAGATTTCAAACCCAGCGAAGACATGAGGACACAGTTCTGTCCAGAGTTCAATATGGGAGATGTGGGATCGTGTATAGATGGAGAATCCGATCTGCACTGATATTGCCTCCAACAATGAAAGATCGTGTTTTTTCAGCAAGCTAGGTTCTGCTGCACCCCACACGACTGCCGTCAACCAAAAACTGTTTGACAACAGCAGAGAGGATTTGGCCAGTTTTTCATGAACAAAAAAACAAATACTCAACTCTGCTGTTTAACCCTCAAATTCTTCTTCTTATTATTGTTAATCTTTGTTTCACAGGGAAAGTTCCACTGAGATCAAAAGTCCCTTTTGCAAAAAAGAATGTTGCTGTGAATGTTGCAGAACATTCACAGCAAATGAGAAAATGTTAACACCGTCACAAATAAATTAGTTAAGATCCCAAATGCATTTTCTTTATAAATGTGGCATCATTAACGTCCCAATAGTGTACAATGTGCTCCCAAGAAGCTTTATAATAAATAACCAAACATAAATTTCAAGTTTAATATTTTGTTCACTTGTAAGCACTTAAAAAAGGCCTTACTTGTTAATGAGAGGAGACTGAAAATGAAAAGAGCAGCAGGAATTACAAAAGTAGAATTGAAACGCAACTCTAATAGGAATGTTTAATTTGTACTTTATTACTACACCAACTTGTACATTTATCAAACTGTTGTGTGAATTCAAAAGTGTTTTGTGGCCCATAGACCTGTGACTTACTATGACTTTCCAGTAAGTCACAGGAAACTTACTGGCTTATGAATTGTGACAGACGATGAAATAAGTAGCTTTGCACAGCAGCAGTTTAGAGTTGAAGATGGCCCACGCCATCTGTTAAAATGAAATACTTATCTTAAAATAAATGAATATGAAATAGACTGTAGTACCCCACACTGCACAAAATTAATGTATTGCTGTTAGACATTAAAATGTACATGTCACATTAAATAATGAACTGTATATATTTTTAATATTTTTCATCTGAGGACACAATCCCCCCAAGAATGATACCTGTGCCACAGGTTGGTGCTCATTGCAGACTTGCTGCTGTTTGTCTCAGTCCCCAGAACCTGCTTGGTACCCGAAACATTCCTCCTGCTATCTAAGCTGTTTAATTAACCTAATCGTCTTGGACAGGGGATTTTTGCCTGTGAGAATCATGTTGCCTAATTTGCATTTAAATTGTGAAATACTGACAGGAATATTTGGGCAATGTGCAGAATGACTTCCCATCAGCATGGGTTATTAGCTAAGATTTAGTTTGTTTTTTATAAATTGTTTAAATTATCAGTGCAATGATCGCTGCCCCTCTTGTTATGATTGATTATTTGAGCCCATGTTCAGTCCTTCTGCTTTTCTATTTGAAAGGTGGCCTGCACTGATGCTGGGCATTTTCCTTCCCAGTGGCCAAGAAGTTGAATTTTTTATGCTCCCTGGCTGCTGGAGCAGAACATTTATTTCGTCGGGTGACTTGACAGTCATTGTGGGAACTGGTAATTAGGGCATCCTGATAAACATTTACAGATGTGGGTGATATGATATTAACTCAGTCATTACATCTGGGGCAGCTACACACCGGCATCATTTAACTAGCACGGGAATTGCAGTGACAGACGCATGTCTCTTAGCTAATTTGAAGTGTGATGCCTTTTTTTGTGAGAGAAGGAGGGCTTCCTTAATAAATGATGTTGTGTTTTTATTAAACAACGGAGAACGAGATTAATGGAAATCAAGATTGCCTTCACATCTTACACATGTTGAAATGTTTTTCCAAAGTTGACTTGATGTATCTGAAAAAGTCTTTACTTTGCTTTCTTACTCAAAATACATGCAAAAATGCTCATGCAACCCAAATCCAATAAGTATTTATTTTATTCCTTTTTCTTTTGCAATCTTTAAGCCTGGCTTAAATCCACTGCAGAAATGTCTAAGCTGTTTAGACTTATGCAAGAATGGGGTGCTGTGGTGGCGCAGGGGCAAAGCACAACCCACATATGGAGGCCTTAGTCATCCTGCCAGCAGTCACAGGTTTGATTCCTGGGCTGGCGACATTTGCCGCATGTCTTCCCCCTCTCTCACTTCTCCATTTCCTGTCAAGCTACTTTCAAATAAAGGCCACTAGAGCCAAAAAATCCTCATGCAAGAGTGTCCATTTGTGATTTTTTGTTTCCCAAAGACATAAATCTCAACTAATTGGCCAAAGACATAGAAGATTTGCTTATTGAAACTGTTTGAAGATCATTTTTTTGCCACCAATCGAGAACAATAGTTAAGAGATTCCAATCATTATTTTAAGGCCACACAAAAGAGCTTTAACTAAATTTCTTCTAACGTGCTTTTATTCTTAATTCTTTGCACCTGGTATTCAGTCTCTGAAGTCTAGATCTTATTATTTTTGTCAAACCACTTTTTATGGTTCAACCTGAACAGAAACAGTGTTTCAGTTTGGCTTTCATAAAAACAAACATCTGGAGACAAAGTGTGTTGCTCTTTAAGTGCAAACACACAGACAGTGGAAATAAGACTCGAACTGATAGATTTTTTTCCCCCCCAGCACTGAGAAAACCTCTGAGAAAATGTATTTTAACATTTACACCAACACTAGCAACCAAGCCTTCCCCAGCTCCAGTAAACCCAGTATTTTAGATTTGACCAGCCTGTTAAAAAAAAAAAAAAAAAAATTGTTCCCTATAGGTGGCTGACACCTTTTAATATTCTCAATCTAATTGCAATGCAATACATCTGCAGTGACATGAGAGCATATTTATAACCTACTCCAGTGGACCAGTCTTCGGGGTGAATCATTACCAGCAGCTGTCACATTTATGTTCTTTCTTCACAGTAGTCTTGCTTCTCCTGCAGGGGAAAAGGAGCATTTTAATCCTTCTGGTAGCTTCATTCTTATTACCTATAAGCAGGTAGGCTGCTAAATAAGCATGCATTTCTTCCCCCCGCAAGCTCTTCACCATCATAGCAGTAAAAGGATTTGATATGTCATCATTTCCTCACATATGGGGAAAGGCAAATACAATTGGGATTTGAGCTAAGAGGAGAACGTATGAAGTAACCTTTAGTTCGTTTATATAACCACTTTTCTTGTCTAAAAGTTTTTGGTTAATTCAAGAGTTCTTCTAGAATTATTATACTTACACACGTCGCTCTTCTCCAATGCGTCAGAATCGAATGGCTCAACATTTCCATTAGCTCTTCAGAGGCATAGGAATGAGCCATTCATTTGATTCAGATGTGTACAAGCAAGGATGCAGAACAGTGGACCTTGAGGGCTCTGTGCTAACCAAGACCTTCCAAATGTATAAGCAGAATTGAGCAAAACACATTCAAGCCTGTGGGCCAAATCAGGCCCGCCATAAGTCTATTTTTCCGTGAAGACTCCAGAGAGTCACATGAATCGACGTTCAAAATAACAGTTGTGTGCTTAAATAATATTTTATCAGTCATATCAAATTAACGTTTTGTTTGTACAGTGCCACATTACATTAATGTGAAAAGATGTTTGAAAATATTTTAACTTAAATCATACTCATCGAATGCAGAGAGCACTATAATTGCTTTTTTGATAGTTTAATAGGTAGTTTTATCAATGCATTCTGCTACAACCGGCCCTTTGACGTGGCCCTGAAATAAAAATGAGTTTAACACTCCAAACCATATCCACCGTCCTGCAGCTTTTACCTCTCCAGGGAGAAGGGAAGCACAGCATCTATGGAGTGCAGTGAAGAGGAAGATGAGAGATGCAGACTAGACAATGATGAAGACCTAATGGCCACTATTCGTTCTAAAATTTCTTAATTCAAAAATCTTCAAAAAAAAAAGACAGAAAGAAAAGCAAAAGCACATCTGAAAATTATTGTTGGATTATGGAGGTTAATGCAGCAAAAATGGCTGTCATATAACTCTTTCCAGTTCTACATCCAGGAATCTGGCCTGACAATGTGACAGCTGAGTCGTGTCAACTGTGTGCACAAACCTTGCCAAATTTTCTCAGGATAAGCCTCTCTTAAAAAGGCAGTGCGCACTAGAATGAGTGCCAAAAATGTAAAAGACCATCCATTCAAATTACATGCCATAAAGAGTATAATCAAGTTATCCAGGATGCCTTGGCATACAGCAGAAACGTGGAGAAATATATGCTGCCATCAAGCAGTGTGTTCCTGGGAGGTCAGACCTCATTCTGCATGACTTCCATTGGCTTCATAGAGATGGAGTGTGTGTTCTGGACTTGTGGGGATGCTGGAAATCTGGACCTGTCTCTTACTGAAAACAGATGCAAATCATGAAGACGATGGGAAGGCAAAGATCACAAATTATTAAGCAGCTGAACATCTAATCTAAATCTAATTGAGGATCTGTGAAAAAATTGAACATTGATTTTTACAGATGCTATGCCTTTAATCTTATTGAATTTAAACTATTTTGCAGGAAAAATGGGGGGGAAAAATTGTCCATAAATGTACAAAGCTGGGAAATGATCACCCAGTCACAGAAAATCACTGGCAAATACACTGAAAAATGGTTGTAAGGTGACAAAATATAAAATATATTGAAGAGATGTAAATAATTTTGCTAAATCACTTTGTGAAACGTGGGGAGAGGAGCTTTGCTATGCATCTCTCCGAGGTGGAAACATTCTTCAAGAGCAGTTTATCTGTTGATGGGATTATCCTCCCCAGTGGTGTTTTTCTGCCTTTCCTCTTCCTTCCTTTGTTAATCTGTTTGTTTTTGCTTGTTATTAGTGTGTTAATCTTCTTTTTTCCTTCCATTGTTAATCAAGGTTGATGATCTCATTTCACATGGGTAAGACGTGGACACGAAACCAGAAGCCCCTCCAGAGATTTGTGTGAGCGCACAAATAGAGCGCACCAAGGTAAGCTTGAAGTTTATTCTCTTTTTGTGCTACTAGTGTTTTGATAAGGCCTTTTTTTTTTTAGAAAAAAAAAAGGTGTTACTTTCACAGAAATATGACAGTGGTGTGAAAAGGGTGTTTTGAGGAATATTTTCTTTTGAGAAGATATTCAGTGGACTGGTGAGAAAAGTAGAACATTGTTAAAGGTGTGTATCTTGCTGCATCAAGAATACAACTAACACACTTCAGAAAAATAACTTAATGAGAACAATCAACCATGTTGGTGGTGATATGACGGGTTCAGATTAATTTACTTCTTTTGGACAATTTACACAATGGAGTCAGGAATTCTGCTCTCCAATTGAAAATCCTAACAAAGAATGCTGATTGATTACTTTTACTTTTTTTTTTCTGCATAGGACTAATGTTGGTTTGGATAGCTTTTCCCCATTGAATTAAATTCAATTCAGCTTAAATTAATTTCTAAATATATTTTTTTATTTACTCAGATCATTTTGCATATTGCAATTTGCTTGATGATCTGGAACATTTAATAGTGGCATATGGGAAAAAACAGAAAAAAATCATTTATGGAGGGAAATGCTTTTCAACACTGCTGTGTAAGCTATCAAGAAAACTATTTATTATATTATGTTTTGTGTTGAACACAGGCTATTTAGTAGAACATGTATATCTTTACTGTACAAAGTTGTTCTTAATTAGCTATGTTGCTCCTTTCCTGTCATAACAGATATTCAGCTTGATCCTCACAGCTGTTGAGGATGCAAAAAAATAAAAAAAAGATTAAACATGGGAAAAAAGTTATCTTCTTTTGTGAGTAATTACAATGACATAAAAGGAAAGTGATGTGAGAGCACAAGCCGTCTCTGAATTACTTTGTCAGTCAAACTGAGATGTCTTGGCATGGATTAGGTGGCCTGGAGATGTCTGTGCCATGTGTACTACACCAGCCTGTAATGGAAAGTAGAGTCATTATTATCTAATTAGGCAGACTAATGACGTGTCACAGAGAGCCATAAGGCCGGGACAGACTCCAATGTGCCGTCTGTTCTTCACTAAAAGCCTTTCTCACAGAGACAGACGCATCCTTAAACTTAAACTGATGAGCCATAACATTATGACCACATACGTGCAGGTTGCTGCACAGATCCAGGTTTTCTCGCCAAACCTGATCTCAAAAGGCACAAAAAAGAGGTTTTATGTACATTGTGCGTTGTGTACGTGCATAATGCTTCTCAAAGACATATTGGGACTAATCAGATTATTATCTGTGGAATATGAAGTCTGGCTTAGACTCTGTGTTCTTTGAGTTGGTCCAGTTTTTTACGGGACTCCCCGCTGACATGTGAACTGTGGTTTCTATTGTTTATTAGCACTGATGCAATGCTGAAGAGACCTGGAGTGCATCTCAGAGGTTTACCACAGTACACTCATTATTGGCACAAATATTTTATTAATTTTAGGCTTTTAAATAAGCCATTTGATCCATCCCTGTTTTGGCAGGATTTGAGTATTACAGAACAAAAATCTCAACTATTTCTAAATGCAAGAGTTGAGCACACAAGTTTCAATTTATTCCAGAGTCCTTCAGCATAATGCTGCCACCGTACTTGGTTTCTTCCATAATTCTCAATCATTGGCACATGACTGAGAATTTTTAGTTTTACTGAGAAAGCAGTTTCAGTAATACTGTTTTTCATTGCCACCCCACTTTTGTTGCTGGGTCTTACTTGGCATTATTAGCTAGATTTAACAAAAACCAAAAATTTGTATTAATATAACTTGTTTTTTGTTTCAGTATTCTCAAAACTGATAGTAAATATCTGCCTGTCATGGGATGTACACTTCTTTTACCTGACAAAATGAAAAGCAGCTGGTCACACTTTGAAGGTAAGAGAACAACAAACTGATTAAACAGCTGTAAGTTGTTGCTATTGCCGTTTGCCACAGTATTTACAGGTGATTGGCCAACAAATGAACGAGTGTACATCCACACTTAACTCCCAGCTCACATGATAATCTTTCTTATTTTACTGACCATTGCTTTTTTCTGTCTCTACTCCATTCTTCTGCTTTGAATATTAAAGAGCCCTTAAATCTCCTCCAGACTTAAGGTGCTTTACTTAGCTGGAATCTGACCTCTGATCTCCAGAAAAATGAAAATTTCCTTGATGAATGAATATTAGCATAATTTTCGTATTGCTGGCAGAGGGCATACTAATTGACAGAGTGAACTCTATTTAAATGGGTGTTAGTGACAAGGGAAACGAAAGTGCAGAAAAATGTTGGAACAAATGAAACTGAGGTAGGACCTTCTGTTGAAAATACACTGAGATATGATAATACAATTAATTGACATTTTGATATGCTGTTCTCCAGGTGCCACAGAGATGGTGTAAGAGCACACAATTATTCCTCAGCATTTAAATAAAATTTCTAATTTTGCTCAGTTACTGCCCCACCTGTAGATATGAGCAGGCTTGCCATCTCCTGACTCACAAATGTCAACACACATCTGCCTACTTTAATAGAAGATTCTCTTCTTTTTCAAATTTTAAACAATGACATCATCTTTCTTTAATAAATAGTGACCTAATGGAATATAGTATTTTGTAGGCTTAGATTTAAATAATTAGACCCCAAATGAGAGAGTTCCAAATTTAAATACTATTCTAAACTCAACAAAGGTCAGACCACGTTAAAACCCTTGAATTCATATAGGTTACATTTTACCATTCCTGTAAAGCGCTCCTCCTCTGCGCCTTCCCAGCACAGCTCCTTCAGACTAGCAACAGCAATTAGCAAAACCCTGGTAAAACTGCAAGTCTGCTGAGCTCATCGGGCAAATTTCTTCTCAGTTCAAGTGGGAAAGAGCTAGAGCTTTTTAAAGACAAAGAGGCCAATTTCAAGCCATCCAATTGCAAAGTCAAACTTCTTTAAAGTATAAAAGCTGCAATATAAAAATGTTGCATTTTTTTATAACAAATTAAGGTAACATAGTTAATTGACCATGCACCATATACCTGGAAAATACAGAATAATGCCCTTTTAAACTACTCAAAAGTTTTTCTCTCAAAAGATTTGAGAGGAGAGGAGTGAGAGTAGACAACATTAAACATATTTAAAGTTCAACAGTGTTTTACAGGGAAAAATTATCTTAAAACAAGGTTGTTGCACATGATGAATCAACAATATAATTAAATTTTTTGACAAGAAAATGATACCATAAGGTACCTGCAGAACAGGGAACCAGCGCAAAGTCTCTCCAGAGTTTCCTGTCTGCCTCCTGATGAGATATTAGAATTCCCACTTTGTTTCAAAAGGGAGGAGAGCATGGCAACGCCTGCAGAGCATGAAGCTCTTCTGCTCCTGCCTCACCAGCCTTCCTTCCTCTCCCCTCCCAGTTTTGAAAACTTTTCTCTCTCCTGGATCCTCGGGAGATGTAATTACTGTGCAGTCAACTTGTAAGGACCCATAGTCTCAGGCAATGAATCTCCCTTATCGACCGTTTCTAGTTGTTATTTTTAACAGCTCACATCAGAAGATTACTTTATGCAGGTTTTTCTTTTTTTATTTATTTATTTTTTTGCTAAAGTGTTAACTGCAATCTTTCAATTAAAAGAAGAGACAAAATATTGTGAGAAATGTGATGAAAATTGAGCTTTTATTCTAGTGTGGGCTGTGACATCTTACATTTTAGTAAACAATGATATGTAAGGATGGTACTACTGATGAGTGAGTGATCATGCATGTTTACTTTCTCAGTTTTTGTTTTCTGAGCTGGGAACTGAGACAATCTCTTTAGTGATATTGCCAACCACAGAGACATGGCTTCTCTGGTGCTTTGCACCTTTTCTACGGCTCATTGGTTTCATACGGGGCTTTATAATTCTGCGAGTCATGTGGGAACTGATTGTTATGGCCTCTGCAGAGTAACTACAGCCATTTTCACACATCCAGGACATGTGAAAATGTAAACGTAAACAGTCTTCCAAACCTCTTGCAGGTTTTCAAGCCACTAATAAAATGTTCATTAGTTGAGAAGGTAAGACTGTGTGGATAGCGTTTCAAATTGTTGTCATGTTTACTGTGAACGTGCAGGTTCTGCTGAAATTATGAGAGAGAGCATCTCTCTCATAATGCTCCTATGATATATTCAGCAATCGTATCAACACAAAACAATTATTGTGGAACTCTATTTGTCACTCTTGACATGTTGTAACAAATACATCAATATCTGCAGTGTGTTATGTTTTGCTCTACGTCCTGCTTTCAGAGCCATACGCCACTTCATTCCTCCCTCTTTCAGCTTTCTAGCTGGGAGCACACCTCCAGCAGACAATCTCCAACTGTGAAGTGTCTGTGTGAGCTATTGAATAAATTTGGACCAAATTGTCCGCACATTTAGCTGAACATCACAGTAGTTTCTATGGGAAATGCTTTTGACAGCTGCCATGTTCTCCTAGCAATTTTCTAGTCATTCGCACAAGGTACTCCTTTACTTAGCATGCAATAAAGATAAGTCTTGAAAGGTCATATATCCCTATCTCTATAGCTTTTCCTTTTTAACTGTGTTTAGGCTTGTAGCTATCAAAAATTAATTATTTCATTTCCAGGATGGAAACTGTGGAGCATATAAAATGATATGAGAGAAGAAATTTAGAGCAAGACTGATGGAAAACCTAACAGGGACATAAATGCATAAAACCAAAACCATCACAGATAAAAGTAGTAACAGTAATGTCTTCAACTTCAATTAGATTTTTATAACATGAATTGAGAGCATCTTTGGTGCTTTTTTTAAAGTCCTAGTGAAAATGTGTTGTCAATTTTTCTTAAAAAACTAAAATAAACACCTCACCTCTCAGTGACACCAGTCTCGAGTTCTTTGGTTATGTTCAGTAAAGCCTCATTTACTGTATGGTTTTTTGGTATGTTTTTTAATGGTCTGGTGTTCTTCTTCACTTAGCTCAAAGGGGTCAGATAGAGACTTCCTGTTCTCAGCGGGCATGGCTTAGGTGATGTCATCATTTGAGTATTGTAGGTGTATTGTGTTTCAGTCACTGAAAGTTTGGTGCCTCTGTGAGTTTTTGTGTAGGAGATATAACAGTTTTGAGTTTTATGGCTGGTAACTCCCCTTCAGGATGTACAAAACTCACCATTTTGATAGCTTTTAATCAGCCATGTCTAATAAACAATCTGATTGAAGCCAATCTATCAAAATCCCTAGGAGGAGTCGATCAAATGTGGAGGCTGTAAACGGCCAAAATGGGGTCAAAATCGGAACTTCAATCCAAAATAGCCGACTTCCTGTTTGACATACACTATGACATTAATTGAATTTTCTGTGCGTCTTGGGGAGCTTTACAAGTGTACCAAATTTTATGTATCTACGATGTTGATAGTTGCCAGGTGGCGCTGTTGAACCGTTTTTTTAGCGATTTTTGCGATGACCTTAATATAAGTAAATTTTTCACAGTCTTGACGCGTCCGCCAACTTTGGTGAGTTTTTAAATATAATAAAGCCCCCAAAAAGTCAATTCATTTGTCAGGAGAAAAAAAGAGAAACGGTACGATTACAATAGGCCGTCGCAGCGCTTATTTGCTCGGGCCTAATTATTAAAAATCAATAAATTGTCATATTTGTCACTACTGAAAGGAAGTAAGGAAATCTACAGTTTTTTTTCTTTCTTTGCTAGAAAACACTTTCGAAACACCCAGAGTGTCTCTTTATGAAATTAAATTTCAGTTGTAAGACTTGAAAGTGGCAAAAGTAAATCTCTTCAGATGCAAAATAAACATGCTCACCCAATGGCAAACAAAAATAAGCACCGATTTATTTCATTTATATGATATTTTCTGAGGACAGCAATTTTATTTATTTATTTTTGATGTGCTTCACAGCTAAGAAACGTGGAATTCAGACAAAAGACAATCTTCTAATCCTAGACGTCACCAGAATATATCGAGCTTCTCTGCAAGATGGAATATGAGCATGTGAAAGCAGAACGAAGGATTTTTAATGATGAATGAGACCCACACACATACGCACACACACTTTGCCTTTCATATGTTCCCTGATCTTCGAGCTTATATAATATAATTAAGCATTTTAAGCTGGCTTTATTTACGCAAGCACTGAGCAAAGGAGGTGTTATGGAAGGGAAAATCCCATCAGAAACCCCCACCCAACGGCTCCCCACCCACCACACTCCTCCGTCTCCTTCAGCATATGTGGATTGATAACAAGCTAGAAAGTTCTGCTTGCGTTGCCGTGCCAGTGATTGCCGGGAGGAATTGGTTTGTTCCACAGCTCTTGTTGGCCTGCCAGCCTCCCATCCTAACTGGCAGCTACAGAAGAGCTGCTGGGAGGTTGACTCTCAGATATCATTCAGAGGGAAAACAGGACAGGCGTTAAAGTGGAGGGAATACATATACGGTTGGATCCATTCCATTTGATTACTGCTCCGTGTGAATTATTTAACAAAAAAATTGCTGATGGGGGCGGAGTAAGGGAAATAAGTGACGGGGGATGAGGAAAAAATATAACTGCGCAAATCAAAGCCTGAGTGCTGAATTTTAAACATGCAATGCATTATTCATGACTAATCACTTCTGGCAGTGATTGCGTAGTCACAAATTGCCAGAGGTGGGAATTGACAAACTTACGACAAAAGCAGTGCAGTTTAGATGTAAACACTTTTATGAAGACACCATCAGATATGAACTAAAGGTGAAGGAATCTGACAACTTTGCAGAGACTCTGCAGGGTCCATTACGTCTCCCTGATTGCACCAGTTCCTTGTCTCCACACACACAAACTTAAGATAAGACAACGAGTTATTTTGACATATTTATTCCAGTTTCTGCTTTAATACATAACTTTACCAACAACAAGACATACATTTAAAATTCTTCTATGACAAGGTATTTGTCAAATACCTTTTTAGTCTAAACAGGCTCCTCTGTTTAGACTATAAACTACATATTGTCTATCTGGCCTTCATCATCTGATGTGTGACTAATTGGAGCGTAAAGGTGGAGCATTTATGCACTTTTATTGCCCAGCGAATTGCGCTTTTTTCTGTCTAACTGACAGATAACTTATAATGAATTGAATTAAATGACTCCACTTAGATTACCAGCACTTCACCCGCTGGGGTCTGAACACACAGCCTCACAAATTCTTCCTGCTCGCTTCTGCAGAGAAATCTGCGCTGGTTCATCGGTCAGTTGGATCTGTCTGATCCAAATGGATCAATTGAACTCTGCAAGTTTTTTACCCTGTGCGCGGTTTGGGCGTGCGCTTTTACGAGGATTTTTATTTTATTTATTTATTTATTTATTTATTTATTTATTTTGCCTGATGTCCTACACATCCCACAACATCCTACAACAGTGATGGAGAACAAGTTCCAAACTTGACAAATGGCAATTAGACTTCACCATGTAGCACTATATATGCTTAAAAAAAAACTTTCTCCACCTTATGTGTCATGGTCAGAGTGTCTAATGTCAGTAATATGATGCAACTTTTTGGCAGGACTGCAGGAGTGGATGAGTCCTGGGAGGGAGGAAATCTATTTGCAGCTGTGTTGATGGAGGAGTGTAAATGTGTGAAAGCCCATGTCACATATCAGGAGATGTGAAATGTTTTGTCTTGTAACAGTGTTGCTAAAGAATGACAGCTGTCATACTGCGTGTTTATGGTTGGAAGTGGTTCCACCATTAATATAAAGGAGTGAAACAAAAGGTTTCACCATATGCATCTGTTCTGGTAGAGCTCAGCATTGACATGCAGAGAAAAGCGAAGAGTAAAGTTTATTCTCCTGTGCAAAGACTGATAGATTAGTCTGTTTGTGTATTGCTCCCACTAAGAACTTGCTTGACATTCATAAAAAGGTGCTTATCTTTAAATGTCAAGCAAATACAGTGGAGTCAGGAACATTTTGAGTGTTCATCGTAAAGGAAATTAAACAGTCATAACTGAACAATATGTGACCTGGTTGACAATGAAATCACGGCTAGATAGGCTACTTTTCAACAAATCAAAAGGTTGATTCCACATCAGGTTGTACGTATGGAACACCAAGACAGACACTTCTCTCTTATAATTTTTTTGTAATGATTTTACAGTAAAATATATTTTGCGGAGAATTTTAAAGTTGTGTTAGTTAATAGAACAATACATTCAGCTCAAAATATCTTGAAGAAAACAGCTCAGTCCATTAGTCAATAAGTGAAGTATGGCAAAACTGCAAATCTCACTTGAGGAGTACCACAGGGATCTAATCTGGGGTTATTTTTTTCATATTTATATGATGTCTTTAGGTTTAATTTTCATTAAATATATCTATTTTTAACCATATCCTGACAACCTTCATATCAACCTCTAGCTAAAGGGTAACTACTTTGCTTCACTAAAGGCACAGTTTCAGTATTTCACTGAACCCTAAATGGGCTCAAATTTCTTCAATTTCCCTGAGGACAAGACTGATTATATTTATGCTTGGTGAAGATGTAATTACAGTCTAAAAATCAACTCTAATTTTACCTCTGAAAAACAGACTCATTGAGTGGTAAAGTGATCCTACAGGAAAAGGTGTTTCTACTCAGGACACTGAACACAAAGGCAGTAAAAAAAACAATGTATGATTTACTTTTGTCATTGTCTAACATCTAAAATAACAATAAAATACTTTAAAATTGGAGGTTGTAAACAGGACAAAACCTAGAAAATATTTTGCGATACAATTACTCTTGCTGAGGCACCGTATGCCTCAGTTCCTAAATGCACATGTGCATGTTGCACTATGGAACAACATTTACATAAAGACATAAAAATGATATGAATCATTCAAGGCACTGAAGTAGTTGCTCTGATTTATGGCAGGTAGCTTATAAGTTAAACATGGAGAATTGTTACATCAGCAAACAAATCAATCTCTCAGTGCCATTTACTTAGAAAGATCACAGGGGAGAGGAACCCTCAGGGTGGAGGAGGGAGATTTTGAGAAGTTCACAGATTTGCAGGAGACATTTTCGAATACTCTGAAATAGAAGGGGGCTTCCACGTAACTGAAACAACCAGGTCATCGCTCATTCATGGAAATAGTCCTTTTTTCCTCCAGCATTCTAAAAATATACCACAGGTCATTTTCCAGGCTCTTTCTGGCAAAGATTTCTTTCACGCCGCCACCACCCACCTCAGAGCTGCTCCCAGGTGGGATGCTGCTGTGCTTTGTAAGGCTGTGTGGTATGCAGGGGGTTGAGTTGATGTGTAAGTATAACACCTGACGGTCAGATCTCATACAGATTGCCCTTTTAACCCAGAAGGGGTCATAAATTGCAGATTAGGTTAAACTGAATTATCAGTCACTGAAAATGTGACAGACAAGTGTTGAATAGCGATTAGCAGAGTAACAGCCAGTCACTGCTGTCTGCAGTGACATGACAAAACTGAGTATTTGATAAAGTTTGACAGTGACAGGGATGTCGGATGGAAAGGTTGGTGTTTTTTCAGCTTCATACCCACTGAGCAGAAGTGTTATAAAACTAAACCTAAATCTCCAAGAAAGTGTATTTTATGTAAGGTGTAGGAGGGCTCTGATCTTGGAGGATTTCATTTGTGTGCAGATGGAAGTGAGAGCAATTAGTAAGTTTACTTTGGAAACCCTACAGAGATAATTGTATTGGCATATGTTTCTCCATGTGAGTCCTCATGTCAATCTCTGCTCTGCGCTCATCTTCATGTGCAAAAACCTAGCATGAGAGAAGAGTAACTTTATGAGCAACTTGATGAGTAACTAAATATAACTCTAAAAGGAAATGTTAAATCCTTGATATCCAACTATATTTATTTGCCTTTTTAACTATGTATGTTTCAATACCAGGAAAACCTTCAACCAACTGATCTCCCCTTTTTATGCTTTAAATTTTCTGAAGAGACTTATTTTCAAAGGACCAAAAGATTGTTGTCAATTTCACTTTGTGCTACAACTCCAACTATTTTTAAGCTGGGAAAGCGTTTTAATGGGTAGTGGCCTCACAACATCTTTGATCTGGCCCAGGCAGCTATTCTTGTGTTAAAGTGTTAAATACAAGTAGCTGGCGTGGTCTACACGCCAACACCTGGTGTTCCATGAGGATAATCACCGTCACACCAGCTAAAGTGACCTAAATGGTGATCATAATAGCAAAGAGGTTACAAGAGGCCCCAGCATTGGATAAATGTTTGATGGAGATTTAAATAAAAGGCTTAACAAGCTGAATTATTGAGGGGACAAGTCTCAAGTGAACTGAACCTAGAGCTAAACGGGCATCAGTGATTAATTATTCAGCTGACTACATTTACCTCTCAAAGAAAAGGGAAGCTAACTGTTTCAATGACCTCCTGACTCTTTTATCGAATGACTCCCCTGAAAAGAATTAGGTTAGAAACCCTGAAACCTTACAACACAAGATCAGGTCAAAAAGCTACATCGGGAATTGAATACTTGACTGTAGCTATCATTTGCTGTAATGTCATAAACACCGTTTCTCAACCACAACACTCTTGAGTTTTTGTCAATAATTAAGTGGCTCACCATGCAGAATGAATTTGTTGGGAGTTGATTGGCTATTACATGCATCCAGTGAGCAAATTTGGGATAACAGCAGATGTTGCCTCCTCCTGGCATCCATGCATTGCTTGCAGCCATCTCTATTAAGTCTTTGGTGCCACCTTGTGAACAGATGTTTTATCATGGGACATTTATCACTGTTCTATGCAGTTTGCACAACGAAAAAAATCATAGGTTGTACATTTGGGTTGAGTTGTATCCAGGCTTTGATACTTTCAAACTTTCCTAGAAAAATATCACATTAAAGAGGCTCAAAACCACTCACTGAATTCTGAACTTGGAAGTACATGTGAAACAAAATGTGCAGCGAATGAAGAGACGAGCGCTCAAGTAGAAAGTTATAAATGTTTGGTTGGTTCTTAGAAATCAGCTGACCATTGTATTGACTTTCTGAAGACTGAACAATAAAACCAGTTGTATTTTTCTATAGTTATGTTCTATGTCTTCAATCTCTATGAGTTATTCAATCTATCTAGTATAAAGGTACCCTCTATCTTTCTTCCTATGTTTCCCATAACCAGTGTTTATTTTTATTACTCCACTGTAATCAGTAAGGTAAGTTTCCAGAGCTGTTTACCCACATAATGGGGAGTAATGCAATGAACTCTGACAACACATCCCAGACCAAGATGGCAAACATAATGCTGCAGAAAGCCATTTTATGCCATCCTTATCTTGATTTGGAGTTGATGTTTTTTCTTTACTTCTTTTTTCCCCCTACAATTTGTCCAGCTGCCTAATGTAAAACAGAAAACTGCACCAAGTTAAGCATTTATTTATATATTTAGGTTTTATTGTTAATGAGTCTTGTACTGAAACATTTCCCTGCCAGGGTTAAGCATTGTCAGCATTCTCCTAAATGAAAACAGGTTTTATCTAGCTAAAGATACGCTCTAAGAAGCTCCCGACCTCCAGCCAGCATTACCTTTACTTCTTCTTCTTCTTCTTGTTTGTCCATCTGCAGCAGCCTCCTAATCTGTTTGTAAATTAGGAGGCTGCCATCCTCTCAGCCTCTGACTCTGCTTCACTGAGTTTGCAAGAGTTTTGAATGCGTAGTCATATTTTGATAAATTGGGGATCGTGTGTCAATAAAGACACCTTTCTGTCTATGATTACAATAAAAGAAAGACAATGGTAGACATAGTCATACAACGGTAAACTGAGTGAGTTGGTGTAGGCGCTACAAAGCACAAGGCTCAGCTGATGACACCACTACATCATCTGCAACAGAGGAACTTACTAAAGAGGCAGTGTTTTGTAAACTTGACATTTTTCAGCTGTACATCATGTTTCAATATTATTCCCTCATCAAAAACTGTCCATCAATCCATTCTCTATACCCACCTAATTCTGAGTTCAAGGGACTCTTGGGTTCCTTCATTCACAAACACTATGAGCAGGAAAAGCAAGAATAAAGAAAATGCATTAATGTTTGAATCAAAACATGTATTTCTTACCTCCAGGGGAGTATTGAATTTTTCTTAGCCTTTTCTGTTTCTGTTACAAATTATTTCTTCTTCTGCAACCTTTTAACAATTATCTCCTTTCTTAAACCCAGACAGGGAAAAATGTGGGTCAGATAAAGACCCCTTGCTTTTCTGTAACCAGTGCTGTTTTTCTGTCTTTGTTTGTTCCAGCTGTTTAGTCACTGCCTACGACCCCATGACCCCCAGTCAAACAGTGACTATTTTAAATATTAGATAGTTTACTAGTGCAAACAACATAGTTACTGGTCTTTTGCTTAGGCAGTTATGTTTGCATATGTTTTCAATTCTCTGGTAGTGCTTTGGTATTTAAGTACGACTTTTATTCCATTTGTCTGATTGTTTTTTGTTTTTGTTTTTTCAAACTCACATTTAGCAGAAGATTCCCAAATGCCAATCTAACTCTGCGATTAGAATTCACAAGCACACATTCCATTAGAGGGCCATCTAGATGATGTCAACATAATCAATAATGCCATTACTGTTCAATTAACTTCTATCATGCTGAGTATATTGGATTAACACTGCAGTAATATGCCTCAATGAAATCAAGCAATCCTCTCTGTCAGTCAAGGGATGTGTTTGTCTCTTTCAATGCTTTTTCGACTCCTCTTTACCGTTTTTTGACATCTGTAACAACATCTCACTGGTAAGTATCTCATCTGGAGCAGACAGCTGTGGGAGTTATATCAGACTGGAGAATGAGGGTGGAAATTTCATTGAGTTATCCGACTGAAAGTGAAACGAAGTTCATTTATGACCTTTTCGACATCTAAACCAACTCAAACCTAGAAATATGTGGATTATTACTGCAGTGTAAAGATTAAAAGTGCCCATGCTTCTGTAAGGTGTTACACAAGGAATGTATAGCAATGTTGTACAGGCTTATCAAACTGATCTGTACTGCTGGTTAGATTCTACTCAGTGAGCATTTTCTTGTTGAAAATACTCCTAATAACAAATGTGGTTCATATTTGATACGCAAACAAAATTTTACCCCTTTGTTAGGAGTCCAAAATGACCACAGAAACAACTTGGAACTGAATGTGTTAATAAATAAAACTTTTCTGAAGATTACCAATAAAACTATTGGTTCAATGGAGAGGAGTGATTCCACTGAGCCTAATAAAACACAAGCTAATGAAAAAGGTTAAAGAAAAATGATGCTATCTATAAAAATGAATACAATTTGGCCATAAGGCCATGTTAATCTAAGGTTTGTCATCTAATTTGCATCACAGGTGCCTCCACACCTGTCATCAGTCAGTCTGAGAGTCACAGCGCTGTTTGGTGACAAGGTGTGCACTACACTGAACATGGACCACAGGAAATGAAGGAAAGAGTTCAAGAATGTGAACTCGTTCTCAGGAAGACTGTAGACAAGCATGTTAGAGGTTACAGCTATGAATAGATGTATCATTGACTGGAGATACATTGGGCTTCAACATTGAAATGAGGTATTTTGCTAAGCATGTAACTTTTTATGAGTACTGAACTATTTTCCAAAGCAATACCTCCATGTTAATCCTGACCAATCACATCTGCGCATTGAGAACATGTGTTCCAATACATATACTACATAGACTTATGTAGTATAAGTCTACATAAGTAAAAAAGTTCAGATTACATAATTTACACATTAAGCAATACACAGTAAGCCCAACAGAGAATAAACCTTCATAGAGGCAAATAATGTGGTGAACAAAGACATCTGGAATGATGTAGACAACATTCACACTGCCAGGGATGCCCTTTACTTCTTATACCACATAGACTTCTGTATTATATGTATGTGTGACATATGGACAAAATTAATTCAAAGCAGGGATCAACAAAGTTCTAAGTGAACCAGGTTCCGTCCACCTGATCCCACATCCTTTCGATTTCTTTCTGCTTTCAATATAGCAAACATTTCTGTGTCATGGACACCAAATTCTTAAAAAGGCTTCAGCTGCCATTTTTAAGGAAAGCACATCAAGGGAACACATTGTACTTTGATCACATCATCAGTGCTACTGTAACTCTGTTCCTTATTATTCCTTGGAAACAACCAGCTGCTTTCTCTCAAACCTTCAAACCAGGACACAGTGTTCTCCTTGTTTACCCACCATGGTTCCCATTGGTGTAAAAAAGACTGCCGGTTAATTTTTAATTTCATCCGTTGAAACACATCGCGAAAAGTCAGTTTCCTAATTAACCCGGTTGCCTATGCATATTGAGGAAAGAAGCAGCCCGACACGACACAAGCTGTGCGTCTTTTTCACAGAACCTTCGTTCTGCCAAAAGCCTCACTGTCACTCACCAGAGGCAAAGTGGCTACATCTCCTCCAGGGAAGAAATAAAGATAGAAGAGAAAAGAAAAACATTGACATTACCTTTTTTTTTTTAGAAAGATAAAATGTGAGAAGGAAAACATGCTTCAGTGAATGATCTCTTTACTTTATCTGTGCGGGTGAGAATATTTCCATCTCGGCTTCTCCTGCTGTGAATTGGCCTTTTTCGTTTCTTTGCATCGTCATTCACATCCGACAGTAGCAGTAAAGCGTCTCTGAATGTGGCTGCATCTCTGCTGTGTGACTGGAACAAAAAAAAATGCCAAATCATTCCGTAGCCCGTGCACAAAGCACACTGCTATCCATTATCTTGTTATCTTCTGTTCGAGGATTGAAGTGAGTGAGAGGAGTTATACAGTAATCATTCTGCCAGATTCTATTAATTTTGTGTTTTAGCGGGTTGGATAACAACGCTGTGTGGTCAAATAGCACCTCAGTCCATCAGGAAATTGTATAAGATAAAATAGAACATTTTGTCCTTTGAGTCCAAACGCTGCAGTGCAAAGGAAAATTTCATCAGTAACTGTTTTTAAATCACATTTGTCAGTCACAAGGTGCCAGGCTGAACATAATGGAGTGCAGTGAGTCTCTCCTGCAGTTTGATGCTTGCTCAAAAGAAAAAAAAATCTTTTTAGTTAAAATACTAAAAGGCTTGATACACATCATAAGAAGCTGTGTCCTAGCAAGCATTAGTCATAATTATTAATATTTTTCTAAAGGCAAAGAGTGATTAATAATGTTATTATAATAATGACTCATAAATCACTTGGTACATCATTAGGAAACCAGCTGTTCAAAGAAATAATTTCTTTGCTTTAGGTTGTTCATTTGAGACAAACTTTTCATAAACCCTTGTTTCAAAACAAGACAGAAAAAGAAACATACATACAAACAAGCTTCCGTAAAAGCATGATTGACTTTAAACTAAGTTACTAGCAGTTGTAGCAACGCTAACTGTTTTCCTTTGCATGAAATCAAACATATACCATATATATTGTACAATTTACAAAATCATGTTTAAACCAAACACCAAACCAAGCAGTATTCGAATTTATGAATGAATATATGAGTTGCTACATTATTCTATGTTCCATTAACCACTGAATGTTGCTGAGAAAACCTCAAACCTATTATCCAAGCATCTAATTCTCAGCAGCTTTTTTATCTCCTTTAGCTGAAATGATTAAGACCCAGTGAATGTAAATGATTTTTCCTGCTTGCATCAGTTGTAATGTTCCATTTTTTGTTGAAATAATAAAGATTTATAAGAACACAGAAGCAGCAATGGCCACATTTTTATCTACAGTCCAATATCAATGTCATCAAAAGGCCAATTTAGTGGAGTAGTTTGATGTAGTTTGTCGGTTGTTAGAGGAAACAATGGTCCAGTCTTAGCTAAATCATTTTGATTACAAAAGCAATGAAAGTCTGCAAATGTAACGACTTCCACACTAATGTGAGCTCAGGATCACAGAAGCTGAACTCAATCTTCAACCTAGCGCCAGGCTTTTTCACCTCCTAAATTTCTATGCAATAGAAAGAAATTTAAAGAAAGTCTGTATTTATATTTACTTACAACATAAATTAGTATAATACTTCACATTGTGCTTAGTTATTACCACAAAAAGCACTTTTTATAATTATTATCTGTATTTCAATATTATATTAAAACAATATCAAAACAAATGTGGCAAGGTTACCATCTGTTTCAGAACTTCACTTTTTATGACTGATAAGCTCCTCAATTGTGTAGGCATTTGTTTGAAGTCATGCCGCAGAATTAATGAGCAACTAATCAGATTCGTGATGGTGCTGTGTGGATGATAGAAATGCAAACCTCCACGAAGCTTGAAACCTTCCCACAGCCATTCTGTAAGTAGATGCTGTTAGTCGCAGCCGCTTGTTGTTATCAGTGAAAAATAGCATTTCAGGTTATTTGTAAATTTGCTCAGTTTATGCAGCCAGGAGTTAGTCAAGATGATTTATGATTGGCAGCTTGTTAAGCTTCTTTAGCCAAAGTAGTGAGAAAAGGCTGAGTGCGCTATCCCAGCTTTGACTGGAAAATGTGTCAGCCTTGGATCAGCATGCTCGGTGGTTTGGTCCCTTGACCATCCATTCGTATGCAGTCCCAAAGAGGGTAATTCACAGTGCTGTGCAAAAATGTTCACACCCATTAAACATTTTGTCATGTTAGAACCGCAAAGTTCAGTGTATTTTGTTGAAATCCTACGGGATAAACCAACACCGACTTCCTGCTGCTCTATTGGGATTTTGCATTCTTTGCTAAATACTTGAGCTCATTGCAAAGTGTGCATCTTTGAAGAGCAAATTTGAAGTCTTGCCAGAGATTTTCAACTGATTTTACATGTCTAGTAATAATCCTATCAATAAAAAAACTGACTGATCCATAATAAACATAATTTCCCTATAGCCTCTCAACAGCTCACAAACAGAAACACGCTCTGAAATATAATTCCTGTTATTTTCTTACCAGCAGGAACTGACAGAAGAGACTTAAAAGATTTCTAAAATTCACTGCTGTTTTCTCCTCTTGTCATCTGAAATTGGTTGAAGGTTATATAAGGTTGAAGATCCAGATCTAGGATTTAGTAGTAAGGCTCATGGTTCTCTGTTCGTGGTACTTTGACTGTCTTTAGTGCTGCTCAGAGGTTTCAGCATAGATTAGAGTCAAAGTAAATACAGACATATTTGATGACATAAACAACAACAAATTTGTGGCTGCTTCTTTGGAGTTTGCTTCTTGGAATCACTTCAAATTTAAATGAACAATATCTCAATTTCAAGTTCAAAAAGAAATATGAATCACTAAGTGCATAATTACACTTTATTAGGACATAACACAATAAACTTGTGTTCTTTGAGTAGGACCTTTTTCCCCTCCCTTTCAAGACGGTGGTACTTGGAAAACTTTATGAAGTACTTGTTATTGTTGGGATCTGGAGTTGGGGTGGTTTTTTTGGGTTTTCTCCACCAGAGAGAGCGGCAGAGGCTGAGTCATCCTGGGGGGCGTGACCATCGTACTGGGACCCAGCACACCTGCTGCTCATCCAATCGGCTGTGGAGGAGTATATGAGTGGAGAGCTGCCGACACTTCAGCGCCAGAGCGTTAGCCAGTAATGGTACTTTCAGGCCTAGTTATACTCCCTTGTGCTTTCTGTGTGCATCTCCTAGTGATTCCTCGTTTGTGCCTTTTCTCCAGTTCCCCGTCCTCCTTGGATCTCCTGGTCGGCAGCTGTTCCCCACACTCCTCCTTCGCTGGATCTGAAGCCTACCAGTCCGCCCTTCGCAGCAGCCTCTCTCGCCCGCTCCATCTCCCCAGCCGGCAAGCCCCATACTCCGGTCCTCTCCCCCAAGTCTGACTACACCATTCTCAAGTAAAAACGGACCTTTCAGTCGCCACTGACATTTCCGCCAGGACCAGTGTTCACATTTCTGTCCCCCTGTGCTCCAGAAACCCAGAGAAGCCAGCGCCGAGCCACATACCCCCTTGGATCAGTCATTGATACCTGTTACTTCATAATAAATTTACAAACCTTTCCCCTGTTGTCTGTTTGATCTGCATGTGGGTTTGAAAATTAGAAAACATCATGACAGTTATAAAAAACATTTGAGACTCAATGCGGTAGACAGATAAGTTGCTGTGGTGTGGCCCATATCAAAGATGGCCTTATGAAGTGTCAAACTTCACTTGAAAGTTTTAGTTGAAGTGCACTGACATGTCAATACAGCAGCATGGAAAGTTATTGTAAGAGCCCAGAAATATGTCCTGAGCCCAGAATTCTGTCTCCTGCAGGAGTAATCATACATGCCTGGGATCAACCATCAATTTTATGAATAAAGGAAGCAGAATGACCTACCTTACAAACACAACTAAACTATATAAAATAGTTATATAGCCTGTTGCTATAGTTATATAGTAACAGAGCAGTAATAGATCAAACCTCTAATGTAACACACCTCACTAGTATTTGAGAAGTACCTAACATTTTTTATTTCACGACCTCTAAATAACATGCAGCTCACATTTCCATGTGAATGTGGCAACAAATATTGTGCAACATTAATATCATCCATCTTTGCTGCTAACAAAATAGGAGACTTGTACTGCACACAGGACAGTAGATATTTTTTGGATTGTTTCTGTTATTGGCCCCATTCATCACAACAAAGCTTCTGTTTCCTCCACTACTGAAGGGAAGTGAGAATGTTTGAAAGAATGAAATGAAAAGAAAGGGGAAGCTCTGGGAGGAATACTGACTGACACCTTCACAGATATGGATCAAATCCAAAGAGATGGAGGTTCCAGCTGAGTGACAACTGACACCTCAGCAGAAGCCAGGTGCTGCTGCAAGCTGACAGATCACAGCTGCATTTTAGCTTTTCACACTGTTTTTCTTTGTGTTTATTTAAAAGTATGGAAAATAGCTCTTTGTGTTTGAGCGTCTGTGCTGGCAGGGTGTCGTTCCTGCGTGGACATAAATAAAAGATGCCGGCGTAGACGTTGTTGGTTCAGTCTGCGTTTTCTACATTCTTCTGATCATTGCCTGCATCGTTTTCAAAACACAGAGGGCATGGAAAAAAGTCACCAGCATCTCAGTTGGTTGTTTAATACACCTTAATTTTCTAATTTTACACTAAGCAAACAGCAGAGATTGCTTCTGTAATTGCACAATCTACATTTTGTAGCACCGAACCGTCACCCTCTATAAAACGGCTTTTCAATAAAGCTCACTTTATGATTTACATCATGAATTTATGAGCTGAGTTTAAGCAGCGTTTACTTGTCAGAGACAAGAGAAGTGTAAGTGGCGTCACAAGACACTGCTTCAGGAAAATGGCAGCATAAATCACTTGCTCAACCACCACAAATTTAAAAAAGAACCATTATTATCTGAAAGGATGCGTGATGGGAAGTACTGATAGATATGGAAACGCAGTTCTCTTAATTCTGGTGCAGCTCTGGAGAACCAGTCTTCCTCACTGTCTTCTTTAAGGCAACAGATCATTTTCTTTGCAAGCCGAAAGAGTAAGCTTGGATCTCAAACCACTAAGGTTGTCTAGTAGATAAAGACAAAATTTTTCATGACATTTGGTTCGTCATGAAGAGACAAGACAGTAACTTGAACAAGACTGCGGATTTGTCTGTTTTCACAAACAGGAAGATTACAGAAAATAGCATTTCCATAATCGTCCTCAATAGTCAATGTCCCGCAACTTGTAAATACATCTCTGGTCTGACACACCTGAATCAAATGAGTTCTTAATTACCAGACATCTGTAAACTTAATGGCTCAGATAATTACAGCATATGATTCAGGTGTGTCAGAGCAGGGAAATATCTAAAAGTTGCAGGAGAGTAGAAATTCCTGGTGTTGAATATTTTGACAATATGCAAGGGTCAACTCGTTTAGTTTATTCATGCCAATCATTTTCTAAGGTGGTTCTAATCTAAAAAAAAAACTGTTTGATGTTTTAATGAGTTTGCATTTAAACTGCATGTGTGAAGCATAAAGCATTACCTTTCATATCCTGGGTCCATAACAATGCCTAGTACTTAATACACAAGACTAAGGTCTAGTCACTTGGATTATTGCAATGTTGTTCCTTCCATCCACCCTACTTCATCTACACGTAAGTCTTGATGTATGTAAATTTTGCAGTGAAATGTTTTCATGAAATATGTAGACAAGTAATGATAGAACAGTTTTAATTTAATATTGAATTTAATTCAATTACATATGTGCATATTTTGGAATTTGTTTAATAATTATCTACATTTGTTTCAATTCTAATTCCCACTTGGGTCAGTTGACTTTCACAGGATATGAAAGACTATGACATTTTGTTTGTAGATAAAAGGGAAAAAAAACAATTTTCTTATAATTCAGTTATTTTTCAAATGTAGGATTAAACAATACATTTACATTCAGCTTATGATGCCAACCTTCAAACAGTTTATGCAAAGTGAAACCCAGCGATGTCTCAGTAAACAATGCTGTTTGGGAAAGACGCAAAAGACCAACACCTGACAAAGTGACATGAAACAGTTCATTGAGCAGGACTTCACCTTGATGAGACAGATTGTGGGACTTTCATTTTGTGAGATCTCACACTACAAGATCTTATTCCCCCCTACTTGCTTATATGATGTGTTGTGGATTATATGTGTCAGAATTTGAGAAGAGGGTGTATGGCTGGTTTGTGGTATTTTTAATGTCTTAAAATTATGGCTTTTTATGCTTCAACCCGTATTTTTGCCAACTCCCTTTCCCTTGATTAGTTAGGCAAACAACCAACCCTTTTAGGAAACAGACCAAAAAAAATCAATGCACTGGAAGAGATTATTGCTTTTCCTCTGCTTGGCTGAGGAGTCGCACAGAAAGCGTATTAACAGAGACTTCTTTCATGGAGCTAGAGTTATTTATTGTTTTTGGAGTAATTATTCTGTTCTTTGTATTTCTAGTGAAGTGTTGAGAAGAAATTAGGCCTTTTTTTGTTTTCTTTTGTTGTTAGTGTAGCTTTGTCTAATAAGATAACGTATCAGTCGCAGCTTGAGTTTCTTTTTCTGGAAAACCTTCTCTGGTGTGCTCCAGCAGCTCTTCTTTCTATCTACCCCATTCTCCTGCAGCGTATGACAAATCTCTTGCAAAGCATACTTGGAATGTCATCGTCAAAGTCAACCCTCCAGCTCTGGACAATCCACGGTTCAATGCAGAGACCACAGAAATCCAATCCAAATCCAATTTGGCCGGTGATTGATTACTGCGTTCACCACTTAATTAGACGGGCAGCTAGGCTAATAACTGATGTAGATACATGGGGGGCCATTTCCTTCAGCTTCTATGTAAACATAGAATTGACCTTTCTGGCTTGGTGTTGCTACACAGCTGTCAGTGGGTTTAAAAGAAGAGATTACACTAATTTCTCTAATAAGGCAATAATCTGCTAATTCATCTTCCGGGGCTGGAATTGCTTCGTAAATAAATGTCAAGTTTTTTACCCTTCTGTGAAACACAGTCGTTCTTCTGGTTTGCAAAGTTACCTTTTCAGACAAACCCTTTTGACTTTGAGGGCCTAATCAAGCAGAGGACAAAAGGCATCATTTAGCCATGTCTTGAAACTTTGCTCTTATCAGACTAGAGGTCCTCTGGGTGATAACTCAAGGTGAACTGCATGAATGGAGGCATTTATGTCCAGTAAAACTATTTGGTCTGAAGTGACAGAACAGTAAAACCATCATCCTGACCTGTATTGTCTCTTTAAAGATGACAGAAAAGAAACAGACCGAGTTTGCATATAGGATAATTTTTTCTTACGTCTATGAAATGTTCTTCTCTCTGTTTGTATAATTTTATTTTGAATTTATTACTGTCCAATCAGTGGGTAAGACAAGGATTATCTCTTACAATAGCAAAGGAGCTCACAGAGACAGTGACATTCGAATCTTAGAGTAGTCTTTGCATCAAATAAATCTTAATGGTTCAGAGTTTTATATGCCTATTGGAGTATTTGTCAACAGAAAGATATGTTGTTGCATTCACTCGTCAATACACATATAAGAACGTCTTTATCTCCCTGATTCTTCTGGTTGTGACTCTTCAGCTTGTATGTGTTTGAAGAGCTGGAAAAGCCGTTACATACAGGTTGGAAAGCATTTGCTTGTTCCGACTTCTGTCTCACATCAAGTGGACTGACAGGGGATGAATGCAAAGAGCATCTCGGGCCATCATACCGAGCAGCATACAAGTGATGGGGCATTAAGAATGAAGTAAGGTAAGTTTTTTTTTCTTCAGGTGGACAGGAGGATAAGATTCAGCTCCGACAGTTTGCCACAATGTGCATTTGTAGATTACTCCTTGGTTTTTCCCAGAACTACAGGACACAACAAGCAAAAAGGAAACATAACGCGTGTACATGCTATGTAGCTAAAACAAGATGCAAAAGGCTTAACAAGGATTGAATGTCACTGGAGATGGGCATGCTCCAGACTGAGGCTTTTATATGAGTGGCTTTTTTCAGGTGATCTAAGTTTACACAATATACAGAACTAGACTCTTAGTTAAGATCAGCCCAAAAATCTATCTATGTAAGCGAGAAGCCAAAATAATTAAGTAAGTACACGTTACAACATGAACTGTGCAAAACATTTTGGGCATTTTCCCCAAACCTCAGTCAAATTTCTAGACTTGCAATATTGTAAAAAGTTTCCTTAATATGGCCAGTATGATTATCTTTTCTCATGATGCCATTTACTTTGTGAAGTGCACCAGTCCCTCATGCAGCAGAGCACCTACAAAGCCTGATGCAACCACCTCAGGTTGCTGTTCTCTGGCGTGCAAACTTCTCTATTTTCTTCTAAATATAAAGATGGTAATCATGACCATATACTTTCACTCTACTTTAACTAGACCAGTAGGCATGTCTCCAACCTTCAATGCCCTCTCTGAGTGCAATTACAAAGACTAACCAGGCTTTTTTGTTGCTTTGGAGTAATGGCTTCTTCCTTTCTGAGTTGTATTTCAGTCCATGTTGATAAAGGACTCACTTCACTGTGGGTAATAACACCATCCTACCAGCTAGCCTCTTCAAAAGCTTTTTGTCTCTTGGCCTAGGCCTAATACAATTATTTCACACCAAAACTCATTCATCGCCACGACACAGAACCTGTTTTCTTCTTGAACCATGCTTTGGTGTTATACTTGCGTATAATTGCTTGACCAGATAAATGTGGCCCCTTCAGGCATCTAGAAGTTGTGCCCAATGATCAACCAGACTAGAGGAGGTCAACAATTCACTCCCTGACATCATTACTTTGTTGTTGTTATTTTTATTTAGCCACGTGTTTAATACATTCTCAGGTCTATTAAAGTTAAATGCTGTGATTTAATGCTTTGAGTCAAAGGCGTGCAAAGACTTGACATATTTGTTTGGGATTTCCTAAATTGCTGAGTGTATGGTATTTCTGAAGCACAGTGAGTTTTCTTGCCACGTCTAACCAATGTAATAAAATCCATTGACACGTAATCACTGAGAAATAGTCCTAACCTCACTGTGCTCCACCTTTTGTTTTCCCAGCCAGTCACATCCGCCTCCATCCACCTCCAGAGGATGACAGGCGCACCTTCTACCTCTGCATCCCTGCTTAATTACAGCTAAATATTGGCTGTGTTCAGATCCATAAATTCAATTCCATAACACTTTCCACAATTGATCAAGTTGTGGCTCAGGTGAAAGCTGTCACCTGCTTAAGTACAAGCAACAAGCTCGGAGGCCGTGGTCACCTGTGCCCATGTGTGGAAGATGGATGGCTGGAAAAGGCCAGAATCGATTTGTATTCGACACAAGCGAGATATGAGGCTAAACACCAGCGGCTCTGCTGCTATTCAAGATGAAGAACAAAGATTCTGAAATCTAAGGCAGTGCGACTGCCTCCGCTGCCCTGCCCTAAAGATACTGATACTTACACAAACATGCTGGAACACAGCTTCATCTCTGACTCATCAAAGTCTGATCAAGGCATCAAATTATATGGATGCCTTGATCAGAATGGAGTTACAGGCTCAAAGCGTTTGATTCTGAGAAGCAGGAAGAGGATCTCTAAAAGCAGTTGTTTTTTTTGTTTTAAATTTTGACAAAAAATTATATGTTAAAAATTATTAAGATCACTTCTCAATGGTCAGTTTATTAGTCTTTGTTCTTCTATTGGCATTACAGAAATCCAAATCCTTAATAAGGAGCAGAATGCCTATGCGCCATTTTTCCATTGTATTTTCTGGGGGTGAGGTTTAAGGGATTTTAAAGTGCTGACAATGTTTTTGCATGTTTCTGCTCATATTTTGCCCATTTATGCTGTGCAATGAGCTCCATGTTTTTGAGTTTGGAGGCCTCCATGCCATCACCCTAATTTTTGGCTATCTCCATAGTTTCCATAATAAATTGAAGTTGTGACGCTGCCTGGCCCACTCCATGATGTTGATAGCACCTTTAAGTGTATTTTAAGAAATATAGACATAGACTGGTTTGACCAGTATATACAATGTGCTGCTTACACTAAGTCACTACGTTTTTTTCACTCTAAGTTATAAACAAAAAAAACTAAATGCTCTTTTTTATGTGTTTTCACGAGTAGAATAAGGCAGTCTCTCCAGGCATCCTAAAAGGACAAGGCAGCGTAGAAAATAGATAACTTCATTGTTGAGATTGAATTTGCTGAAATGGCACTCCACCCAGGTGACCCTTTGACATGGGGTGGCACTGGCACAGAAGCAAACACAAAGAAAAAGTTTTTCGTTAGCAATAAACCAAGATTTTTATAACTTATGTTTTTCTGTTCATTTTACAGGATAAAATATAAAAGCGTATCTCAGGTCCACTATAAAACAAATATGGCAAGGTCTGATTTGAACTACATTATCCTACACTCATCATGCATTTAAAACAGAACTTGATTTATGAAACAAATTTATTCTTTGTAAAAAAATAAATAAAAAAAGATAAAGCGCATTTTTATGCTTTTTTGACTTTAGCTCAACCTCGGGGTGACAACAAGCATAAACATTCCCAGGTGGCAACAAGCTAATTTGCAGTTTTGAAACTGATCATATCCAGACTGAATTATATTAAATTTAATTAGTTTGTCTTAAAAAGTTTTTATTTGCATAAAATATTTGTTAAAAAAGAACTACAAAAAATGTTACAAAAAGAGGAATTCTTAATTTTCTGACAATTTTGTAGACAAATAGAGAGACAGATGGGAGAGGACAAACAAAACATACAAGCAATGTAAACAAACAATAAATAAAATTTAAACTCTTATTTGCAAGAGCTGTTTGCTGTTTTATTTGCAAGCAGCTCTTGCAAATAAAATAAATAAACTGTACCATATAGATCAACTCGTCTCTTCTGTTAGGGGGACAATTCAACTCAATCACCTCTTGTGATTTTTTTTAAATGCAAATCTTGTTCGCTTCTCAACTTTAGCCTTAAGTTAAAGACTAGTTGTGAATGTCATGTGACTTCTGCAGAATGCTTGATTTCTGTCCAAGAGGCTGAGGACGATGTCCATAAATAAGATTTAATGACTGACATGGACCCTATAATTAGACAAACTAAGCCCTCAGTCCATCTCAGAGCCCGTTGTGATGGACTGGTGGCATTTACAACGCTTGTTTTGTCTGTTTAATTTGAATATTTAATATATCTTCCTGCTTTGTTAGTTTTGATTTCTTTTGCTTTTGCCAGTCTTTCTAGGTAATTTATTAATTTAAGTTGAAAAATGTTTGGCCCACCATCCTGAAAGTGAAAAAAAAGACTATCAGCCCAAAAATGTGTTGCACCAAGTCAAATTTCACTACTAAACCAGCCAGACTTGGGATTGTAATCGTGTTTATATGAAGTGATGCATCAGAATAAAAAGCAGTAAATAAAAGGAGGAAAAGCCTGTGCAGCTCCACCGTTTGTATTTTGGAAGAGCTGGAGCGGTTGAAGCGTTACCATATGGGAACAGCCCAGAGAAGACGACGCGGAGGCCCAGATAAGGTAATGTGCATTTGGCTGCTTTCTCCTCCAGTCTAAAGCAGCCTTCCGGTCCTTCATCTGATTGCGTTTGCATATCTGTGTCAGACAACCAGACACTCGCGCTGCCGATAGAACTCGCTGTGTTTTCAGGATGATTTTGTGGGCCTTTTATGAGATTGTAGCTACACTCTCTCCCAGCCCTCTAACACAATACCCACTTGGTAGGAATAATTTAATTTGCTGAGATTTTTCCACACGCATTATCTACAGAAACAAACACTTGAGCAATCACTTAGTCATTTTGTTTAGGCTATCCAAAGAGATTAAGTAAATCACTTTTCGGTTGAAAAATTAAAGAAGGGGAGGAAGAAAAAAAAAGTGGGACTCTGGATAGCGTCGCAGTGTGTGACTTCTCAAAGCTGCACACTTAATTTGCGTCACTCACAAAAGTTGTTGGCGATTCCTGCTCCTTCACTGGTTCATAATGCCTCAAGAGGAGGGTGGTAATCACTGCAATTATGCTCTTCTAATTAAGGCTTTGCTTGGTAGTGTCTTAATGGACCGCACAATACTGACAAATTAATCCATCCCTGGATAATAAATCTGATTTGACAAAGCACAAAATCATTAACCTTCTGACCCACCGTGTCCAGCAGAGTGTGAGATGCAGTGACTGGTGACAGATGTTAGGACAGCGACGCTTCCTGTCTGTCTTTGAAACATTCAGTTCTTATGTCAACTGTTTTCCTATAATTTTTTGTTGCACAAATTTATAACATTAGCTTTAAAAACCTTAAGCTAACAAGCTAACAAAGGAAGATCTGTTCAAGCTTATGTATAGTTGAGCAGTTTTTGGGTTTTTCTTCTGATGTGAAATTTTGCACGTGTCAAAAGTTAAATTTTTATATTTACTGGTCAGAGTATTGCACATTGTGACTTATGTGTTCCCTAAACAGCCTGTGGTAACACAGAAATAAGAAATAAGAGTTTCTCTGTTTCTCCTACCATCTATATTTGCAGAGCACACAACTAATAGCTGTCTTGTCAATAGATTATTCTGTTTCTTTCAGAATATCAGAGTAATGGGAGTTTGAACACATCCTCCAAAAAAAAAAAAAAAAAAAAATTTTGTGTATAAAAGCTTCAGAACCACGTAATATTCTGCCGGTTTACAATTAGGCTACTTAGGTGTGTATTTGCAATGACAAACTGTGGAGTAGTTATAAAGGGAGGAATACTATTGCATGATGTAAACAAACTACACACTGAATGATCTATACCTCTTAATGCTTCATAGCGCTGCTCCCTCTTTGTTTTGTTTTTTGTTGTTTTTTTAAAGTATTTTCCACACTGCTGTTGTCGCTCTTTCTCCACCTACATGTTTACAGCACAGATAACCCCTTTTTGCTAGAGGCTGTTAAAAACCCGTTCTGGGAAATACAGGAAATTGCAAAGTGATGCAAACAGGGAGGAAATAGGTACACAATGAATGTAAATTATAACACCTACACTACTGGTAGACAAGTTGGAAAACAGACAGTGCTGATGTAGAACAGCGTCAAATAATCTGAAGAAACATTTATGTCAACAAATCCCAACATCCTTCAAAATCTTTTAAATATGCCACACACATAAACAGCTCTGTCCAGAAGAAACCATAACCTTTGAACCTTTCACGTTTTGCAGAAGACTGCTTTATGTTTTATTGAGTTTAGTGTGTTAAGCCAGACTGAAATAAGGTAATTGTAAAGGGGATGAAAATGAGGCAAGGTTTTTCAAGCATTTTTACTATTTGTACACTCACCCCCAGAAATGATCAGAACACAAACACAAATGAAACCCAAACAGCCATGGATCATGACACATCCAGGTCAACAAGCCTGTCACATTTTAAAGTCACTTACATCCCCTTTTCTTCGCCACTCTGGTGCTCATTTTTATTTTCCTTGAGTCATCTTAACCCCATTTAGATTCGTAACTGCGCTGAGCTGTAACAACGCGGTTGAGTCCCTGTTTATGTTAACAAGCAATAAATTGGGTGTACCCAACGCAGCGACTGGGGAATGCACATGACTGCTAATAGTACACGGTGAACATGTCTGCTTTGCAAAAACAGTGCTGTTAGATTGAGACTTGGTGTCTGCAAGTGTTACTTAGAACTCCGATCTGATCAGATCAGAACCGGAACAACTGGATCCAAACTCACCATTTTAAACACATCAGTACTTTGACTGATAGTTTGACAATTTCTTATTTACTAAAATTCATCGTAAGATTATCGCGAATAAAAACATGAAAAAAAATTTTAATGTTGAAGATTAGATAATTATTTTTAAATGATTCTGAGTGGGCTGACAAGAACATGAGTCATAACCCTAATCTGTGCTGGTCTAATGGTAGCTTATCATTTCCATAACTTCTGACAGTACAAAAGCAGTTAACCCACCACCAAATTTGATGTTTGTGTTTGCTCTGCTGGTCATTTTAAGGATGACTCACTTAATACAAACATTATTGACGTGTAGACCGAGCAGCCTTTTGCAAAGCTTTCCTCCAAGATTCCTGCTTTGCGATAACAACAATAAATAAAACTTGCCGCTGATGTAATTCAGTTGAAAAGGAATGCTCCACTTTCTTTCAAAGCGACAAAGCTTTCCACTCTCACATATATACATTCTTAATAATTCAATGTACTCCCAGGAGCAGAGGAATGATCTACAATGTGGCCCATACTGGGAATAGCACTTAGACCTCATCCTAGATATTGTTTGTTTGGTGCATAGTCAATATGGTGGCAGCTCTATCTGTGTGATTGATACGGCCCTCTGCGCAGACCCAGGCTTTCCATTAGAGGAAAATGCCTCCCACTGATTTATGGTGTCATGCAAGCTGCTCATTTCCTCATAATGCTTTGTGTTTTTTTAACTGTGGTTACAGATAGACTCCTCCTCTTGCTGAACAAAAGTTCAGTTCAATTATCTACACCTCCGTATTATCCTCTAATATTCTATAGATAAATCTTTCACAAAGTTGTTGCTATTTTGGGAGACAAATGGCGTGTTTAAGGCGCCTTCTTCGTTTACTGTATTGGCTGATTTGTGCCAGAAACACCTCGGTATGCCGGGTGCGCTTCCATGGTGATGAGCTGCAAGTTCCTCTTGGCAGAGGACCGCGAGGGACAGCAGCAAACATCTGTTACTGAAGCAGTGGGTGTTCCCAGAAATGCAGGCAGAGCCACCAGAGTTACAATGTGTGCTTGTTTGTGGGTCAGTATTTATGTCCACTCAGTCACTTATCAGCCAACAGGCCATATGGACACAGATTTATTTGTTTTTTCCCAGAAATAAGTGACCTCTGTCTCTCTGCAGATTCTACAATAGACACAATAACAGCATTGGCTTTTATAGTGCATTATTTTTATCATCTGGATGAATGAAGCTGCTCCTTGACTCTTGTAGTATACCTCTCTGCCCTTGATTATTATTATTTTTGTGAAGACAAGAGAAGAAGCTTGAGCACGTGCAAGGGAATGTATATTTAAATCAGCAGGGGAAACCTGCCTCAGCGTTTTATACTGACATTTCCAATTCATTGTGCACATTTGTGATTGTAAATAATGTGCAGCGGTGCACACAGCAGAGTCCCAGGGAGAGGAAATGGCTCCCTCACGGATCCATGATTCCTGAGCAAAAGGAAGCAAGGCTAATTAAATTCTCCAGTCTGATGGTTAAAATACGCGTGTAATGGCCAAAGTGCGGCAGATACTTGACTCCCGCAAAGGGGTCAGGTACAGATCGGCCGAACAATTGGCAAACAATTAACTGAACTTTCTAGTTTCACATTCAATTCTTTCACTGTCCAAAACAGATTGCTGTGTGAACAATTTCATCCCTTCAGGGAAAGGCAATACACACTGCATGGTTCTAAAGTGAAAGGGACTTTTTTTAAATTTAAAAATCACAGCTAAAATTTAGAAGAATAAATAGATTTTTCCAAATGTGTTAAAAAAATATGTTAAAATGTTGCAAATCCTAATTTTGCCACAGTCTTGCATATCTTGTAGTTTGCATACAACAATGCAAACTATTTTACCCTGGATGGTGAAAATAGTTTGAAGTCAAGCTTGCAGGATGTTGGGAGCAGAGAGAGGGCAGAGGGGCAGGACAGGGGGTGGATTCACTGGGTAGGGCTTGGAGCCCATTGATAACTGCTTGTAGGTCAAGTTTACAAAGTTTTCAAATTTAAAACAAAAAAATTCTATATTTTTCAACTTTGGAAACTTATCTCCTACCACATCTTTGGTAGAACAACAATATTTACCTTATTAGTACTGTTACTCATTTCTATCCACCCATTTTCCTACACCCTTTTCCCTTACTGGGGTCGAGAGGTTTGCTGGTGCCTATGTCCAGCTAACGTTCCGGGCGAGAGGCGGGGTCACCCTGGACAGTCTATCGCAGGGCAAGACAGAGACAGACAGACAGGACAAACAACCATGCTCACACACTCACACCTAAAGAGAATTTAGAGAGGCCAATTAACCTGACAGTCATGTTTTTGGGCTGTGGGAGGAAGCCGGAGAACCCGGAGAGAACCCACGCATGCACAGGGAGAACATGCAAACTCCTTGCAGAAAGACCGGGGCCGGGAATCGAACCCAGAACCTTCTTGCTGCAAGGCAACAGCTCTACCAACTGCACCACTGTGCAGCCCGTAGATATAAATTCCAAGGCAAAATTACACCTAGCCAGAGGTTGTTGACAATTCCTATTTATATATTGGTAAAAGTACCTAGTTGATTTATGAGGCACTAAAAAAAACAGTGGAATGCCTGAACAGACTTGGGTATTGTTCCTGGAGCAAACATTCCCAAATAATAAGCACTGCTTCTGCAAAACATAATACTCTATGGCTGGCAAAGCAACTGAGAACGAGTTTAAGATTTTGCACAACAAGCCAATCATTTACCTCATAATTGCGGTAGGTTGTATAGAAGTGAAACTGTTGCCGTTATAGAGGGGCACATTGTTTACTCATATCTCCACCAAAAATGACAAGCCACTGCTGTTGTTCTCCTTTAGGTTCCTGATGCATTGTTTACTTTGTAATTTGGGGGACTACACAGTTTCACATCATTGAAGTTTTATAATTGGAAGAACTGCAGAGTGTTATGAGCACATTGAGTCTGAGGATATTGTATTGCAATTTCATAATGTGAAAGCAATCTTTTATAGCTGATATCTTTTTGATAACATTTTGTGTGTTTGAGATTACATGTATAAATGTATCACCGTTGAATCTCATGTGAAATAATATTGAAGTAGAGTTGCTCAGACCTTTTCCTTCTCATCTACCTCTCTTTTCGCACATGAGCAACCCATATAAATTAGGTGACACTGATAGGGAAATAGACAGGTTTACCTTTTGATTCCAATTCCCCCCACAGAAGGACAGCAAAACATCTAAATCGCTGCATATGCAGCCGTGATCCATCTATCTGTACTCTTTTCTCTCACAGTCTGTGAACAAGATTTTAAGATATTAGAACTTCACCACTTGGAGAAGTTTTTCAGTTCCACTTTTAAGCTGTCAATCCAGTTTTTTTTGGACCCTGGCCTAAAACCTGCCTTACTTGTCTTAAGTCCAACAAAATCTCAAAAAGAGTCTGACAATGCCAACCAAGCTCAGATTCAGTTTGTACAGTATAAGTAAATCGTATACTTCTGAAGTAACAATGAAGGGAAGTTTTAAACCTTCTGCAATTTCTGTGACTCAGACAGGATGTCTTTGAGCCTTTGAGAGGTTTTCCAGGCACAATTGAAGACACTGGTGTGGCAGAAGTTTGCAGGTGAGACTTTGTCCCTTCTGACTAGAAGACACAACGGGATCCTCCAGAAAGAGCTGCAGAGTCTTGCTCTCTCTTGAATGGATATACGTTGAATTAAACCCATTTTTACAGTCATATTTATTTTCTGTTTGCACTTCAAAGACATAAATGTCAAATATGTCACATTTATTGAATAACTCAATTAGAGTGACACTTTTGAAACTCTAAGTGTCTCGATGGGTGATAAGCATTTTTTGCACCCTTCAAAATCTCTTCTGAGCATCTTATTGTTTCTTTTTCCCCCATCACAGCAAGCCGACAGTGTCCTTGGACGGCAAAGTAAGAAGTGGGAAGTGTTCAGGCTTTTTCCACTCATCAAGTGTTGTATCAAGCCTAGCTGGAATCCTCCATCTTTGTCGCCGGCACGGTGTTGTGGTGTGCTAATGGATTTTGCAACAAGGGCACATCCCTAGGTGTTCCGAGGATGCAATTATGCCAGTAATAGTAGTGCCACTGTAAAATGAAAACATCAGCAGGAGCAAAAATGAGCAAATACAAGATCCCAGCAGTATGACAAGTTAAATCGCGTGTCTAATGCTAACCTCAAATAACATCCTAAGTTCACAGTTGGAGATGCACTATATTGCCCTGATTATGAAGACAGATATTTCAAGATTCCCATTTCCAATTTCAAGATGAAGCTTTGTTGATAATTAGCAGAAAATTAGTTTTATTCTATTAAAGTCGGTCAATTACGTAACAATTTTCAAACTCACTCAGCATAAATCTTAAGCTTTTGTTGTGACTTTCCCTTTCAGATGGTGATCTTTGCTATATATACTTAATTAGACAAATGTATGAAAATAAAAAGGAGAAATAATGATCAGTGGTTTACTTTTGACAAAATGGTTTGTAAATGGTAAATGGCCTGTACTTGTAACCACAGGCCATTTAAAGCAATAGTACTTTATCTAGTCCAGAGGATTCCAAAGCACTTTGCCCTGCATTCAGTCATTCACACATTCATGCCCAAGGACACAACAACTGAGCAAAGCAGCAGCTCAAACCAGCAACTTACCAGTTGCGAAGCTGGTAACTATAAATCTATAAATCTCTCAATCTGGGTAACTATCAAATCCCATGAAAGAATAGTGAAAGTAAAATTAAAACAATTGCAATATATAACAGTGAACCTATCAGTGGCTTTGCAGACTCTCAACATTATCAGCTTGGTAAGGCTGATAAAATTGAACATACAAAATAATCAATGATTGAACACTGTTTCACGTCGAGCAATGATACTGTGCAGCACTGGAGATGATATGTGGTCATAAAAATTTACCTCTGCGTGGTCATATGTCCAGTGTACACACAGACCTCTGCAGAGTGAAGTATGGTGGAATATGTGCAGATTTTTAAACAAATTAAACAAATTATTTAAACAAATTAAACTACCAGACGCCTTAGCAAGGCACGAGTGTTGAACTGCTTAATATTTCTCCACATGTAAGCACCAAACGGACAACTCTGTGACACAAAGGAACACAAACCCATACTAACAAATACATATAGCGATAAAACACATTCATGTCATTCTCTTCTGTTTTTCAGGACATTAACCCAAGTACTAGAGGGTGTGTATGGAAACACTCAGATTCAATCAGAGTATGCATAGCGATGAGGCTCATTTGTCAAATTAAAAATAGCTTTCAAAATAACCTCCAAGTAGAAATTAAACACGCTGTTCATTAAGTCCACACTTCTGTATTGGAAATTATTTTTACTTTTTTTTATTATTTTTTTCTGATGTAATATTCAAATCTTAAATGTCATTTTTCCATTAGCTGGAAGTGAAAAATCATTATAATTAACAGAAAAAAGGCTTGAAAACATCAGTCTGTGTGTAGTTAATCAACATAATGTCTTTCACTTAGGGATCTGAGTATGATAAAATAAATTAACTATTTAATAATATTCTAATTTATACAGTATGAATAACATTTCAGACTGTAGGTTGAAGTTTGGCATTTTATTCAGTTAAAGAAACTGAAAAAATAACTTTAAACCTGTGCCACCAAAGCCTTGTTTTTAAAATCACTTTTGTTGCATGTTGTGTCATGCTGTTAAAAAGAACACCTTGAACGCACCTTGAACGCACCGTTCAAAGTCAAAAAGCAAAGTCAATAATGGCATTCATGCTGATTATTAGCATATGTCAAATTTTGACCACAGCTATACATTCCAGTCTTTTTGTTTGCTTCAAGATCAGCTATAAGTCTGTTATAGCATCTGTAAAATAGACAAAAGCCCTCCTGTCATTCAGGAAATAAACATTTGTAAATGAGACCTAACGCAGCCATTTTTTTGCGCTTTGAATGGAAAAGGATTTTCTGCACCAAGATATTTTCAATAACACCCACTTCTGCTCTCGTTTCCGTGCCATTTACCAATAGTACATGTGTGTGGATAGATGCCCTCGGGAAATAAAAAAATAATATCCTTAAACAATCTGTGATGATAAAAAGCAGAATATTTCCAAGGCAATAAGATGGTGCAAATCCATTTTCAGTATTTGTTTCCCACAACCTGGGTTGGGAGGATTATTGTGCTCCTAAAAAAAGAAAAAAAATCACAACAATGATAGTAATTAGGATTCAAGGTCTGCAAAATCAAATTTACAATAGGATGTCTGAGAATAATTTGAAGCATGTATGGAGTGTATCTAAGACGACAGGTCATTTGGGGCCGCCGGGAAAGAGAATGCAGGCTTGTGATTTTCCAAATTACAGTCATAAAGTTTTATAATCGTTTTGTCTTAGAATATTAAGCTGAAAAAGAAGAAAAATGCAATATTACAAGCTCACTTATACAGAACGATACCTCATTTAGGAGGTTTTATTGCGCACTCAGTCGGCTGAAAATTATGATGAATTCTGTTCTCAAATCTGCAGAGGCGAGTTCAAGTAAATTAGCAGAGATATTTAACAAAATTAAAATTTCTTCTTGCAAGTGTATTTTACATTCCACTTGGAGAGATGCTGTAACTGTTCTTTTATAGTTCCTCTCTTCCTGTGTGGGGTCGCCTGGGGAGTGTGGCGGTCATGTTAGAAGATTGAATTTGACTCCAGTGAACCATTCCTGTGTTAATTTGGCAACACGTTTAGAGAATTATCCTTCTGGAAGACAAAATAATCCACTGTTTGTTTTTTTTTATTATTATGTGGAATGTATAATATGTGCTGGTATTTCAAAGAGACCATCATTCCATCCATGATGCCCAGGGCCAGATGTGAAGAGGCCCACACCATGATAGTTCCTCTATAGCAGGTAACAGAAGGCATGAAGTGGTTTCTCATTCATTGTTTGAGAAGAAACTGCACCACCAATAGAAATTCTTACTCTGGATAAATTTATTTTAGGTAGCTGTACAAAAGTTGTGGAGATTGTCGGGTTTAACACCTTTAGTTCGGACCGGTTTACTTTAGATTCAAAGTTATAATTTGGAGTATAGAAAGTTATAAGCACTAAATATCTAACCTGCAGCAGCTCTTTAGGCATCAGTACTTAGTATGAGCCCAGAGTAGTTTGTCCTGCAGGCTGAACTGATGGCTCGCCCAAGGGGGACTAGAGGCAGAAGGAGGCATTGTCTGAAAACATATGTTTAAAACATAAAATGTAAAGCATTTCCACTAGAAATATTGCTTTCAAAAAGCTTGATCTATTATACAAAATCTGTTATTGTGGCAGGAAATTCTTCACATGTTCCACTTTTAGATAGCATTTCTTTCACTCAGTGCGATTTGTGGCACCTTTGTTTCAACAGCCAGTTTCTGTGTAGATGGTCTTAATAAATAAACACTCAACCTAACCTCAATTTGACCATTTTAAAGTTAACTAAACAGTGTTTTCATTAAACTGCCGTGACTTTTTTATTATTATTATTATTATGTAAGTGATTTTAAGATGATTTTTAATATCTCTTTGGACGTAACCAGTTGTTAGACCAGTGGTTAACGTCAGCTTTTGCGACCAATTAATTTGCATTTATACCAAATGGAGACTTTACATCACTGCCTATAGAATAAATACAATTAAAGGCAACATGAAAGGTTTGTTAAATATGGAGTCAAGCTCTTTGTAAGACATATTACACGAAAAGCTGTTTTTGACTGAAATTCTGTCCGGCTCCTTAACAAAGGTTTGACCTGGAGAACGCAACTGAGAAGAAAGGCCGCTGACTTACCAAAAGATGGAGTTGGAAAACAGTAAAAGGCTATGAGGCTTTGGACAATGCTCCCCACTCAAAGGAGAGCTGAAAAGGATTTTGTGATTGCCACTATCAAAAAAAAGCTATTTGGACGGGATGACCGCTCTTCTCAGAGAGACAGAGGGTACCTTCGGACGTTCGTCCTGTTTTTTGCTTTCTTTTGTTTTGTTTGATGGTAATACAATTATTGTGTGCACACAATAAACTGACTTGCACATTTCCAAGCTGAGTCACTTTCAGGGCTTGAAGGGCAACTTTAACATCGATGGGGGTTTTTTTGGACAATAATAGGTTACACATACTATCATTTAGGCTGTCTGATACTGACCAGATTCAAGGCAGAAACGTTGCATGACAATGATTTTTCTTTCGCCTTTTTGCCCTCATAGGAATGACTTTAAAATTACTTCCACCTCAAGGAGACATCTCAGTCTGACAGTCTCACCATGGACTGTACAATTACTGTCAAGGATGCAGCCAGAGCAACACGAAGTGCTGCAATACAAACTGTTCTTAGTTCCCCGTTCTGGGTGGAAAGTAGCAACAGAGAGGCAGGGAGATGTCAGTAAAACATGTTTGCCCTCACAAAGCAAACATGCAAAAGAAATGCTGGTCTTATGCTAATGCGAGTCAAAAGTAGCGTTGCAAGGGCTCAAATAAATGTGCAACATACAGCAACAAGCAATGCTGCAACATGAAGAAGGTCGCTGAAGTTTCAATTAATTCTTTAAGGAATCAGATATCTTAAAATGTATTTCAGAAGTTGAATAAAATGTTAAGTCTCACAATTTGGCTTTCTGGAGATGAAAGGAAATTGAAAACGGTTTTATAGGTTGTAATAGAAAAGTCTTGAAAGCTCACCTGTGTGTCAGAATACGAATGGTGTGTGAATTTGCACTAACTGTCCACTTTAAAAAAGGGACATGGAGTAGAAAACATTAAACGTGTGCCCATTTGTAAAGTGAAGAAAAATCTCAAATGTCTGCTTTTGGATACCTGCAGTTTATTTTAGGGCAACGATGTGAGGAGTTCGTTCTTTATCCTGCAGATTACTGGTTACACTCTGCACTTTGTTGTTATTTTTACGTAATACATCAAAGTACATTGAAGACAGAATACACTTTTCATCATTTTTATACTTCACATGCAGAACTATGAAACAGTGAATAAACAAGATTAGAAAACCAACCATCAGTGTTTCAGGGAATTTGTCTGCTTTGGCTCAAAGCCAGAGGAGCACAACAACCACTAAATGAATGGTGAGATTTTTTTCCAGCTTATTAAAGCTGGTACCATCGATGACTTTTTAACTAACCAAAATGTAAATTCAAGCCTACTTAGCCGGAGGGAAAATAATGCAACCAAGTCTTCAAACTAAATCAATGCCCAAATTAAATAGCTCATTAACGTAATTAGTTGCAGGTGCTATCTGAGAACAGCTGAGGTAACATTGGTCCTGTTTTGTTTGCTCAGTCTCTGGTTTTTCAGTGTCTGAAGTAGAATGCTCAATTGAATCATTATGATATTCTGTTTTAACTGCAGAAGTCCCTTTTATATTGATTGGAAGCCACTAAACATCGATGTGTGACCTCTTTACATTTGAGACAACGAGTCAGCTCAGGTCCCCACACAATTTGCACGTCTGACAGTTTGTGTCAGACGTGCAAATAAACATTTTATCTGATCTCCTCATGGATCAGAACCTTCTGATCAACTTTGGATCAAAGACTTCAATCAGTTTTTGGATTCTGAACTCAAATGTCTTGATTTTGAAGTTCATCGTGAGGGTTGAAATGTTTTATATTTCAGGCCAGGAAAAAAGCTTCTTCTGTTGTCTCTTGAACTGTAACGGTTCATGTCTTTAACTCTTGAACGTGTTTGGGGAGGCTTTTCTATAACTGACCCCAGCTGCTGTTCACACCTTGTGAATCGCTCCCAAATTAATTTGATCCACAATCCCGTTAAGCAATTTCCCCTGTTCCACACTTTGTCCTTCCACCCAATTTTCCATCAATGCAAGGAGATCGCAACATTTTCAACACAACAACTTTCAGCGACTTTCCCTCCTTTTGAAGGGTTTTAAATAGTCTTATGCCCGGTGGCTTTCTAGGCTTCATTTATGTAACAAAAATGTCTTGGATAATACATTCAATTTCTCAGAAACTAAATTTTGGATTTTCACCAGCTTTTGTTCCTCAAAACAAATACTTGGTGTGTTACATTCTGTGTGTGCCGAATCCGTATATTATTCACTTTTGAATGGAATGTGCACAACCACAACTTTTACGAGACATTTTCCTCTGATGTGTATTCATAAGAAGCAGCGTAGTGGTTGCCTGCTGTGGTTCAGCCTGCAGCAGCGTCCCTGAGGCCGCCTGCAGCTCAGGTCCTCTCTGCTGGCCGTCCTCCCTCCACCTGTTCACCCAGCTGTGATGGAGCCACTCCAACCCTCCTCTAAGCTTTCTGTCATCACCGAGGAAGGGGAACAAACTTCACTCCAGCTCTATTTGTTTCTGTAAATCAATAGGAGACATGATGGAAAGGTGCAGATAATAGAACGGGATAGTGTGCTGGGCCTGATAAAGTGGCTTATCAGCAGATTATAGATGCTGCAGTATTCCGACAGGCAGACGCCTTATCTCCCTGATTAGGAATTGACTCATATGATCTGACAAAACCTGTATTCTGTCTGTCTTGACCCAGTTCCCAGCTGCTGCAGCTTTCGTCAGGCTCCCTCCAACTGGAGTCTCTTGTTCTGCAGGTGTCGATATAAGCTGTGCACAGGAATCCTACAAAACAAACATCCTTATTCATGTCTGTTTGTGTTCTCCCATTTGGATGCTTCTCACAGGTGGGATTCTGCCTGCTCCGCAAAACTCTGGCATTTGACTTGACTGGCTCATTACAGGAAGACCCATGAATATTAAAGCACTGTCACAGCTCACTGCTGGTGACTGGCAGATGCATTCGGAGCCGCCTGCTTTGTCATAAACGGGATGGAGAAAGGGAGCATGACGAAGATCAATAATTTCTGTCTGCACTTGTTGATTCGAATCAGCTGTTTACTTTAGTGACACTAACAAAATGAGGCCATGTGATGAATATTAATCACAGCGGGATCTCTTGAGGGTGAAAGCACTGCATGGCAAACAATGAGGCAGGTTATTTTTATGTGTTTATCGTTGATGGTTTTAGGGTTTGACTTTTAGAAAAGATGGATTTGGTTTGCACGGATGTGCTTGGAGTTAGCAGTCGCAGACACTGTGTTGCAAAAAAAGAACTAAATAAATAGATAAAAGAGAGCTGGCTGTGCGCTGTGCATGCAGGACTGCTCCGGAGCTGATAGCAGGAAGAAGAATGTCGCCCAAACTGCTCAGTATAAATGGACAATCAAATCCACTGTACAATATGCTGATGAACAAGCACGCTATAATGGTCTGACGCTCAGCAGAAATGACTGTGCAATAAGGATTTGGATGGGAGGCGATTCCAGACTTTACAGCAGCGTCTCCTGTCACTGCAAGAGGAGAACCAAGTTTTCCTTTGGTATCATTTCAGTTTCATATATAGTTAAGATTTGTGTCATCTTCAAACTTCTTTTCATGCATAAAACACACAAACTTTGATATGTTTTTTGGGATTTTAAGTAATAGACCTACACAAAGTAACTCCATCATGGAGACGTGGAAGAAAAAAAAAACATGTTTTTTTTGTAGTTTTCTTTTCGGTTTGTGCTACAACCAAAACTGCAGATCAATACATTTAATTAGCTAAATCCAAGTCTTTAGACAGCTCATTAAAGTATTCGCCCAGGTGGCCAAATGCAAACAGAAAAACATTTCAGATTTTTATTTTTGATAACATTAGTAAACCATCTTATTTTTTTCCTTGCATTTCACATTTATTTGCTACTTTGTTGCACTTTTCTACTTTGCTAATTTGTGCTGTAGTATCACATAGAGCACCAATAAGTTTGTACGTGTGACAAAATGTTAAAAAAAACTACTTTTTTGGCTTCTTGGTCAAATCTAACCTATTTAGGACTAAACATGTACAGTTAATAAGTCCATAATGCATAATGCAGTTTAAGCTTTCCATGCCTCATAACTCCTTAAAAATAAAAATAAAACAGCGTGGAGTGAAATGAGAACCAGTTCAACAACTCGAGAGGAAACGGTGCATTAAACAAGAAATATCTGAAATATCTTAGGAGTATTTCAGATATTTAAAACAAAAAACTAATCAATAGTTTATCAATATCAACTGATAGTAAACCCTTGTATTGTGATATAATTTTCAGCCATATTGTCCAGCCTTAGGAAGCTGCTTCTTATAATCATCTACTAGCTCCTGACATCAGTGTGAGGAAAGTTTAAACCACTTTTCATCTTCAGCTGAGGGATGTTTGAAGCATGGACTTTTTTCAAAACATGTTTTCTGTTTTGATGTGAAAATAATAGAGTTTTACTCTCTGTAAAGAACATTATTCCAGAAATACAAAGTATTTCATACCTCTTATTATCATCATCATTGTTCCATCATGAAAAGTTAGATTTAAAGATGCTGTCCTCACCTAAAAGTGACATCAACCCTTTGTCGTTTCCTTCTCACTGAGGAAAATAAAGAACTTTGGCTCTATCATGTATTCTGTACATCTCCTTTAGGCTCCAAGGTACATTCAGCTTCTTCAGGCTGTGCTCTAATGCCAGCGGGTGGGTGATACTTTTACAGACACACCTGCTGGGTAATGGTGGGAGGCTTAATTACGAGCTGAAAAAAACAATATGGAGAATCATTTCACTTGTTACGACTTCGTCACAGGAGGCCACCATGCTCCTGCACCTCCTGCCTGAAGACAACAGCGAGTTAGGGATGTTGTTCGGTGTTCAGCCGGGGAGCCATTTCCATGCACACACGCTCTTACAGAAGCGTGGCCTGAGCCTCGTGGTAACTTGAAATCATAAAACTAAATGGGTATTCATTACTGCACAAACTGACGTCATAATTCTGCCCCATCTCCAGGACTCCTCCAAGTGTTTCTGAATTAAACATGAGCACAGTCCATATTATGTCCCAGTACCACTGAACGCTGCATAAAGAATATGCATTGTATTGAAAGCCAGTGGCTGAAATGGAAACTTCTTCACTTCTGCACGCACTGAGAATATAGGAACTTAAAATGTTATTGAGATAAATTTTCATAATTAGTAAAAGGAGGGTGGAAGTTTAGTAAGAAACAAAGGTGCAAATCAGGGAAACAAAATAACTTTGCAACATCAAAACAAGATGACCGATCCTTAATTTGTCACAGGACATTTGTTACACAATATGAATCTATATTATATTAGCACACACATACTCTAGTGTTGCCTAAAGTTCTTGCGTTACTATGAGAGCTTTGCTACTGAACAACCTAACCAAAGTTGGCTAAAAGCAAGTCTTTAGACACAGTTACATTGTCACTTTATTTGTTCATGATGATCACCTTAAGTAGGTGGCAATTAGATTTTTTCCACCACATCACTGGTCCAATTTTCTCATTTAACATTCATCTCACTGCCTGTCCCTGTTTGACTCGATTATTATCCTCTTGTAATGCTAAGATGGGATCCTGATGGGCAGCACCGAACAACTGAATCTGAGCTCCCACTGCTAATCTGCACTGTCAGGTTATTTTTAAGACAGGATAATGTGCTTTATTGTTCAATTATTAGCCAAGTCAGGTTGGTTTTTGGACATGACTGCTCTGACAATTGACAAGACATAAACACTGAACAGACTTAAAGAACACAGATGAGCCATTTCTCACTTGTTCCTGTTCGCATACATTTTTCAAGTATATCAGCAGAACATGTTTGTCTCGAGGGACAGATTTAAAGATCAGAAAATCAGCCAATAAGTTTTGGCTCTGGATTATTGAATAAGCTGTGCTTTCAGTGAAACGTTATGTGGATGCCATGTGTGGTCTCTCTCTGCTGCCTCATCTCTGGCATCTACAGATGTGGTTTCTGATCTGCTGTTCACTGTAGTTTAAAGACTAATGCTACATTTCTGACAGTAGCGATGGGACTCTCCTGACCTACATGAAATGTCTGCTGGCACTTATTCATCGGCTCAATCTTTGATCCAAAATGTTCATCTCTCGTGTCACCTCAGCTGACACAGAATGTGTTGAAGTCTGTGGAATAATTATGTCGTTCTCCCACTCCACCCGCTGCACTAATAGTGTTATTTACGGCACTTTGCAAAAGTATTAAAATGCCTTCAACTAACTTTACATTACAATAAAGTTCTCATTGTAACTTTATTACAAAGGGACTTTACAGTTTGTACTCCTAACTTAGATTCTGGTTTTACATACATTAACTATAAATGAAGGTGACCCAAATGTAGTTATTTTCTCTAATTATAACATTGTTGTGTTATTTCTTTCATGTACTAATCACAAGACAGGTTATGTATTTTTGATTAACTTCTATGGATCACAAAAAGTCCACAACATAAGTCACAATGCAGATATCAAACGGCACATCTAAGGCAGTTTCCAAGAGGAGAAACTCTCAGTAGCACTTTTGCAATAGCAAAAAGAAAAGGTTTAACGATAACAAGCTGCACATAAACAATAAACTCAAGGCTCCTGTTTTATTGTTATCCCAGTCAGATAAAATTCATCTCACGGATATTGATCGTTTCAACCCAGACAGTGGTAATGAATCGGACAATAGATTCATGAATAAAATATTATTCACTGTTAATGGTGCGGTTAAAAGTGCTGATAAACTCCAAGAAAAAAAGGCTAATTCAATCTAGTCAGTGTGTTTTGTTTTTTTTCTCCCCAACAGCTCAAAGTCACTTTGTAATCTTTAACAGGAATTACCACAGTATAACTGATCTATAATAGAGGACTGAAATGCCCTCCAGCTTGTTTTCCTCGTGACAAAGTGATACTGAAACTGAGCAGTTTCTTGGTTTCAGCGCCGCATTAGTCAAGTTTCCTCCTGAATAATGGATAACAGGTCCGGCTTCGGGTTTGTCGATGGGAGTTTGTTTCCCTCTCCGTTTTACAAATAGCATTAAAGTCACAGCAGCTGCAGTATTGAGGATTACGTTTCCAAAATATCATTTGCAACTTCTCTATAGACAGTAAATACTTCCTGCCATGTGTGTTTGTGCTTTGGAAGAAATGTTGGTCACTCTCTACAGCACTCCCAGAGGTGCATTCATCAGCTGCAGGCTGCAACTTTTGTGTTTGACAGTTTTTTGGAACCACCACCCTCTCTACCAGCTATAACGTAAAGCATAGCATGTGATAAATGGAGGAGGATCGTTTCATTTAATCGTAGCTACTCATTCTGAGACATTAGTGTAATGACTTGATATTATTGGAGTTGCAGTCTCTTTCAGACTGAGCTTTACTGGAGATAAAATGCTTGGTAGTCACACAGTGAAAGAGAAAATGGACGCCTTGTCCCTGAAGCGGAAAACTAGGATGGCGGCTCTTTACGTTGTTTACAGTGTCGACTAGGATTGGTTTGGGATCAGTCCTGCACATATCTCGGTGTACCGCACACAGTCCCATACATTTCAGGCAGATGAGCAGCAAACAAAGATTTGACATGATTTGATTCGTCCCTCATCCACGACTCATCCTGATACAGTGGTTTGATGCACCACAATGCAGATATGAAAGATTTGGATGACGCAATAGAAAGATGTTTTGCAAAACATTGCAAATGTTTTTTATTATTACTATTTCTTTAACAAGAAATCCTGGTATCATAATTGTTGTTCTGTCACAAAACCTTAAGTATTGAAAGGGTAAGCCTCACTTCAATGATGTGAGTAGTCTGCTTTGAAATACATCAGTCTTTCAATTCCTCAGGAGGAAAAAAATGTATTTTCTTATTTAAGAATAATGAAAAAAAATAAGTGAAGCTTTCAAAGAGGGATTGAAAGAGATGTTCATAAATTTGGGATTTATTCTAAGTACCTCTTAAGAAATATTAAACAGTACTCATGATATGAGAATTGTGAGTAGAGCCAGACCAGTGAGGGTCTGATCTCCAGTAGTCACTGGACGTGAGACCAGGCACTTCCTGAACTTGGTCATATTTTTGGACTTTAGAAAGCTGTCAAGGCAACAGTGTAGCATAGTCTTCCACAAAGAATTTTAGCAAAATGTCACTTTTATTTTTACATTTTTTTACATTACATATTTTACATTTTTTTTTACATAAAGTTAATTTAGCGCATAAAACATCAATTTCTAACTTTTCTTTTTTGTCGTTGTGAAATATGATCGGACAAAGAGGCCGACTCAGGAAATGGCTAAAAGAACCGCTACGAGCCTAAGCCTGTTCTTATTTGCAACCAGAGCAACAATTTAAAAGCCAAAAACAATCTGAAAAAGGAAAGTTTATTTGTAACAATGAGTAGAGTAGTTAGGGAGCCAAAAAATAAATAAAAAACTTATTGCTACAGAGTGCAGGAAGGCCAAGCATCTGGGGGTTCTTGATGTTTCCATATCAATGATTTATTTGTAGTAAAGATCTTTACCAGGTTGTTGAGGGGAAATAATAGCAGGTAGACAAATAAAACTTCTCTGTAAAACTTGTCTGTACCACGTTCAGTTAAAAGAATTAACAAAGGCACGGTTCTTAATTTAACATATGAGGCGACCTATGATCCTTTTTTATATTTAATATTTATATGCAAAATTTGTCATATTCAGCTTTTGAATTATTAAATCAGGGCCACAAAAGATTTTTCTCAGGTCACAGTTGACCCTTAATTTCAATTAAGCAAATCGAGCATCACATCGAGCAAATCTGCTGCATTTAAAGACACCAAAGAATAATAAGAGGGGCAGAGGATGGTTGAGTGGCGGTGTGGGGGGTTAATGATTGAGATTTTATGTGTTTCACCTTCAGAAGCAACAAAAGAATTTAGACAGAATAATTATTGAATTGAGCATTTGGGTTTAACAGATCCTAACATGCATGAATATTCACTTATACAATAAAGTTTTGTAATTAAGCAGCCACCTTATCCAAAGTTCCAGTCAGAGGTTTATGCACTTATGTCTCTGAATGTCATATTCATTTTGAGCTGTTAATGAAGCATTCAAATCTGTCTCTCCTGCCTGCTCCAACTCTCCTGATAGAAATAATTATGCTATTAGTAAAGGCCCGTTAATGACCAATAACTTACTATCAGCTGTGCCGAGGCAGGAAGCTCACAGTCTCTGTCATTAATGCTAACTGCTGTGCGGTTCTAGACCCTCATGTACTTCTGTGCTTCTATAGTAGTTCTGAATTGATCTCATGTGTTTACTAGAATACCACTGTTGTGGGGGAAGTAAAATCAACCAAAATGTAGATTTTCACCCAAGCACAAGCTTAGTTGCTGGTAAAGAAATTGAAATTTATGCAACATATTAATTAAATGAATTCCACTTTCAAAAGACATTTTATACCACAAGCTGAGTCTCTTCTTTTTTTTACAAACACACTAAATTAAATGACAGGGATCTCTTGGCATCATCTGTCATGTGTCAAAGTCTTTTGAAAAATGAGAGTACCTGCACACATTTGTTTCCATCCAGGCTGGCTGGTGTCTTTGTTCCATTTGAAATAAAATACTTTAACATTGTGAAGGACGTATGACTTATTCGCGCATCACCTGACAGCACCTCTGCCTGAGGAATCTCGAGGTCTTGGTGCATCAGAAAAATGGATGTCCTTCACTTTTTTCCTTGATTTTCTGTAAAACAAGCAGGCAGCTTTTATTAGAAAGTTGGTGGATGGGAAAGTAGAGAACGACACGCTCGAACCGGGTCCAGCTGAAATGTAGCCTCTTTACACTGAATGAGCTGCACATTGACGACGCCTTTTTGTTAACCACATGCAACAAAATCTTCCTTGAAAAACTTTGTTTATGGCATGAGCTGAAGGGATAAAATACTCTTGGGTGAACTTTAGCTGAGGGTAAAATATAAAACTCTGCATCATTTAGTCCAAGTTTCCATCCAAGCCTTGGGACAGAGCTGTGTCTATTTTTATCAAGATCAGTTGTTTATTTTTAGCTGCACCTCTCCAAATGTTCTCAGCATAGTGTGTGGGTTTGGCCTAGATTTGGCCCACATACAACTTATAGGCATGCTTCGAATTTTATGTCGGTCTTACACTTTCTGCATGTAAGAACTATAAATCATTTCTAATGGCAGAGAAATAATTAAGAGCATTGCTAATGAATGAGTTATTCTAGAGGGAATTAAAGACACAGATCAACTGCTAATCTTGTGAATTTGTTTTTTATATACACAGAGCAGTCTGTAAGAGACTAAAACATTTGCACAAACAATTATGACAATAAACAATTATTAAATTATCAGCCTGCATATAGGTAGATTTGGAGAAGTAGCCATAAAAACATGTTTCAGTGTAAGAAATTGAACAGTTGATTCAGTTACCTTAATTGCACTAAACCCGACAACAACAGCACTTTTGATAGCAGCATTATTCCTAGCTGTGACACTGATTGACTAAGCACAAACACTATAGCAACGCCTCTCAGTGCTAATGATCAGTTATTAAAGCTGATGCTCAGCAAAGAGGTGACTGTTGAATCAGTTTGTAGGATGGATTTAAAAGTCTTAGCAAGGCTAAGAGGAAGCTAGCTAGTTACAATTTGCTAGCTTTGGATTACATCCTCTAGTTTGTTCTGCTGGGTAAGGAAAAATAGTTGGGTCACTTCCACCTGAAAGAAATGACCTCTGACAGGATTTCTAATCAAAAACAAAATATAGTAAACAGTTAAATCTGCAAGACTGACTATCAAGAACAGCGCGACCCTTTTTAAGTAGATTGGCATTTTTGCATCTAGAAGCCGACAAATTTTTCTGTCACTGCACTGAATTTAAAGTTAGGGAGGCATTAAAGCTGCAGCTGAAACTCTGGGCTTTAATAGAGGTGATGTGGTTTCCCACCCAGGGAAGCATGGCCTGGGGGTCATACATTGCAATTAGTGCAATATATGTGTATGTTAGTTTCTTTCCTTTTCTTCTGCTTCACTGCTTGTCCAGACATGCCTCTCAGTGTTTTGCACCATGCAAAGCCTGCAGCTGTAAACCATGGTGGGCAAATGATGCTGATGCTGGTGTCTGACTTATAGCCTCACTCGCACTAAAAGAGCTAAATATAACCATGTCTAGTTCTGAATTACTTTAGATTTTTCAAACTTAAGCAAGATTGTCTTCTACATTCTTTAAACATTATTTCATATTCTCGAAACCTCTACTGTATTTGTGCATTTTTTTATTACAAAGATTAAAGGTGGAATCAAATAAATCTATAATTTGTAGTTTTTAGTTCTTTAAGGTTCTCTTTAAGGACATTTTGTTTAAATTGTTCTGACAATTCATACAGTATCTTTATTTTCTATTCTTTCTTCAGAGTCCATGCAGAATGAGGGGCTTCCAAGGGCAGTGTTCATGCTAGACCCTCCACTGCATAATGCAACCAGGATTAGACCCAGCTCCTCTAAGGATAAGGGAAAAAGGTAAATATCTCAACTGGAAAAAGGTACATATCTCCCTCCAGGTATGATAACATTGTTAGAATGAGGTTCAAATATCTTGCTGATTTGTTCACAGTGAAGAAGGAAAGGAATGGATGGACTTGGTGATGACATGTTTCCTAGACACTTCCTGGGTCACACTCAGAGTTTTGAAAACATGAAGCCATTACTTTAATTAGTGATTTAACTTTTGGTAAAGGATATTGTGCTTTTGAACTGGCAGAATCAAAAACAACTGGCCTTACACAACCAGTGTTGTTCCATCTGAGTTAAATGTTAAACCTTCTCTCATTATCCTCATATTTTTCCCTTTCTGTTTATTTATATTCTCTTTAAAATTTAAACTTTGTACTTCTCTAACCTGCGTCATAATTCTGACCAAACACCAGAGCAAAATGCACTGCGAACGTTTGTGATGGGTAATATGTAAGTACCACCAGACAAGAAGTCTTGAGCGCTCATCATCTCCTGTATTTTCTTAAGTTGAAAATTTGTATTAAACAAATATATCGCTGCATATGTCATTTCATCAACTTCACTTTCTGCTGCTATTTAAAGAGTTCTGTGGTTGATATGCAGTCGACATAACCTCTACCTGATTCATCCATCATCCATAGAGCCACAACATGGCGAACACTCACTCCGCTCAAACTTCAAACACCACTCCTGCTGTGCTGCTGCTGCCACCACCCAGCCTACTCTTTTATCAGAACTGCTTATGCATTAGCAGTAATTAATTCAGAGTTGGATAAGCATGCCAATATACTGCCGGTTGTCTTCATAATTGCTGCTTTTAGCATTTTTGGAATCAGAGCCACGCACTTCATCATGATGAGAGTGCTCTCTAACTGGAAGCTTTAAACTTGGCGTCGGTCCAGTTAGTACTTTGGTTTAAACTCAAACTGCGACTGTTTCAAAACTTCAATCATAATGCTGAATATATGATTCGCGGGTTTGGCTGTTTGAAATGCAATCATTTGCATTAGAAAATGATGCGTCTTACTTACAGAAGCAGCGGGGATCCAAGAACGTATGAGTCAGTGAAACAATGAAGCCAATTCTGCTCATTAATGACACAGTGTCATTTTCACAGTGTTAAACAATGCAAATTAATGCATAAAATAAACCTCATCTCCTTTGTGGCTCTGAGAACGTTAAAGATGAGAGGAATCATAATAGCTAATCAACCAGCAGGTGCTCCAGCAGTGACAAACCAAACGCTGTTAATGTATCTGGACTTCCTGCAGATGTTTAATGATGGCTCTTCATTAAACTCTTCATGTTTAAGATCTTATAGGAGCCTGTAATGGCCTGTAGCACCTTTATGCCTCAGAGCCAGGTGTCTGGCCATATGCTGCATCAATTACACTAAAGTTTTAAGTGACTTCTAATGCTTCTCGTTGCAGGACTGGCTGGCAAAAGGCTGCCTGTCCTCAATCTCTAACATTATTTATGCTAAATTTACGAGGTAAGGTTTGGACTCATTTCTCTGAAATGTGATGTTCGGAGAAGCCCAGTGGGGATTCATTCCTTATTTCTTTTTACTTCCCCCACTTTAGTGCTTTGAAGCGGCCATCATCAATACTTCTCCAGACTTTCTGAGGTCAAGTTTTTTTTTTTCCTGCTGTTATCACATTTTTCTATATTTTAAGCCCTTTCCATTTGGCTTTCAGGAAATCTGACAAGAAGAAAACAACAAAACAAACCAAAAAACCTGACCTAAAATGCACTGCAGATAATCGCTATCTCCAAGGGTATGGAGCATTTATCACTGAAGAATTCATAATTCATTTATGTTCCTTATATTTAACATATTTATTGCAACGAAGCACATCTTTACAGTTTTTATAACTCACAGTCTATCCTACCACTGTTTTCAAAGCTGCTGAGTAATTGTTAATCACATTTTTGTGACACAATGAGAGACTTTGACAGTGAGCCACTATGAAACAGAAAGTGCACTACTTTATGTGGAAAATGGCGTGCCGTGTACCAGCAAAGAGAGAATGCCAGTCGTTCCATGAAAATAAAAGACATTTATAATGAGAACATGTCAAATGGATGTGTGGCGGCTTTCAAATACAAGAAAAGGGAAACTAGTTTTCTTTTCATGAGCACTCGGGGTTTACAAAGGCTCTGCTGATGTCCAATGTGAAATCACATTATTAAATAAATCAATAGCCACTCTCTTCAAATGTTTCTCTTGCTTATTTACTTATAGTATTTAGCAATGAGTATTTTTTTTCTTAATGTTTCAGACAAATGACAGATGGGATATCAGTGTTTAAACTTTCTATGCAGCTTCTACATGGTAGCATTTGCTTAAAGGGACTTTTCAGTACACCACCTGTTGAAGAGTTAAAGTCAATTTTACATAAACTCACAGACGACGTCCTTAAAATCACATTTTGACAGATACATTACAGTGGCACAGTTAAACCCTTGGGAATGAAATGTGTAAAAAAGTGAGACTTTCAATGCTACGTTCTGCTACACAGCCAGGAAAGTATTTGTTTGACTTAGTTGTTAGAATAAATAAAAGTGTGTGTGGATGCCGGTAACAATATTTATCAGGGCTACAGCAAAACCTACAAAATCTGTTTCAGTTTTGACAAAATTCACATAAAAAAAAACAGCAAACACAAATTCAGCATTGTAGTGAATTACAAGTAGTGAGGGTTTGTGCCAGAGCACTTTTAAATCTTTGGGTGGTGTGCCAGTTTACTAGGAATCCAAACCCCTCCTCTTAGACAGCATCTCCTCTGACTTCTTCCCCCTCACTGAACAAATCACCAGAGCCATATTTGCAGTGTGAACATAAACCCAGGCTGGGCAGCCATTGTGAGTTTGGCGTTTCCTGCAAAAGGTATCACAGTCTGGGAACTTTCAGCAGGTTTGAGTTTCTTCTTTACATATTTCATACGTATTTATGGTGAAATATACTCTTTGACACAGAAAAGGCATTTGTCAGTAAAATAGTAGGAAATATATTCAGAATGAGTACAAATCAGCTCTATTAACCACCAAGAAACAATGGAGGGGCAAAAAATATTGATTAGGTCAACTTTAATATTTACAGTAGAGTCTGGCTCCTTGAACTCACAGCTTTCGAACAGTAAGTGAGTGACTGGCATGAGAGACAAACTCTTTCAAATATTTCCTACGTAGAGGAACATCAGATCTTAAGGTCACAATAAATAATGTTTCTATTCTTTTATTCTTCCACAATATCCTTATAAGACTAAAAAACTGGCAATCTAATTAACAGATTACAAATTAATCCAAACTTTCCACCAGAGAGAAAACATTTGATTACAGAAAATTTTATTTTTTTTCAGGTTACTTCACTGCCCAGACACACTTGGAAGCAGGAGCAAATTGTGCATCTGAAGAGGTTTTACTGCTCTGTGACTTTTGGCACCACTGCAGCAGCCAAGTGGGCCCAAGAGAAACACAAGAGTCCTGAACACATCACACAATCTCCCACCTAGCAATCATAACATACTTATTTTAAAAGTCCTCAAAGTCACTACCACTGTAGAAGAAGAAGGTGACAGACAGGAAGTGTGTTTAAGCACCCACTCAGCTGATGGATAAAAAAAGTCACTTGTGTTGTCCACAGTGGATTTCTGTCTGCTTTAGAAGCTGGACTGCCATGTATGAAACATTGATGCTTAAATGTGTGCACACAAAAAAAGAGAGAAACGGTTATTTTCTTTTTTTTTTGGAATGAATAAAATGATAGGAAACAACAGCAGATGTTTTCATTTTCTCAAAACTTCCTAAAACATCCTGCTAAGTTTGAAATGAAGATCCACTGGCTCTTCAGACAAAACGAGGACATGGCTGCTATATTGCTGCTTTGATTCTGACCATTCAGTTTTAATCTGTCTCTTGCGAGTCCTTCAGCTTTATGGAGGCGGAACATTAGACCACTGGAGAACCCTTTAGGAAGTGGGCTTTTATGTCTTTCTCTCAGATTTTCCATTAATCTGAAAAAGCCCCTGAATTAGCATTTAGACCATGTGGCATTAAAACCCTCCATTAAATCCAAGTTAGAAAATAATGAAGATGTTTATAGTGTGGAGAGGGTACATGTGAATGTGTTTTTATGTCATCCTAATCTGGAAAATAAATAAATAAATACACGAAAACATGAACTGCATTAGACCATTGTGGTAGCTGGAGATGGTGTGTGATCCTGCTGCGTTATGAACTGTGAGCTTGTCCACACACATCTGATCACTTTCCCTCTGAAGGGTGGATAAACCTCCATTGACCACAGGCACTGGAGGCTGACTGGTGGGGGGTGAATAATAATGTTTGGCTTTCTGTCTGGAAGTGGGACATACAGTCTCTGCGGAGTCAGGGCAGCCAGAGCAGAATAGCAGCAGTCTCTACTGTGCAAACAGATAAAACTCTGACTTTTGTCTTCATTAACAGAGCAAAGTGCGAGAATGATGCGAGTGTCGCTTAAGAGGTCGCTGGTTAGGATTCACCCTCCCCTGCACAGTTGCCCTACTTCTTAACATTTGACTTGCTGTTCAAACGCTTCAGACCTCACAGAGGGCTCCGCATTTGAAGAATTAATATTCAGAAAGTTGAGGCAATATGCTGCTCCTAAGCACGCTCCCTAACTCCGAAGGTCAAACACTGAAGGTCAAATGAAAAGGCTAGTTTGGTTTTCCTCAAGCAGAATCAGGAAGATTGACAGGGGATGTAATTGTAAAACACCTTGAAACAATAGGAGTGACAAATGTCAGTCAGTGATCTCACACACAACCAGCTGTGTGTGATGATGTGAGTGATACAGGCCTTCCACACCGCAGGGGGCAACAGGACCCCACATGGAAAAGGAAGGAGTCCAGTTCTCTTTCTAAGTCCAGGTGGGAAGGCTCGCCATCAGAGTCCTGAGGAATCCACCTCAGGAACAATCCAACATACCTGCCCTGCCAACAGACAAGACCAACAGAATAACTGAATTGTTACTAAGCTGTTCTAGCCATATATATAAGTTATAGCTATAAAGGCAGTGGAATCGAAACCAGCTAGACCACCTAGCTGTCCTAACCTGTTCATGTTATGTGTGTTACATGCTTTACCCCTGCACCACCGCAGCATCCTGGTTGTTGGTCCCTGGTGAAGCTTCATGACGTCAGACAAACGATACGAACGTGGCACTTAATTTATTTCTTTAAAGTAAAGTCAAAGTAAAATGTTGCTTTTAGTAAAATTTTAACTTTTATGTTAATTTAACACAAAAAAGAAATATGTCAACACAAAACCAAAAAAATTAAGTGAGATTAATGTAAATAGGTCCATAACATGAACTACAACCCAAATGCACGTTTTAGAGACAACCGACTGCAGCACCAATGTAAAGGGTTTTGTGGCTCAAGTGTCCTTTATTCAGTAGTACCTGCACAGAAAAAAAAGCAAAAAGAAGATATAGAACAAATGGTCTGGGATCAGGAAATGCACTGGGGAAAACTACACTGAGGACTGTAGCTTCATGTGGCTCTCAATATCTCCTAACACTTCCCGTTTGAGCTGTTTCAAGAAGCAAAGTCGGCTAAAATGAGGGCTGTGACTAGATTTCAAATGCCCTTTAAGATGATATCTGTCTGCGACGGGCAAGAAAGTGATTACTGATGGTAACTTTGACAGAACATCACTTTTAAAAACTTAAAAGACTAGCTTCTCTTAAGTTTAACAAATGCAAAACTCAAAAGCTGCAATTATGTCATATCTCGCCCCCTTCTATTAATGCTCTTCTGGTCTTCTTTGGAAGAGCAGGATGTAGATTGATCCCTAGAGTCGAATTATCTCTGACAAAACCAGAAACAGCCGGCCCATTTGGCCGACAAACACATCAACAGCAGATTGTTATTGACAGCCGAAGGTCCTGCAGGACCGCCTCAGCAAAGACACTTGAAGGATTCTAATTCTCTCTATAATCAGACTTCACAGACAGCCAGAAATTCAGAAAGGGCCAAAAGCTTTTGATTGAGAGTTAGTTTTAATAGAGAAAGAGTTTAGGCTTCTGCCTCGCTCCGCTAAGAAATTCCCTGAGCATTGACCCTTAGCTTGATAAGGTGGACACACAGGTGAAGAACCAATTTATCTCTCAGAGACCGGCTGCTAACTCATGAATATTTACAGTATTTCCAAGCAGTGCACTTAGGTCAGCAGGAGTGCCCTCTGTAGTTGACATTGAAGCTGCAGGTTAATAACAGTCATTTAGTTTGTTTTATAGGCAATTTGATTAAAGGGAAACTTCCAGTTGTTGCTCATCATAAGAAATATGAGTGAAGAAAGACTAAATGGATCTGTGCACATCTCTGATGCAGACAACTTTGACTTTAAATACAAGCAGGTAGAAGACACAGCCGGGGGCTGTCTGGGTATACATCCCATAGTGACGTGTGGACTGCTGGGTCACTACTAATGAACCTCATAATAGATGGCTTGAATTTCTTTTATTTGCTAGCCAAGGTGTGACAGGTCAAAATGTCCTCAGGTTTGACGTCAATGTCTTTCTTTGGTGTTAAAATCACTACTTTTTTCTCCAGAGAGTTGCACCTAACAGTTCGGTAAATCAGCAAAAATGTACTTGAAAACCCCAAATCGGGGTCTTCAGTTTACCAAACATGTTTCAAGGAAAATACAAAACAGAGGAGGTAGAATAGTAATGTGGCGGTCATAGTGGTTCCCGCACTAAAAGGAAGTCTCAAATGTATTAAACCGCAGCCTGCTGGAGTTTTCTTGCTAGTTGTTTACAGTACTCCTCTCACTATAAACTTTTACGTTTGAGCAAACAAATTGTAGGCATCTCATTCCCCTGCACAGCTGCCATCAAACACGGTTACGTTTATAGTTTAGATTGTTTATGGGCTCTCAGAACTGCCATCACAGTAAAAGCCGCAGAAACATTATTATGCCACAGGATGAGTTATGTGGATACTTCCCAGCAGGGAAAAGTGGAAGGTTGAAAGAACCTCGCCTTTCTTGTAAATGTCCTTTCTTCTTCACGTGTGTTTTGGTTTCCAACAATGGGATGGACACATCTGTACAACTGATGCTTTACAAATCCATCCATATGTGCTGGTTGCTTCAGTGGCAGTGATGAGAAAACCTGCAGGCTGATTTAATCTCAGATTCATTTAACAACTGCTGCATGCAAAACACCTGAACTCAACAGGGTGGAAAGTTTTCCAAAAAACTGCAATGTTGTTTTATCCTTGACACCTGCATTCTCCATGAGACATGCAGAGATCCCTCGAGTAAATACTCCCACATTCCTCCCTCTGGGTTTTTCTGTGTGTAAAGTGTTGTGCAGAACTATTAGCTGCCTAGCAAATTCCTTCTGTTTCAGATATTTTTCACCCTTACCTGCTTCAGATTATCAAACAAAATATTAACATCAGACAAAAATGAAACATTTGGTTTTTAAATGTTTTTTTAAAAAATCACATTAGTTGCAAAGTGATTAATTGACAACAAAGTCAATACTTTAGAGTGGCCTTTACAAAACGACCTGATTTATAGATGGAGCCGTTTCTGTGAGTGAGGCAGCCTGCAAACCCGACTCAGTTATAGCAGGTCTCACTGGGAGAACGGGCCAAAATGAGCAAACCAATGTGAGAGAAGCTTGAGGAAGGAGATCCAAAATGTTTGATCCATTTTACCAAACCCTAGCTAAATGTACTAATTGTGATAAGAATGATATATTATTATTTGAGGCATACAAGAAGTATAAAGAATTCTGGTAAACCTTACTGACCACATTATTCTGATTAAATATAAGACAATGAGGTCAAGTAGCTTATTTTTAAACCTGTTTTTACCATTATCTACAGAAACAAATGCTACTTCGCAGAAACTCCAGCTGGAACAAAATATTAGTTTTTTTTCCAAAAGAAACAGATACTTTGGTATTTGGAAATGAGCTAAGTGAGGCACAATCACATTACATTTCTGAGAAACGGTGTGTTATTTTATTGAATGTTACAGCTACTGAGTTTTCAAACTTATGAATAACTTTAATTTAGAAGCACAGGACTGGGACAAGCATCCTTATTCTTTATTGGCACATAGTGTTAGAGAAAGAGCTGGATTGTGCTAACTTTAGCATGACTAATTTTAAATGCACAAAGTCAATAAACAAACATAAATACTTTGGCTTCGGGGAGACGTCATTAAGTATCAAAGGAAAATGAGCATATTTCAGAAGTTCACGAAATCCACCAAAAAGAAAGACGGAAAATGTAGAAAAAACCAGAAGGAACACAATCCGAGACCTTTTGCCAAAATGGGGTTACCAAGCAGTGACTCAGTAGGGAGGCCGCACGATGGTACATGCAACAATTATTGTCTGACATTTAAAATGTTTAAAATTCATGAACTAAAAAGTAGCAGTGCATTACCATTACAAGAGAACTTTGTTTTTTTCTTTCTTTTTTTTAATGTCTGCAAGGGGTTTTATTTACTTCGTGACACTTCGCAAAAAGAGCAAACATGGGATGTGTCACGGCAGGGGTTTATTTCAGCTGCAAATTTATGCCACCATCTGAATCTCTGTGTATTTGTGTGTGAGTCAAGTCGTCACTTTTGGACTTGGCTGCCTTATTAAAGCTTTACTTTCACAGCAAATCATTAAATCTACAAACATTGGCACAACTCGACTGTAAATTGATGACTATAGCTCATCTATTTTTTTAACTCCTGTTGAATTTTCACAAATAGCTGTGTCCTTGTTAGTCTTTGACTACTGAGCTCGACTTGGTTCAGGGTACAAATGCTCAGAGCTGAAATGATTCCAGAATACACAAACAAAGCCTAAAAGCCCTTTAAAAATCTTCTGTAAGAGATTGTTTCCTTACAAACTTAATGGACTTATTTTTTTTATAACTGAAAAAATAAGTTATATTATGTGCCAATAAGATAGCATCAAATTCTGAATGCTTAGTCTAAAATTGGAAATTGCATTGCAAAGCCATAAAAATCTTACAAAGAACTATTGATCTAGTTTCGAACAAAAATGTCTTGGTACACTTAAAATAAGACGAAACTTGCAAGGAATTTTTCAGCAACATGTAGGAGCTGGAAACAAATTATTGTTTTAAGTAAATAATTCCTTACTATTGATGAAAAAGTGTTTCTTTTCACCAATTTCTTTTAACATGTGAAAAATGTTAAAAGAAATTGAGTGAATTTGGGTGAAAATATGTTGTCCGGTAAGAGCTCTAACAATTCAGATTCCCTGACGTTACAATTGTAAAAACTCAGTTACTGTTAATCTTTTACATTGCAAGTCCTAAAAAATAATATTACAAAGAGCTTTTCTTTCATCCCAGAAGTATCTAATGAATCTAATTCTTTCTACCCTCTTCAGACTTGCTGCTGCAGCAGTGCACCAAACTGGGTCTGAATTCCTGCATAGATGTATTCAGATGTGCATATTTAAACCTCTGCAGCCAAAATACGCATTGTCTTTAAAACCTCATCATTATGCACTTTGCATAATTGTGTCAGTCATAAAATCTTTAAAGGAGTGCTGGCCCCCACAGTTATATTGGTTTATCATAACATGGGCCACATTTTATGGCCACATGAATTATGTTTTCCAGCATCCAAAGCAATCAGATGGTAATAGATGTTTTTACTCTCCAACAGAACTGTGGCCTTAAAGGCAGAGAGGGGGAGAAAATCAATCTTTCTGCCACAGCGTTCGGTCCTACTCACCTCCTTCAACCTTTTCCTTTTCAACTTGAGCTAATTTGCACTTTCAGATTAGTCTTAGCTGATAGCCTTGATCACAGTTAATAAGAGAGGCAGAAGGAAGGGTTAGAAACGTCTAAAATGATTTTTACGGTTTAGATTCACTGTGTGGAGCGGTTAACGTGACCGGAAATGCTTTTCATGTTTTGTTACAAATGTGTTAGAACCTCGGAGGAATTTTAGTGCCATACCGTCTCGTTCCTCTGTTTACTGGGTAAATAATCACCAGCTCTCCAATGCAAAGATAATGATGACTTACAGGCTCATAAAAGTTGCACAGACCACTAGAACATTTTTGATGGGAGTTCTACAACATTCTTACGAATATTCCCTCGTCTTCAATTGAAGACATTCAATCCTTTCATGTCCTTGCATTACAATTTACTCTGAACACAAAGATGAAATCCACTACTTTAGGTCGTTCCTTCACTGTGGAGTGAGAATAGAAATACAGAAATGCAAGTTATTACCACAATTTCAATTGGACATCGAGCAGTTTTAATGGTTTTCATGTAATGGAGACCTCTAATGTCTGCAGAGACGGACCCCTGAATCCACTGGGCAGTGAGCAGCCTGCCCACAAATGCACTGTGTGAAGAAAATTCATTTTCCACTGCCCTCCATGAGACCACTGCACTGTCACAGCAGGAGGCGCTGCAGCAACCCAAAAAAAGTTCAGCCAAAAGTGCAGCTTCAAAAGCATCTGCTTCCATCTAACGGTGTTTAAAGTTTGCTGCTTACTGCGCCAGCATCAATGTGTGTGACTGGCACCGACGCATCGGGCGTCACGATTGTACTGGGATGTAAATCCCCCCCTCCCCAGTTGTTGCAGAGAACTCAGCTGTGAGCACCTGGTTTGTGTTTTCAGTTTGCTCTGCTGCAACAGCAAACCCTCAACCAGCTCAATGAGCCATCAGTTTCACTGGTGGATTAGACGGTCGCTAAGAGGGACCAAACGTCAGAGCAGGATGCAATAATGCAGTGGAACTAAAATACAGACCGCAAGCTTGATGAACTGATTGAGGGATTTTACTGTATTAGCTCTGAAAATGTATCTGTAGTGGAGACAAAACTGATTAAAACACGTCATCTGGGATTCATGATTCATTTCAGTGGGTTACCTTACAGTGACCCGTTACTCAGCTGGACATTGTTTTGTGGGTGATAAAGGTTGTAGATGTTAAAACAGCAAAACCATTTATTTTATTCACTTCTTTAATAGGAAAATACAAAGTAAACAAGTAATACAAATCATCAGAAACTCTGCAGTCAGTGAATCAATAATCCAAACATTATTTTATATCAGGTGCAGTTTCTGGTAGTCTCTACACACACACACACACACCCACCCCCACATGTTTTTATAGATATCTCAGTGTAGATATTCCTGTTGTCATTGAAATGATTTCTTTATTCTGTGGTTTTGGCAGAAATAAATACGTTGTGAATCAGAGGTAAATGAATGATTTAGTAGGAGGAAAACATTTTTCAATTGGGGCAAGGTCAGCTTTTTAAATCGAATAAGTAAAAAATGAAAGCTGCATTTTGCATTTACTCAGGTGATCTTTATTTGGTATCAAAAGTTGATTTGACAATCTGGAACATTTAAGTGTGATTAAAAAACAAGCAAAAATATAACATTTTGTACAAAATGCAGAACAAGAATCACCGAGAGGCATAAAATGCAGATCTAGTCTTACGTAAAAAAACCCCCAAAAAACAACAACTTTGTATTCATGGAGGAAAGAAAATGAAGGACAGAACAGAGGAAAGAAGATTATTGCTTCTACTTCTCTGTTGTGATAATATCAGAATAGAAATAATTCCTCCCTTTTTAATTTTTTACTGCCTCAGAGGAAAGATGGTTAGATAAGATCTTCTGAGTGTTTGTGTGTATGTAAGGCTGCCATCTACCGAGATCAATTTTGATGCTAAATAAAGTGACAGGAACGGCGGCGCTGCCTCATCCAGATCAGTTGTGGCTGATAGAGAGGATCCTGCTGAGACGGATAACAAGGTAAATGAATTGCAGTTTATTAACAGCTCCTTCTCACACTTCACATCGGAGTTGTGAATGTTCCTTCAAACATGTCAGTGACAAAAATGTCAGAGCTCTTACAAGCTGCAATGTGTCCTTCAAGTTTCAAGTGCTCCACAGCAGCATTAATAAAGTCTCCTCCTCTCGGCCGCGTCGACGATTCAAACCAGCGGCGTACTGTACACCAGGAGGAGGGCTGGTTGCTAGGTTGCATATCCCTTCAGCTGCGAAGCTCTTTGATACGCTCAGATGTTGCTGTGTGCTTTCAGAGACATGTACCCACTCGCCAGGCTCAGGTTGCATACAAAAAAGATGATCGTAAACACAGATTGCAACGGATTTCCTCTAATCAGCCCCGACGTCAGGAGGCAAATATCAAGGCAGCCTCTCCGACGGACAGCTGGACAGGTCCCGTCTAACCGCCCTAACAAGGTGAGCAGACGATGGGAGCTGTTGTGGTGGATGTCAGCGCTTCTTCAGGAGGAACCGACCGGACTGGCACCGCTAATAAGGTGTCAGAACAACTCTGCCCCTCGCTGGGAGAACAACCATTCGGCTCCCACTCAGGACTGCTGCAAAGTCCACATATCCCAACCACAACAGGCAGGAGTTTCACACAAGGCAGAGAGTGCAGCTTGGACAAGACAACATCACATTTCCCATCAGAGGCACTGTGGGTTACTCAGCTGAGGTGGGAAGAGGGGGAGCTGAAAACCTCCTCTACACAGAAGCAGTGGAAGAAGACTTACAATATGATCATTTGACAGGCTTTTGTCAGACAAAACCTCAGTTTCAGTGATGCAGATGTTATGAACAGTATCCAAACAGACACACACACAAAAACATTCCTTTTCCACTTAGTGATTTCGCCATATGGAAAACTTGCACTCATCTGTTGAGTAAAATGAAACGCAGAGGTTGCCATTTTCACTACTGTGAAACACCTGTGTTCTACATGTGTGGGGTTCATTCAGATTGCAGGAGAGAGAGAGACTTTCAGCAGATTACAGGAAGGCTGAACGTCATTCAGCAAAGTCTCTGTTTTATTGTTTAGAGCCTTCAGCCTTTGCTTTGGAACATTCTGGGTTTGGAGAAGTTTTTAGCCTTTTGGAAATCTCAGGACTTAAACTGTAAAAATGAAACATCTGGCTCTCAGCTCATAACGTACACAAAGATGGACTGAAAGATTCATCAAATCTTTTCCATTTGATGAATGTTTAATAAAATAATGACTGATTTATCTGTTGGAGATTTTGTATACATTAGGTGAAACGTATGTTATTTCAAAACCTGCCGGTTCTAAAATGCATCATGTGCTGATATTTAACAAGGCGTCAAACTCATTTTCGTTTCAAGCCTTATTAAGATCATGAATGTTCTCAAAGGACTGGTTGTGCCAGCAGGTACTAATAAAACCCCAAAACAAACTTAAAATATTAGTAAATAGCTGTCTACATTCAATAAATACTTCTTAAAATGTCTTTTTTTTAAAGTCATTGATATAATTTGGTAGAACACTAATAAAAACTGCTTTGATGTCTCTGATGAAATAATACGGAAGTACAAAACTGTCATGTTGAAGGTTCCATATATGTGACCCTCTGGAGGTCTTGAGTTTTATTACATACGCCCAACAATAGGACTAAGAGAAAGTGTTTCTTTACTGCATGCATCTTAAAGGAAGCTGACTTAATTTACACATGTTGTTGTTGAGAAGCAGAACGTTTTTCTGAAATGGGATTATGCAAGAAATGATTCACGACATGAACAGGGGCAGCAAATAACCTGCACACACAGCATTAAGACTTTATGTGAAGATGAGCACAACTGGCCAGAACATTGTGAACATTGCAGCAGAATGTTGCAAAGTAAAGACGACAAAACTATCTGCCTGTTTTCACGTTGAAGCGAAACATCTAAAGACAATAAGGCATCCATACGATGAACCCGGCTTAGTGACTATCTTTGTTTTATTTGTCTCTGCTGCTGTGCCGAGGCTTATTTTGCAGTCTGCATCCTAATGAGACTGAAACCGAGCAGGGGAGGGAGAGCGTGGGGGGCGGCGGCGGTGGTAGCGGGTGAGGAGGAGGAATTGTGTAACTCTGAGTTATATAACACAATATGCATGGCCTTCTCTTTCTGTCTCCCAGCTCCTCAAACAGGGAAACACAGAGCGCAGCAAGCAGCGGGAGAGCGTGGAGGGCTTAAAAGGGTGCTTGTGTTAATGAGGGCGCTGTGTAGAGATGTGCGCCTTGCTAAATAAAATCATACCTCATTACGGCAGGGTTCCTAATAACACCAGTGATGAGAATAAGTTGGTTAAAAAGTGGGGAGACGTGAAGGTCGAACCACCGGCTTGTCTTAGATGGAAACCCAACCATCAAGTGGCATTCAAGTGGGCTCACTGGGTTATTAGAGCGGATGAAATGTTATTGCTTTCACCCTGATGTTACATTCGGCTGGTTTGAACTGTCAAACATTTGCTGGATATTTCCGTGGATGGCACACAACTGGGAATCGGCCTCAGCAGCTACAGTAAATTGCGAGGATAGTGCTATCTAGGTTTATGCTAGGGTTAATCTTCTGTTGTGCTAGACACTAACGAAGTGAGTCAGCAGCTTCAAATTATTATTTACAAAGTGCAAACCTACAACAGATAATTAGGGCTAATAAAATAAAAAAGACAAGAATAAAGTCATGATACCACGTGAATAAAGTTGTACAAGAATAAAGTTAAAATAATATGAGAACAAAGTTGAATTGTTGTAATAAAGGTTAAATAAAAATTATAAATATTCTCATATTAGTGGAACTTTATTCTTGGATTATTTCAACTTTATTCTTATAACATTATGATTTTATACTTGTACGAGTTTACTCGCATAATGTTATAATTTTACCCCTGTATTTTTATTTTATTTTTTCATTCAGTACTTAATGGTACAAAATGACACAAGTATTACAAAAAAATATTAATCAACAAATGTTTTATAAAACTAGACCGAGTGATAAAATATTACTCAAATACAAGCAGCATTTTCAGACCAGTGCTCAAGAGTAGTTCACTTTGACGCAGAACGTTTCCTCGGTTTTCTCCTCTGAGTTGTTGACGTAAACCAGGATCTCCGCCGAGCCCGAAGTCTGGCTGGGAGCGAACCGCAGTCCAATCGTGTAAGTCTCTCCACCGCCAATCTGAACACAGCGGACAAAGGAAACACATCCCCTTTACTGTGTGGTTCTTTTTTGCTTTAAACAATATAAGCTCTGTATCAATAAACCGTAACTCTGTATGCAATCACATTCAATAAAATGTGATTGCAGATAAGGCCTGTTTGTCAGATTAGAAGTACCTTTCGAAGATAACAACCTTTAAGCAGGTACTAAACACATTTTTCCATCAACTCACATTCCTGTAATAGAAAAGGCATTTTTAATGGTTTAATATTCTAATTTTACATGTTTTCACTGCCTGCAAGTGGAAAATCATAATTAATTAAAAAGTAATGGCTTCCAAAAATCCATCTGTATTTGATTCATCTATGTAATGTTTCACTTAGTGATAAAGTTCCTGAAATAAATGGGCTTTTCAGCAATATTCTAATTTATTGAATGGACCAGAATATGCAACATGCATATACTGACGTCCTGAATCAATTTGAATCATCAGATCAGATTCAGTCCCTTTACAAAGATACTGCAGATCACTTATTGGAACTGCATTAAAATGTCAAGCAATTCAAATAATAAACAAATCATATTAGACAAGCTCTTCAACAAAAACCGAACTGTATATGTTGAGTCAGATAGATCTTCAGAAGCAAATGAAACACTGATGGGCCATGTTAGGTAAAGTGTTCAAGAAGTTTGCAGCTGCTTTCTTAACAAGCATGTTGGAACAGCGAACTACAGTTACCCTCCACAAACAGCAGCTGAGACGTCTGTCACTGTCACGACAGGTAGAGAACCTGCAGCATTTATAAATGCTGGTGAGTAAAACGCAACACTGATGAAAAGTAGCGCTATGTTACTGCACTTCAAAGCTACTGAGGCTCTGTGCAAACATATAATATTGATTTTATTAAAGTTTAACTGTCAGATTAGAACTCCGTATCTGAAAATGCCAAGGTGACTTGGATCAGGACCAAAAAAAAAAAGAAGTATCCACAAAAGGCACCTGGGTTATCTGCATTGGGCATTTATACAAACATGACTTGTATTGTACATTGTATATAATTTTGACACTGCATGAAGAGAAAAGCCACAATACACTGAGACTTGTGAACCTGATTATTGATTCCAAAAATAATGAGGTTTCAAATTCCAAAAATAATGAGGGTTTTTTTGTAAAAAAAAAAAAAAAAAAAAAACTTGTTCATTTGAGTTTCTTAGATCCTAACAATATAATATTATTGCTGGATGTACAGTGTGTAAACTTCAGGCCAGAATTATGGACGTATAGTTTGCTTTTTTTTTTTTTGCTTTAATAAAAGAAAAGCTTGTAAATGAGCACAGTGGTTTGGCTTATGAGTTCTCTCTTTATAATGAGGCGTTCCAATGGGTTTCCTACTGCTCTGTTTATATTATTACAGAGGTTTGTTCCAGTATATCTGTGTTCGATAATGACACGAATCTGTGGCCGTGAATTTACCAACGCTGTGAAGCAAATAAACCCAGAGAGCCCAATAAGGAAAAACTGGCCAGAATATACAGGCTGCATGTAATATACTGAACTGAGACCATCTTGACTGAAACAGTCACAAAAAAATCTGCTTATATAAAAGCCCAGGATAAGGTTTAAAATGTGTTTAATGGGAGGTGATGCTGCACAGGCACAGCTTCATTTAGAGTCATTAAATTAAACGTTTCTTTTACAAAAAAACAACTGAACTGCTTTTTCTAACAGTTTTCCTATTTAATTTCATGAACAACGTCTCAAAGGAGACAAAGTGATATCGCTCCTCTGTTGTTGTAACGTCCCGACACTGCTGTCCTTACCTCTTTTGTATAAATTACCAGTTTTGTCCATACAGCCTGCAATTTTCATTGTTCTCACTAATTAAAGAGAGACAGTGCTGATGTTTTTGTTGTCGGGGCTCATAGCCTGCAAGGTCATAATTTAATCTTTTTGTTTATATTCTCACGGTATTTCTATCAGCCGTTATCCGTTTTTCATTTGCATAATATCAGAGGGAAAAAAATAATCAAAATGTGAAATTTACAGAGCGATTGCTTTCCTTAATACTTTATGTTATTTACGTTTTTTTCAGAAGTTACATAAAACAGAGAAGACAACCTTCTCGTTTGCTTAAGGCAACGGGGACAGCAGATCCTTCACGAGACACCTGGAGATTCACCAGGAAGGTGGGAAAAACAGAGGCTGCTTTTCACTCTGCCCACCTCATTTATAATGATGCAGCGTCTTCAGGCCAAACACAGCAAGACTCCTTCAATGTTTATGTGCAAACTGGCTCCTATTGCGTCTCACATATTGTGTTTGTCTCGCTTGTTTTGCTATTTTGTCAAACCTAAGCAAATGAAAAGGAAATGACGGCATCAGCCTAAATGTTTTTTTTTCCATTTCGATGAGGGAATAAATCAGCAGGAGAGGCTGCAGCTGACCACACGACAACAAAGCGACATAAAGAACTGCTTTGTAATATTCCCCTCCATCTGATCTGAAAACAAACAAGCACAGCACTTGACGCAGCTGAGGCCCAAACAACAAATGTGTTGAAATCAATTCAATCTTATTCACTGCCAAAGACATATGCACATATCTGCAAGACTCTGAAATTAATGGCACTCCTTTTAAAGATGTGTAACAAGTAATACCAAAGAGGAAGGATGGTAAGTGAGGTAAAAAATGGTTACTGGTAAAAAACTGTAACAAAAGATGATGTAATAGTTTCAGCATCTTTTGTATCTTAGATAAAAGATACATGCCTGTTGGTGGTTTTGGTTCTGAGCACAGAAAATCTGTTCATGTCCTACCACTACAAACCCAAACCTACGATGTTTGCTAATTTCTATTTTAACTCAAACAAAAGATAAAAATTCCTTGTACTGCTATCTTTGGGGAATAATCTTTACTATGAGCATTCTGTACTTTTGAAGCAACTGAGAACCTTATCAATGTTTCAAATAAAAGTATTGTCGCCTGTTGCTTCAAACCGAGGAAAAGTATTATTATTCTGCCTATAAAAACAAAATAAGTTTTTATTTTGTTTGGTTTATCTGACACAAAATGAACCTTCGTTCAAAGCCATCTCAGTTATCAGATCCAAGTCCTGTTAAAAACAATCTGTGGTGAACTGAAGAAAGAGAGACATCATCAGGACACTGGTTTAACTTTTCTGTAAAGATTGTGCAAATACAAAAAGCTCATAGGTCCATCAATGTGTTGGCTTTAACTTTCTAAAAATGTTTTAGGGGAAGATTAAGTGCAGTCCTTTTGAAAAAAATGAAATAGTGAAAATAAAAAAAAAGTGTGGCACTGGAGAATTGGAAAAAACTATTAGGGTTTATAATGAAATTTCCCGCCTAGCTAAATCAATATACTCAAATCAAAGCTTGGATTCCTTATTTTACCACTTCTGCAACAAAAGATTCATTTATTTTAAGGCTGATTATGCATCTTTCTCATGGTGTCAATAGATGTGGAGGCTGTTGTTTTATTTGTTCAGCAGTTAATGTTTAAAGCATTATTTTTTTTAAAAATAATCAATATGTTGGTTAAGGTTTTAACAAGATTAATTTTGTGCCGATAGAAAATATACAATCAGCGGTGTTGAATGAGAGCCGGGTCGTGAGTAAAAAGGTGATTCCAGCTCCAGGCTCCAATAAACCATCACTTTCAGCTCTTCTACAGCTCAGGCTTGCCTCTGTTACAGTTTATATTAATCAAGAATCTGTCACAAAACTTAATGGCTTGACGTCTGGTGGGAAAAAGGATTGATGTTTCACTTTCTGCGCATGCATGTCATGGATCATCAACAACACAGAAATTATTCACGCCGTGTTAACAAGATTAATCCTTTAATCTAGAGAAACTATCTGTGGAGGACACCTGACAAGCTTTGGTCAAGGCGTTAATCAAAGTATTGATTTGAGTCTTAATGAAGCGGAGAGAACTGTAATGCCTCCTGCCTTATCTCACCTGGAACTTATCCTCTCTGAACTGGAGCAGGTCAGGATGGTCGGAGCGGAGCAGGAATGTCCGTGTGCTGGAGTAAGGGTTGGTGTAGGTAATTTTTCTGGAGCTGCCACGCCCGTTACCAGCTGGGACGGACACTTCGAATGCCTGCACACACACCCACACACAAACAGCTTGTGGCGCACTTGCTTGTCACTGACTTTGCAAAGTATGGTTAGCTACAGGCTGCATAATGGCGCAGTTGGTAGAGCTGTTGCCTTGCAGCAAAAAGGTTCTGGATTCGATTCCCGGCCCGGAGTCTTTCTGCCCGGAGTTTGCATGTTCTCCCTGTGCATGCGTGGGTTCTCTCCGGGTACTCCGGCTTCCTCCCACAGTCCAAAAACATGACTGTCAGGTTAATTGGCTTTAGTTCTTGTAATTTTGATAATTAGCAGGCACATTTGACCAACAACCATTTCGGTCCTCAATATTTCCCAAAACCTTTAAAAAAAAAACGTTTATACAAAAGAAGAAAAAAAACCTAGACGCAGAGTTTCTTTCCAGATAAGTTCAGAGAAAGATCCTCTCACCTTTGACAGAACAGGAGAGTGGACACTGAGGCACAGGAGCCAGGCGGCGACCAGCCTTTGATGATCCATGTCCACAGCGTTCACATACAGGAAGCGGCTGCCAGCCTGCCATGGCTGAACCCTGAGCTGGAGCTCCTGCACAGCGGCAGGAGGCAAAACAAACACACCGGCCGGGTCCACCTGCAGGGGAGGTGAGGGTGGTAAAGGTTGATTGGACCCGACAGCAAGGTGATGAGATGCTGCTGATTAGGTTATGAGAACCGGCGACGACACAATGAAGGTAAGCAGAGCCACTGAACAAGTGACAGGAAGAGGGTGACAGGACAAAGACGAAGGGGTGGAAAGGGACAGGGTTAATAAGACATGGAGTTTAAAGAAGGTGCCAGGTTTATTGAGAGTGGGCCGGAGAAAAGTAAGATGTGGCGAAAAAGGCAAAGAGAAGGGAACAGACAATGAATCCAGAGAAAGCAGAGGAGGAAAAAAGTGACATACACAAGGATGTGAGATTGAGCTCTACTGTGCAGCTGTTTTTCAATCTGCTCAGAGAAAAGCAAAGCTATTCTCTGAAGCTGAGCTTTATCCTGTTTTGTAAGACTCCTTCAGTGCATTCCACTGTCAGCCAAACCTGCTGAGAGCCAGATCAAAGCTGCCACTGATGCATACGGTGAACTCTTTGAAAAATACATCTGTCACTTTCCCAGACGGCACCCTATTTCTACAGGGTAAACATGTTTGGGTCGTACAGTGAGCGCGCAGGAAAACCGTGACAGTCCATCATCCCCTTCTTTGAATATGGGTGAGTATTATGAAATAACTCTGACTGAGAAGCACTGTCTGGTTGCTCTAGCTATCAGATATGAAGAAGAAAACATCTATTGAAAATAAAGGGCAATATGCTGTGCAAAGAGCACATTTCTGTGTATTCAGATAACCAAGTCTTTGTGTGTGTGTGTGTGTGTGGTGGAACATAATCTGACATCATTGCAAAATGCAGACAAACCTAATTGAAATGACACACGCTGTCAGTACACACTTCATTCTTGATAATGACTCGAATCTGAACCGAGGGGTTATTGCAAAGGAGACCGCTGTTATTCCTCTGCTCCATGCTGCTTTGTGCTGCTCGAAGAACAATTAGCAGAAAATCATTTTTGGATGTGCACTAGGAAAAAAAAACCCCAAACCCTCATTCTGAAAGAAATCTGGCAGGAGAAAAGCTTGCAGCTTCTCATTTGATATGTAAGGTTTCAGCTGTTTCGTTTCAGCTGGCTTTGCCCAATCAACACAGAGGCACAGACAGCAAACATAAAGAGGAATGATTCAAAATTAGAGGCCCTGTGACATTTTCAGATTTTTTAGCGCAAAGAACTCATAATAACTGAAATGTTGGTCCAGTGGCGCCTCTGTGCAAAATGTTCTTGATAACATGCAGAGTGATACCACTGCTTATGAGAGCAGGTGGCAGACAGGACACAACACTTTGTTCTCCAAGTTAAACTATCGCAAATCACACTTTATATAATTAAATGCAGTCCCATAATTTTAGGTCCACTAACTGAGTTTATACTTAATTAGTGGACCCAATTGAAAAAAATTTAAAAGACCTCTCCACCAGAGCTGTTTTTCAGACTAATAAGTAAAGGTATTCTGTCTATGTTTTAGTGACTGTGTTTTCCACTTTTCCTAATTACTGCTGAGCCAATCTTCCACAAGTATATTTAGTGTATTGCAGGGTATTTCCTTGAAATCAAGTTGAACTGAACTCAACTTTTGCTAAAAGTTGTTTTCTACCACCAAGGTCTCCCATCGGCCAGAGGCTGTAGTGCGTTCTGCGGCAGTAAAAAGAGATTTACTTGATTATTTTTGACTTGAGATTCTGTTATAATGGTAGAAACAGTTAATGTCTTACTGGCAGTAGAATCCACAATCATCAAGATCCCAATGACTGTTACAAAATGGAGGCAGAAGGTAGTACGACACCAGGGATCAACAGTTTTCAACACAAAGAATAGAAGATGTACAGAAAAGTAAGTCAATGTGAAAAACAAGAAAAACCCCCCCAAAATGCTGTAATACTATTGTAATACTGTCTGGAACGATCTGCATTTTCTCCACCAGAGAAAACCACGTTTCACAAAGGAAGATCCACTGACAGCTTAAAATATATAAAATAGTGTTTGCACAAACTGCTGTGACATTTTTAAGACCAGAGTTGTTTTAGACCATAGATCAAAGCACCTGGATCAAATGATGGCTCGTTAGACAGCTGAAGAACACCACTGACAAGCTGAAAAGGTTGTTACTACAACCAGAGAGAGAACTAAAACATGCAGGATGCCGGCGCTCCAGGACCGACTTTGGGCACCCCTGGTCTAGATGAAGCTACATAGCAATGATTTGAAGGCAACAAGGTGGAGGTTCTGGAGTGGCCCAGTCAAAGCTCCGATCTCAGAACAACAGAGAGTTGGTGGCAGGACTTGAAATGTTTCAGCCCTGACAGCTTGAACAGTTTTGCAAGGAGAAATTGAGTAAAACTGCAGCATCCAGATGAGCACGCCTAACTAAGCGTGCATCCACTAAATACTGACTTGAAGGGGGCGAATATATATGCAATCAGTTATTTTACGATAAACACGTTTTTAATTGTTATTTTTGCATAAATTTGTTTTTACTTGGATCTAAAAAAAATCCAAATGTTGCTCATGAACAGTTTGTAACAGCAATGAGAAGGGTAAAATATCCAAGAATTATGTGCAGGTTTTATAGAAACTGTAGCTTTAGTGACCAACTAAACGGTTTACAAATAAAAATGCCATAAAAATTATCTACTGCAGGTCTGACTGTAACTTTTCAACTTTTTAACAGCAGATCACTTCCAAAACGATCTAATATCTTTTTAAGATGGCGTATTGAATTGCTGTAACTGCAGACTCTAATCCTTCCTTGTCATCTTTTTCAACATGCATTGTGTGAAATAATTTTACACTGATAGTGTAGAAATTGATTCAGCTACTTATCTTGCCCAACAATTATTGAACAAAAATGCTGAAGTGAGCACATTAATTTCAGCAAGTGAGCATATTATTTTCTAACTATTTTAGGGTTTAAGTTGTGTTGTGAGGAACAAAATACTGACAAAGTAGTTCACTTAATTTCATTTGTCATTTAATGTCAAATAGTCCAAACCATTTGCTTTATTTTGTTTAAAGAAATATCAAGGAACAGAGCAAACTCATTCTCCAAAATGAGAAATTCTATTTTTAGTGGTTTTAAATGAATGCGCTTTGGATAATTTGTCCAAAAAGTCACATCCTAAGCTAATTAGATGACTCCCCAATTAGACCCAAGGGGACCAAAACCAAGTAATTGGCACATGGCAAAGCCACAGCAACTAACCTTCTCCAAACAGGATGATGCAGCCAGTAATGGCAGGAGCAACATGAGCACCCAATAAGAGAGCTGCTGCCATCCACTGGAGCAGAGAGAGAGGCATTATGCATGCACCAGATCGCCAATTGGCAACAAAACATGACTGTAACACACATCAGGGTTAGAAAGCTCACGGAAAATTTGAATACTGAATAGAGCTCTGATGATGTACAAGACAAGAGATGGGACACAAGCCGCTCCAATATCTGCATCAAATAAGACACTGACGTCATTCTTGGACCAGATATCAGGCTGAGATTGCTGATCCAGACATGGCTGACTTTTACCTATTATGTTATAAAATACCTCCTTCTTTGGAGTTATTTTAAAGTCAAAATTAAACAGGACAATTTTTTGTTATTTATTCAATGTAAAAAAAATGTACAGTGGCAAATGCTATTTGTAAATGTGACAGTAACAATAACTCATGTGAAATCTCAGCTAAACAGCAACAGCAAAACAGGAAGTGGTTTAATTTTATTGTTTTGAATGTTTAACTTCTGTCTGCCATGTGGCACGTAAGATTTGGACACGTCAGGAGAATATTGACAGACTTTGATACAAGGCAGATGCTAGAGATGCTAATGGTGCTAATGTCTAAGAGCTGTTAAGAACAGCAGAAAATATTTCACCGTCAAACGTCGGGGCTTTCTTGAACTTAAATAAGAAACTACTACTTCACTGAAATCATCTTGTGTGACTTTCCTCAATCCTCCATGTACAAACACGAATACACCTTTGCTCATGAATAATTAATGTTTGTTCATGGCAGAACAGCTCGTTGTGGAGGGAGTTTATTGCTAGCTTTTACAGCTCTTCGGACCATTTTACAAACATTTACACATCAATAAAGTTAAAGATTTCAGAGCACCGGTCTTTTTTACGCTGCAGTCATGCTCTGAAGTCCTTTGTGCTTTTTCCAGCCTCTCTAGTTTCAGCCGTCTTTATACAGATTTAGCAGCCCTTTCATATGATTTTAATATAAGCACAAAATTGCCACTTTTTGACCTATTATGTAAATATTAAAATGGAAAATAATAATACAACTGAACACTGACAGTGATTATGTATTTTTTTTGTAATCAGTTGCAACACGAAGATAAGAACTACACTAAATATTGAATTAAAAACTCCTTTAATATGCATTGAATGTATCAAATCATAAGAAAACACAAAATTGAGTATCAGAATCTCTATTTACGACTTTCCTAAACCTAACTTATTAATTTTAGTCTATTTCACTTAGTTTGGGTGAATAGAAACCAAGTCACTCACATGTTTTGTTATATCGGCTAAAATCAAGACACAATAAATCCACTTTACGTCTTTACAAATTAAAACAGTGTACCTCAATTTCTTTGGGGTGTGACAAGAAACATTTGATCTTGCGAACGGCCTGTTTTCCCCTCAGAACCACTGACTGACAGGTTCTCTGGCCAGTCACGCAGCTGACGTCCACCCGCTCCAGGAAATGCACGTAAACCTGCCAGATCTGAGAGGGCGCTGCCTTCCACTTATCACTGTCAACAAAGAAAAAAACAAGAAACACACACACACAGTCGAGAACAATTAGGGCTCCCCTGGAGATGAGGCAGGTGCATCATAAGAGCTGATCAACAGCTTTCTGTGAGCATTTTAATAAGCACAAACATCATCGCCAATCAGAGCTGAGATAAAGGGAGCAACGTCTCAGGAGCCCTGGCTGGCTGCGAGAGTGGGAGGCAATGTAGTCACCTACTCGGCTCTGCTCTGAGACAGCAGCACTCGAGGAGCCTTTGGGGATATTTGCAATAGAAATGAGGCAGTGTGAGCTTTGAAGGGCTCATGGAACATCATCAGCATTTGGAGCTGCTGATGAAATGAAGTGATATCTTCAGATGGAGAACAGATGCACACATTTGGGGTTTTCCAGTCACACTTTCTCCTAATTGTTCCAAACTCATAATGTTAACTACTGAAAGTAGTGGATAATAACTTTAATATTTGATGTCTCAGACATGACATATATTGCAAATACTGCCATTCTCTATTGAGCTGTATGTACAGCTTTGATGGAAAATGAAAAGCACTTAGTTTAAGTAGTGGCTTAAAGTGTTTCAAGGGATTTATACTTATTGGCACTCTTTTCCCTCTTTTTCTCACAAAGTCACAGAGGCAGATGAGAACGCTGGCATGAGAAGTGAGCACCTGCCTTTACGCCCAACTTGGGGTTCAGTGTCTTACCCAAGGACACTTCTGCGCATGGAAAGGAAATGCTGGGGACTTTGCCACTAGCTTGCTTTACCAGCTGAGCCACTCTTATGGAGTGAAATAAAAACTGTCTGCAAGTTTGTGAACACTGCTCCTGTACAAAACGATGCATCTGCATTTAAAATGGCATCTACAATCTGTACCATCGGTTACACCATTTTGGGGAAAAAAAAGGATGTAATTTCTGAATAATCATTCTATTTTAAATGACAAAGGCTTAATATATGAAGGACACAGTTTATTAATGAATAATGTAAGAATTAAGTCTGACATCCCTTCAGATACAGAAACTGGCACAAAACAGGAAGACACCTAGAAAGCCTTGCAATTGCATCCAGATGCCTTCAGTTCTTTACAATTTATATATTTTTAAATGTTTCTGTTGCAACCAACATAAAATGGCACATAATTCTGAAGTGGTGAAAATGGAACACATAATTTCTATTTTTTTAATTAAGCTTTGGAAAAAAAAGGCCAAGCTAGGATTAATTGGTTACTTCTAAATGAAAGTGCAATCGATTGCTTTCAGAAGACTGAATGTGTGAACATTGTCCATCTAACTTAACGTCAGCCGTTCTCTGAAATCCTCAGAAGTTTGTAAGGGAACATTAATAAATAAACAGCACAGTGAGCAAACAGTGAGGAACAGGTCAAGGAGAAATATATATATTTAAAACCACGTAGTATTTTTCTTTCTTTCCAAACCCACAAAACCTAATAATATACATCAAGATCTGTGGCTTTCATGTGAAAAAATGCAAAACAAATGTTCACTACTTTTGCAACATATGATAGATATGCCATATTAAGGTTCAGTGTAGAACAGATTATGAATTCTGTAATCTCCATCAGTCAGGTCCACTCTCTCACGAAGACGTACCACTTAGTGAAAAACATGGACAAGCCGATATCACCATTTCAATTAGTTAAAAACGGACCCTCCTTCAGGCTAGGCTGTGTTTGCATTCACTGTATACAATCTGGTGAATGAAGAAAACAATACATACGTGAAAACCATGACAAAGAACATCTTTATGTGTGGACTGGGACTCCCTGGTACTTTTAAGTACACATCTTGAGGCTCTCCAGGAACCTAAGCAAGAACAGCAATTAAGAAAAACATGTTAAACTGGAGACGTAAAATGACTAAGAAAGCAATGACATGTTCGTCTCCAGTATGGCATGATTTCACGGTGGAAACATGGATAAAAACCCATGCCTGGGGAATTGCAAGAAAACGCTTTCCACCTCTTTAATCACTAGTGTAGCAATCTGCAAAGGCTACCGTGGGTTACTTGTGGTCAGGACAGAAACGTGCAGGAAAGTAATGATGTCTCACCAGCATCCTCGTCTGGCAGATGATATTAGGGTCACTGCAGTGCACAGAAATATGAGAGCAGGAATTTGGGTCTTCGGCTGGTTGACACACAAACAAGGAAAACAAAGAAAATGTTAATACTTACAAGAAAAGGCCACAGTTAGATAGCATATGTAATCAGCATTTAAAAGAACACATCCCAGGAATTAGATTATCATCATGGACGTTTCAATCTTCTCATTTCCATCCCCTGCCTTGTTTCCCAGATGCAGCTATAATGCAAATTAAATAGCCTAACACATTTATCTCCAGCAGATCTATTATATTCAGTGCAGCACAAAGGAACATGGTGGCTTAGGGAGAGATCAATGACAGGGGGTGGTCTGAAAGAAGTCTAACAACCTGTTGAGCCTTCCCCCGGCGGCAGGCGGATGGCCTTTTTAAGGAAACAAAGTTCAGGGTGGTAAAGTCGGAAAGTCTGGTCCACAACGTGGGGCGTTGGCTCCACATTCACCTGGCAGATGGCCATTGGCTTGCCGTCTTCTGCTCTGAATGTAACCTGTGGAGGGAAGAGGTGAAGTATCAGTGGGATGCACTGCAGGCTGCAAGTCAAATTGAATTTCCTACATAAAGCGACTAATGAAGGGCTGCTCTCTGTGGGAAAGAGAATGAGAGGTAATGCTAAATAAATCTTGGTAACACTTTATTTGATGGGGTGTGAATAAGCTTGTCATGACACTGTCATAAACAAGACATAACACCTGTCATGAACATGAGTAGATCTTCATGAATATTTATGACTGCTGTTATAAAGAGTCATTTGGTAAATCATGACACTTTTGATACAAAGTTGACACTATTCAAAATGTCTTCGTTATGACAACTTGACATTAACCAAGAAATCATGATCTGACATAAATTTGTTATAAAAATATTACTGATTAAACTTTTAAAAATCATGTGGTAATATTTTATTGCTGTGCCATTTTGTTTAGTCTTAAATTTCTTAAATTAATTGACTCTAAGGTTTTACAGCAAGATGTCAACAAAGCACATCTTTGTATTACTTAAAAAGTGTGATTTATATCACTAATCTGCACACATTAACTGAATTTATTCATTTTTTTGAGTATATTGATAATTATTGATTTTCACGTAAAACAAACAATGGAGGAAAAAAACAAAAATTACATTTCCAATCATACTGTCAGTTTTGTTTTTTCATTTATCATTATTAACTGAAACTTATTGTGACAAATTCAAATTTTATAAGACATTGTTTCACAATAAATGATAAACAATACAATAAATGCCCACCTCTTCTGCACATGGACAAAAAAACATGCATGTAATTGTTCGTACACATGGATTCAAACTTCTGTTCGCCAACCTGAAGGAATCCCTGCCTTTTACATTGGCATATCACATACGTACATTTATTTATTGGTAGATCAATACGAGTAAAAATTCACCTAGATGTGAGCAATGGACAAGAGATTGAGACAAATAGCTTTAGGTCCACCAGCTTGTTTAATTATGAGATCCTTAACCAAACTGGGCCTCTTCAGATGTTCAGAAAAATTAATCCTCTAATTCCTTATTTTTATTAACTGGCATAAAAACTATAGATATCACAATCATTTCCTAAGGAAGTCAACAAGCCGAGAATTGTGTTACCATTACATTAAGAGACGGTGTCCACTAGAATACAAATTAGTTGAGTCTAATTATTTAAATCTCCAATGACCATTGGAGATTGCTTTGAAAACTGCTGCATAACGTGCACATGCCAACAGCATGTGCACTAATCAGGATAGTTTACACTGTAGTTTAATCAATTATATTATTATAAACGGTCTGTTTTATATCACAGACTGTTTGTAACAGGATTCTTAGATTTTCTATTCAAAGGTCCAAACTGGATTCCTAAAGTTCCTGAAACATTTAATTGTTTCTTTATAGAAAAAAACAACAAAATCTATAAGGTGGCAAATACTTTTGCCGCATTATTTCTAATGAGTGCCATGAATACAACATTGTTTGAAGTTAAATTTGGGTAGAGACAAGAAGAAGAAGAATAAAAAAAGCTGGGATGTGATGTGTTTTCCCCCAGCACTCTAAACAGGCAAATAAAATTCATACCAAAGCAACGATGAACAGTGTCAGGAAATGTGTTTGATTCTTATGACTCATCCACGGAGGTCAGTATAATTCCTCTCCAGAGTCCGTTAAAGCTTTCTGAGTTTTGTTTTTGCAATCAATTTAAGGTTTAAGTTAGAGGTTTTCTTGCACATTTTTCTTGGAGTCTGAAGCCCTGACTTGACCTCTCCCTTTCCTCAAGTTCCTAGTTAAATTACAAACTGCAGAGACAACAATCTAAAAAGGGGGATCCTTTGATAACCTTTTCTCCCTTTCAGAACATCAATTAGGTGAATTTACCGAAGGCTAAGGAGCTTCTTAGAGGAGCTGATGGATCCCAAATTGGGACTCCACTTAAGAGGCTTTTAGGCAGCTTATTGAAAGTTGCATCACTGGTGAGAAAGACGGCTGTAAAAAGCTAATTACAATGCGAGATCTTGGCTCAGGTCAACAAGAGGTTTTTTCCTAAACTGTACCTTAGCGCCTCTCTTTATGTTTATGCTTTTTGTGTTCAGTACTCAGAAAGATGTAAAAAATTACATTTAAATTATTCAGTATTCTAATTCAATGTTCACAACATTGAAATTTTGAAAAGTGATGTTTAAAAAAAAACTTGAAAGCATCACTTTCAATATTTACTTTGATACAGTACAGAGGTATTCCCAGCAGTCTGATAGGTGAGCATTTCCAGTCCTGGAAGATAACCTCAAACTATTTGCTTGCTGAAAGCAGAGCAGCTGTCCAAACTGTGGGAGTATCAGCTTTGCGGCGACATGCTGACCTGCAGTTGTGGCCCATAGCTGCCGATGTATGCTGACTGACAGCGGGGCCAGACCTGGCATACTGACAGCTCTGCTGTTGGGACTTGTCAGTTTTAGCAGGATACAGATTTGATCCAGACCTGACCTCTTTGACCTGTTGACATGATTTTTTTTTTCTTTGTTTGTTTGCTTGCTCCGACTTGCAGTGCTGACCAACTCAGAAAATACACAAACTGAAGGAGGGGGCTGGAGGCGGGAGTGGTGCACAAATACTTGGCAGACTGGCACATATTTATCAGCCCTGTGTAATGTGATCGAATCAAAATACAGCAAATTAAGACCAGGAGGATCACGGTGTAACGCAGGTTGAGGAGGATATTTGAAGATGCTGTTTGTAAAAGATCAAAGCTCCAGTTTGCAGATACATGGCTCAGTTCTCTGTTTGTATCGGATCATCAGAAACATTGAAACATCTTGTTAACAGCTGTGGCTCTGGTAAGATGAGACCGAAGATACACATGCAAAGACTCCGTGTGGATGAAAACAAACACCCTAAAAACACATGTCCACCATGAAACATGGCAGTATCATGCTTTTGTTCAGCAAGGACTCGAACGGAGGTGTTAACACTAAGATAGATGGAGTTATATGGAGCAAGATCCTGGATCAGGACAAAGACACAGAGTGGAGTCAAAGCTATAATGGAATAGTTTACAGGATTTCTGCAGGTTTCACCAACTCAAATCTGACGCCTTTCTAGACCCTTTTATGTCTGTTAAAAAATATTATTTCATTCTCACATTTTTTTGATATTATTTACGATAACGCAAAAACATTTTCTACAAAACTAATTCCCTTTGCCCACATTTGTGGGCATCGTCAACAAAACTAATAACACCAAGTCCTTCTGTCCACATATGTGCTCATTATGTTTAGCAGCATGACAAATGTCTACAGCTACTAACTTTTGTAACAACAAACACGGAACACTTTTATAAATATCTGAACAAAAATCAGCCATAAAATTTGATTTAACTTTTTACCAGAGCAAAGTTTGGTCAAAAGCTGCCATGTGAATTTTGGAGTGTCTTATCAGCCATCTTGACTCTAATCTGTAATGTGTTCTACTCTACCACTACTACTATGTGGCAGTATAGTAGTAGGACACCAGGCCCCATATAGAGCAAAATTTTGTATTGTGGACAAGACAACCCAAATTGTGATGTCCACATATGTGGACGCCAGGTCCTAGGGCCTCAAAACTAACAGATAATTAGATTAGAGGCCAATAAAGAAAAGTTATTTTAATCACACAGTTTTATTCTTTTGTCATGTCTGGCTAGTTAATAGTTTTCACTTCCTTTTTTAGTGTAAAAAATGAGAAGGTAAGAAATGCTATCCTGGCATTCCTCAGGGAGTTGTCTGTGGGTTCACAAGACTGTGAACTTTATGATGGAGATTAAAGTTAACTGATAAAAGCCTCAGATCCAAAAATCCATTCAGTAGTTTAAGATTAGGTGTCTTTATCCTCTTTTGCCATATCTAACCCATTAAGACGTTATGTAACAGATGGGAATGTGGCTTCTTTTTGAAACCTAAAATGTATCTCTACATTAAAAGTTTCAGATAAAAGGAGAAAACACAAGCACATCCAAGATAACTAAAAATCTGCAGCTAGAGATAAAACTAGTTCAAGATCCATAGGATATTGTACAAAGCGTAATGGGACACTGAGTACCTTGATAATTTTGGCATTAATAATGTTGGACAGAGTCTTCTTGGCCATCTGGGAACCTTTGCCTGTAGGCAGGAAGCTCGGTCCCTGTAAGGATTTGATAAAAACACACACTGTTATCAAAACTGAGCATCCACATATAAACACCAATTTATTCTCAGGAAGTACAACATTTACAAACCCCGCAAGAAAACTGTAAATGGCAGCAACAGACAACAAACGAAGGGCTTCAAGCCACCAGCAAGCCACTGAAGATTAAACAACATCTGATGTAAGTGGCTCTTGTTTTGAACTAAATTTGTGACAAGAAATAAAATGAGAAAGCCAGAGCGTCCTTTAAATAGATCAGCTGTGATTACTAAACACTGAGGTGCTGTGACATTTTCCTCAAGTCTTAGCCTCACTCCACATTTTATTTGCAAGGATTCTTCGCAGCTGAGACACATATTTGATGACGACCAATACATTTCAAAAGATGTTAATGTACTTGAATCAGTATAAAAAAATAAATAAAAAAAAAACTAGGTTTCAGACGTTCCTTTGAGTTTTCCCACATGGAAGCATGAAGTCTGTCTCCCCCAGTAAAAAAATAGATTGAAATAAAATCTTTTTAAATGTTATATTGTAGAGCAATATAACAACAGACCATTCAAAGTCACTTTCTGATCTGAACTTCACCTGGACGGATATGGTGTGGTTGCACAGGAAGCTCTGGTACTTCAGGGGAATGTGGACACTTTCTTTAGGCCGGAGATAAACCCTGGGACCAGGAGCTGCTTCTTCCACGTGAAACATGTTCTCCTCCAGCGGGGTAGAGGTTTTCGTTATTGCTTTGAAGTAACGCCACTCCTCGGTGTCAGTGATGACACTGGATGAAAAGATTAAAAGACAGAAATGTGATCAAAGCAAGATTTACATATTTTTTTAACCCATTCAAGATCACAATGTGACTAGTTATGCGATCAAAATGGAGACCGTGTGGTAGAGCTGAAGAGACACACCCCACAAAAAAATCTGATTTCTGTTTCTGTAGAACGACCAAAGGGATGGGAGAGATGGCTGGAAGGAAGCAACATATGCTTCAACTTTGGAATATGTCTGCAGTTCAAGAGAAACTCCAAAAAGTACCAAAATGAGTACAACGCACATTTAAAAGAACATATCTGAAGACTTGTCATACATTAAATATACATTTGTAAGAAAATCCATGATGATGTATTAAAGAACCATCATGCTCTCATGCAGCGGTTCGGGATCATGACTCATTTAGTTTTTTTCACTTTTTCTTTTTAAGAAGCAAGTTGCTGTGGAAGATGAGATTAAAATCAATTACTTTGCTGAACTAGAAACTGCAACTCAAAGCCTCTGCAAATCTGACAAAACTTGCAACAGATCAAAGTTTCAAATCTGTTGTGAGACGACTTGATATATTTCTCCGATTGTCAAGACATCTGAAAGATAGTCTTGTAAGATTGTTTTATTTTGTATTTAATATGTGCAATGTTTCAAAGAGGTTCAAACTGGTGTTGTTCAGAAATTATCCTAAAATGTTCAGGATAAACTGAACTGATGGAGTGGGCACAAATCAGAAACCAAATTGAACATTTTAAACAGAATAGTTAGATGTCATTTACCTGAAACTAAATAAACATTCGGTGCTCAAATAAAAAGCAGAACTGGAACTGGAAAAGTCTTTGAACATATTTTTTTATGTTTCCACAAAAATGTCAAAGTTGATTACAAAGTTACATAAAATTAAAAACATAATTCAAAGAGAAAAACAAAAGACCAATAAATGCCTTTATTCAGGCATATACTCTAATTTGTAAGATGCCAACAAATTAGAACCTTCTTTAAATCAGTAATAAACACCTATAGTTTATTTATAGCTTGTTGTTAATGTACAGCTCTGTATTTTTAAAAGCCATGAAGAAAACCTTAGACGGGAGCCGTCGTGTGCCTCACTGGTAGAGCAAGCACACCTCTAATGTCCTCAACGACTCGATTCTCGACCTCAGCATGCTGCATGTCATCCTCTTCTCTCTCTGCCAATCTTCTTGTCAAGCTACTGATGAATAAAGACTTCTGGTGACACGAGATCTTAAAAACAAAGGGAAGTCTAACCGGCACACACTGTACTGAATAGCCAGGAGTAAACTTTCACTAAACTCCTGAACCAACCAGCTGCACTTCTACCACACTGATTTGCCTTAAATTATTGACAGCATGTATGGAAAAGGTGTAAAGAGGACAGAAATTGCCCCAGTTGGGTCCCCTAATAAATGGATTTCCAGGGAATAACGACCAGAACGCGATACCCCATTCAAACAGACGAAATGTCTTATCTCTCCTCCTCTTTTTCTCTTTATATGCAAAAATTTTCACACACAAATGCATTCAGGGAACGATTGCTTTAGACTTCAAAGGTTTGAAGCCATGGGAGTGGAGGGGGAAATTTCTTCTCAATAGGAGACTGGGAGTTTTTAAATTTTTTAGAGCTCCATCATTGCCAACTTTAGGCAAAGATGCAACAGTCAATTCTCTGAAATGTATCTGGATATTCCCACAGTGCGGCTTGAATAAAACATTTTGCCCTTGGCATCGACAACAAAGAGGTTTTTATGGGTGTTTGTTTCACCTGCGAGTTTTTTTTTTGCAAACTGTTGGCCGATTAATTATTAAATAAAAGTAAAAACAGCAAAGTAGGAGAAACCAAAAACCGAAGAATAAGACGACCGAAATGCAGAGCTGAAAACAGCATAGAAAGAAAAAAAAGAATTATGGGAGAAAAGCAGCAGAGCTCAGAGGAAACACACAATCTGGTAGCCATCAGTCTTCCAGCACACAGGGCTCGGCCAAGCAAAGTGCAAAATTCTCAACAAAATAGATGGCAACAGGTAGCAAACATGTCCATCAACAGGAGCCTCTGGGCTTGAAAACAACTGCTGACATCAAAGCTACAGCTAGCTTAGCCTTTCACTAAGTACTCGGTCTTCAAAGATGGATGCTGGAATTGTGAGTTAAGGTCAGCCTCGTTTCTGGTTTGTTTTTGTAGAACAAAGACTTGATCCAAGGCTCGGCCCCAGGTCCTCAAGAAACCTACGTGTCAAACATCGGCTGCAATATAGATGAGGAAGCGACAGCAGGGCAACTTTTGTGTTTTGACCAAGCTGCTGCTCATGTAGTCCAACACAGATATCATAGACAGCTTTACTTCCCCACTGAGAAGGAGAGGAAAACAGATAAAATATGAATGAAAGGATTACAGTGGAATTCACAATGAAGTTCATTTTGCCTGAAACCTTTCTGGAGTTGTGTAAGATTGGTAAAGTTGGCCATCGTTGACTTAGTTTATATTCAAACTTTATCGGCTTCTTTGTATGTATTATTTGTATGTATTTTTGACAGAACACAATATTTATTTTAAATATATCAAGAAGAGTTTGGAAATGCTGCTGCATGTATTTGGCACGTTGATCTTGAATTTGGACTACACAATAAAGCTGTAAATATCACACACGTCACCCCATTTTCTCCTTGATAAGCAATTTTACACTGAGTGGGAAAAACAAATAATCTGATTATGATGTAAAATGCTTTAGATGCAGGCCAGGAATGGGCATAAGAATACATTTATTTGCAAGGATTTGGCACATGCAGTCTTCATGCATCTTTATGGACAATTTTGCTCAATTTGTTAAAAAAAATAATTTAGTTTGTGGGTGCAATAGGCACATTTATTTATTAATTTTTTAGCTAAATCATTTTGGAATTCAACTTTTAATTACTGGAAAAGATAAACAGAAATCTAAAATTAGGTATTACACTCAAAAGGTATTAAGGGAAAAATATATCTTCTAATTAAACTCTCCTTTCAACGTATCTTAAACAAGTCCAGTGCTGCTCAAAGCTTCTAACCCTCCAGCGTCTGAAGAGATGAGATCAGTTAAACCCCACAAGCTTTTTGCACGGTGCGCAGACCGGCGGGGTCGCACCAACCCTGTGTGCAATTTTACATGTTTTTTTTGTGTGTGGTTTTGGAAATTGACAGTCTGACCGGTCAACCCCCTGCTTCACCCTGTCTGACTGTGACATTTGCTGTGCTTCTCCTGAGCGTCGTACTAGACCACAGGAGAGTTAAACATCCAGAATTATTGTGAATCTTAATACTGTCTGCGCAATTCAATTACTTCCTGTAGAATTAATTTTAAAAAAGCTAAGTGAGATGCTTTTCTATAATAAATGTTTGGGCACTGGAATTTTTATTTCCAAATTAGTCTTGGATGTCACAAAGATTATCCAAGATATTTTCAAATTTGATGCAAATTTTAAAATTATCAGCAGATAAACTTGTGGTTGCAGAACTGTCAGAGGACTGCATTTCATGGGCAATGAGTCACACATTTTTCTTTTTATCATAGTTTGTTTTTTCTTCTTCATGACTGATGACTTGACTGATGTGAATTCATGCAGACGGACTAGAAACAAGGATTTAATGGTACTATCATTATCTTGAACGATTACCACAGTTTCAGGTAGTTGCAGTCAGGTAGCACAATCAGAGGGTCACTTTTTACACAACTTTATTAACATCATAACCTCTGTAACAGTAACTGGTCCGTAACTATCTGTAACCTATGGTTACGTGTCCTAATCTGTTCACAATTTCAAGGTACTTGAGATTTTTGTCAGTGATTGTGTCTTCTTCAACTTAGGGTTTATTGCACAACTCAAAATCAAGTAAGTCACTGAAACTAAAATCTTCCCATCAACTTTTTTTTATTATTTGAAAGGGTAAAAAGAAAATCAATAAGTTTATAAGTAAAACATTCCCAGTTTTATCAAGTCTCAAAAACATAATTAAGTGAAATCATTATTTGAATTCCTGTCTTTAATCTCTTCCATGCAGGGTAGGAAACCCCAGACACATTAAAGCACAACAAGCGGGAGAGTTGCTTATGTACAGTAAAATATCGTAAGGTCATAAAATACGCAGTGCACTTAGGAAAATACGAGTTTCATTAATGAAACCCAGACGCTGCAAAAGACACATGTCCAATAATGCAAAAGTTTCGTTCTTCATTCACACATTCCAGCACTTGGTAAAGGTGAAAGCGTTTGGTACAAATTGTCACACTGCCTTGTCAAGAAATAAATAAACAAGGAGGGTGCTAAGCCAGTAAGAGGACAGATAGTGGGATTGATGACTCTCAATTAGAGGAGGCCCAGTGGCCGGGCTAATGCCATAATGATTTATCCATGGTGTGCCGCTGCCTTTGTTGATCAACCTGATATATGTTAATCCAAAGCTCAGGCATGATCGGAATCCAAAACAAAAGCCTCTGTGAAGACGGGGATTAACAACGATGCTAAATGAAAAGAAACGGGCACGGCATGGAGACAGGGAAAGAACCAAGCACAAACATCAGGAATAATGGCTGCTGTGTTTGGATTAAAGGGGTTATTTGGCATATTGCCAGGATTACAGATGCATCTGTGTCAAGGACATGTTTGTGTTTTCTGAAGGCGAGAGAATCTCCATCGTCTGAGAGCCTGAGTGTCTGTGAATAATGAGCCAAAAGCTGACGCATAATGCCATGTAGAAACATTCTTTTAACTGAAACTATCTCCTTTACTCTTGATGTAAACATGTGAAATTTACCCCCAAATAATCAGCCTCTATTGGGATTATTCAAGAAGAGTCCAAATAAATATGCATGCGCATTTATTTGTGATACTCATGTCCACACGCAGAAAGTATGAAGCTAGTTCCAGCTAATACTGTGAGGACCCACTGTCAAATCGTCAGCTGCATCAGGACTCTCTCCGAGACGTTTTGAGCCCTGGTGTAACATTTTCAGAGAGTCTGTGTTTCAGCAGACTTTGCCTCAGGGAATTGCCTACAGTTCATAGCTTCATGACAAGTACGGCCCAGAGGCACAAAGTGAAAACAAACCAAAAAGAAAGTGTACTGGTGCAAAGATGGACGTTCTTTAGCATGTAAACTTGAAGTTTAAGGGGAAAAAATTTCCTGGAATCCTACAGGTGTTCAATTTTAAAACCCTAATCTCCATGATCTCTCAGTCTGATATCACAAAACAGGCCAGAAAATGTATTAATTCAAATGGAGGAAGAGAGAAGAACAGATAAAAAATACCACTCTTAATGCCATTCTGAGCAATAAATGTTTGGCTCCTGAATAAAGATTTAATCATCGTATAAGTGTTGATTGCGGGTCGCTGTTAGTTCCAAAACATGACCTCACAAACATTAGAAATGTTTTCTTCTGGAGAAAATGGAAAACGTTTATACTTTCGCTATAACATTCGAGTATGTCTGCAGTTGTTCTTTGAAGAAACTGCAAATCTGTTTTCAAAACTATGTTTAAAAAAGTGCTTTTTGATAAAACCTACAGCCAGAGTGGCTTAGGTTTTCCTGTCCATTCATGCATTTTTTCCACTGTCTCTATTACAGACAGCTCACCTGGCCCATTGCTTCTGTGCCTTTTTCTGGTTATATTTAAACTGATTCTGGACTGAAGAGGATTGTATATCATTTGATACGAATTGGACCTCTTTGTCTATACAAAGTTTAGCCACCCTAACTTTCACTACTCTAGCATAATAACAAGAGTAGTGAAATGTTAAAATGGTTGAATTGTTCAGTTGTCAATTAAGAGCCAACTTCTCAGTCTGCTACATTGGAGTGTGTGAAGTGTGAGGATACATTATTCCACAACACGGAGCACAAATAGGCTCCTGAGCTTTAACATTACAAACGGAAACACATTCACAAAGTGTGAACACAGCTTAACATCGGAGCATGGCTTGTTACGATCTAACAACAGAAAACACATACGGCACAAAAAACACATGTTCACACCTAGTGTGTTAGATTGGAGAGCCACCAATAAATTTACAACATCCTTCCAGTTTAAAAGAGGCAACACACACTAGGCGAGCATAGCACCACGTTTACAAATTCATAAATTAAGAAGTCTTGGGAGCAACAAATAAAAATTGTGTGTGGCTATAAAACACGACACATCAGTCAACAGGTTAAAAGCAACTTTGAAATGCAGGCGGGTAAAAACGGTGCATGGATGGATGAATCAGTCATAAGCAAGTTTACTAAAATATATCTGTGAAGTTCAACAGACTTCCTGCTAAAAACAGGAGAACGTTAAAACATAAAAATAAATGTCTGTATGTGTGAAAAAAGCCGAAAACAGAAACAACAAAACGGATCTCTTGAGCTTTCTGGTGATATTGAACAACTATAAAGACGGTTAAATCCCCAATGACGCTACTGATTTTTTATTTTTCATAAGTTTACAAAACACTCAAAAAATGGTTCCACATTTTCATAATGGGGTATCTGTGTGCAAAACTGTAACATAAAATGTGGAAAAAAAGAGCACTTTAAGTACTTTCCGGATGCACTGCAAATATTTAAGCACATAAAGTTATGTGTTGATAGCTTAGAACACACACTTGTTGCTTTGAGGCACTCTAGAAGTATCACACAGTGGCCATAAAATGTTTTAATTTCTTTAATAAAAGCTTTGTTTTTATTTTATCCAAAGGCAGATTAGGTTTTTCAAAATAAACTAATAAAGGTGCAGGTTAAGGTAGACACTACTAACTATCTGGAGCATCTCACCTGAGCTCAGAATCATCGCTGTGAATGGTAACGGTCTGAGGCACGTTGAAGGGATTCTTGAGGACAAACTCCATGTATTCAGCAGAACCCAGACTGGCATAGAGAAGGTGCTGCGTGGTGATGGCCTGGCTCAGCATGTTCGCAATCCCCTCTGCCTTGCTGTACTCGTCGCTGGGCTGATGTTGTCTGATCAACCGAGTTGCTGGATTCAGACCCTGACACCAGAAAAACAACACCAAAGGACTGATAAATGTTTTATGGTGGCATCATACGAGACACCATCGTGGTCTTCACCCAACATGTTCTCTGTGAACTGCTATGACAGTTTCCAGAGCAGTTTTGTGATCAGTTTTGATCTTCTGTGCAGTGTTCTTGTGGAGCAGCTCATAGCTCCGACACGCTCAGAGGAGAGTGTTCAGTTAATGACTTTGTGGAGTAAAATGTCATCACTACTGGTAGAAACACTGGCCAATGCACAGCCAGTAAAACTCAGGTTGCACTAAATCAATAATTTTCTCCATGACCTTTCGGTGACTACTTCAAGACATATTTTAACACTTCACTGCTTCTCCACTGATTGCATTCTTTCCACACAACGCAGTTCAGTTTGGATAAATGTTTTGCAAAGCTAGCATGCGGGATTACTACAACAGACTCTCCGTCTACGTCAAGTGTTTGAGACAAAAACTAGGTCTTTCAATTTAACAAAGAACAGCCACTTTTATAAAAATACTGGGAATATTTTTATAAAAGTGTCAAAATTTATTTTTGATTTTAAAAAAACACACACACGCACATATATATCTACATATATATGCATATATACAGTATATATACAACAAAATTATTTGCAAATACTTGATAGTAAATCATTGTTATATTAAACACCTTAGTACATTAAACAGCTGACAGTCATTCTTACTGTTAACACTGACCTGCAGTCTGTCATGCTCATCATGTGTCAAAAGTCACTTCTGTGTAAAATCATGTTCATTTTCCTGTTGGTCAGCTTCACACAGAAGCGCCTTACCAGTAGATTAAGCACAAAGTCGGACATTACCGTGACATCGGCTGCTTTTGTGTTTTCTTTAGCCTCCAGTCGATGCACTGCAGCCATGCAGTCCAGCTTCCGCCGTCTGCTGTCTGTGTTCAGGTTTTGTACTTCAGGGGTGATGTCCTGAGCTCTGATCCTATTTCTGTTCAACAGCGCCAGATCTCCATCCAGCCTGTGTTGTTGTGCCGTGTTCCTCGCTGCCAAGTAAAAACAGTGATGAATTTATTCACTGGGAAGAATAGACTCTGTTCTCGTGTTGTTAATGATGATGCATTTTCCTCGTTCGCGCCTTTCGACACACCCGAATGACACTTTGGAAGAAAAATAACAAGAATACAAATATAAACAGATGGAGAAGATAAAAGGTTTGACCAAGATCTCCACATTTTCAGGTGAGAAGATTTTCTGATGTCTTCTTTCACCTCAGTGATTATGTAGTTATCAATTATTTTAATTTAGTCAAGTGGACAAGTCACAGAATTATGAAAGTATTTAAACAGCTTAAACTGCAGTGTTGTTTTCTAAAAAAAAAACAATCCCTTCACCATATTCCTAAGCTTGCAGAGTGTCTACATTTTCGCACTGGGGAAAATTAACCTAGTCTCACTGAATGCAGTCATGAATCATAAACGAGAAATGAGCAGCGCAAAGGAAGAAAACAGTAAATTGTTTAAGAGGGGGTAAAATAAGCTGTAAAGTGGGCTTTTATTTAGACTCTTCAGGAGCGTTACCTCCTGTGCTCGTTGTACACCAGACATTAGGCCTTCACTAATTCCCCGCGCACTCATCGGTTTTCTACAACAATCTGAGAACACCTCTTGTGCATTAACCCAGTTCTGTTTTGTTTCGTACAAGTGGTAGAACAAACTTTTTAATGCTTCTGCATTTGCTAGAATTTTGTGCATTCGGATGTTTTTATATGCCACATACTCTGCTTGCAGCTGATCTGTGCTTCCTGCTGCACCTCATATAACTAACAAACAGAAGTCTCTTGCTTGTATCCTGTTTTTTTTTTTACATTTCTACAATTTTGCAAAAGAATTTTAGAGTTAACTTTTCACAATATTGCACTATGTAAAATGTTGAATATCTATTGAAAACTAATCTTAGTTTTACCAAACTAATTATAAGTAATTAAACTAAGATTTAAGATGTTCCCCAAATGAATTGGCAAGATGAAAATTAGCAGAAGAAAAGGTTTTGTGTTTGCTACGTTGAAGAAACACTTTGAACATGAACATATGTTTTTATACACATATCGGCAATTCTTCCACAAAAGGAATTTAGCCGTTTTTGTATATTTTTAGGGAATGAAGTTGTTTGTCAGAACTGCAAGATTAATTTATATAAGAGCAATTTCTCATTGTGGCAAATTTGACTCACTTTCTGATCTGCAAGTTCCACAGAGGTAGGATTTTTCAATACTTAGTCTTCTTGCAGAACCAAACTATAAGGTCATATCTCTTTAAGAAGCACCTTTTTCTGAAGTATTAAAATTTTTCAAGCTTGTTTCAGCTGTTTCCATGAAGTGTCCATCTACTTGTGCATAAGACGGCTTTTCTTTGCTCCCTCACCTCAAACAGATGCTTTTCATGTTTTTTTTTTTTTTTGCCAAGCTGCCCTCACAAGTCAGAACAAAGTGTTTGTTTACCAAGTGATGGTAGGTGGCTACATTTCCAGGGCGTACTCGAGACCTACATGATTCAAACAGAGCAAAGTTGGGATACAAACTGGAAGCGTGGATGGAATATTTTAAAACCAACAAACAAACATCGCTAATCTTTTTATTGGACTTAATTAATCCTGGATAAATTTGGGGTATTAGAAAACTTTCCCTGTGAAGAATATTTCGAGGTTGTATGCTTCCAAGCAAACTCTTTGATGTCTGCTATTCTTTTCTTCCCCCCCCTACTCGTATGACTCCTTATCCTTAGACATTTTTCCAAGTCTCATTATCAAAGCCGTATCAGGCTTGGAGCCAGTGGGCTAACCTGATAGTGTCTGGCTATCCTTCACAGCCACCGGCAGGAAGAAGTGGGGCAGGAGAGTGACACAAACACACACACAAAACCCTACATCCCACACAATGGTGTGTAGCTTCTCTGCTCACTCTGTCTTGCTGCTGTGACTGGACTCCAGTGAAAGCAATTAGGCACACTGTATGCTTAACTGGCACACCAAGGTGAAGGAAGGAGAGAATGTAAAAGAGACAATAAGTGGGTACGCTGTGATGGAGAGAATATGTAAGAAATGGAGCAAACAGGGAACAGCCTGTGTTTGCGTAGCAACAAGAGGTGCGAGTAACTGATTGCCACAGTGTGTAAAGCGATTGTGAGGTGAACCTGCCCATGAAACAATTTGTAAATATGTTTTTACACACAGAATCCGAGCTGCATTGAGCTTCTTTGCAGAATAACTGTTCATCAGTGCTGTGGTCACAGCGAATAAAGCTAAAATATTTGTGAAATGACACATCATTCCTGCAGGCCAGTTTGCAATTCTATACCTGTCAGATGCATTTTGTATCACACTATGCAATTATATGCTTGTTTTATATGTCTTATGCGAAACCTCTGACTCTGTGAGTGTGTGTGTTTCAGAAATAGTTAAAATTCGAGGCAAATTTACCAATAGCAAGCCAGTTGACTGATGATGGCTCGCTTAATTGAGGGAAAAATTGGTTTCCCCCCGTGTGCCTTTGCTAAGGCTATGCTTGCACACACACAGACACGCACACAGTCAAAAAAAAAAAAAAAAACACACACACAAACAGGATTGTGGCTAACCACTAGAGATGCCTCTGCAGGCTCAATTAGCCTGAAAATTGAGTGGTTCGCTGGTGCAGCCAATAGAAAGAATGTGAAATGTATCTGACTGAGCCGATCAAGGCGGCGGCAGCACGGTCAACACCCAAATAAAAGACGTTAATTCCTCTGTGGCTGAGGCTCCACGCAAACAGGGGCTGATAACTGAGAGGAGAAACTGCAATGTGCAATAACCTGACTTAGAGGTAAACAAAATTGCTAGTACTCATGGTAAAGGTTCGAAATAAATGCACTTCTTACTGCAATAGCATCATTTTGCATTGAAAACTGAGAAAAGTCCTCCATTCAAATTGACTATTGTTAATAAAATTAATGTAAAGGAATAGCTGACAGGTGACTGAATTATCGGTATGTTTTTAGTTGTACTTTATATTTTTTTAAGGTGATCAGAATTTGGAAAAACTTTTCATTAATGACCAATGATGCATAACACAATGACATGGTTTTAAAAGGACAACTATTGGACTTTTTCTACATTATACAGAATATTTGGGAGAAACAACAAGACACATTCCTGTCCCACCATTAAAATATTCAATGACTTCTATGAACTCTACTGAAACTTCATTTGTAGTCATGTTTTTTTTTTTTTGGTCAGATCTGATTAATGCTGAGCTTTTTCGCAACATTTCACAATATTTGAAAAAGTACCTCATGCCGACTTAAGTAAGGTGGAGGGTGTGTGATGCTGTGGGCCTGCTTCTCTTCCAAAGGACCTTGTCAACATCGTCAGAGTGCATCACTTTATGAATGCTTTAAAATATTGGGTCATTTTACAGAGAACTTGAATTGCCTCTACTGTAACCAAATCATCAACATTTTAGACATTTTGACCCCAGTGGCAGCAACTAATCTGTCGGTGCATTAAAACATATTAAGCTTGATGTGCTGACCGTTAAGCTGAAGGATGTTTCGGGCTGACAGGCTTCCTCCTTTAAAGCCGGTGGTGACTTCACGAGGCGTGATGATGTGAGAATAAGACGAGATTCCGTCTGCTGCTCTCTTCCTGTTAGGGTCAGCTGGACATCCTGCAGGAAGCAAACGGCAAAATAATCACTGTATGTGTGTGATACCTGCCATTAACACTCTGATGAACCTCAACTTTAAAGATAAAATGGATACAAATTGTTTGTCTTTAAGGAGCAGGAGACACTTGAAGTGCCGCAAATCCAAAGTCAGGCCACTTTTGTATAAACAAGAGATAAATCAAACAGGTTCCCGCAGCGTTAAAAGTCATTTTTAACTCCCTGTGTCACTTCTTAATTCTATGTGACAGGGCTTTGTCATGGTTTGAAAGTTAATCTTACTTAGAGGAGAATTTACATTTAGAACTTCTACATAATTAATCAGGTGTCTATAAAATGTGGGTATTAAAAAGATCTTTTTAAGGATATATGGCGAACAACAACTTAAAAGATTTGAAAACCTAAATAGTCAATATTTGGCAAATTATTTCTCTCACTAATGTATTTTTACTGATTTGGTGATAATATATTTTTATCCTGAGGGGTAAGTGCTGACAGACAACAGAATATTCTTATCTATAAATAATTACAGTAAGAATTATTATACCAGAGAAATCTGAGATGTCAAGAGACATCAAGAAGATAAAGTAAGATTTTCCAAAATGGAAGAAAAAAAACAAAAAAAAAAAAACAATAGCTGTACAGATTCTTGCCTACCTGTGAGGCTTTATGCACCTGGTGCGACCTTAAAGTGATTTCCCACTTTGTACAGATAGTAATAGTAGTACAGGGAAATTAGCTTCTGGGAGCCACTGAGTTATTCAGGCTTAATGAAAGATAATAATTTGTTATATTTTAAAAGAGTCATCTGGCCCAAACAGAACTCAGCACCAAAATAAAGGGGAATGGAGGAGAGTAATAAAAAGTTTCCAAATAGTCATGAACAATTAAAGTCACAATGTACAGATTCTTATCAGATTTTTATAAAAAATTTTCTTCATAATTTATGTTCATAATCTGATTATATGACAACTATTACCTACTGATCCAACCTCTATAGTGGACCAACCTCTATAATATCAGTATGCAGGTGAGAGAGTAATAATCCGAGATGTAAGAAACAATGGGGTGTACAAACATAATCGACACTACTGATGAAGAAAAACTAACTATTCCAAAAACATTTGTACCACAGAAAACATTGCATGCTCCTTAAACACTACTAGGCTCAAATTATGTTGAGCAACATAATTTTCTAATCTCAATCCTGCTGAGATCCTGTGGAGGCTTCATAAAAAAAATGTAAGGATGAAGAGCAAAACACCTGAAAACAGAAACTGAGTAGCAATATAAAAGCTACAAAAAAGTTAAAAAACAGCAACAACTTTGCATAATTATTTGGGGAAATTCACTGTTTATATAAAATATATAAAAGGAGCTGTGATCAAAGTCATTAGTTTTTTATCCATGCTCACTGTTTCATTAGTGTTTTTATATGTAAAAAATCCTGCTGATTCTTTAGAGAAAAAACATTGGAATCTGCCTGAGGACACCAGCAGGGGCTCCACAAATAGATCAGATAGTTTAGTTTGACGAGAATGTGTTGCCCCAGTTTTCCCAGTAAGTTTTCTTGCTTCTTTTCACTGAGACTCATGTCTATAAGCAAATATGACAACACAGCAAGCAAATTCAGTTTTATTAATACAAATTTGTCTCTTGATGCCTGATCACAAGAGGCGTTCTTAGGTCACCATCAGTGTAAGTGTGTGATAGAGGCACAATTATCCGCAGAATTAGCATTTGCACAACAGCTGTACTTTAGCACAAAGTTTTTGACATAAACCAGAATAGATGTATTTGTAAAAATCCTAGATCAGCAATTATCAATTGCTCAACGAACCATGGATTTATAGACAATTGCTTGGAAAAGAGAAAATATCCAGTTAGTAGCAGTTTTGTGAATGCCTTGTTGATCTCAGAGGTCCAGAATAGGCTGACTGCTTCAAGTTAGTACAGAAGCAAAGGAGGCAAATTAGCGTGTCTTGTAACCAAGTACATAGAAACTTGCTGAACCTTGAAGCATGCAGGTGACAGTAGCTGAAGACCACACTAGGCTACAATTCAAACAGGTTTACTAAAATTGGAGAGTAACACAGGACACAGGACTGAGATCAGGTCCTGATCTCAGTTTCAACATTCAGATAGTGGAGTCAGAATATGCCTTTTGCAAATCGTTCAGACTGTGGTGTTGATAGTGTAATAGAGTGAAGGATTGTTTTCTCTGCACACTTTGTACCACACTGTTGCTGACTATGTCCATCTTCTTATAACCCCGGTGTTCTCATCTTCTGATGGCTACCTCGAGTGGCATGAAGCACCACTCGAAAGCTGAAATGATCTCAAATTGGTTTCTGGAACCCGACCACTAGATCGCTGTACTCCAATAGCCTCCAATGTCACCACATCTCAGATACACAATGCACATTTGGGGTGTGACGGAATGCCACATTTCCAAAGTGAATGTGAAGCAGATAACATTTGAAGTGTTAATAAAGGTTGTTCTAAACCTCTCAGGAATGTAAAACTGAGTAGTCGCTGTTATGATCTCACTGAGATCATACTGTTCTTGCAATCTGCACTCCATCGAGTATTGCAAGTATAAGAAGTCAGCATTTATTTACTCAGTTAGCGAGGCTGCAGTGGGCTGATTAACAGAGGTACCTTTCCCAGCTTGCCGACTGTAAATTAAATTCCCACTTTTAACAATGTGAATGATGATTGCAAAGCCTCAATCAACTACTCTGAATCACCGTTGTTAAATACAGCATCAGTATTTTCGCACAATTTTAAGCCCAAGAGCTTAATTTGAAATAAATTAGATCTAATTTACAGCCGCTGCCGGACAAAGAAGGTAAAACTAAAAGTTAAAATTCATCGAATTGAACTTTCCAGGGCCTAAATCATGGCATACCCAAAATGAGGCGCATAGCTGAAACAAATTTAGCATTTTTTGAGGAGCTGTGCAGTTCCTCGATCGGGGTGCACTCTCACTCTCACCGCGTATGAAATGTAGCGAGAGCAGAAATTAACTGCCTCTTCTGTCCAGAACCGACACATCAGATAGCTTGCAGGAGTTTCAGAGGGGAAGCCAAACGCATCCTCCAAATCTTTCAAAGGAGAACCCTTTCATCAACAAACAGATAATAGGCAGCAGCTAAATGAATAATGTGGAGCCGGTGTTGCTATGCAAACAGAGGCAGACAGAGCTGTTCTGCAGATTAATGGGAGAGGTGTCTGCCATCCCAAAGCATTTTCCTCATCATCCATCACCCTACACTGGCCACACCGTTCAGTCGGCTGCATTTGCCCGAGTTATATTTCCTCAAATATTACTGTGAACATATCACTTATGCTCTAGAGTTTAGAGAGCACATCCAATCAAAAGGAAATACCTTATTCCCAGTGAATCCTTACAGATTCTTCCATCCGTTATTCCTCCTGTGAAGCTGTCACGTCTATGGTAGCTTTTTGTTTAATTCTCATCAAACATAAGATAGCGTTATAAGTAGGTCATAAATATAATGTGATGATGAGGAAACAAAATTATTTGAATGTCCAAGTTTGGATGTCTTGCTCTCTGTCATATAACCCCTCCACAACTACTGAATCAAAAAGACTACCCTGATGATATTCAACACAGAAATTCAGACTTCAATAGAGAGAGTGTTGCACATTCTGTGTGGAGAAGAAAATGAGTGAACAAAGACTCAGGAGGTTGAAGTCTATCAAATTTATCAACTGCCTGACGCTGTTGCATGACAATAGCCTTGCCTGCCCGCCTCAATTGCCCTGCTAGCAGTTCTTGAGGTTAAGGCCATAACAAGCCACTGATTTGCTGGCCTCCAGAACAAATTTGAGCGAGCGCCAAGGGGGTTTCAAAGTAGCCTGCGGTATTCGATTTCTTCTGCTTTGCCGTTCCAGGCCACTGACCTTTCAAAATAAGCAGATTCAGACTCACCTCAAGGCTAAAGGCAAGTCTCATATAGTCTGGTGTAATTGTGCCAGCAGTGAGAGCTTTTAATGACGGAGAGATACTTCATGTGGGCTGTCATCTATAGCCAAACTAATGGCCAGGTACATTTCACTGATATGTTGTCCCAATTGTGGCAGTATTGGAAAAAAAACCCAAAAAAACTCTACTCTCTCCAGCTGCAAAAGTCAGTTTCTTCAGGGCTTATCAGGCCGCTGCAGATGAGCAGCACTGTCAGGTCTGCAGAAGGCTCTAATCGCCCATTTCCACTGTGCTAAAGCAGATATACGCTTCCCGCTTGTGTGTCCTTCTGCGCGTTCTGGAGAAAATCAGACTTTGAAAGACAGAACACAGATTCAACTGAGTCAGCAATGTTATTTCACACAAATAAACATTTTTTTTAAAATCACAGACTATTTTCTGAAAGTACATTTATTGACTTTAAATAAGATGCAAAAGTCTGAGTTTGCCACCAGATCTTTTCATAAAACTATATTAACCGTGTCTATGTTTGAATTTGGCATTAAATTTGTACATGAATTTTTTTTTACATTTATGAAAAATGATCAAACTAACAAAGATTTGAATTTGTCATGTCATTTTGATCAATCTTTGAGGTCTGTCAACCTTACTCCTCAATCCCACAAGGCTGAGTAGACTTTATTGATAACTGTACCAGCATTCGTACATTTAAACAACCAGTCACATTTGCACAGCAAAAATGGCTAAACAGAATAATATTGCCCAACCAGTCACAACATCTGTCAAGTATGTATGATTGGATGCCAAAAGAAACAAGTTTTCTGCAGCTAGATGACGCTAATGTGATCAGTCCTATAAGAACACCAGGAATAGAGCGGATATTTACTAAAGATACAGAGAAAGACCATTAAGACTTATCAAGTTACCCAGAAAAAAAAAAACACAAGCAATTAACTTTATATTAAAACATAAACTACATGCCACTTGTGCAGCAGGGCGGGTCTGCTGGTGAACACACAGCAAAGACATCACATCACCCTCCAGTGTCATAGACTGACAACATGAAGCTGTTGGTGAAGCGGAGAGCTCCTTCAGTGACATATTGCGGCATCCAAGGTGCAGAAAGGAGGGTTATTGCAGATCCTTTCTCCCAGCAGCCGTTATGCTTTATAATATCACTGCTCCCAACAAATTCAATAGCTGTTGATATCCCTGCTGGAATTTGCATAGCTCTCTCCTTTCAAGTAACATTTACTCTCTTGTTTGCACATCTCTGCTGTTGCACAGTTTTTCTTGTCCCTGGTCTCAAACAGCCTGTTTTTAATTCACAAATAAGCATGAACATTTTGTAAAGCTTTGCATATACCTTTTGATCAGAGCATGACATTTTTAATAACATGAGCTCTATTTATATACTGTTATTTAGCCCTTACAATACATCGTGTTATCCTTCCGTTTTCATAGATTTTATATTTTTAGTCGTGTGTGAATGTACATGCTTCGATTGCCTGTCAGCTTGCTGCTGTCACACCAAACATTTCCCCACTGTGGGACAGTAAAGGATATTTCTATTCTATTCAGTCAGTCTGATCTGAGAAATACGTTAATCAACAGAATTTGATGCAGATGCCACGCTTAGGAAGATCCGTGGTGTTGGTGGATTAAGGTGTATGCTGCGGAAAGACAAAATGATCTGTAATGGTGGTTTGTGTTTGTGTGTTTATTGCGAAAAGTCTGATCTGAATATCTGACTGATGTTAGATCACAAAGGATTAGGATGCGTTAACGATCCGCCAAAGAGGAAACATCATGGGGTCGTTCATGGGACACATTTAATGCTTTTTAATGTACTTCTGATCAAACAGTTGATTAAACTTTATCCTGATATATGCAGAGAAAACAAAGGGGAGTAGATACCAACTATCATTGTTCCTGGAAAACATTTCGGACACAGAGATGTGTCTAGAAACAAACGACAGATTAATCATTTTTAATAAGTCACTGACTGTTGAGTCAACATTATCTCTCAAAAAGCCTGGGGTTTTAAATCACAATGAAATCATGGATTGAAAGATTACTCGCTGTTCGCTCGCTGCCCCTGAAGCTGTTTATACTCAGGATAATTCTGCTTTGACCAAATGCAAATCTGCTCATCAAACAGTCTTATTAAATATGTCTGCTTTTTGTCTCAGCCTTTATTGAGTGCATTGTGGTTTTGTGGATAAAAATCAGTTTTGTGGATTCAATAATTAGTTTCAAAATGGAAGCCAGCAGTAGTTATAGTTTCAACATTCTGTGTCTGGCAGTCCTTCCTGTTTGCTAAAAACTTCAGATGTTTCAACAAAACAAGGCCCTTCTTACTTAATCTCTATTATTCAGTACTGCAACTTTTGGGTCCATTACCTTTTAAGGGTTAGTGTATTGTAGTGTGACTGAACGGATCTGACAATTTATAAAATATTATTTTTATTAATTACATGTGAGTCCTACTTTATGATGATCAAAAGAAGTGCAGTTTTTTACTCAGAAGCATAGGAATCTGCCTTACGTTTTTAATTCAGCCTGCTGCTGATAAATTCCTAAAGCATTGAAGATAAAACATGACTGATAGCATCCATGACTCAGAAACAGGAAATTAGATATCAGTATGTAGTCAGCACTGTGTTGCTTTTAGAGTTTTAATAGCTTAGAGAAAAATTAAGTTGATTATGTAATTTAATGTGTATAGGTTTAAAATATCTTTTTTTTTTTATCTTGGCCATACTGCCTCCAACAGTAATTGAAAAAAAAGCTAATGTTTGCACTGCATTAATTTCATTCGTACAACAGATGAGGCATTTAATTGCCTCGGCTCTCCTGCTGAGATCTCCTTTTTCAAAGGAAAATATTTCTTTCAAGTCTGATTTAAGTTAAACAATATCTGTGTTGTCATGTTTATTGCGAATTTAAGAAATAAAAAGGTTAAATCGGGAACTTTTGGAAACACACCAAATGAAAAAAAGAATGTTTAATAAAGACGACTGTGGCATTTTCTATTTTGGGACAATTTTATAACACTGTAGAACTGTAAAGAAGAAAACAGCATCAGTACTTCCATCAACTTAACATCAGCATGAACAGGAAGGTCGAGTGTTTTGCATTTTCTTTCCAACACCATGTCAAATCATGTCAATCAAGCAGGTCCCACCGCTTAAAAATTCCTTAAAATACCATTAAACATCTTTATTTAAGGCAAGTGACAGAAGAAAAAACATTTAATATGTGCAATCAGGGAAAATGAAATATGCATTAATTTCATTTTTAAGATTTTTTGACTTGGCATTTAAAGCTCCTTTGTAAATGATACAAAACCACAAAACAGTTTTTTGCAAATGTTCACAAATAAATACAGTTTCACTCCTTTTTCTGATCTTTGTGTCTTGAATGCATTATTTATGTGTATTCATTTGCTGTTCCTCCATTCTGTTAGGTTTGTCATGTACAAAACACAGGGTGTTTAAAATTTTGAGTGTAATTTATGCGCCGAGTTTACAAGGTAACAAGGCTCACCCCTGCTGCAGCATGTTTGCTTGTTCCAAATGAAAGATTTAAAAACCTGGTTTTGACCTGAAGCTGTGTTTAATAAAACATAAAGTAAATCTAAAAGACGCCTCCGTATTGGTCTAAAACTTTTTTTTTCTACTAATATTGGCAAGAAAACTAGGCAGTCCTGCCTGTTATGCTTGAATGAGATCCCTGTTTGCCATGGGATAGGGTAGCTGCCCTGCTGTCTGCTGTCAATTTAACAAGAGATGAATAAGCAGGTGTGCAATTAAATAGATCTTTTACACTGTCGTGTAAGTTAAATTCCTGTCAGTCATGATGACAGACAGCTAATCAATGAGAGAAACGGCAGAAAATCATGCTGGCTGTAGCCCCGAACAAATGACCATTTGAGAATAGCGCATCTGAAAGACAAGTCAGGCAGCTTCGGCTGGTTTTTAGGACAGACCATCAGCTCCGGCCACACCTGGGTCTCCTTACACACCATTTATCACGCCTCCCAGAGCCATCAGCGCCGGGCGCCAGAGAGGAATGGGGTCTCCGCTCCTGCAGTAAGCTGAGTAACCCTGCAGGTTATCAAGCAGGTTGATTTGTTGGAAAATATCTCGTATCAAAACTGGCTTCAGTGTGTCAGGGGTGTTTATCAGAAGAAACATTGCACCATTTTCTATATACTGGACCTTAAAAAGGCTCAAGGACATATTCGGGAATTTATGACATACCATTAAGCTGTTCAACTCACCATTGTGACTGAGCACATCTTTCTACCAAACACACAACTCCTCCCTTGTTGCATCCGCAGAGATAAACCCTTTAAAGCCCCCTTCAGCCCACAGTTTAAGCTGGAATCCCAAAGGTGCATCTGTACGTCATCAGTCCAACTTTTTGATTCCATCTGGAAGTTGTTTAACCTTCTACTGAACTCAAGAATTGGGTTTAGATTGATGATTTGTGTTCATTGTGCTTCTAAATAAAATCCGTAATTTTTAAAATCGTCCTCCCCTTCGTTTAGCTACGACCAAAGATTTCAATTTACATCATCAGGATTTACTTGGTAGATCAAAACAAAGTGTGAAGTTTAGAAATCAATAAAATACTGACATTTCAGTATTTCAAGCTCAGGCCAATTTGATGGGACGTCTGTATGAACATACATTTTCACGTCTTGCCTCAAATATGTGTTTGGGTTTAGGTCTGGACTTTGACTGGGCCATTCTAAAGCATGGATATGCTTCAATCTAAACCATTTCACTTTATGTTTATGTCACTTTATGTATATTTGGTTTTGTTGCCCTATGAAATGTGAGCCTTGTTATTAGTTTAAAGTTTTTTGAAGCCTTTAAAAAAGTTGTTTTCAAAAATTGCTCTGTATTTCGCTCCATCCCTCATTCCTTTAACATTTCCCTGTTTCTGCTAAAAATAGCATTTTAGACATGCCACCGTCATGTCTAGAAGATTGGAGTGGTGCGTTCAGGGTGATGTGTAGTGGATGTTTTGAGAATTTTTGGTTCGCATGTTTGCAGCTGCTTAATACTCTATGGGCAACTTAACTGATATCTGAAGGCAATGTTTACGTCTGCATTTATGTACGTGTCCATGCGTTTTTGGGATCTTTAAATTGTTTGGTATTCATAACTCAACCAATCACTCAATCTGTGGCTTTGCATTCTTTACTCCCAAAACAATAACCATGCTGACTCATAATGGCTTGATGACAGAAATGGAGAAAATGTGACAATAGTTAAATCTCACAGCTGCATCAACCAGTAAGAAGAAAATAAATTGTGGAAGGGGGAAAAGAAATAGGAGACGACAGAAAAGACACTGATGAAGAGTGAAGACAGGTGTGAATATGTGAGAAAGGCAGCAGCAGATGGAAGCAAAAACAAATAAAAGACCTCGCTAGCGATACCCTCACAAAATTTATTCTTACTGCCGGCCAGGCCGCCCTGATGGATATCTAAGCACTGATGGGAATTTACGTGCCAGACAAAAACCCCCCTCCACATCCCGACCAATAACCCGTCACCCGACCCACTCTTAACCTGCTTTCACTGATAAGCACAATGAGAACTTGCTGGCATATTAAGCTCCAACAATACCAATAGGAAGAATTTCTTCAACCTGAAAAAGGACGACTTGTTTATGAGGTGGAATATTGTTTCAGCAGTTGATTAATGGCAAGGAAGCTATCGTCAGCTGCCATTGTGCCGCAGGGGCGTGCCAGGCCCAAATTGGATGAGTGCAAGGGAAGAGGAAAAGTGTTCAGCTGCCAGACAGAGAGGTACTATCACAGTGAGATATTTTTGCTCTGGCACCGTTTGCTTTACAACTTTCTACACCTCTGTCCTCCCCCAATCGCGGAGATTAAACGTCACTTCAAAACTATACACTCGAATAAAGAGAGCAGACAACATTCATTCATAATCCCAAGCGCTAAAGAAGCAATATATCCTGAATAATTAGTGCTCACACACATTTTGGAAGGAAAAGGATGCTTTGGGATGTAATGAACAAGGATGTGAAGAAAGAAGAAAGAAAAAAATGTCCTTATGCACATATAAAGTTATGAAAGTGCAATGTTTACAAAAATAAAATCACAAAGATGTTGGCAGATAAGACATTTGAGGATGAAGTCTTTGAGGTCGTGATGCTACATCTTTGAATTTCATTTGAATCCAATCGATATCTGATAGCAACATCTGTGTTGAGTGATGACGTTAAATACAAGGAAGCTATCCTTCTCCTCAAATCATTTTGGGATAGTTTGATTTACACCATCTTGTGAGGAGAGAAACTTTTAAAAAAAACTTTTTTTAATAGGATCCCCAGACTCAGTCCTGCTTTCACCTAATTTAAACTGATAACACAACTTTTTTGAAATAATGTAAAATTGAGATTTCATTTTCAGTCAAAAGTTTAAGAAAACTAATTTGAAGAAATTCAAAGATCATTAGAAGCTTAGAAATATACAGCTTTTTACAACCAGAGAAAAAAATGTCACCTTCTTTTTTTGATCCTTCAAAACAAATCATGGGTAGCCACTGATTCAACTGGAACCAATCTCTAATAGAGTATTTAGGTGTTTTAATGATAAAAAACGTTACACATATGACATTAACTACAAACAAATGAATACGAAAATCCACAGTGAACAGCTGTAGCCTGCTTCCCCTCGACCTCGGCAGCAGAATCTGAATAATAAAGATAAATGTTCTCCCAAAACTGCTGTAGATTTTCGCAGCACTCCTTTTGCAGGTCCCAGCAAAACAATTTAGGGAGTGGGATAAACATTTTTCAAAGTTCATATGGAGTAATAAAAGTCCAAGAGTGAGATAACTAAACCCTGCAGCTGTCTAGTGAGCGCAAGCGGGTCTGGCCCTGCCTTGCTTTGTGGATTATTACATGTCAATCCAGATTAGACCCCGAGTTTGCTGGTGTAACCCAAAATATGAGGCTAAACAGAAGGGCATTGAGCTTTCCTGATTGGACTTCCTTATAGAGTCTCTTCTGGGCCATCTGGACAGGCTCTCCCAAGTCTACCAGTAACAAAACCTGTTTGTAAGCTTTTTCTTGAAAAAGTGGAGAGATGTGGTTAAAAAATGTTTTCACAAGGAGGTAAGAGTTTTGAGTTGGCCTGCATGGATGACATGCCTTCCTAAATCTAAAGTTAATCATTGCTTTCAATCTGACTAGTTTATTATTTTTGTTAAATATAAGATGTTAATCGATCAAAAAACAACTAAAATGAAATCAAGGTAAACTTATTTTTGCATTTTTTCAAGATTATATTACTTTGGCTCAACAACTTTGGCCCAAATATAAATTTCAGACACCACTGATTACATAACAGAATATTTCTATCTGATGTAGATATTTTATAGTAAAGGTGTCTGTGATTATACCAACAGTTCTGAATGAAAAGTGAAAGTCCTGTACTTGCCTATGCTGCCCGTTCGTATGTGGAGCCGGCCTCTGACAATGGTGCAAACTGTCATCGCGGTGGATGTTGAACGCAGATGCTGATCTGCGTCGGGCAGTAAAGTGTTCTCTTCCACATAATCTGTGGTCAGGACCTCCAACTCGTGAAGAGTCTGGACGGCGGGCTTCCCCTGACGCAGCAAGTACTGGGGAGGGAAAACGTACAAATTAAAAGGAGTCAAAGTTGTATGTAGCATGTGAAAGAAAGACAGAAACAAAGAAAGAAAGAATTAACCAACAAACGAACCAACAAACCAGCCACTGAAAGAAAGAAAAACTTCTCAAAATGGATGATGGGGCTAGATAGATGAAGCTAGAGTCAAACAGCCCCACCCACTCCTGAACTGCTCTAATAGATCCGTGTGAAGAAGAGGTTTGCATATTTCAGCCTGATCCAAACTAATTAGTAACAGACTGAGGTCCAGACTGAGTCCGATACATTTGTCTCTGACTTTTTGAACAAGTTTAAAGGCCAAAAAATGTGTAGATCTAATCCAGAACCACAGGGAAGCGGAGCAACATTATGAAGTTTATTCATAGAGCAACGAATAACAGACATTTTGGCATTTTCTATCTTGTTGATAGTTGTAGTGCTTAGACCATGAGAGTTCAAATGAATTGTATTTCTCTGTTTAGTTCTTGCCACTAAACATTCAGTGAATGCAGCATGAATTTATGATGCACTTTGTAGCAATCCAGACAGTAAACACTACTGAAAATTGTGATATGTTGGGTAAAAAAAAAAAGGGTCAACAATTTCTGAAGTATATGTAGTAAATTTCAAACTGAGGTCAGAGCAACCCATCTAAAAGGAAGATTTATTCTCTAAAACATGTCTGCAGTCTGTTTAGGTTGTGACTGACCAAGAGAGCAACACTTAAAGCAAATAACAGGGAGAGAGTACAGGGATGTTTATCTTTATTTGTTTGAGGTTTTGGCCTTAAAATAAGAACAGTGTTTTGGAAATCTGTTATGATGTACATAGTCTCAGAAATGCACACAGAAACAAAAACAAGCACGTTAGTAATGAAAAAACACATCAAACCACACTAAATAGGATTCTAAGGAGGTTAAACTGTGAACTCAAAATCATTTTGTTTGATTTAACATAGTAAAATCTTGTTTTAACAATGACTTCTCTCACAACCATGTGATGATCAAAAAAAAAAAATCAGCCCTCTTGCTATCTCTCCTTAAAATAAATAATATAACAACTGTTACCAGCAAGAAAAAGGTTTGCTAAAACTGGATCATAAAAAATTGATAAATGTGTCTCTGATAACTATGTCAGTCTGGCGTCTAACCATCAGTCATTTACCTTGAGCTCTATGGCGGTAGAACCAATGAGGAGCAGTGAGTCACTGTCCCAAACGTCGATGTGCATGGTATGGAGGGCCAGGTGGCGGAGGAACCAGCGCTTTTCTCTTGGCCTCAAGAAATCATCATCAACTCTGAACTGAATCTGCAGGCCTGGAGAACCTTAACAAGAAGGCGAAACACTTTATAAAAAATCTATTTGAAGACCCAGATAAACATGTGTTCGTGTCTAATTATTAACATACAGTTTGCATGTAGGATACACTACCAAACTGTGTTCTTTGTAATCAAAATGTGTGAGCCTGGAAGTCTCCCTCATTAATATGAAGGTGTATATTTGATTCATGATCATTAATATTTATATTACTCTTTTCCTCCCACAAGGGTGACATTAAATTTGAGAAAAGAAAAATTAAAAGGCAACTCAGCTGTCGACCTTATGGATGCCACTGAGCTCCTGGTGACTCTCAGCTGTCAACTGAGAGTCACCAGGCTTGATAATTGAAAACAGAAACATGAGAGCACAGAGCCATTCCGCAAGGTCACCCACCCCTGAAGGTTACGACACTTCAAGGTGACAAAAGCAGGTTACAATTTCAGAAAAACCTCAAGAGTGATTTTAGAAACTTTGTGATTAAGCCATCATCTTCATCTAAGAAATCTAAACTGAAAGTTTCAAAGGCGACTAGATATTCATCACTCAGAAATGAAAGTTTCCTTTCTGTCTAACGAAGTGTTAAACATCAAGAATGAGAATCAATCACACTGTAGCCGTTCAGAAAGCTAAAGAACAGTTTACTTAGAATGTGTTCACAGTAAAATCCTGGATGCAAAGTGTGAATACTTGAGCAGAAAAGCAGAAAAACAAACCCAACATGCAGTAATGGACCTGTGCAACAGGCCGAGCTGGTGCAGCACACATATTGCCACAACCCCAAACTAACCTGTGTGTTAGTATTATGTACGACTGTATCAAAGGTTTGAGCAAGAGGCTAGGAGGTAACTGGACGATAAGCATTCTTGCCCAGAGCCTCCCTCCAGCCCTGTATCAAAGCCTCCACATTGCCTTTACTCCCTGGGGATAAAAGTACAGTGGAGCCACCGGCTGAATAGAAGTGATGTAATGAGGAGCTTTGGTCAGAAGCCCATTCAGCTAAAAAAGACCTGAAAGCCCCACAAACTCAAAGGAATATTTTCCATTCTTTATTTTCCCTCTTACTATCCATGTTTCCACTTATTCAGGAAAGAGCTCCATGAGGGCTTTGCTTGGTTATCTCAGAACAGTAGATTTCCACTGACTAACCTAATCTAACAATGAAACCTTAAAAATGCCTCATACGACTCTGTTGACCGTCTGGTGAAAAATCTTAAACATAAGATTCTTTCTGCTGCCATCCACAAATTTCAATGCAGCAGCTTTTTTCCTCAACGATTATGATTCGAGGTGCACAGACCGCTGTTGGACGATTTTTGGTGAAAGCGACAAACTGGAGAGATACTCATTTACTTTGAAAAGAGCACTCTTCTGTGTTGAAGTTGTTACTGAGGGATAAAAAAGAAAAAAGTTAGTTTTATTTAGTATCAAGGAGGTGCTTATATATAAATTACTGCTATATATAAGCTGCTCTAGGGAATTCACAATCCTGCTTATTGCTGACGGTATGCTAATATAAACTTTAAATCGTCTTGTCTTTGCTTAATATTAGCAAAATGGGAATCGCAACTCTATTTATGATGATAATGAGACTTAAAGTGATCTTAATAAAGACAGAGCTTTCATGCTTGAAACTTCTGTTGCGCAAGATTCTGTGTAACAAAATATAAGTGTCAGTGTAGCAAAGGTGCCTATAGGGAAATAAAGTCTAATATGAGATGCAGCTTCTTTCCTGGGTGATACAGAATCAAAATTCCAACCATTTTCAATGATAGGCACGTAAAAAAACACACCAAAAAAAACATTTGATAGAATTTACTCTCCTTCACAAGTTTCTAGATACTTAGATTAAATTTCTTACATTTACCTACAGCCCATAGAGTGTGTATTTAAGATAGCAGACAAAAAGGTTCTATTTCTCAACCACAAAACTACAAAAAGAACAGAAAGTGTTTCTCTCCAGAGCCCTCAGAAAGCTCTCTGCAAGGACCCTCCTGCATGTGTTTCTGCAGAGCGATGTCTCCCTTGTTAGAGAGCACATTTAGTGGGTTACGGTTCAGCTGTGAGCCTTGAAATGTCTTCACTCCTACAGAGGGGAGTAATAATAACAACCCATGAGGAAGAGGGACAGAAGGGCTTCCTCTACAGAGTTTGCCACACTGAAACCAATTGCTTCGTATTAAAGTGCAAGAAAGGATGGCTCAGTAAGTCTTCAAGGAAATAGTAATTATTTTTAATCTGGACGCACCACTAAACAAAACGATGCAAATTTAAATTGATAACATTTTCTGGAGTTAAAGTTAAAATGGATACGGTTTCTTTACCTGTTTAGATAGTGTCATTTATCAGAGAAAGAATATCGGTATTACACAAGAGTTATCTTGCTTTTTTTTACAAAATAAATTTGCTTGGAGGATTGTGCATTTTTTTTACAAGGTGGACAATATTACTACATAAAATCTTCCTCCTTCAGACCATTTCCTTCCTTCACCCCTCCAATCCACCTTTTTCTCACCAACCCACATGGCACCTCTCTCTTTCCACTTGGAGTAATAATTCTCCCAGCATGCTCTGGGTTTGTGTGCTGTAAACGAGCAGCAATAAGATCGCAGAGGGAGAGCGTGAGAGTGAGACAGGATGAGCTGCGTCTCTGCTCAGAAACAGGAAGAGCTGACAGATCTGGCCCAAGGGGTTGTAAAACGCTGCATGTGTGCAGCAAGGTCTGCCGACAAGGAGCGGCACCCAGCAGACGTCCCCCTAACCTGGATGGCCTGTTTGGTGTTTGCACAGCACGCTCGCCTGGGTTGAAAATCCTGCTGGGGATCAACAAGCCTAACAAGACGGTGAAGGCTCCAGGCTAAGAAAATAGTGTAGATGCAGAGTGTGTATTTAGAGTTCTTGAGACTGACGCAAGCCCCAGCATAAAGCAAGGCCCAGGCTAAACCTAGAAACGTATAGAGGCAAGGAAAAGTATAAACTGCTTTAACAAGAGGTTCTTTTTTAGAATCTTATTGCTGTTGGCCGATGTGCTTCAGGATTTTATTTGTAAAAATATGAAAATATTTCAGGGTTGCACTCAAAATGGCTTGGATAAAACGTAAACCCTTGAAAAGGGCTATTTTGAACTGTTAAGAGTAAGTTTTTATTTTTTATTTTCTTTTGTTTTAGCAAGTTAAGTTAAGCAATCTGTAACATTTACCTCAGAAACAACTTTTTCACATTCAAACCACAAATTCCGATGTATTTTACTGCAGTTTCAAGCAATAGACAAACACAACCAGTAACTATGATTAAAAGAGCTTAGAAGCATACATTTCCAAGCCTTCATACAGTTTGTAAAATGGATTTTGGTCTGGATTTTAACTGGGCCATTCTTACACATAAATGTCTCCCATCGTTTGCAAGTTCTTACTACTTTTTTTGCATGTTTGTTCTGTATCAAGTGATTTCTCAAGACTTTCTTTTGAAAATACCTTAGAATTAAGTAATTCATGCAAAAAGAGGTCCAACCAAATTGTGTTTATAGAAATGAACACACCTTCTAGAAGTCTGACATTTTAGCTTAAATATAATTTTTATTGATTTTATTTAAGATTAATCTTTTCTGAAATCCTGACTTTTGGGCTTTTGTTACCTCTGAGGCATTAAACTAAAAATGATTTGAGGTATTTTTTTTATTTTAATGCCTCTAAGGTTTTTTTTATGAAATATTTCATATGTAGATTGGATCTACATAAGTTATGAACTTCATTTTTGGAAATGAGTAACAAAAGAAAGTTTTTTTCACAATATTCTTAAGTTTTGAGATTTATATGCGACTTTCACAGAAGGCTTTGATTTCTGTGAAATACATCTCAGTTTATATAACAATTCATTAGTATGAGATGAGCCTTCATGGTACTCAATCAAACAAAACGAGACAAGAATGTAGGAATAGTTTGGGGTAAATAAAGAAAAATCCCTCAGATTTTATTAGGTGTCAAGTACCTAAAAGCAAATATTTTAAAACTGGACAAGACTGGCTTCAATGTGTGAACAAACAGACCGGTCTTTAAATATCACACAAGAGATATTATCTCTTACAGCATGTCTGCCATCACCAGAGGTCAGGAAAATAGAAATGAATTCCAAACAAGTTATTGAAAGATGGAAAAACATGCTTCAGTCTTCCAAAAAACAATTAGGCAGAGATGAAATTTTCCATATGTCAATAACCTTGATGAACACACAACTAAATCAACATCCAAGAGCGTTATGAGAACACGCCTTGAAAGCATCGAGCTTTAGCTCCACATTAACTCTTCAGTGTGAAGAATATGAAGCAGGTTTGCTTTAAACAGCATCCAAAAATCCTAAGGCAAGATCTGCAAAACGTATAGAAGAATAACAGAGGAGGCTCGTCACTGTACTTCCTGCTGAAGGAGCTAAAGTGTTGACTTGATGGACTGAATACCAAACAACAAATCCAGCTTAGAGTTTTAGTAAATATCGATTTTAAATGACTGCTGTGATACCAGAAAGATAGAAAGAACGCTAAAACTTCAAGACATAAAAACTGGTCTGTCTCACCGAATTGTATTTGAAATTAAAGATTCATCACATTTCCACTTTTACAAAAGTCAGGCTGTTTTAAGCTTGCATAGAAATCAGAACCATAAAAGCAACCAAACCAACTGCAGCATTATCATATTAATGCATTTTAAATGGTATCAGTTATTACTGATGTCTAAGTTACCCTTTGACCAAAAAACCTTGTTTTCCCCAACAAGAAGCACAAGACAAACATATCTATTGCAGAGCAGATCATCTAATGTTTGGTTTCAATTAGTAAAAATTAGTTCTTTTTAATGAATATTTACACACATCTCACAGTTTCACAAATCCTAAGAGAAAAAACAAACACTGTTGTGGATTTTCATTTGGTCTGCGACACGAATCTGTCTGTGTGTTATATTCACAACACGTGTACACACAAGGCCAGCTGGTTATATATAATGCCTCTTTAGTTGGTACATTGTCTGTGGCTCAAACTGGCTTTGTTTCAATCTGAATTCCCCACAAGGGGAAAAAAGAAAGAAGCAAAAAGCCCCAACCGTGCCTTCAAGATCAGACAAAGTCAGCTATGTGGGACTTGCTAAGGAATCTTTTTATTTCTTCCTCTGAATTAAAGCCATTCATAGTCGATCCGGGTAGAGTTTATAATGCATTACTGTAACAAAATGTCATTTCCAGTTGATGCTAATTATTTATCTAACATTGTGTCTTGTGGTCTAAATAAGCATGTGCACTATGAGAAGTTTAAAAGCATCGATTGTTTAAATGGTAACTATGAAGCATCGATGGTAAATGTTTTTTTACCTACCAACAAGACTTATATTGTTTTGGCCAAGCAAACAACCTAATGGCATTGATACTCCTCAACAGTGGCTGCAAACCTTTTAATCCACTTAGACTTTAAAAAGCTCTGAGGAAACAGAGTAGGAACTGAGGGAAGCAAAAGCCTGAAGTTGCAAAAAAGTCGCCATTTCAGTGCCTCATATCATCAAACCAAATTTTATATCACATAAAGTTAATCAAATTAAAAACAAAATGTCATTTTTAAATGATTTCATTAATAAAGATAAAAAGCTGTCAAAACCAACCCGGCCAGTAGTAGTTGCCACCTAAAGCTAACTGCTGGCTGTGCCACCATTAGCAGCAGCACGGGCCATCAAACTTTTATGATAACTGCCAATGAGTGTTTTACATCGCTGTGGAGTAATTCTGGCCCTCCGCTCTTTGCAGAATATTTAAAATTCAGCCACATTGCAGGGTTTGAGGACGAACAACCTCTTTATGGTCATTTCACAGCATCTCAATTGGATTTAAATTAAGACTTTGATTAGACCACACCAAAATGATGATGTTTGTTGTTTTTTTTGCAGCTATTCAGGGGTTTAGATTTGCCAGTGTGCTTTGGCTGTTTCACTTACTGCCTAACCCTATTGTGCTTTAAGCTTACAAGCACAACAGTGTTCAGCTGTTAGTGCGATGCTTGTTTTAAGAGATGCTGTGCTACATTTACACCAGATGTGATGATATGGTCAGAATTTTGTCAGTCCATATTTTCACAACAGTTTAGAGACACTTATAGGTAAATGTAAGACAGGCCTTTGAATTAAGAAAGTAATCTTTGAACAGATCCAATCTTTGCTCTTTCTGTTTCTTGTTCAATTATGAACAACAACATTAACTACACTGAGACCTGCAATACATTTATGTCTTTTGTGGCCTGAGTGAGTTAATGTGATCTTGGAATAATTTTGATTGCTTGTCAATTAATTTGTTTGTCATCCCTTCTTAGATTTCCTGAAGTTGGAGCATCTTGTTTAGCCTTTTGAGATCTTTCGACCTCCTTCACGTTGTCTGGTTCTTTTAAGCGCTCTCTTGATTCAGGCTTGGAAGTATTGGGAAATTAAATTTAGGTTTCCAAAACATGTGACTCATCATAGTTCATTCATGACATAAAGGGAGTGAATACTTTTTTACAAAGAGATTGCATTGGCTTGGATAGTTTTTATCTCAGAATAAATGAAATCGTCTTTTCAAAGCTGTTTTTGGTTTAACTTCGACTGATAGTGTTATATCCCAGGACATGATTCGAGGATTCATTCTATGCTCCAGAATGTCAGAGCTATTTCAAAGACAAGAGGGCCAATGATGCAAAATGCTGTGGCTGATATCTCAACTCTAATCTCTAATCTGGATCCGTGAAGGAGTCAGAAACATCTAAACAACTTGCTGCCTCGTTTGAAATCCTTGTATTTTTCACACAGTCAGTTTTCTCCAAGTCGAACCAGCTCAATTCTAGGAATCATTTTGACGTTTGATTGCTTCTGTCATGTTCTTTCTTTTTTAAATTTTTGCAGAGTTTGACATGTGATTTCAACTTGAATAGCTTTTAAATATAGAACTAAAAGAAGAAAACTTTGATCCAGTTTTCCTCCGATTCTCTTCTCATCTCACTCTAAATATTTCTCTTTCACGTATAGAAAAAGTTGAAAGAAATGCATTCAGTCTTTGAACGCCGAATTCCACAGTGGTGCATTGTGCAAACCATGGTGCATTTTAGTGCACATAAAAAATAGAATTGTCTAGATTATGGATATAAATCCTTATCCATAAGCCCAATTTTAAATTGTAATCTCAATGGAATCCTTGAGTATTAAATTTAAAAACTTAAAGTTTTTATTTGTAAGTAAAGAGTAACCAATTCATGTTTTTATCTTCTTTTTCTGAAAACGTTAAATGACTAATAGTTGTTTTAGATGACCGATTCAATCCAAAAACATGCAGAGGGTCCAGTATCTCTGAACACAAAGCTCTGGACTCCAGATGGACCGGGCTTTATGCAGGAATCCCTCTGGCAACGAGTCTGGAAAAATCACTAAACATTGAAGAAAGAGTGCAAGATTTTCTATAATGTGTTTTTGTGAATTCTTCCTTTCTTTGTTGCTACACTGCAATATTTTCATTTTATTCTGCCATTTTCCACAATCTTATATTCATTTGTTAATTAGCTATTTTTAAATAAAAAGTTGTTTTTGTAGCCAATAAAACAAAGCAGCTAAGAACAAAGTCATGAGAAATTGACATTTGGGGAAACAAGAAACAAATTAACATCTTGTTAAATTCATAACCTTTGAGGTTAATTCCTAAGACGAGGAGGAAAAGGTTCAGCCATCGAGCATTTGTCTGTAGATGATCAGGTAAATATACATAGACAGGGAAATATTGACGGAGCTGGACTGGAGAGCGTCTGGGGAACGGAGACATCGGTAGGTGGATGAGTTTGAGGGTAATGTGGAAACGGGTGGGGGAGGGTCATTGTGCTCAATATCACACTCCGTCAGAAGCTGTAATGTCTCCTCCATTTCATTAGCTACTACATGAATAGACTCAGACTTCACTCAGCTGACTGAAGGAGAAGTGTTGGAGCATCACATAACCTCGAAGCACCATTGAACATGGTTATGGCTTGAGGATATTATTGCACAATGGTAACAAGGAAACTGGATATGGTAATCTTTTAGTCATTGTCAGGGATTACAAAAGATAGTATTGGCATCATGAAAAGTGCCATCACTAAAATAAAGATATTTTGACAAAAACTATTAAATCAAAACCGCCAATCTTGACCTGAAAGACCTCCATAAAAATACATGTAAACCACAGCGAGGAAGAATAAATCACTTTCGTAGCCTTACCAGTATTAGCAGATCCGTCTTTGTTGATAGTGGCTAAGACACAAGGAAGTGCCTCATTAGCTTTGGGTCGAACCTTATCACTGGTCAACAGCTTCAGTTGCTGTGAGGTGACGGGTGGAAAGCGATAAAACTGGAAGGTAACATAGATGCTGCGAGGCCAATCACTTTCAACCCCTGCTCCTGGTATTCTGTAAAAAGAACAAAAATATGTGAAATATTTTAAAACATGTAAAAATAGGTTGTAATCAGATGTATGGATTCCCGAGTTATAAAAAACTTATTATTTTATAACTAAAACTATTTTTAAAAAAATAGCATATGCTACTAAGAGTAAAGAGTATTTCACATCATGGTTTATAAAAGAGAGTTCTAAGGAAAAAAACACTAAATAAAAATGGCTTTCAAACCTTATCACAAGAAGCTTTTGTTCAACAGAAAAGAGGAAATAGTGCTCACAAGCCAGTGCATAAATATACCTCCATTCAAGTTCATACAAATGAAATCCTTCCTTTGTTTTGAAAGAATCACATTTAGGAAAAAGAGGCCTTTGAGACTAAGAAAATCCCAGCAGTTTGTATTGCTTTTCACACAAACGCTTCCCTCGGAGTGCAATTTCACACACTGTTGCAAATTTTCAATGCAACACTTCAATATTAAGTTTTACCCAAAAAGACTCCCGGTGAGCTTGCAAAAAGCAACTTTAAGCAGTGAATTATTGAAAAAAATTAAAAAATACACTCAGGATAAAAGCTCAGCTGCTTCAGCTGATAAATTGAAAACGATTTATGCTTTAATAATTATTTTTAAAAGAAAAAAGTAAAGCAGGGAGCAGCACTGGAACCAAGCAGGAGGTTAGACCATCACAGTTTAAAGTGGGAGTTAATCCAAGGACAGCTTGTTAAAAATCGGTCGCTGTGCTCCGCTGTAAAAGTAGATTGAGAGTGGAGATGCATCCTGTTGAAAGATGCGATTCCTAACCATAAAACCTGAGACAGGAAGAAAATTACAACGTCTGGCAGCAGCGTCCTAACTCGTCTCAGTGATACTGCTGCACAGTAACAACTAATGGCTGCCATACCTGTTTGTCATAATTATGAGGTAGCTAACCCACCCTCGCCCCACTCAACAGAGAAGCACACAGATCTGCAATTAACTGTAAGCTTGAGTGTGTGGGTTCAGGTAGCACTCCAGACTGCTTTGAAAAAGAAGTTGAAGAATTAAATCAGCTTTCTTACCGGGGCGTCATCAAATCCGAGATAGAAATCCATTTTGTATTTTATATTATGTATTTTATGTACATTATGTATTTTGTATAGAAATCCACTGTATTTTGTTGCACCGTCTTCAGCTTTTTATGTGAGAATATTGTAACTTACCCACAGGCTTTAAACATTTGCTGTTATACTTTAACAATACCAGAACCGAAATTTCTCACCTTGCCTGCAGTGAGGATGTGATTAAATTGCGAGCCTTTATGGAATCCAAGCCTGACTGCAAGCACAACAGGGAAATAGGTTTTCTTTGAACTATATAATAGGTTTATACCAAATAACACATCTGTGGAATTTATTGTATCAGGCTTCAAGATTTTTTGCATTAGTCACACTTTTTATAGGCATTTTACTTTGGTCCTAGTGTAAAACTAAGACCAGGAAGTTAAACTTTATCATGAGTTTTAATTCGCACAAAACCAACAAATTTTAACAGACTCAGCAATACAGCGGACGGCTAAAAATTTGCAGAACTCCACGTTGGCTCTCTGGGAGTTACTTTTTTTTTTAACCAACATTGTAAAAGGCTACAGAAAAACACAAATTTGTAAAACTATTCACATTTTTACACACTTCAACGAATTGAATTGACCAACAAAAAGCACTCCATTCTTGTGACGTGGAAGGAGAGTGGGAACGTTTAACATATTTGTACAAAAACAAAATCTCACAAACGCTTGCCTTTGGCCACCTTGAGTCTCGATTTTGTGGAACCATGTTTTGTTGACATTACACCTGAAAGTCTTTTATTATGTACCTCTCTGCTTTAAGACTGACATTTCATTTCATCCAACACACACAATCTGACAGATTGGACGGGGGAGCAGATTTCCAAGTCGTTCCCCACATTTTCAAATTAGGTTTTTACTTTGACTGGGTAATTCTAAACAATAGATATGCCTGAAACTGAGCAACTTCATCGTGCTTGGTGAATGTTTATGGATGTTTGTTTCTGAAGTGAGAATATCTAACCAGGTCTCAAGTCTTACAGCAACTAACAGGTTTTCTTCCAGGTTTGCTCTGTATTTAACTTTGTGTTGAGAAATTACTCTACACAAAGAATAATTATTTATCTACTCCAGAATTGCCATGCATCTCTTGAGTTCTTCACTGAAGGGAATCAATTGCACTGATGATTAAATGGAGCTGGATGTTAATGTCCTCCACACTTTTAAGATTTTTACTTGTGAACAATTTTAGAATCTTGCATTGTTTTCCAGATATTATTATAATCCGATTATTTAAAACGTTTAGTTGGTCTATTGCGTAACATTCCATTAAATCATGTTAAAGTTGGAGGTTGAAATTTAAAGCGAAGGTAAAAAAAAAATTTTATACTTCTGCAAGACAGTGTTAATGATGACTACATATCAATATGCACTTATGAAAACATACAAATATCAAAATTATTAAGAGAAAGTTTTTTTTTTTTAAAGCACATTTCAGTTCATAAACTCTAAAAAAAATGCCTGAAATTAGTCTTTGGGATCTTTGCGTCCCATTCCTATTCAAACTTCCATAATAACACATAGCAACATGTCATTAAAAAATGCACCACAAGCACTTTGGACAGAGTAATCAATCATTCAAGGTGAGACATTTTATCGACCTAAACATGCATTTTCAGACTCAAAAGAGTCTGTAGAAACATGAAAGCACTTGACACATCAAACTCAGCCTTCAATCTGAATATTTAACTTGGGAATACGAGTCTGGTGTAATTTCCCCATCTGTCAATGATCCACGTGTACGCGCTGTCAGTGAAAGGCTCTGATTGTAATTGCTCCAAGCAGAAGCGGCATAAATCCAAAGAGCAATAAATAAACAATGCAAATAGTTTCATGTATCCAGCCTCTAATCGGAGAAAAGTTGCACAGTATTGAGGTTGGTACGAGGAGTCAAAGCAGTGCGCTAATGAGTCAGTGACAACCAAGACAAATGAAAAGGACTGCTGATGGAATGACACAAAGAGTGAAGGCTTTTGTTGACATCCCTCAGCAGCCCCCCCGTCACTGTCAGCCCCTGTCAGATGGGACGACTACGCCATAGGTTTCTCTGATGGGACAATGACAGAGGTGCTCATCTGCCTGATTTGACAGGAAATATGGCGCCTCTGTAATACAGAGCATACATGTATGGGTCTGTAATTGACAGGCAGGACTTTGTGGATGACTTATGTGAACTGAAGTCAATCTGTAGAAGACAGGAAGACAGAAATATATATAAAAAAATATGTAAGGTGTCTCGGCAGGAAGTGGCGGATTATCCTTAACCATCAAACAAATGTCCATCTACAATATCAATTCCTCAATGCAGATAAAAGGCCAGCAGCTTAAAACACAGAAAGAAATGTGCTTTAATTGTTTGGGTTTTAAAAAACCCAACATCAAAACAAAACTAATGGAATATTGTATTTCTGTTTATGGAACAAATCTGTGGAAGAATCTGTCTAAAGAAACCAGAGAGAGCAGATCAATTTTTATTTTTAATAATAAAATATAAGATGGGATCAATGTATGATGAAGTACATTGACTCAGTAGAGTGAAATATCATTACACAAATAATGTATCTACGTTTTATTTTTATATAAATTGCCTGTTTTGTGTTTAAAGAGTCATCTGCATGGATGGTTGATTGACGCTTAGGTGCTTATGCTATAGCAAATTGACTTTTGAAAGAAAAGGTAAACTAAATACAATCCCCCTCCTACTGCTACTTTTCATTCTAAATGTTTATATCATCATGTGACAAGTTCATTTTAAACTGTAAATTAATGACAAATCAATTCTGTCACAATGTATCAATTCTGACTCCCGCAGATTAATGCAGCAAAACCTTGTGTGGATTTTAATACCACATTACAACCAAACATTCCAGTGTATTTAATTAGGAGGTGACATGTTGCGTTATGTGACAGATCAACACAAAGCTGTGCAAAATTATGAAAGGGGAGTTTTTTTAGATTATTTTTTTCCTCAAATAAAATAATCTAAGAAGTGTGAATGAAGTGCCCTGAATCCTAATTTTTTGCCCTGACGCACCATGTGTCCAATCTTTTCAAGACAGTCTAAATAACACAACTCAGATTTTTAAAAATGCCATCCAGGCCACTTGGATATGTGGTCCTAAATATCCAATCTTTCCAAATGTGACCTGTTCTGCACGGCCAGGTCGCATTCACCCAACCTGTAAGTCATCGATATTCAACAAAGATCACTTTGTTGAATCCTGATATGCAGAAGCAGGAAGATAAACAACAACCGTGGCAGATGATAACAAGGATTAAGTTGTTAATGTGCCGACAACAATGAAGTCTGCCTCCTGACTGGTTGACCAGGAGTGGTGCGTTTCTTCAGATATCAATAGTAACACTGGGTGGAGGTGGAAGGGCTCAATCTTTTCACAGATTATCCGTCTCATCTTCTACTGTCACGACATCATAATTTTAATAAAAACCATATCAGTGACAGTCTTTTTTATGCCCTGACTTTAAGAGCGAATTCCATCTGTTGTTTTTTGTTTCACTGCACAATTTTTTTTGTGTGTGTTTGTGTGTGTTTGTGTTGGTCAATTACATAAAATCCTAAATTACAGTCAAGTTTGTTGCTTTTCTAATGTGACAAAATGGGAGTTTCTTACCCATCTCGATCTGTGTGCTAAATATACAGAGAACACAGTGTGTGTGCTGCACTGTTTAGAGGACACAGCATGCTGCTAAGAGTCAGCATCATCAGTGGTGCTGCATGTGTCACAGCACCGCAGACCTCACCTGGTAAATGCCAGAAACTCAAACACCAGCAGGTTTCCCTGTAAAAGGTCAGCCTCCTCCCGCTGAGGATCGAAGGGCAGAGGTTCAGTTGGGTCCAGGACTTCGGCCACCTGCCCGCTGCAGTCAAGGATTTCAGGAAAGCCGGCAGAGAAAAGGTGTGCCAGGGAGCTCCTGGAGCTGACTGCGCAGGAGCTGGAGAAAAATCATCAAAGCTAAATGTCAGATCTGTTGGAGCGCGGCACACAGACGTCTTCAAATGTGTTCTTGACGCTTGACAAACAACAGGAGGTAATGTGTTGATTCCCTGCTGCACAGGCCTCATTAAGGTGATTTACTTCAAATGAGACAGGAAAAATGACGAGTGCTGGGTAAAATACAACACCTGTTTATTAATTCAGACCTTTCACCATTTTATCCCGCATCCTTTCTAATTCAAGATGTTTATCGTTTGAGCGATAACGTCAACTTGTGTCACTTCATCCCGTTTAACCGAACTTTAGTTGCAATATCCGTCTGCACTAAACATAAACGTGATGAAACGATGATTAGACAGCATACGGATGTCAGCAATATCCATCAAACAGCAGCTCCAGGATAATAGTTATAGGGGAGCGAAGAAGGGGGGAGATCGGGTGCCAAAGCGCTCCCTCAGGATTTTCAAGCATAATTGCCAGTTATCTCTAATCATAGTGGCCACCTGTTTCAGCACAACTATGTTAACATTCATAACTTATACTTTTAACACTGACTCGGAATGCCATGGCTGTGATAAATGCAGCACACAGATGGCTTCTTAGTGCAGGCATAAGAAATGAGCAATAATGTCATGGCACTAACACGGTCGGAGTCCATTTGGTAAATAGTTGAGACAGTAATTAAAAATGTCCAAAGAAAGAAGCCTTGATCAAACTAATCAGGATGACGGCAGTGACAAGGGGAATCAATTGTGTTTTTCTCCACAGCTGCATCAATTTCATGCCTTATGTCACTTTCCCATTTCTTAAAATTTCTCTCTTAATTTAGTCACTCTGGATTAATATTCAGGCCGTCATCTTTATTTCAGAAAGGGGCTCCATCTGATATGCAGAGCAACTTGGATTAAACTTCTTTTGACTTTATTGTTTCTCTCCAAAAAAGTGGGTCATTTCAGACTGAAAACAGTCAAAACGATGTTCTGGCTCTGAGTGAAGAGGCAACGATGTTTCAGCTCGCTGAACTGAACAACATGGTGTCTGGATCCAAAATGCCGGGATTGAGAAATTGTTTCAGTGCCAGCTGCTTATTTACAGATGCTGCTCACCAATGCAAGGCTTTGTTTCTCTGTGTCTATGCTCATTATTTGCGAAGTGTACTTTCTCTTTCAGGAAACTAACTCAACAAGCATAGAAAAGCGATTGTTGCAAGTATTCACACATGTATGTGTTGTGGGGGAAAAACATGTAAATTTAGAAATAGATTTTTTTTTAAACTAATATGTTTCTACATGAAGCTGAAACTACAAGATTCACATGGATGAACTCCAGAAACTGTAGCAAAGATTAAAACCAGGTGGAAAAAAAAGATGTATTTTAACCCAAGCATAACAAATATTTATTAGGAGGCAAAAAAAGCATTATCTATATTTAGGTCAACAATATCAAGAGACAAGCAGTTGGCCTTGTATTGTAGGGGACAATGTTTCACTTCCACTGAGTTTAGGAGATGACAATGAACATGATTCTCCACATTTGAGCACCTGCTGAAAAGGTTATTTATTTAAGAATTAGATTTTCTCTGGACTGACAGGTGGAGGCTCTCCACGTTATTTTACAGCACTGACCACATCTACTGGCCTCTGTGATAAAGCTGTGGGAGGAGTTGTTCAGTAATCTGTTATCGCAGTAGCACTGATAGTAAAATAGATTTTTAATAAGTTTCTGTCAAATCAATCTTATTTATTTATCTATCAAATGAAAGTTAAGTCCAACTTGAAGTTAAAATAAAAATGATTCAGTGGGGCAAAATACCCAATTTTAACAAAATTGTTTTTCAACAAATTCACAGCTCACCGATATTGACGATCCTGCTGTCAACATACTTATCAGTGAGGTGAATCTCCCCACATTAATCCTTTATTACACGTCAGGAGAATTTGAGGGCCAAATGCTTGGCCTTATGCCTGGTTCAAATGGCAGAATTTCAAAATTCTTGGCAAACTTTCAAAACCTTAGCGACCCACACAAGGCAATAAAAAGTCTTGGGTACAGCAGGTTTGGTTGTACAATGTGTGGAGTCAAGCCACACGGCAGGAGCAACACGCCACATATGAACTGATTTCCCTCACCAATCGTCAGATGTCAGACGGGAAATCTCACAAAACCTCTTGAGACCAAACAGGAGCTCAGAGTAAACAAAGATGGACGACTGGGAAGAAATAGATGTGTCCTTTAAAAACGGAAAACTCTCAAAACAAAAACAGGAGCCAAGTAACAGAAAATCCAGAATATATGAAGATGACAGAACATTGCTTTTGTCCTTGGTCGTTAATCTTGCATAGACTTTAATGTCATTCAATGATGGTAATTTGGGATAATTAACTATTTCTTAATGAATTTTAAGCAGGTGATGACACATTCAGCCAAACTGTCCTGGAGGATTGAAGTGGCATTAAATCCCGCTACAATCGGGGACACACAATATGAACGCCTCACCTCGGCACGTTCACTCCCAGAGTAATGACAGGAGCATGGATGGGGGTGAAGGGCAGCTCTTGAAGATGATCCCCTTCTTCATCCTTGGAGGTCATTTTGCCGCCTTCACGCTGAAGGTCCATCTCCAGGTGGGTGATGTTGCTGACAGCTGGGCAGGCCTACAAAAAGACACAAGGACCGATCTATAAATAATGCAATAAATAGGATTAATGCAGCAGAACTGCTGCAGCATGGCAGAAAATCAGCTCTGTTTGTCTGCACTGGTAAGTCAGACTGTTCCCCATTAATTAAGTTCACTTTCACACTCATCACTCAGAATGACACAAAGCAAATTCTACTATCTAATTACAAGCCGATCACACAAAAGTGTAGGCAAAGACACATGAATCATAAAGAAATGACTCAGTACAGTTCAGTCACAAGCAAAGAGAAACAAAAACAAGGACAAGAACTGACTTTGCTAAACACAGCTGACAACTGGATCCACGGAAAATAAAATTGGGTTACGAAGGCCTGGATTAAAAGAATGAGGCAATAAGTAAAAAGCTTGCAGTGGATTTGTCAAAACTGATTCTGGAAATTGCCTAATGCTCTGACTGCTCCAACCCTGAGCTTACAGTGGAAATATATATCTTTTACACACAGCAGCCACGTGTCACAGGAGGAGGTAAGGAGCTTACACTGGTCTGGGTTTACTTGGTCCTTGTCAATGTTTGCTCTGATTCTAATTACTCATCTAGAATAAACAAATGGAGATGCAGCAATAAGGCTTTCCTAATGCCCACATCACAGTTTTCTGTAAAGTTTGATTTTAATTTAGTCTGATGTTCTTATTCCAAGGACACATGATGTACTACTACTTCGATGTAGCAATTTTAAATCCAATAGGTTAGAACATGAATAAATTAAAAGTTCATCCCTATTTATGCATCAAAATATGATTTTCAAACAAATAAAAAAAGCATTATATTACATTCTATTAGTTTATCTGTTTCTTTATGCATTTAATGAAAGGGAAAATATGAAATTTAGTCGATCAAGGATAATTGTTTGATTCCAATGTCAGACTGAATTCTAGCTGCCTGTCTAATTACAAAACTTTAAATAATTGTATTTAATTATTTTTTGTCATCTTTGGGAAGAAACACATAAAAAATGTGGTCTGACATTTTATCTCTATTAAAAAAGGAATTTGAAGGAAACCACAGGATGTCAGGAGTGAAGGAAGAAGTTTCATCATACTCTCTTCATCCTACAGGTTATTGGTCAGATTCCAATTTCACTTGCAGCACATCACTTTGAACTACCACAGTCGAGATCCGTGTGCCTTCAGATGAACGTTCGCATGTTTCTTCTACATCGTCAAAATTCAAGTTTAGTGATCCTGGATTTGTGCCAAATATTTTTCAGAAACTCAAAGACATTTCATTAAAACATCATAAATGATAAGTCCGGTGCAGAATAACTTAGAACGTTCTCACATTTCTTCAAATTAACAAATCAAACTAGTGTATATTTTTCAAAATTTTAGGTGATATTATAAGCAAGGGGTTGAATTGTTGAGTGGAAATAAAAAAAATACTTTGTTTTCACATTTTTGCAATAAGATATGAAAGACTATATTGAAAGAAAACCACAAGAACTCCTGATTGTAGTTTGCTGAAAAAATAATGTAGAAAAATGTGATTTGGTCAAATGAGACTAAAAATTTGCTTTTCTTCTACATGTAATACAACTTGGTATAGGTAGCATCATGCCGTGTGCATCTTCTCCTTCAACAGGAACAGGGAATCTGATTATCGATAGTGTGAAGGTGGGTGAAGATCAATACACTGGAAACAAAAAACCAGCAGAGGTGGAAAAGACTTGAGGCTGGGGAGGATATTCACCAAGCCTAAACATACAACCAACCGGAGCTACCATGGAAGAGTTTAGATCAGAGGATATTCATGTTAGAATGGCCTAGTCAAAGTTCAGGTGTGGATTCAACTGAGTATCTGTGGCAAGATTTAACAGTCACCATCCAATTGGGAGTGAGCTCCAAAAAATGAATAGTCAAATATTACAGTATAGATTTAGTGCAGATGAATACATATACATGCCGTATTTTTGTCCGTAAAAAAATAAAATAATAACTTGGATTAGTTCCCTTTCACTAAGTACTGTATGTTTCAGAAAATAATTTTATAACAGCAGAGGAAGGACTATATGATTTTTGTATACGCGCTCTATTTCAGTAGAGAGTGCATATGAAGAATTCATATGTCTCCACCATTTTCTAACTCCACTGCAAAATTTCAGCTCCACTGATCGCCTCTCGCTCAGTTTCACAGTGACATCTTAAAGAGGCTTTAACATGGAGCAGCTGCCCTGTCAAAAAAACCATCACATCAGTGAGACTGGATTATTCCATATAAAACAGAACGTTTTTTCTTTATGTTCATGATTGCAAATGCCGCAAACAGTCCATTCTATATTTTGTCCATTTCTCAGAAGACTTTGACCTCGAACCTACTTGTTGCCAGAGACGATGGAAACACTGAAACTGTAGTAAATATGAATTTAATGAGAGTCTAAAAAACAGCTTCTGAGGTAACATGTAGGACTGACTTAAAATGATCAAGGTTTATGTTTTTTTTTATAATTTTGCACATAGTAAGTGGGAATATATTTTGTGCTCCACTTGCGGAAGACACATTGGGCTTCTCAGACATACATATTACTGGGAGTTCTTTCCCTTCTGAACACTATTTTTTCCATCCATCCATCCATTTTCTAACACCCTTGTCCCTTATTGGGGTCAGGAGGGTTGCTGGTGCCTATCTCCAGCTATCGTTTCGGGTGAGAGGCGGGGTACACCCTGGACAGGTCGCCAGTCTGTCGCAGGGCAACACAGAGACAGACAGGACAAACAACCATACACACACACACACTCACACCTAGGGACAATTTAGAGAGGCCAATTAACCTGACAGTCATGTTTTTGGACTGTCGGAGGAAGCCGGAGTACCCGGAGAGAACCCACGCTGCACAGGGAGAACATGTAAACTGCATGCAGAAAGACTGGGGCCGGGAATCGAACCCAAAACCTTCTTGCTGCAAGGCAACAGCTGCGCCACTGGGCAGCCACCCTATTTTTTAATTAAGTAAATATTATTAAACACAATTTATGCAAACAATGTTTTTGTATAAAGGCGTCACACTTGTGGGTTCACCTTGACATTTTCATATACAATTTATAGCAGCTGATAAGATACTAAAGATAGTTAATGATTTGGAGAGAAGTTCTGACAATGTTGCCATTGTGTTGGGACAGTAGAACAACAGCTTGAGTTCTTAATATGACTTGAAAGTATTGAACATTTATGGATTACTATCCAAACTACATCTTATACTGTATGTGTTTGTGTAACAAATTAAGAAATAATAAATCATTAATTGTGTGTGTAGATGTAAAGCCTGTATAGATTTTTAGCTCAACGTGAGAGGGGAGCTCACAGACAAGGAATAATGTTGTGGTTTTTAATGCAAACATTAATCCCTCCTTCACTGTCACAGATACACAGCTGGAAGTTGGACTACACCAACATTTATCTATAGAGAGCCAATTAATTTTCCAGTCTACGTTTCATTTCTGGCTTCTCACACACATTTTAGCTTGCCTATCAGAAGACATAGAGTTGAATATTATTTGACTTTCCATCAAACATGTCAGTAATAACATTGGCCATATACATAGAGTACAAGAGTGTACAACATGTGACTGAACAGTCACCGTCTTAATAAACTCTAAGGTTAGCTTTAAAAATGTTAAATGGTCCAAAGAATTGGCGCGTTTGAACTTGCTGACATTAAGCTGTTGCAATGTGATAACACATAGATGAGTGATTTTCATGGGCAGGTGTGCTCAAGTTTTATGGCTACAAGGACAAATGGAGGTTTAAACAGTAAATTCTGAACTGTAATTTACTAAAAGAAACCAGCCGGGGCATTATAAATGAGAACTATTTTCAGGCAGTGATGTAAAGGTCAAATGTTCCTTAACTTCATTAACTGCTAGCTTTTGAGTTGCCTCTAATGTAGAAACCAAAATTCTCACGCTAAAAACAATATCAGCTTGAAATATAAAATTAAACAAAATATGGTGTTTTGTGGCCACATATGGTGAAACAGTGGTTGGCAATGAAATCATTTCTTTTAATTAGGATTTTATAGTAGCATGAGTGGGGTATAACTGTGACAGTCTTAAGGAAATTTACAGAAAGCTAAATATTATCTTAGCAATTTATCTAATAGATACGAAACATTTCTTGCAATGAGAAATGTTGTTTTTCCCCTTTTCTATTCACTTTAGACTGTAAAGGCGGTGTTGTTGTGTTGCAGTGCAACTTGAAATGGGTTTTCTAACTAGACAGCAGCTGTTTTATTATGTTTCTCCCATCTATTATGCTTGAGATCCATACAGCTTAGGCTATGAATCATACTGCCTGAATAATCCAGGAACTGCGAATGAGTCTTGCTCAAGATAAGAGAATAATCAGGAACACAATATTGCAAAAAAGAAATACAATTGAATTTGGCTCACACAGACCAAGTTGTGCTGTGAGGAGGACTGCCAGAATACTTTATTTAGCTTAAATGTCTAACTTTTATCTACCAAGATAAAAGTTGGACAATTTTGCATTATATCTGCTTTTTTTTAAGGATAGTATTTTTTTACATTGGTTAAGACACTACAGCTGGATAGATAGCAAAATAAGTTTTGTAAAAATGTTGTGTTAGCCATTTTTTACCAGCAGATTTATTCCCTTGCCCTTGTTTAGTCCCAAGCTGTCTGTTTTAGCCCTTTATCTATGCACACATTTGTCCTCCTTTACAAGACAAACAACTGATCCAGTCGGCTATAAGGATCAGCATCTATTTGCTTCACTCATGTCAACACTTAATGCCTTTGGCTCCATGCAGCTTTGCAGCCTTAATATGAGGAATGTTAGTGTTTCTGAAACCTCAGAAATGACTCTCAAAATATGTCAAATCTGGGGATAAATCTGAAAGATTGTCTACATTTTCAATGTGATGATGCTGGCTTTCTCTGAACAGCGGTTTTCGTCTCGCTACTCTTCCATAAAGGCCAGTATTGTGACAGAATATGTTAGTAATTATCCCGAAACCATGTTTTCCACTTATTCAAAGTGAATAGAGGATCTGTGAAAAGATCTAGAGCTGCCTTTTTCTGCTTAACTAAATGCTTCTATAATTAATACTTTCCTTGCCAAGCCATATCTTTGCTAAATATTAGAATAATAGGTTGAACCTTCACAGCTCGAAATGCTCACCTTCCTAGCTTACACTTAGTCCACTAATGTTTTTTCTACTCTTTATGTAGACTGATAATCAGAGCCAACATTCAAGATGAGATATCCACATTCCAAGAATACAGCAGGAAGGAAGATGGCCCCAATGGGATGAAGAGCTTGGTGAATGTTGCAGACAATCAAAACTGGAAGAGAAGAAGCTGAAGGAACCATCATGGAAAGAAGAACAACTGATTAGGATGTAGCACCGACAGATAGCTGAAGTGGCTGGTATGACCAAATTCTATCAATGGGTAGAGACTGAAGCACAGCACAGAAGCACTGATCATGGCAGCAAAGATCTACCACACCAGCCAAGATATCAAATGCAGACTGTGCAAAGAAGCCCCAGAAAAAATGTAAACATCTCACAGGAGGTTGTAAGACACTAGCTAACTAACATCTGTGTTAGTTAGCTGCTGAGAATTGGCTAGGACTCATTTTGCCTTTGAAAGCTATATCAAAGGCAAACAGTATACGGTTTGACCTGGAGATCCCTAGGTCAAAGTGGGAATCACCTCCCAAGGCGGTAGAGAATAACCGATCCAAGATTGCTGTGGACTTTCAGATACAAACGGACAAAATGACAATGGGTCAACCATGTGATCACTGATAAGCAGCAGCAGACCGTCGTTGAGATCGATGTGGATGTTCAAGTTATGGAAACGTCAGAAAAAAAGAAACTAGAGAAATACCAAAGGCTCAGGGAAGAGCTAGAAATAGCCTGGCAGGTGGAAGCAACTGTAGTGGCCGTGGTCATCGGAGCGCCAACAAATACCTGGAGAAACATCTGTCAACGCAGTCCAGAAAAGCACAATCCTAGGAACAGGTAGAATATTGTGAAGGACCCGAGCATGAGATGAAATCTCTGTGTCTCTACATACCTAGGTGAGAGAGTAGCTATTTTTAATATGCATTTGCGAATTAGAACATGTTTCATTCCAAAATGCGCACATTTGGGAAATGATGAATACATTAGAAACAGTGGTGGATTTTGTACAAAAATGTGAAAAAGGTGTAGATATTTCTCTATTAATCAGTTTAGAATATGTGTGTGTGGTTACTTCATCTTTCCTCGCTTTGTGAGATTGCACCACTGTTTCCAACGTGCTCTGCATCACTTCCCAAATATGTGCATCATTGTGGGGGAACATGGTCTAATTTAGCAGAGACAAGGCAGCTTTCAAAGGCAAAATGAGTCCTAGCCAATTCTCAGCAGCAAACACCCACAACAGCAGGGAGCAGGTTACTCCTGCATCATTCCAGTAAATTATTCACCAGAGGTATTAAAATCCGCACAGTGCAGCTGACTTCCTCAGCTTTGCAACAGTATATGGGCTGAGTGCATTAACAGGATGCCCTTCGTTTCATTGCGCTTGTTAGTTATTGTAGTTTGTAACATCATTTTAAATGTGCATCATTAAGATTTCCCAGATCATTGAGAAACGAATCTATCGATGCCACAAAACTGGCTTGAATTTACAGATTAAAGATACAACACTACTAAGAAAATAGTAAGGTAGCATTTACAGAAGATGAAAAAAAGATTACATAGCAAATAATATTCATCTTGAATGCTGAAAACAGGAAAAGAGTGAGTAAATCTTGAGATCACGAGAATTGTGGCACAACTCTGTCAAAATCTGTCAAAAACCTCTTCATACTATTGAGCTATTTTACAAAGAATAACGGACAAAACCTTCAGTCGCTCAATACACAAAGACACAAGAGACGTACTCTTAAAAACTTACAGCTGTAATAGTGGTCTGTGATATAGAAGTCCTATGAAATACACTCAGTTTACGGTTGTAACATGACAAAATATGAAAAATGTCAAACGTGTGAACGCTTCAGCAAGCCTCTGTATGCTTGAACTCAATCACTCCCTCCATTGTCTTGAAGATATTCAAACCGTTTAGCGTGTTTTGTGTAGAAATGTAAAACCTGTAAATGCTTGTCTTTGTTAAATGCTTGTGCGTTTCCTTTGGCATGTATGTGAAGTTTGAGTGCGAGACCACGACTGCGTGTGTGTGTGTGTAAAGGAACGGGGGTGGAAATCTTACGACATGTGACAGCTGGTGGGCTGATGCCAATGGGGAAGGATGGAGCAGAGAAGGAAATGACTGTTGCCACGGTAACGCCGAGCTGGAGTGGCTGATGGTCGGGTAGCGTGAAGTAGCTGCCAGCTGAGACAGCGAGAGCTGCGGAGAAACAATGCAAACGACTTGCTGTTATTATTATGATTACCAACAACAGTGGTAAGAAATATACTTTGCGCCAGAGAGACACGTGCTGCCTCAGATCACAACAACAGCCCATTTACTCTTTAACACTTCGAATCCCTCCAGACCTCCTCCTGCTTCCACACCCACAAGCTTGTCTTTCCCAGCACGCCCAGGTTAAAACTGTTTTTCATTTCCCTTCTGATACTGAAGACATGTGAAAAAGAGAGCAGTTGTTTTTCATTTCTCACAACTTAAAGATTATGTGAAAGTGGCATTGGGAGCACACCAATTACTACTAATGGGGGATACTTCAAGCTTGATACAAAGCAAAAGAGCACCATTGCCTCTCTACTTGTAGTTTACATGATTCATATTTGCTACTAATGAATCTTAATTGGTTGCTTAAGTAGATGCTTTTAATTGTCCTTGTTTTATCAGCATATTTCCTCTCCTCTGCTTCCAATGGTGCTGCAAATGCAAATGAACATTAAGTTCTTATTTAGATGCTCTCTTCATGTATAAAGAGCAGGAGAAGTACTTCTAAAGCGAGACACTCCAAACTTTATTCTGCAAAGCAATTTTTTCAACTTACTGACTGAATTTTAATGTTGACCATTTGATCTACTGATTGAAAAAAACTGTATTTAATAGGAAATAGGTATTTAATAGAAAGAAGATTCCTGCACAACACTCAAAGTGATCAAGCAGGAGGTAGGTGGATCAATATCTGAATCTAACAAAAAGAGAAGAATGAATGAAAGTAAATGCAGAAATGCAAGCAAATCTTTAGCCTTAAGAACATCAGGGCTAGATTGGACTTTGCTAAAAAAAAAAAAAAAAACATCTAAAAAAACCAACAGACATGGCAGAACATTCTTTGGACAAATAAAACCATGGTCATCATCTACCAATATGACGGCAAGAAGTAGTAAGGGGCAGTTCATAATCCAAAGTAAACTATAATGCCTCTAAAATATAGCAGAGGCAGGGAAATGGCTTGAATGTGCATTGCTGCCATTGGCCCTGGGACACTAGTTTATTGACGATGTGACTCTGGACAGAAGAAACTGAATTAATTTTGAGGTGTTCAGAGATGGACTGTGTGCTTAAATCCAGCTAAATGACATCAAATTGATGGGGCGGATTTTCAGAATTGAGACGGAAAATTACCAGAAACCCAGCAGTTTATTGAAGCTAAGATGTAGAATATGCTTACAGGGAAAGTCAGTATTTGATCTTAGTCCAAATTCAACGTCTAGTGACCTCCATCAGACCAAGACGTTAGCCTTTTATTTCCAGCAAAGGGTTTTCAACCAAGTATTAGAAATGATCATTTAGCATTTAATTGTTTAAGTCAAATTACTTTTGAGTCCCAGAAGCGAAGATGCTGCTTTATTTCCTCATATTTTTAGGCAAACTTTTGGTTTAAGCCATAGAATGAAAGCATAAACTCTCCTCTTCAACTGCATCTTAGTTTGATCATTTTACATTCGTTGTGATGTTGATTAAAACCAAAATTTAAAAGTTGTCTCTGACCTAATATTTATGGACTTGACAATACAAGCTTCATCAGCAGGCAAGAAAAAAAATACTATTTAAGCTTTGGATTAGGTAACTCTTACTAAATCAAAAATGATTGAGGAAAAAAATTAAAGATAAAGTTAATGAACAAATATTTAGCTGGACTGAGTTTCAAATAACACTATATACCTTCAATGTTTCTTACCTTGTACTAGGCTAACTATGGGTTCTACATTTAAAACTCTTAAACCATAGCAGTACTGCATTCATTTACAGGTATATTATAAATATGTGCTTAAAAAAACTGGGAATCAGTGATTCTCCATACAAATGTGCTGATTAGCAAGTTTACAGGTCATTTTCCTTATATTTTCCTAAGATGAATTATTGCACTGATCAGTCTGTCTAAAAAGCTTTGCTAAACTGATATGCTATCTATGGAGGAAATAGGTTGAGGAGACAACAGATACCGTAACCTTTGTATCAAAGGAATCCACTGTTTCAAAGGTTGAATTTACCATTTAACAAGGACAGCTTCCAGAGCTGACACAAGATGCTGCATCACAGTAACAACATTTACAGCTTCCCCTAGCGGCCTAGTTAAAGGGAACACTTATTTTTATAACTTGTTGCTTAGCAATACGGCCATCGCTGACAACACAGAGAATGTTCTTATGGGCCACATTAGGTTTGACAGGAGTTCACACATCCTCTCCATTTCGCATGGAGAGTGCTCTGGGTTTAAACAGACATTTAGCTCACTTGCCTAACACCCATAATCAATACTGCTGCAAATAAAACATCAACAACTTCAACACCTTTTAACTGAAATCATCAGTGCAACCTGCAGCCACACTTAGACATATGTTGTCTGCAAAACAAGACAAGTGTTCTGACAGCACATTTGAAGGAAGCTGAGCTGCTGATGGTGGAAGCTGAGAACAGGTATGCTTTAAATAGAAAAGAATAGCAGATCACAGCAGCGTGCGACTCTCACAGCTGCTGGACTGACTGTATACTTTCAATGTCTAAGTGAGGTAATCAATTTAAATGCTTCCCGTGTGCTGGATTTTCTTATATGGGTTGTTGATATCTACATATATTTTCCAGCCTAATAACAATAGATAGATCTAAGTAAAGATTACCAGTATTTCTTAGTGGAATTTGTGGTAATGTAAATTATTGCAGAAATAAGCTGAAAAAATAAAAATAAAAATAAAAGGTCCAAAGAGCCACTTGCGGCTCCTGAGCTGAAGGTTGCAGACCTGTGACCTAGTTCTGTTGCTTTTGCACTTAGATATAATATCAGATTATTTTAAGTTAAGCAATGTAAAAACTTAGGATGCAACTAAATGCAGTTTAATGCTTATGAAAAAAATTCTGAGCTATTAAGATTTTATAATTTGAGGGATAATATTTTTACTCCCATGCACAGGAAGGATTGCATTTAGAGGTACAGCAGGGCATGCTCATTTGGGAAAATGATGATGAACTCATTGACATATCGATGGGTGACCCCATCAACCTTTATGAGCCAGGGATGTGCCCAAACAAGAAGCACAGATTTATTATCAGGGTCCACTACAGCTGTTAAGCTGGGTACGTTAGACTGCAGAGTTAAAGCTATTAATGGATTCCAACCCATAAATATGTTTAACAGTGTAGCCTTCTATAGATTACACCACATAGGCTGTAAAAAGCTATAGAACTGGCACCACAGGCATCGATACAGACTGAGTGGAAAGAATAGATCACAACAAATGATAGGCACAATAAGCCCTTTAACCTTTATAAAGTATGAACATTTGTGTTTATACAGAGATTGAATGATTCACATTATTATTTTCTGATTAGGTGACTATTAATGCAGTTGGTTGCATTGGATTTTAATTGGGGATTTTTCCTTGGTACCATATTGAATGAGTAACCAACTTTTAAAAAAAGAGCTTTTGAGTTTGGCCCTAAAAAGCACTACTTTTAGATACAAATGTCCCTTTGATCAGAAACAACACAGAGACTTAAAAATAAAGTAATCTGACACAGGGTGAATTTTTTTTTCACATCTTTGATGCAAATTTAAAGGAATGAATAGAAAACAAGCATGATGCAGGTATTAGAAGAACCAAAACTTCCTCAAATATTTTATAGAAAATATGTCAGCAGCTGAATTTGTTAGAGACTTTATGCCAGACAAACTTTATGACAAACAAACTTCATGAAATGTGTCTAATGTGTCACACTTTGTGAGTGGGCTGTGTGTAGATCTGATGCTAGCATGTTTTCTTGTGTACCTACGCAGCAGAGGGATTTACTGTGTGGAGGTCAAAGCCAGTGGTGTGGCTATAATGAATTCTCTTTTGCAATTTAATATATGCAATTCAGATAAGGATGAATTTATGAAAGTGCTGAAGAAAAGGTGGTAGAGAAAAGTCCAAGCAAAAGAGAAAGAGATTAATCACATCTGGGAAAACTGAAGAAATTAACAATGAAGAAAAAAAAATAAAGACATAAATGTAAGGTTATGTTTTTATATTTTCCCATTTTGTATTTCATCTAATAAATGAATAAATACATAAAAGATCTGTTTATATTCTCTTCTTATTTGGAGAATCAATCTTTTATGCGCATCATTTTAGGCATAAGATGTCCAGGACTAAATCGGGCTGTTTTGGTCACTGAGACGATGGTCAAAACATCCACACATTTCAAAATGGCAAAAGTGTGAAGGCCAGGGTAATGTCACAAGTCAGGCCCTGCAAGTACTGCTGAGCCGAAACCCATTTTACACACACATGCAAGTGAGTCACCGCACTCTGCACATCGAGGGTGTGAAAGACAGAAGATAGACCAAGGATGAAAAGCTCTCTCACACACACACGCATTCACACACTTGGTGACATGAAGATCATATGAGGCCAAAAATATGAGCAGATGATCTGCTTGGCTGTCAGGGCTCACAGGCTGAGCTCACAACTTTGGCAGTCAAACCTATGCCACAACTAAATGCCCCACTCAACCCATTTTCTTAGAGGCAGTGCTACCAAGCTGAGCCAATTTGGGTTTCTAACAAATTCTAAAAGGCGCCTGGTTAAGCGTCCAGTTCTCTGGGTGAGGTTCTAAAACTGCACCGCTCAAGAAACACAAAGCTAAGTCCAAACATATTCATAGTCCTGGCAAATGTAGGTTTAAAGCAATCTTTAAAGTTCACTAAAATATCGACGTCTTAGATTGGCCCAGCCAGAATCCCGACTTTAGCCTGACTGAAAATCTGTGCAGGGAGCTAAATATTAGGTTAATGAAAGTGAATGAAAAATACCAGTGAAAACATGAAAAAAGCTGGTCATCAGTTCCAATAGGAGTTTTATTATTGCTATGCCTAAAAAGATTTTTTTTTCCAAAATGTAAACAGACTTTAATTTTCAACCATTGTAAATCAGAAAGAAACTTCATGGTTAAATAAAAATTGTAATGACTTTATAATTAAGTTAATAAGGGGCAGAAATACCATCCCCTAATTTTCAGATAACACTGCTGCTCCCACAGAATAGCATTTGTGTCATGCCAAAAAAAAAAAAGAAAAAAAGAGAAGCTATGCATTTTTACTGTGCAAGCTTATGACACGACTGGCAGAAGCCATCATGATGTAAAGCTTGTTAAATATTTTTAAATTAATTGAAACCCTTTGCTACTGAAATTTAAGCTCTCAAACCCCCGTAACATAGTTGGGTGTAAATATGTCAGCATTCACAACTCTCAGGCGCTATTTTAGTGCTGTGCTTGGAAAATAAATGCTGATAGTCAAAAACAATTTTTTTTTAACCAACTACATTATAAAACTGCTTTCACAATGTTACACGAGTGGCATCAGATCATTTAAATGTCAAAATTATTCATGCAACTGTGTAGAAATAAAGCTTATATTATAAATCATTACTATGATCATGGTGTTTCTATCTGCCAGCTTGGATGCTCCACATTTGTTTGTAGTTGAGGCTTAAAGCTCTTAGACTTGCCGTGTACACACAGTAATCAGAAGAAATCATTCAATCTAAATAAGGGAAGTACTAGAAAACCATCTATCTAGCCATCTGTGTGTCAATACAGTTTTGTATTTACACACTAATACTTGGCTTAAAAAGACTGGGAAAACTAGACCTATGAAATATTATGACATTTCAACTATAGGAATATGTATAATTAACTAATATAGAGTTGAAAGACACTGCTTTTCCACATAAAAGATTGCTTTTTCAAAGGTTATTTGTATAACTAAATTTAAAAATTCATTGCCTTCTGGTAAGCTTTGGTTTAAAAGCTATGGATACAAGATTTAGGCTACGGTTGGGTTTTGCAGCTGGAGTTGAGAGAAAACAAAACTCAGCTGCGTCCACTGGGTAACTCAGCTGTCACTCAGTGCGGTACAACCCTAAACAGTGATTAATTTGACCAGGGCAGAAACATGTTTATTTTTGCACTAATGCCGGTCTTTTTTTCAATTTGGGGCACCAACGGGAGTCCTTAGGCATTCTCCAGTGTCCATTTAAGAAACTGCACTTTTTAGTATTTCCATATTGGTTTCATTTTTCACGCGGGGGCGTTGTTACTTGGTCAGCATTGGCACAGGACAGGACAGAGGACCCAAGGGGAGACCTGGCAGGCTGGAGGATTTGGGTTATTGATGATGAATAATTTGAGAGGAATGCAGGCACAACACAGCACAACAGAGGAAGAGCAACAAGAATGGGTTGAAAAGCACAAGAAGTTCAAACCACTGCCAGGCATCCTGGGGAACATATTGGAAAAAGAGTTTCGCTCCAGGAAAAGTAGAAAGAATGTTACAGAGGCAGTATTTGGAAAGAATGTTAACCGCTAAACTGAGACGCTTTCACAATTTGTTCTGAGTCCTCAAATGTTCCAGTACCAGCACCATGACTTCCTCTGGGTCAGGTGCTTTAATGAGCCACATCAGTGTTCATTTGCCTCTTTCCTGAACATCTGCATGGGAGGAAGAGAAACAGGAAGTAGCATGAAATCAAGGTTTCAATGGGAGATCTCAGAGATAGACATGCAAATAACAAGAAGGGTTTCAGCCAATCCAAAGAGGGAGTCCAAAACAAAAAACAAAACAACAATAAAAAACACACACATACAAACCACAGGGGTTGCTGTTTGTAAGAATGGGGTAACAATTTCACACATGAGTGTGAGAAGAGAAGAACATTAAGGAAAAGGCTGAAATGTTACAAAAATACATGAAAAGAGCAAACAAAGATGAAAAAGCTATAAAATGTTAGGTTTTAATAAATAACCAAGATGACACCATCTTTATTGCAATGCAACAATGTGTTTTCCTGATTCATGACATTCTTGGCGTCAAATTGTTTTCTTGCTTGTGTCCTCTTCCTGTTTTCTCGCCCCCCCACTGATCTAGGCAGATGGCCGACCATCCTCAGTCTGGTTTTCCTTCAGACCTTCTACTGCAAAAAAGGGAGTTTCCTACACTATCACCCACAGTGTATGCATCCACAGCATAGGGAGTATGGTGAAGTTAATGGATGTGAAAAACGTTGTTTATTCTTGCCAGCTATGCTTTACTGAAACCCATCGTCATGAGTTAAACAAAAAGAAAAAATAGATTCAACTTTGATCTAAATCGATGTGAACTCGTTAAGTCACTAGCTTCACATTAAACATGATTTAGATGTAAATATAAATGTGCAGTTTTTAAAAACTACAAATGAAATTTGTTATCTCACCACCATATTTTCTGTTTGTTTTTTATGGCAAATCTTCAAATGCACTCTACAAAAAAAGGTATTGAATTGTGTTATGAAAATATTCATAATAGAGGATCTTGTAGAAACGTATCTCAAAAGATCGGAACAAATGTATTTCTTTTATTAATTATTTTAAGAATCTTTGAACATTTTCCTTGTTGGTCACAATTATACATGACTATCACTTGAAATCCCAATAAAGTGTATTGATACTTTTCGCTGTAATGTAACAAAATAAATTAAAGGCGCTTTAACAAAAAACTTTAAAGCTAAAGGGCCTTGTAAAAAGTGAAGATTGAAAAGAATCTGTTCCAAAAACACAAGTTTATAAAAACTTAAAGTTTCCCTTCTATATTTATGAGGAAGTTAGTGAAAGAGCTTCAAGCATCAAAAGGCAGAAAAACAATTTGAGTTTTGGCTCACAGTAGAGTTTTGCTTTTATTCAGTTCAAACGGTCTTCTCTTATAAATTACAGTTTAGCTCCACGAATGAAATAGATCAGAAACTGAGAGACTAACTCCTTTACATGGAGGAATAAAGGCTGGAAAGCAAAGAGATTTTTATTCTGAACGTAGAAAAGCAACCTGCTCTTCATCTTTAGTTTATAAAAAAGGATGAAGCAGCACCACTAGTCCCTGTGAAGGAAAGGAGCTAAAATTAGGCTGCACAGAGTCAGTGCCAGTTGCCAAACAAGCCCATGCCAAGAAACAAAGTAGAACACAGCTTCACCTTCAGCCCACTGACTACAAGACCACCTGGGTCGCCAGAACATGAACGCGACCCTGAAGCCTGACCGCTGCTCAATGCGAGAACTCATGAGAGAAACAATCATCAACAGAGGCAAACAAACGCCGCTGCCACTCCAAATGCAGCCTATAAATAATACAAAATCTTTAGCACCATGGCAAATGGAGAGTGTCAAGGATCAATAATTTATGCAAGCAAGGAAAGTCATCAGGTTCTACAATGCCAGCAAACAAGACATTGTGCATGCAGCTTGTTTAAAGAGGCATATGAGTGGAGGACTGTGCAGATTAATCAACGTTTCGGATCCCTGTTGAAAAGGATGGGGGGTGTTACAAAAGGGAAAATGTTTGTGCTGCTCTTCCCACGTCAGGGGTTTTGAAAAAGTGGAAAGAAATGTAGCCAATTCATGTTGAATTAGACAGGAGTGCGACTTCAGCCTCTCACCGTGTTTTTCTGTTTCATTTACTTCTGGGAGGACCTGGACGGCCATCAGATAACTATTCATGCTCTGGATATTAAGAAATGATAGAATTAATAATTGCTGCGTCACTTCTCGATTTACCTAGACTATAATGTTTGTTTTGGTTGTATTTACTCAGAATGCCCTGAGCTGTATCCCACTTCCTGCTTTTGGATTGGTCTCCTGTCTGCTTGCATTGACACCGCGCCAGAGTTCACTTCGACCGAACAGACGTAGGTTTTAGACGGACCACAGTTCGTTTCTTTGGTCCACATCAAAGCTCGATTACTCATTCACACCTCCCCAAACAAACAGACCTTCCAGACAAACAGTCTAGAGTTCAATTAACGCTGGCTTTAATTGAACGCACCCCATGTCGAAAGCATTCTGACATTTAAAACAGGCTGAATGCTCAAATATATGGTTATGGTGTTGTAAAACAATAGCCATTACACTTTTAATTCCAAACCACATTAGTATGGAGAGAGGATGTTTATGCAACAGCCTTCACTTTTAATTTAGTTTAGGCTGAAAAAAATATGTTACTTTGGCAACGATATCATCTTTACCCGAGAGATTGCAGTTTTGTTAACAGATTTTTTTATTCCCATAAAAAGACGGAAACAAAATTTGTTTTGTGCAACTGAAAAACGGCACAATCTTAAAAGTGGTGAGAACAGCATTTTAAATGACATTCAAGGCCAATGTTTTCCACCAACATACTTTTAGCAGATTAAAACTGAAGGTTTGCTAACTCTTTGTAAGACTGGCTACTAATAATGGTGTTTTTGAGTTCAGCGTGCGATTATCCTGAAATTGTCAGAAGTGGTCCCCAATTTTTTCCTTCTTTTGTTTCTTTTCCCCCACGCCAGCAATTAGTATTAACAGTTTATTAAATCGACTTTTTCTCTTTTATGATATTATATTTCTTTATTGAGGCAAGCTTAGTTGCTTCTTTTGGGAAATAACAGCTGAACTTTAACCCTAAACCCTGAAAATGTCATGTACTGAAAAGGATCTTGTTAGCTGCCAAGGGAACGTTCAGGAATGTGATGAAAAGAAAAAAATTGTGAAAATAATCTATAATTGTCAAATGTAATTTGATCAGTACATTAGAATAAATCATTTGGGAATTAAGCTTAAAAAGGTGTATCCTCTAAAGAGTGAAGCGTATATTCAGTTAAGCACCTTTTCTTAATGTCGTCCCCTAAGAGCTGCCCAGAGTCACCACAGATGTCTGTTCTTGGCTACTGGGAGCTGCTCACTTGTGGGATCCCACCGCCCTGGCAGCTTAATCAAAATAAGGTCGATTTGTAGAGTTCAGGGGTCCAGCGCTGCTGTGGCTCGCAGCCCCCGCTGGTTCAATTTAAAATGAGTCGACAAACTGACCCACTTCTTGCCCAGGGAGCCGGCATTGAAACAGAGCTGATATCGTCCCTTCTTCGCTTGGACTCAACTGTGTTACTGTGAGCACGCCTGTGTCCTCCGCCTCATCCTCATAGAGAGAGTACCATTTATCACAACTCCCAGTCCCCATTGGCACTTCCACTCTGGCTGAAGGATGATGGTTACGCCCCGCAGCTCAGCTGAGCTCAGCCAGGACACACAATACACACAAACCGGCAACACATTTGTTCGGCACATATGGTTTGTGCAACGTTCCTGCTCAGAACTGGATAGTAGGAGCCGATTGAACTCGCGCTCGATGTCGTGGAAGGATAATCATGGAACAATTGAATATATTACAAAGTTAGAGAGGGATTGATCAGTACTATATTAGCTGCCTGTGGGAAGCCTCTGACATGAACAGATGCTAATGTGACATTTAATCTGATTGGATGCAACTAGGCATGATTATCATCATCAGTAATTCCCCCCCTCCTTGCAAGGTTTCCGAGGTGATTCAAGTGTTCTGTGAATGACACAAACAGACCTTTAGTTGTCGTTCATCAGGAATAACATCTCCAACAGATATGCACCCACACACTTCTGTTATTTCCCCCTCTGCTATGTGGCTGCTGAGGTTTTCAGAAAAACTCTGCTGAATACTTTGACATCCGCAATGTTACTGGGTGCTCATACAGGTGAAAAAAAAGAAGACAGAAATATTTGTAAACAAGCCTGTTCTCAATTTTACCTCCTGCTTACAATGTTGGGAAACCCGGGGCAGATAAGTCATTTATCCTGACATTTAGCAAAATTTATAGGTTTGACCTGCTATATTTGAGGACAAACAAGACAGTGTAAGTGTGTGTTAGCTGAGATTTATGATCCTTGTCTACACGACATGAAAATCACAAAAAAAAACTGTAGTCTTGCATAAAGGCTGCTCAACGAGCTTCTGGCTCCAAGCAGGAATCATTTTATAAGTCTTGGTTAAAAGTACGTTGTTGAACAAGGAGACTTAGGGGTCAAGGTTTTTTTTTTAAACTCTGTCATATATGCAATTCAAGCTGAAAACCAAGCAACTAATGAAAATAAATCAGGAAAGCATTTGAGGCATTATTTCAGGTAAGAAGAACTACAACCACACAGTTATGGTTAGCAATAAAAGGTCATTGGTTAGGTTTAAATTATAAACACAGTTATAAGGATGGTCAAATAACTTCAATTGTTATAAAAGTGCTGTATGTATATCAAACATAACTTGGTAGAAATTTGACTTTGCAATTTAATAGCTCCTACTCTTTCCGAACAGTCCACCTTCAGCACGTCGTCCATGATGTCGTTACGGCCATTCTTGGGAGCGATGGTAGTTTGTACGATAAGCTCAGCAGGTCTCATATTTAAATGTTTAATAAAATACTTTCCCTTAGAAATACAATAATTCCCAACATAAAAGTGAGTTGCATGATTCAACCAGACCTTAAACACCTTGTTCACTCCCAGATGTAACAGGTAATATTGGAAAAGGACTGCAGGAAGTCTGGGGAAATACTGGGTAATAAACGGCCAATGCCAGAACCTCGGTATATTGTGGGTGACCTTCAAGCCTTCAGGTGCGTCTTCATGAGAAAACGTCATGCTGCTGTGATCAATACAGTCACATAGGCTCCGGAGAACCTTGAGCTCACGTGACTTCAGGTCAGCCGAGTTTCTTGGTGCCTCCTAAGCTGTAACCTGAATGTGTATTACAAAGAACCAATATATCAACTCAGAGAAGATCCGGCTCTAATACACCAAGTCACAGCCACTGAAACAATGGGCGTGTGGTTAAAGAACTTGCCATTTCAATTTGTGGAAAACAAGCATTTGTTTCAAGGTGCTACTGCAACTAAGATCATATAAATTATACATATACCATTATAAGTGAAAAGAGTTCATCTGGTAACTCTTCCCAGTAGATTCTGTGGTTATTTCAAGAAGAAAAGCCCGGAAATTCTTCTGTCTCGCCTACTTTGGCGTCCAGATATTTATATATAAATATATAGTACCCCGTAATGGAGGACAATATCGCTATAAAAGATTACTATGTTCTAGACTGTAAAAAGTGTAAAGTATATCACTAATTGGTTGTTTGTTTTTTGCACAACACGCATGTTTTTATTTGTGAAAAAGAAAACCATAAGTAATTTTCCTTCCACTTCTCAATCATATACTAATTGGTGTGTCTACCAGATAAAATTCCCCTGAAATATAGCAGGATTTGTTGTTTTAACGTAATGGGTTTGAATACTCTTTTAATTTCTGTTTTTAAATTTTGCAAAAAGTTAGCATTTCAGATGGATACTGTACATCATGTGACGTAACATCTAGATTGTAATGACTGATAAGCTGTCTTACCCCGGGGCCTCGAGGGGATTCAGGAGGAGAAGTGGGAGTGGCCTGTTTTCGACCTGAAAAACAAGCAAATTAACAAAAAAATAATTAAACAAATCAAACTTGCCAACTTCAACCCTAGAAAAGTGATGCTTTCCATATTGCATCCCTGCAGAGGCCTACATTTATGAGTCGGCTTCTTCAGTTCAGAGTTTAACAAGTTTAAATAATGGCGCTGTAATACCTTCTTCATGCTCCGAGCACATCGAAGGAGATTATTTTACAGTTTGGTTAAAAATGTAACGGAATATGAGCAAGTGAGAGGGAATAGAGGTTAACTGTAAAATGTCATCTTATATAAACTGCTTCTCTACTGATTGGATTTGAAGCAATCTGGCATCCAGAGGTATATGAATAAGCCGTAACATTATGTACCGAATAACCCGAGCAAAGTAAATAACTCCACAGAACACTGGAATCCCTCACTATTTTCAAACATGACAAATCTATCCAATTTCACACAGATCAAGAGCCAGAGTTAGATTTAGACAGCTCGCTGAGTTTAAAGAGTAACAATGCTTCCTTGAGATTTTTTTTTGGTAGGTAGCCATGGCAATGCTGAAATGAAAGGCGTTCCAGCATCTCTTTGTCCTCCTCTCCAACTCTGCCTCACTCTTTATGCTGGGCTCCACTGGCCTTTTGGAAATTGCTTCAGTTGCCTGCGGTGTCTTGCTGTAGCTCCCATCTGTTCAGACTGCATGCATACAGAGTGGACATGTTATGAGACTGGCTGGCTTTCTCTCACAAATTCGCTATGGCATCAACCCCCCCGGCAACTATTTTCTTTTTAGGGGCTTGCTGTTTTCTCACTGTTATACTTTTGGAGCCCATGGAGAATTTGATTCACCTCGTTAGCAGGACTGATGTGCAATTGGCCGTTTGTTTGGGATCGATGAGTGGCCACCGTGACAGCTGAACAAACAGCTCTCCACCCAGAGCTGGACAGTTGTTTGCTTTACGAGAGGTGGGCTGCATACGAGTAAAACACCAAAGGGGACGTACGATGAACGCATTTAAACACAAACCCCTTAAATCTATATCCACAGTCTGTCATGTCATAATCACAAATTTCAATTTATTAATCTGGACTTTATGGGACAGATACAAAGTTGTCTGTCCCATAAAGTCCAGACCTTCCTGAATTGGAAGGAAATGATAAATGATTTTCAACTCTTTTTTTTTTTTTTTCCCCAAACAAAAGTATTAACTTGTAGAGCACTTTTGTGGAAAGAGAAGGGCATGACTGCACAGACTAAGCATTCATTAAAAAAAGCTGCCAAGAGGCTGATAGGAAGTTTGATGGAGCTGCAGAGAATTAGAGCTCAAGTGAAAAAATCTAACTGGACAGTGCAACTTATTCACTCCCATATATGGAGGAAACGTTTGGCTTAAAACCAACACAACCTATAACCCTGAACACGCCTCTTACCTAATCTGACAGAACTGGCAAAGGCAGCAACATGTTGAGAATTGACAAAGAGGGCCATGATCTGTACATGTTAAAACATCAGAGACAAATTAATGCAACTGTCCACACAAGAAAACAGAATTAATTCAAATCCATAAGATCATAATTTCAGGACCAAAAAGGAAGTAAACACATTATAAGTCCAAACTAAATGCAACACTGCCTCTATAGTCACAGCGGAGATGTGGGAGATTTCTTATTGTACGTAAAGATGGCTGTGTAGCAAAGAAAGGAATGAATAAAGGCATCAGAGATAACCAACATCAATCACATGTTAAAATCAAAAGAAATATTCACAATATCAATCTTCTATGAAAACAAGCCCAAGTCTTCAGTCTCTGTTCGTAACTCTGTAAAAGCACTTGAACACTGATTAAGACGTCGTCAATAGATGCAGCCAAAAGCCTTCTCTGCACTCTTATGACGCAAGCCCTGATCAGCGCCATTCTTCTCTCCTGAGATAAGTAAACAGTCTCATTAGGAGGGAAATAATCAATTACCCAACCAGGGTTCACTCGAGTTCCTAATGCGTCGCTGGGATTGAGTGGCTGCGTTACCACACTTTTAAATCAATTCACCGTCAGAATCACAACAAATCAGCAGTATGGCCTTCGATAAGACATGCAGACAGTGGGACATCATTTATTCGCGGGTATGAGCAGCCACAGAATATTTAATCAGAACTCGGTTTAGCGGGAGACTTCTTTAAAGCTTGGGATTCAAAACTCCATTTAGCAAGGATATTGTGGCACCGGCGTGCTTAATTCGTCAGGGCTGAATGACGGCGCTCTGCAGGGCAAGAGAAACTCACAAGCATCTTTTTTCTATCTTGTGCTGACTGCGGCTCATTTAGATCTCAATTGTGTAAAAAACTAATTGTGAAAATAAAATATTAGAGTATGTGATGGGCTGGGATTGATAAGAGGTCAGAATGTTCAGCTGCCACTCCAGTGAGTTCTTCGGCACATGGCTGAAGCCTCGGACTGCAGCCGGTGACAGCAGTAGCGCTCGACTCTGATGCCCTGCAAACTTGCTGCGGTGGCTCATGAACCGCTCCTCCATCTGCTGCCGGCTCTGGTTGCACCGGCCATCCAGCTTGTAACAGAGGATTTAGAAAGCAGAAAGCCTCCAGAAGACTTTCAGCTGGTCCAAGGAAGTGGAGCTGTAGGCCAACCATAAGATGAGGGACTCAGTGGCAGATTAGTGGTTTGGAGGAATGTCTCTACAGTGGCCTTCCTGGTTCCAAGATGGGGAGGGAGGAACACATTGAGGGAAGGACTCACTTGCCTCGCAGTAAACTAAATACAAACTTAATAGGGCTGGTGGTTGTGTATAAATGAATACCAATAAATAGCTTTATAATCAAGATAAAAGAAACATTAAGGTAATTAATGTGAATTACTGAGAATGAATGTGTGAATGCTTTAGAAAATCTCAGAGTTTGGGTGAAAATCTACATCCTAATGGGAATACTCACAGCAATCCCATCTGTGCCAATAAAGAAATACTGAAGACAGCTTGAAATATTATCCTCAGGATTTTGTCTTTCATAAAAAAATATAATGTCACCCTCAATTAATGAGCAATGGCAGCAGGAAGGCAAAGAGGGAATATTTTTTATGCTTTTCTTATATTTTATTTTATTCTTAAAGAGAAATCAGCTAAACTTAATAGCAGCGGTTCAAATCAGTAAATATACAAAAATAAACAGAAATCTGAAATGGTGCCCAGAATTCTTATTGGTGCATTTTACCAAATAGTTAGAAGAAAAATAAAGTTCAAGCTTTAAGAGGAAGAAATGTTTCACTTTCTTTAAAACAATGTTTTCTCATTTCTCATGTTGCATAGAGAGTAATTAATGTGACCTTAAAAAGTCCTCATGAATTAGAAGAAGATATTTACTTGGCGAAGGTGACGATCTCTGACGTGGCACATCCTCCTGCTTAGTCCTCAGAGATATCCTGGGGCTGGATGGCTTCTTTTCCAAACTGGAAAACAGCCAGAATCTTATCACATCCTTTGCCTCCGAGCGGTCCTTAAGAGGAGAAAGTTTAAGTCGTGTCAGTTCCCAAAAAAAGAAACGTTAGGAGAACTCTTTAACTCCAGCTGAAAGGAACAGCAGAGATTCTGGTGCAACTTAAGGGCCGCAATCAGTCAAACAGCAAACATACGAGGAAAAGAGACAAAAAGTACTTTAAAAAACAGTAATAACCACAACCACACCTATTGACAGGATAGGTGTGGAAAATCTGAGCATCTTAAAACTTCTTTGTTTAACATTCATTCTAAAAGGGAGAAACTTCCAGACAATTTTTAGTGATTAGAATATTTGGAGCAAAGCTTTAAGCCGTCATCTTTGTTGAGACTTGACAATACGGACAATTCACAACAAAACAGCATTTTGTTTTTTTAGAGAGACAGCACCATCTCGCAGTCGTGCAAGAAAAGTAATCACTCTAAACACCTTTCTGTACGTTTTCAGACATTCATATAATTTATTCCTCTGACAAACACATTCCCTTTGAGCTTTTGTGTTACCTGGACTGCGCTTGGAGCTGAGACTGCAGCAGGGCTGTGAGTCTGGACAGGTGCCTCTGTGCTGTAGACCATCACTCCGAGAGGATTCGGCTTTGCACCTCCTTGCAGAGCAAGCTGGACCTCTTTGCCTTTCCAGTGAGCTAGCTCCTGGAAGGGGCACCAAATCCCCCAGCGAAGGCACTGCAAGAAGGCAGCTCGGGAGGTGGATGTAGCAGACAGCTACGAGAATAGAGAAAAAAAACAAGAAAATTCACAATGTGATACTTGGCCAGTTCTGATTAAACTTTCACCTGGAATGACAGTATTTGTCTAACTATGTAGGATTACAAATTCTTACAAAAAAGACCCAGTTATTAGGAAAAAACTACAATTTGAATATTAGGATGGGCAAAACGTCTATACTTTGCATTGTTTTCAGAAGCAATGGACTTTTTGTGTGTACAGATGTAAATAAACTGAAATGTATATAAATAAATATACACAATAAATGTATGGAAAGAGCTATATTGAAAATGACTGGAGTTTTGCTGTCCCTTATGCTCATGGCTTACATATCTTAACGGCCTGGATTAGTCATTGTTATGATGAAAAAGATTAAGTGTGCAGAGAAAAATGTGCATCACTTGTAATTATTTCAATAGTTCACATTAACTTCGGAATGCCATTTTGTCCCAAAATCATGCAGCCCTATTTTAACCACTAGATATACTATCTTAAATATAACTTCTTGGAATAAAGACAGAGTTATAATGTATTATTTTACACATGGTTTCAGCTGCTTCACTGTGTATAAACCTGCTTTAGAATCAGGGCTGTTCTGCTTCAGACATAGAGAGAATGGAGCTTTAAATCATCCACAACAGAAACAGGAGATTTTGCCGAATTGATTAAAAAAACTGAGCCTTAAACTCTTACAATCAATCAAATGTGGGACAGTATATATTACCCATACAGTACAACCTGCAAGTCCTTATTAATTTAGAAGAAAGCACAGCATATTATGGCTTGCTGAGGGAGTACAATTCCCCTAATCACAACTTGTATGCATCATACAAAAATCCAATGCAGCAGATCATTACTCATATAAATGTTATATTTAATCTAAATGTCATACAGAACCTTTAACCAGGTATAATATGAAAAACAAGAACTGCAGGTAATAATTTATAATCAATTTGAACAATTTCTACTGTGTGACAATGGAGGAAAAACTGCAACAGTAAATGATTTATCAACTTCCAAAGCTTGAAAACAAACATTGTAATACATCAATTGATTGCACTACTTTAAACTAAGAGAAATTTTTTTATTTAAAACTGTTTAACAATTAAGCATAACCTGGTGAAGAGAGAGAGGGTGTAATTGATCATTTTTAATGGGATACTGTCGTAAAACTACATTTAGCAAGCAATGAGTCGAATGTTATAAAGCAGTAGAGTGCAGGCTGGGAAGTTTAGTTGATCTATTAAAATCAAAGATAATGAAAATACAAATTTCATTCACTTGTTAATTATACATTTGATTGAAATTCAGAACACAGTACTTCAACTCAAGGTTATGATAAAGTCACTCAATCTCAGTATAATGTAGGCTTATGCTGAGATTGAAAACCAGAGTCAGAAAAATGTCTTCCAATGGTCGATTCCCAGCGAACGTGCTGTGAAGAAGTCCACATGAAAGCAACGATATTGCCTCCACCGATTGATCTAATCCATTTCCACACAGCTCCATATCCCCTCACTGAGCCAGAGAGGCATATCTGATGTACTGTGTTTCACTGGCAGCGCACGGCAGGAGAGCTGGAGCTGCGCATGACACCGCAAGAAAAACTGTAGGGAGGACTAAATTGCTGAGACTTGTTTGAGAAGCTGATGACTGAAAGCTCACATCAACTGTTTGTTAAACACAAGGCCAGAATCATTCCTATCCCATTGTTTTCAATGCTAAACAACATTTCTGACTCATTGGCTCAGATCAGAATTAAAGTACCATGTAACAAGGCCAGGAACGCGTCGTTCTTTTTTTCTGGACTTAAGCCAGTCACTCAGGTCTGGTTGGAACCAGTAAAATCAAGCCAAAAATGTAGTTAGTCAAAGTTGATTCAAGAATTAAGGGGGATATTTACTATTTCAGACATTACCATGTTGATCTGAGTAACCTTTGCTTTTCAATTTGAATCATCTTTTGGTATTTTTATATTAAGGTTGGTTATCTTCCTGTAGTATTAAATTCTGTCTGGTGGTCTGAAACACGTATGCGTAGCAAAAATCAGCAGTGGGGAAAATACTTTGTACTGTTCGTCCTCTGAAGTTTTTTTTGTTGTTTTTCCCCAGAAACTTTTGTTGCCTTTCAAAAATTATCGTTTCAGCTTGACAACAACACTTATAATTAATTTAGCCACAAGAGGTCTTTATGAGCTAAACAAAAGCGACAATCATTTTATTCGTTGCTGCGAAGACTAACGAGTGCAATCTCTGCTGAGGGCAGATTCAAAATGTCAATTTATTTTGCATTATGCAAAGTAATCTTGCTGACCAATTAACAAAGCCCAAAGTCGAGTGCTCGGATAGGTTAATGGAGCTGACATTTTGAACAAGAAATAAATACTGCACTCCTGGAGGGACGGAGCGCTCAAAATCTAAAGGTTAAAGAGATCTGAATATTCGCTTTTTATTATTATGTAAACAAACACCTTATATAAACCCTTTTACACTTCATATGTCTGTTGTTGTCCTTCCCTTAGTTCTATTTGAATGTACCAATCTCAGATTACAGCAGCAGCAGCATTGTGCATTTGATTTGTGGCTGTGAAACAAGTGGCTTTACTCGTCATACACATGTAGTCAATAGCTGTGCTTGATCCAAATACAAAAAGGACCTACTGGTCTCACGACATGCATATACCGCTATAAAGTTTCAAGAGGTCCCAAGAGCTGATCAACACCCCATCTCCTCTGACATTTAGCCATTTTAAAACTATGATTTTATCCTCGCGAAGCACAGACATTAACAGCGTTTTCTCAAAACTGGAACTGCAGAAATATATGGCAGCCATTAAACAGATGGATGTGTAATCCCTCCTGAGACGTTGCTGTTTCCTCTCTTATGAGGTCAAATTAATAAAATGTTTTATGTGAAACATTAAATTAAACTATTTCAGTTCCAAAGTTATGATAAAATGATGCAATGAGCCAAAAGTCTTTTTATGGCCCAGAAAGTAGCCGGTAAAAATTGTGAGGAAATTTAATTGAATGTTTTTCCTTCTCCACTCAAACCCTGCCTGCCCTCCTTCACATCATACACACACACACACACACACACACACCCACACACACACACACACCCCATCTCTAAAACGTATGCATTCCAATGGAACACGACTGAAAAAGTAAAACGAGTGACATAAAACTAATTTCTTATATTATTCACTGTATTTATTGCAGGAGTGATTCGGTAGCAGAGCCGGCTGAGCTGTGAGAGAAAAGAGGAGACAAAAGACCAATCAAGGGGCCTTTTCTGCTGGGACGCTTACAGCCTTTTATCTACCCCACACTCAGTTCTTATCACAGACTTTCAGTCTTCCCCATCATAAGAAACTATGAATGACTTTTTCTTCAAAAGTCCTCACAGTAAGTACAAATGAGGACAGAAAGACAAGAAATAGCTGGTGTAAATACCAACTAAAACACAATATTAATTCACAAATGTTTAAATCAAAAGATAAGCAAAAGGTACCAGGATGTGTGTGTATTACTCACTTTGTAAAGTTAATAAAAAAAAAAAAAAAAAACGATGTGCGGATCCAATCTTAGGACAACTGGGTAAGAAAGGTAATACTTCTCTTGCCACAGTGGATCTTTTTTTCTCAATTTCTTAAAGCTGGAACATTGTATTAGAATAAACTGGAAGGATTATGTAACAGCTCCTTGTGAAAGTAAAAACTGCATTAATCCCTGTCATGATCTCAGTGTGGTGGTGTTTTAAAGTGCTTTGAGAGAGCAGGATCTACAGATGAACGGCATGGAGTGTTGACAGCTTGGGCTGGTAAAAAGCATGAAAGAGGGAATGTCAGAGACTCAAAGTTTTATAAAAACAAAGATTATAATAACCCCATTCAGAAGTCGGTGCGAAGAACTTCCTATTATTCATCTTTTAATCTGAAAATCTCAGAACCACTAACAATGGAACTATGTCACGAAACTTCTTGAATAAAATATAGCAATGTCAGATTTATGTGCAAGTACCACAAAGATTTTAATGGCTTTGTGGTCAAATCAGAGCACAGCAGGAGGCAGTTAGCCAATGTATGCATAGGTGGAAGATTTTTATTGAAGACATAAATGTAAAAAAAGAAAGAAAAAAAAAAAGGCCAGGAAAAATCGACTTATTCAGAGTGCCACAGTAGGACACTGAGTTTTAATCAATTGCATGCGGGCTGGTGACAGCAAAGAGACATTAAATCAATGTCTATATCTTAGAAGAAGTACAACTTTTTGCACTTTGAGTGTTATGGACACAAAGAAAATTTTGAATTAATCAGAGATTTTGTCGTTTGAATTAAAAGTTTGTTGTAAGGCTGGCCATTATGTCCAAACAGGCAAAATGATCAATGGGTTATTTCCCCAACGTGTGATTACACTCCTGATTTGAGTGTTAAAGGCTATATTCAAAACAAGCCATTAAGTTTCAGTTAGACAGAAAGCCGGCGCATGTTTCCACTGTGCGCTTGGAAGAGAAGAATTAAAAACGTAGGCCTAAGGCGCAAACAAGGAAACTTTTTCATAAAGTTCAACTGAAAACAATAACAGGCAATGTCACTTCACACATAATTGCTCCATGTAGCAAAACATTTTCTAAGGGGAGAATCCATCAAAATGGATTAGAAGAGTAATGCTGCATTGTTTCCAGACAAATAATAAAATTGTCTGTTTCAAACATTTAAAGGGGAAAGAAACAAAGACTCCGCCACTATGACCTGAAGCAGGAAGAGTAATCATCTGACTCCTACAGGGCATTAAGAAGATGTGGGAGAGGGGAATATTATTTAACTGTGTGCAGAGGACAAGTTCTGCACATCAAAGATGACGGAAAACGTTTCCCAGCCGACAAGAAGAGCTGGAAGCAGAGGCACTAAACCAGCCTGATTCACCACCAAAACATCAGCAATCACAGAAACAGCCACGGATGTGGCTGATATGTGACGGCTTGCCTGACTTCTTTGGATATGTCCAGATTTAGGGGGGGTAAGAAAGAGAAAGCTTGCAATAAGCTGAGATAAAGCGCTTTGCAAAGACATATCTTTGGAGAAACTCAAAAAAATTGGAAAGATATTCAGTGACTTGGGGCTTTCTAGAGTGCAGCAAGAATTATTCCTAAATTAGGAGGATGTGGGCATTGGTGGAAGACAAAGTCTGACAGTTATTACCATTACTGCAGTCTGTTGGGCTGCTCAAGTCATTATTTCAGCCAAGACCCTGTGACAAGAACCGGCCCGTAGCCTCCTCTACTTATACTTCAGAAGGAGAAGCCTTATAGGACTGAGAGAACATGCATCAAGATCATTAATTTAAAAGGTCTTGACTGGCCATATTCTAATAGAGCCGCAGTACACACATAATCCATATGAATTCAAAATCCTGTGAACTCCATCAAAGGAAATGGAAGAATTTATATCGTTCTCATTACTGCTGAATCTGAAAACTTAAGATTTTGGTAAAAGTTTGGAGGTTTACTGAGATCACTTCTGCAAGTGGTTGCTCATATTGCAACAAAATTGATTGAGACAAATAGTGCATGATAGTACATTTAATTGTATTAGATCGCATAACACTGTTTAAGTTTTAATTAGTTCATATGTAAATCACAGTTCTCAATCTCTCTCCATTTCAAACCATATACACAATGCAGTTAAAAAGAGCCAGCAAACTTCTAAAGAGATCTTCTCTTTGGTCTGCATAACCTTTTGATTCTTTATTTGGTCATTTCACATATTTCTCTTACCTACAGAAAAAGAATGCCTTGAAAGGTGATTTATTTGTAATTGCTTTTGGTCTTTGTCCATTTTGTATTTAAACTTTTTAAATCAGCCTTTGTTTTGTTTAATTTAATTTTCCTTTGGAATTAATAAAGTATTTTTTAAATTTGAATTTAGTCATATACTTGATACTTTCTATTTTCATCTGTCCAAACAATTTTTTTTTATTTTGCACACTTTGTTTTTACAGCAGACTATGCTCACATCCAGGTCCAAAACTGGAAATACGATCTGTGAAGGCCTGGGCGTCTATGTTGCCCAGTGGCAGAAGGGCGACAGCATTTATGAACGACATGACACGAGGCATAGGCAGCTGGGTAAATTTTTAAGTTTGGAGCGACATTCTGTCGGTTCACATTTATCAAACGCAGCGGACTTGACTTGGCAGGACTTAGTTTCTCTTAACAGTACAGATGAACAATGATTCTCAACATACTGCGGGGAGACCTTGTCAGGAAACAACTTGAGGAAAATAAATCTACGATTGCTGAGATAATCATTTGCTCCTTACCCAAGTAAGATGCACTCTTCCTGCTGAAAGCAACTAAAAGAAAAATCCTCAACAAAGAGCAACTAACCAGAGGCACCATTAGTAAAGACCTTTCAAACATCACAATGTAATGTTACAGGCTTCGGGCACTAAGTGCCTGTCATTTTCTTAATTTGACAAATTAGCAGAGACTCTAAAAAATAGAGTATTTTGACTTGAGAACCCCAATTTGAAAAACCTCAAATAAAATTTTACAAGGAGACTGTTCATTAAAATTAAACTAAACATGTTTTAAACAGATGAAAAAGTTGCTTCCAGCACTGAGTCGGTGAGTTAGTCTAATGTGCTTCACCTGCCCTTGGTTTAATATTGGGGAAGATATACCACCCAATGCCTGCACTGACAAAGTTTAATGTGACGCTTTATGGATCTTCAGGTTTTTTCCCCCATACATCACCACTGGCAGTTTGACATTTCAGTATTGAGTAAAATGCCATGAAATCTAAAATAGATGTCTGTTCTATAGGGGATAAACTTTAGGAAACTCAGAAATTCTATTAGGTTTTGCAATAGTATAATTATCATGTAAACAACAATCATCAGTCACATGAAGGAGAACAACAAAATGAGTCTTTGTTTCGGAGTCCAATAGGACAAGGACCAGAAACTGCTTCAGCCAGCTCTGCAATGTAATGCTGAGCATTAAATCCCACTTTTGTGTTTTTTTGTTTTGTAAAACTAGCTGGAAAACAATGCACAGTTGAACATTTGAAGACAAATTTAACTCATTTCAACATATTGTTGTATCTTCCATATTAGTGCATCAAGAAACACCTCCCCACTGAAAATAATGTAAATGAAAATAATATGTTTAATCCTAATAGCTACATCTGGACCAAAATATGTAACAAAAGTTACAACATAGCTAGAAGCAATGCATGATGAAACAATAAATAACCAGTGAATAAACAGCTTTTCTGGGACACAGTGGTTATGGGAAGATTTTTTTTATTTTTTTATTTGCAGTATTTTTTTTGTAAGTGCTAACAACTTCTATCATGGGTTAAGTGAAGGCATCATGATGTATTCTGCATCCTAGAGCATTCCGGTTTGGGTCAAAAATGCAGAATGTTAGCATTACTGGAGTTCTTCATAAACAAACATAAATATGATGTGCTGGTACAAATCCAATTACTTCCTCTGGGCCTAAAATGAAAAAGACGTAAGCTCATAGAGATTTACTTCTGCCTGCATTTTAAAATGCTAGGAAAAATGTTAATAAAGAATATAATTCCACAGAGTTAAGGGAGTGCTTGCGAGAGATCTGTTGGGTGATGCTGTGCATAAAAGTACTGCACGATTTTTAACCGCTCATACCTCTTGGATATCTCTGGAAGTGAACACCTCTACAGTCGGCAGCTTTGCCTGCCGGGCACAGAAGAAGCCAGAAAAACAAAGCAGGAGAAAGAACACACAAGAAGCAGGATAACGTGAAGCACAAGAGGCATGCTGTGGGCTGGCTCACACTAAAATGTGTGCCTGCTAATGACATCCCACACATTGCGAGGAAAATTTATAACTGGCGCAGTTATGCAGCGTTCATGTTTGGAAAAATGTTAAAAAGTTTCCCTTGTTAAATTTGCTTTCCACAAGAACGCCCTACTTTGTGTTAGAATTACCTATAAATCCAATTTGAAATGTAAGTGTGTAGTGGCTAAGTGATAAGATGTGGTAATGTTCTTTGGGTAAGTTTCTTTTTTGTTTTCTTTTTTACATAATCTACCATAGCAGACCAATTGGAGTGACACATTTCCATCTACATTTGCTCAGAAATGTTGGCATTCTCATATGAAAGCAACAATGTAATGGTCAGATGGTTAATTCCTCATCAAAGTGGCAAATCATTCATCAAGGATATAATAAGTTAAAATATAAGTTTGTGATAGTATGAACATTCATAACTACCTACTGCAAATACTGTTGCCACGAAAACACTCTTCAATTTCTTTCTTTAAAAATAGTCCTGCAAAGGTATTTGATTGAACACATGGATTGTTTAATACACCTTCAAAGACTTGGCTATTCAGCTCTAGATATTAGAGGGCATATGAAAAAGCATAACTGAAATAGGCCTGCTACAGCTGCTCCAGGTTTAAAGTGGCTCTTAGCACCTCATTTGGTAACTGTGTTTAATCAAAACCCTTGCTTTCCTCGCTGCTTTGCATAGACAGCAGGGTCTAAGTTTGAGTTTGAACTCACAAGACAACGATTAGATGTTCAAACATCATCACCAATGCCTCTCCGGTTGCCAGGGCACCACATCCATCTGGAAAAGGATGGCACTGCTGGCAGGCACTGACAGGGTAAGACTCACCCCGGGCCTATCGCGGGGGGGAGATTGATGCACTTCTCGGCGGGGGAAGAACTGACATTCATTTTAATTAGGCAGGCAAAATAATGTGTCTGTGGCACGTAGTTTCCCTTGCCTCATCTTCAACGTCTCTTCTCAGGGAGAGAAAGGAAAAGGCGTCTCTCGGGAAGAATGAACTCCAGAAAAGGCCACCAATCAAGCCGTGTATATATCACTTCTAAGTCCTCATGACATTATTTTTCTTAGGATGTTTGATTAACATTTAATTAACATTTGTATGACATTTCATATCAGAACAAAAACAAATATTTAGCTGGTTTCTTAAAAAGTGAGCTTCACAGCAGTGGGAGGATTCATGTCTAGATAGCACCAATTACCTTAGCAGCACCAAACATCGAGGTGTGATTTTTCTGTGTTCTGGTGATGGTGTCATTGTGGCACAAACATTTTAATGAGTGTTTGATTGCTAAAAGTTTTGGTAGATTCACATTAATTTACCAAACACCGCACAACCCTTCAGACACACAAACAAGCGACACACATACAGCCACTTAGGGGCAGTCATGGGAAAAACACACAACAATCTATACAACATGTACCATCTGTGAGCCAATTAAAACCCGAGCAAGAGTCTCTGTGGCACCAAGGAAAGGCTGTACACTGACACCTTTAATAAACCCTGCTGCTGCCAGCCATGTTCCTACCTCCTGCTCCACATACCGTTTCTCTTACATCCCCTTTGCACTGACATCTCAGATAGAGAAATAAAAACATGATTAAGAGGATGTTTTTTTTGTGTTTGTGTGTAGAGCTCAACTTGGAAAAGGCTTTTTCTCGATGTAAATTAACTCCATATCAACTCTAGTTTCAGTTAAAATCCTTAGACTGTTGGGTATTTATTAAAAATAATTAAATGTAGAAATTAACTTGAACTGGAACCCCTGAGGAAAGGGTTATGACTCAAATTAACTTTCAGATATACCAAGGCACAAATAAATCTTTTTAATGTTAGCCTTGCTCTAAACTAAACAGACTGAGTCTGATATTTTATTAAAAATGCAACCTAAGGTCCTGCACGTTTTAGGCAATGTATGGTCAGGACATTTGAGCGGCTCTCTGAACTGAGTTAGCCATGTTAAAGGAGAATATTGAATGAAGTGCAGTAAGTACAACGCAGTGTAGTTTTTCTTTAAAGCAGCCGAGTTAGCTAAGTATTGAACACTATCAGTCGATGCCTGTTCTGGAATGACTGACATAAAAAATTCATTTGTCATTACAATACAAGCTTATGCAAATATTAAACTAAACAACCCATTACAATTTGATTTTTACTGTCCATTTTTTGCCATTTTTGTGATTGAAGTATAATGCAGTGACATTAGGTGGAGCAGTCAGGGAGTCGGCTGATTAAACACTCAAAGTTTGCTGACTGTTTAAGATGATACTTGATAAGAGACGAGTTTCTACAGCATGTCTGAACATTTTTCTAAATCACAAAACTTTTGAAGCTCACATGATCTCATCTACAAGAAATCAGATGATGAGATCTGACAGTGACAGCTCCATCAAACCTGACAGCTGCAAGCCAATAAAAGAAACACCTCTTTGAACACTCACTAAGGGAGAAGCTCTTCTGTCCCAAAGCTAAACAAATGAGGCTAAGTGAAAACCTCAAGAAATTATTGGATCTTCAATATAGATCAAGCAGGATTCTGTCAAAAGGGACATGCGGTCAGAGGAGGCAGGTAAGGCAATCCCTCAACAATTATCAAGAAAACTGTGATCAGTGTCACTACTATCATTAAAACCAAGATTTCTTTTTTTAAAACACAAAGTGAGAAACAACATGCTTTATATTCCACTGGATGTCCCTCTGCAAAACAGAAAATCCCAAAGGGGAATGTCTGACCTTAAATTTGAGTGCAATTCAGTTTCAGTTCAATGTATTTCACAATAAATGTAATATGGTACTTTACAAGAAGGACAGATTAATAAAATGAACAAAAATCAGTCCTGAAGGGCTAATTCTTTAGCTACCTACGTGATTCCACACACCTGGATCAAATGATGGCTCGTTACCAAGCCTCTGCCGAACACTGACATGCTGAGGAGGCAGCAACTAGAGAAGGAACTAAAGCATGCAGGACACCGGCCCTTCAGTAAATTAAAATTACAGACATTTCAGTTCATTCCTAGTTATAACTCAGTCAAGTTCCGCTTATCATGATAAGGGGTAAAAAAAAACAAAAAACTTTTATATCTAAGCATGTCAAGCCGATTACATCATTTTAAAATGGCATTGTTGCATAGATTCAATAGACCAGAGAAAAATAATCCACAAAGCTCATCTAAAAATTAAAATGAGAACAGAGACTGCATTGTAAAATATTTTTCTAATTTTTATTTAAAAATTTGTTGATTAAGCGCCAACCAGTTGCTTTATTTTGGGTGTAACCTGCGCCATAAATCAAGTTACTAATACCTAAAATTCCTCTGTCTGTTTATTGCGCTATAAATGACCTTATTGTCCACATTTGAGGAAATATGCTCTCTCCAGCCCTGCCTCTCTCTCTCAAGACATAATTAAGGAGATAGGAAACTGAAAATGTCTGATAAGCTCCATATCACCTCTGCTAATCAGCCTCAGCTGTTGGCCAAAGGCAAAACTACATTTTAGTCCACATTTTTCTTTTTCTCGTCTCCACTGCTTATGAAGCAAGGAGGGGGGGCCTTGAAATATAGTGAGAAATGTTTTGACATTTTCCTCACTGGTAGAGGACAGCATATTTAAGCAAAATGACAAATACACAATGTTGAAAAACAAATTGGTGTCTTAAATTCCTGTCTTGTGTTAATTCAGAACTGATATATTAATTATATTGAAGATATAAAATTATATATACAGTCAAACCAAATGGTAAGCAAAAACGGCTTACACGATTGTTAAAAGAAACCGGAAGACAAAGCTACAATCAGAAGAAATACAAATCATTCTGACATCATGCTGTTTTCCTGTAATAAATCTAATGACATTTTTTCAATAAATGTCATTAGATGAATCAAGTCACTATATTTTCTGCAATCCCTCGTATCAATCCTCGTCTTTAAGTCATTCTGTGATTTACACAGAAGACATAATGGATTTTTCAATTTAAGATTGTTTGTGATGAGAACAAACAAATCCAAGTTAAAACACACATTAGAATAAATGTTATGCTACATTTAAAAATTATTAAAATCATACAAACTACCCTAATGCATTCAGGAAATAAACCTACTTCCATAATCTGATATAAAGTTTTCCTTGCCACCTCTTTACTCAACATCATAAATGCCACCCAAGTCAGACCTTTTGTCTTACAGACGACTTTGTTTTCTTTATAATGCTGTAGAAAGCTTTGCACAGAGGAAAGAAAGAGCCTGCTGCCAGATTCAGTTCTGCCTCTGCATATATCCAGATGAGAGCTCAGTAAAGGGCAAAACAGTGAGTTTGTTTAAAGGTCAAGCATTAATGGCTACACTTCCTCAGACGCTCAGTAATCAACTGTGCCACTCACCAGGCTGAGTCGGGGTTAAAGGTTGCGCAACATGAAAAAGTGAGGAAGGCAACGCTTTCATTAGCCGCTCTGCGCTGGCCCAGTTACACAAACGGAGAACCTATTTCAGTACATGACGCATATCACAACTGTCAACATCCTTTTTTAGTAATTTAGCTTTGATATCATGTAACAGCTTGGGAGGGTTGCCAATTACCGTTCCAAGAAGGTGACTCATATCTAGCAGTGTCTCTGGGGTAAGAGCAGAAGACACTGGCAACAGGAATCCAACTATCTCCGTTCGATAAAGCCTTAACTTTGATTCTGTCCACCCATTTATCCTCTATGTGTCTTTTTTATAAGGCTTCGACCAAAGAACAATCACTCAATCCTCATGTCAGTGTTTTGGATGACTGCTGCTTTCTTCACCCTCATGACAGATTGATTCTTTGGAAAAGGACAAAGTCATGCAGGCCGTCAGCGCCTTCATCCTCAATTTCCCCTGGACCAGCCCACCCATTAGTGATGAGCTAGTGCTTGTCAGCAGAAGAAGACAGGCAACAATATGCCCCATCGTGCTGTATTAAATTGTACAGTATGTGACTGCATTGCATGGCTCAGTAGGTGAACAGTGCCAAGCTTATAGAGGCTGAAGAGAGACAGCAAACAGCAAGCAGCAGGGAAGAAATGCCTGAGACGAAGTTAAGGTGGGGATAAATTGATGCTGACAGGACATAATTAGGAAAGCTGCCATTTCCTAACATCACTTGTCAGTGATCCAAGTCTTCTCACAATTTATCATACTGTGGAAGGTTCCTACATAAAATTTTGAGTAAATAACTAAGTGCAAGAGGTGCTAAAAGGTATAATTTTCTTTAACAGCACCCCATGGCTCAATACCCGCAGAACCCCCTTCAGGAAGAAGAACTTTAAGAAGTCATTTTCTGAATGACTAGATATAGTGTCTTACATGAAATAGTTTTCTCATATAGCCAAACAGAAAAACTCCTTTCTAGGCTGTATCTAACCCTGATTATTCACCATATGAGCTTTCATACTAAAGGTAAGCATTGCAGAATCACTGTAGGTATCAAATACAACAATGGCAATATGCAGTTCTTTGTATAAAATGTGTGGGAACATCTCCCACTGCAGATTTTTGAACGAAACTTCGAAGGCGTTCAGGATCTTCTTGGTTTTATTCTACTCAAGTGTCACTGCTACTGAAGAAAGTAACTACCTGAAGTCCAGTGATGTGTTCTGTCTCACTGCACTTCAGCGTTACTGCATTTTAACAGCAAAAATAAAATGCATCATTTGGCATTCTGCACTCCAGCAGTCCCAGTGTGTTTTTGTCTTAAATCTTGTGGCAAGCTGGTCATACTGACCATCTGTCTCACCCTCAAGCTCTCTTCAGATCCCACAGCAGGGGTGTAAAACTCTGCTCCTCGAGGGCTGGTGTACTATGTGTCCACCACACCTGAAACAAATGGCTGAATTACCAACTCATGCTATCAAGTTGTACAGAGTCCCGCTAAAGACCCTTGTGTGATTTAGATGTGTTGACAAAGAAACATCTAAATGTTGCAGCACTTTGTGTATTTAACGTTGACACTGTTCATTACAGTAGCTCAATAAAGTTGGTAATCTGCTGTAAAGCCATACTCAGGTCTCTTCTGAGGCAGGAAGTGGACTAATGTGGAACAATGTGCTGCAACGAATAGTGAAGGACAAAGAGTGCAAACCGTCAAATCATAAGCAGCGAGAGGTCTGCAATGAAGTACAATTGGACCACTGATGAAAAGAGAATAAAAAAGTTAAATACCAAATCACAAAGTAGAGCGAGATTGAGAAGGTAAAAGGCAGGAAGTGGACCTAGTGCATTTGACCTCAAGAGAAGTTGATTATTTGAAGTTCATCAGCCTCAGACACAGTCGGAGAGCCGCCTATCAGGAATATACCCTCTTCATTTTCTCTCTCCAGCCTACTTCATTAAAATCGTTATTCTTCATCCCTCTGATTGCTGCAAGGAATGTAAAATAAAAGTATAGCTTCAAGATTTTGAGAGATCAAGGGCGACACTTGGAGACATGACAGAGGGACCAACCAAGCAGCAAAGTCTAGTTGTACATTGCTAAATGAGAAAGAAGAAAAATGACGACACCACAAGAGTTTCTTTCTACATAACCTCAGGCAACCATAGCAATACAATTTTGTATTTAAAAAAAAAAAAAAAAAAAAGGAGGCCATCCTTGTGCTTTGCCTTACAGTGAGAGGCTGGCTGGCTTTCAACACAGCACGGACGAAGCATCCAGGCGCTCTGAGAGCACAGGGTGATTGCCTCTGTATTGCAGTGGTAATGTTTTGAGAGTGAAAAGGGATTTCAGCAAACTACTTTTCCTCTCTTCGCAGCCACCTTAGCCCCTCAGAAAACATCAAAAGACATAAGTCTATTTAATCTGAGGAAAGAACAAAAACAAGGCAGACCGCACCTGTCAGGCCACTACAGTTCAACACAAGACGGTTGTCAATGTTGTGCCAAATAGCGCCATCTAGTGTTGAAGTTAAAAATGAAAGGCAGAGCAGCATGGGAGAAGCAAGTACAAAACTTTACTTAATCAATGTGAGACCTAAACAAAAGTCTCTATGTACAAATTTCTAAGGTAAGGCACAATTTTTTATTTGCATAGGAATATTTATGCACAAGGTAATTAAATGTGCTTCACAGAAAAATAGAGGAAGTCAAGAAAAATACATTAAAAACATCAGGCATTACATGAAAGAAATAAGTATTAAAATTCTGGTTTCAACAAATGAACAGCAGAGGCTAAATAAAACGAGAAGACAGTCTTTGAACCTTAAGCTGTAATAAATGCAGTGTTTTCACACTTGATTTAAAGGAACAGTTTCTGCATATCTCCAGTTGGTTCCAGAGCTCAGCAGTAAAGAAATAAAATACAAAATACCGCTCCTTTATTTTAGTTTTAGTCCTTGGGACATTCATTGTTGGTGCTTCTCCACTAGACCAGTTTTAACCGATTCTGACCTGCCGGATTCATCTCAATTAGCAAGTTCTGCATGGTTTTTCTCCATTTTTCATGCTCACTTCAGGGGTAGTACAAGCCACGTATTGAACACATGTATTGATTGACAGCAGACTGCATTTGTTGGCACATGATTTATGTCACTACAAACTCCAAAAAAACATCTCAACTACCGCTGTGGACCGGCAGACCGTCTGCTATAAAAGACCTGTACGGTGTGGAGGAGGGTAAGCATGAGTTTAATCTTGAACAGCACAGGAGTACATCTGTCAGCTTTAAGAGTGGAATGGCCGTGATTTAGCAGGCCTGCAAGCAGCACCTCTCTTCGAAGAGCAGGCACGCAATGAAGAAGGGAGAAACTTTTGCAGCTGTGGCAAAAATTCTGTCGCAGTTTTAGTTTTCTGCGTCAGAAAAACATGGAACTACATAATATTAGTTTTACATGATCTGAATTTTATTCTTTGTTTGGAATTTTCATTCAAGTAAAATATCCATTAATTGATATTGTTTGCATCTTTTGATTGCACAATCCATGCACATGTTTGAAAGATTAGAGTGCAATGAAATGGATATATTCATATTTATAACTAAATATTTAGCTAATCTGCTAATTATATTTGGGCCAATAGCTTGAGTGTCCATAATTCAGCATGACACTAACCGATGCAAGAATTACCATCTTTTTTTTTTACAAGTGATTTACAACTTATATTTATTTTTGACTTTGAGTCCAGGTCAACTCACAGAAGGAACTTGAATAAAAGCGAGTTTTAAAATGTTTTCCATCATTTGTATTTTAAGGAAAAAAGTGAGGCAAATAAAAAAATTAATTTATTAAAATCAGAAATCAAATTTGGTCTAAAAAAATCTGAGATTTTATCTTTCGGCCACATCGCCCGGCTTTTAGCTTCACCAAGTCTATTGGAGTGCTGATCTCTAATCTTGGTTTTTGGGACGAAAAAAAACAATAGGCTCTTTTGCAAAAGATTTTCATCAAATAATTACAAATGACAAGCCATTTCTTAGCTCACAAAGGCCTTAGATAAAGCCCAAGTAAATAGTGTTTTACTGCACACAACTGAGGGTTTACAAAAAAAAAAAAAAAAACAAAGCCCAATCGTGGCAGAACAGAATAACATGGTGCTGCATCAATGTCAGGACAAAATCTGTGTTAACAGTGTTCACCATTCCATCCTTTCTAAACAACAGAAACAATAGCTGAAGAATTCACTGTAGCAATCATATTGTTGTCTGAGATTCAAATTTAAACTGTACATCTACCCTCTTAGTTCTCTCATCAGAATAACGTCTGAATCTCGTTTAGCTTGAAAACTCTGCTGCCGGGTGATGACACATCATCACTATGTTACTCCCTCCAATTGTGAAGCCGACTTGCCCCTATAAAAGTCTGCAGATGCAGGAATACGACTAACTTTTTGGACAGTGAGGGGTGAAACAGAGGCAGAATGATCTCATCCCCTCTTGCTGGATTGGTGTCATCACAAAACACATGGAGACAATTGAAAGGGGAATTAGTTCCACTATAAAATGTTTTGCAAAAAGGATTACAAAAATTCTGTCTTTTTTGCATAAGCTTAAGAAAATGATGACTTATTGACATTACAGACAGAAATAAAACATTGTGTGTCAGCAGTACAGTTTTGGTAAGCAAGGTTGTAATGGAAGAATTTAATATTTAAAATCTTCCCCTAACGTAAAGGAATACCACATTGTCAGAGTTATAGATGACATAAATGATGACACAAAGCAGCACTGGTCTATCAAAGAAAAAGTCAAACAATCTGGAAAAGTTGACAAAAATGTCTGGCAAAGTTCTTGTCTATCAGGCAATATGTGCTTTCTGTTACTCTCCAACTCCTTTTCACCAGTCATAACTTAGAGAAACATATTAAAACTCCAAAAGACATTTTGTTTTGGAAGATTAAATTTAATTTAATCTCTATAAGCAATATCAAAACCATAATTAGTTAATCAACTGTTTTTAGCAAAAACCCTTTTTTACTAAAAAAATCCATGAATCCATAAATAACACCAAATGTCGGATTGTTGCTTGGTGCTCTTTATCTACGACTTTTATGATGTTTTCTAAGTACTAAAATCAACAAGTAAGTCAATAGCTGAGGAGTCTTGAAGAGGAAAAAAACCTTATGCTGCTTGATTTTTACCTGATAGAACATCTCCATGTCTTGTAAATGTTCAAAAAGTCTTAGTAAAGTTTGTGACGACTATCCAGCCTGATCATCCATGTTTGCTGTCATCAAATGGTCTGAAATCCAGTTGGCAGAGCTCGACTGACTTCCCTGAAGGCACACCTTAACTCAGTACCACTTCAACACTTTTGAAGTGTCGCATCTCTGACAGCTGAGACAGTGCATGCACAAGTACGCTGCCTCATCATGCAGTTCTTGGCTGCCAAAGTCACAGAGCATAAAGCTGTAGCCATCAGCTGATATTATCATACGGGAGTCTTACTGCCAGATGAAGTTCGGCAGCTGGGTTTCTGTCTTTTAGGAGGAAGCACGAGAGAAAATCCTTATCAGTTAACAACCAACATCTGGAGAAACACGTGATCACTTGCATGCGGATGTATCCGCACGCGCTAAAAACACCCACACAACATCGCCACAAATAGAGATTATTCTCTACTTTTTAAAATATATTTCACTTCATCAAACATTCAGAATTTAATGGTAGAGAAGGTGGATGTGATGGAGTAGCGAGTGGGTGAGGATCTGTTGCTATTCTGAGATGATCTAGATAGCAAGCGGGTTGTTCTAACAGGTTTAGTAGGATTTCTGAACTTAGGTGGACATTTTAAAAAATGGTAGAAAAAAAGCTTCTGCAAAAGCATAAATATATTTTACATGAAATGATTGTAAGTAAATTGATTTTTTTTTAATGTTAGATGCAATGGAAGTGTCAGTGTAAAAACCTAAAATATTAGTTTTTGCTTGTTTGGGGACCATAAACTCCCACAGTAAAGCTAATGAACATCATAAAAGCCACTGCTGGCAAAAGAAGAGGATATTTCAAAACCAGGAGTGCAGTCACAGGTTTTGGACCCTGTGGCAGCATAACTTGAGTCGGTTGGTAATTTTTTCATTTTCAATTCATATCCAGCGGCAACATTTTTGAGTGAAATCTCTCAACATTGATTGACGGACTGATGTAAGTTTTAGAGCAAAATGTCCTCTACCTTACCCAACACCAGTCACTGAGCCTCAGTGACTGGTGTTATCTCCAGCATTATCTCCTCAGCCAACTTAGAATCAGTGTTTAATTCTGACTTGATCATTATTTCTAATGGTCCTATTAGGAACAGACTAGATATTCATTACTCCTTACTTAAAATGTATTATGTTTCTCAGACTAGAATAAGCTAGACGGTATAGCTTATACTTTGTCTAATTATTATCCATTATGAGTCAACAGGCTCACAGAATATTTTAAACTTTATAAAACAAACAACCATATAAATACCTGCACAGAAAATTGCCTGCCAACAGGTTGCCATGGTAAGAAAAGACATTAGTTATTATATTAATATTGATGTACCGTGTCACCGAGGTGACATTGTCACTGCTTGTTTTCCTGCTGCTGTTAATTGCTGTCCTATTGACCCTTCATTGTATACGGTGCTGTACTCTGTAACATAGAAGGAGCTTAGCCTCAGAATGTGCAAAGTGTTGAGGGCTCACCCACACACATAATTACTGCTGTCTCTTTGTGTATTTTGTAATGCTGGGAGCAACTGTTTAGCATCGACTTATTTTACCAGGACGTGTTGCCATCGTGGATCTCTCTATCACTGGGTTGTTCAACTCATGTGACCAAAAAATCTAAACCTGAGCGAACTCCAGCTTAATTCATCACTGCAGAAAAAAGTGAATATCTATAAAATATTTGGCTTTAAACTACAATAAGACTTTATTGTTTGTCACTGTACACATGTACAGTAAGGAATTTTTTTGGGTTGTGTTTTTTTTCTGCAATGTCGGTAGTATTGTTTTTATTGCAATATTTGTATACCACAAGAATAATACTCAACTACAGTAAGAACTAATAGACCTTAAAAAATTAAACTGCAACCAGCTTGGTTAGTGTAGGCCAATGGAATCAAGAAAAGAAGCCACTGCTCACACTTTTTCCCCTCTTCTCTTGTCAAGTCAGTCTTTTTGACAGTGTAAAAGTTTTAGTTTCTCATGCACAACATGGAGATGTGCGTCCGTCTGCCCTAGCTGGAGGCCTTTTTAAAGGGGAGAGCTATGCATACTAATCACTGTGTGCAAGCAACTTGATCTTAGAGCAGTTCTGGTTTTTATTTCTTTTCCTATATTTTCAAAAGCATGACTGTTTGTTTGAGTTGCATGTTGAGATATTTTTGGTTATAGCCAGACAGGACCTCCTGGCACAGCAGCTGCAGTGCAAAAATATATAATAAATATAATAGACTAATTGGAGTGCTCCTGGCTTAATGTGGATGTGATTGGGATGTCGTTGTTCCAGAAAGCCCAGAGGGTCACTCACTGCTTCCAGCAGACTCCTCTTAGCAGAAGAAAGTCTCTTACCTGGATGATCTAAAAATAAGACCAAGGCATTTAACAATCCCCCTTTCCCAAGAGTTGTATCTGAAATTATGTTAAATGCATCTCTAAATATTGTAATCTGCTTTATAACTAAGAAATCTAAACTCTACTACACCAATAAATCATAATAGATCACCAGCATGTTGTCTACTCTTCCAATCAGCTGGCCATCGCTGAAACCATACACTGAAAACGTTTGGATTCAAGCTCCTTCAAACAGGAAGCTCAAATAGCAAGACGAGAAGAAAAGATAATTCAACTCCGAGCAGATCTTTTTGCATGCATTACTGTGAAAATATCCTTGAGTGTTTGACAGCTTTTTTCCTCTCATGTTTATTCATGTAAAGATGTTTTCTATAAAGATAACTTCCTGGCTGGGGCCCATTTCAAGAAGAGGTTGACACCAAGCCAGGATCTGGATTTAGGATTAACCCACTCTATAATACATGTGTGTCCCTCTTACCATAGTCTCTCGGCCTATGGGAGCGGAGAAGACGTACTCCAGCTGAAAGACGATTGCCAAAGCCTGATTACTGGCCATTTTGATCTCCAAGCTACTGCGAAGGCCCAGCATCTGAGGACGTGATGATGTTGCTGAGCTAAAGAGAAAGCAAAGAGATATTGATGTGGTAACGTAGGCGTGAAAAATGCGAAGGCGGTAATGAAGAAATTACAATGCTTTTCCAAAATGTGAAAGGTTTTAATATTTCTCCTCCTATAGCTATATTTTCCATTAAAAGTGAAACAAAATCAATGTGCTGGAAGATTTACAATCCCTTACTAAATATTCCCTGGCAAGCACTTGCCTCCTGTGTGAGAAATGAAACGGCTTTCTATGTATTCGTCATTCACAGTTTGCATACACCAGAGGCGGGAGCATACTGTGCAGCACTCGCATGTCATGAGGTGGGGCCGAGTGCCTTTTCTTCCTTTCGCTTCACAGACTCTCTGGAGTCAGTTTCCCCCCTCTTATTCTGCACTTTCTAAAACCATCCAGCATAACACAAGCTAGACAGACTGTCAGCTATCACTTTCAGCACCAGTGAGAGTCAAACGCCATAATTACTGCCTACACTATAGGGGTATAGCAAACCAGATTTACGACAGACATCCCCTTCTTCAAAAGTAAAAAAGGAAAGAAGTGAAAAACATTTTTCTATTAAGGAGAAGATGATGATTATTGTGGTCATAAAACACGGGATTGTGGGTAAGCATCTTGATGAGTTTGTCAATGTTTGCACATACATTTTTGTTATGGTAAGAGACCCGTGTCATCACACATAATCATAGTTTCTCCGATGGCCTGGTATGCAGCAGAGAAAAAAAACACACAATACATTCTGATGTGGACACCCACCTTCAAGAATTGTGTCATGTTTTGAGCTCCCTAGCCTATTTTGTCATTCCAGTTTTCCCACCTTTTAAATGGAATTATTTCATCCTTCACGTTACTGTTTTGTGCATTACTATTTTATAAAACTGCATAAAATATCCCAGCCAATTACCCTGACAGGCACAGCTTAAATAAAAGCGCTCACGCTGACAAGAATGTGGAAAAATGTCAGAACACACATTCGGTGCATGCAGTGGTTTCTAGTAAGGTTGTCCAGTGACAGCATGTGGGCGAACAGTGTTATGTTTTCAACCAATTAGGTATTTTGGAGACAGTGCTGTCAGCACAACCACATTTCCCAACGCCATTCACAGCATTGATGATTAAGAAAGGACAAACTTCGAGCAATGGAAGACAGCAGAATTAGGGCACCATATAAAAACTGGAAATGAACTGTTTGACCTTCAGCCGTGAACTTTATGTTTGCAACCGAAACCAGAACCTCCACATTACATCCAAATCTGCTTTGAAGCAGAATATCAGAAATATTCTCATTTGTGTTATTTTGTAAAGACACAGTGCAGAAACGTAATACTTTTTTTTTTCATAATATATATATATATATATTTGTGGGTAGGAAAATGTGTAAGACTTACACATTTTAAATATAAAAACATTTAAGAGACGGTCATGACACGTACAGTATTCCCAAAATTTCTGAAAGAAAAAAATTATTAAAACATTTCAGTCCTGCTGCTTAATGGCTCGCCGATGCGCCCACACAACTCATTAATTGGAACTTCTATTTGTGCCGTCACCAGAGCAGCGACTGCGGGTTTCTGGGGACAGCTGGTGTATTCTGAACAAAGTGAGCTGTACTGCAAAACGTATCACAGGAGTTGTGCTGTTTCTGGACAGCTGTTAGAAATCCAGCCACAAATCAGAAGAACCTACAGGAAAAATGCATAAAGTTCACACATGCAAAACTTGTGAACTTTTACACATGAATGTAGGTGTGCACATGTGCAAAACAATAGGAAATTGAAATGAGAAAATGTAATAAAGCTCATGAAAATGTTAACGTCTTAATAGATCAAGATACATGAAACATGAATATGCCTGCTTTACACCCATTAAACACAAAATCTTTGAAAAGCTGGAAGGCATAATGTGTGAAGAACATATACATTTGCATATGAAATCCATTATATTACAAGTGATCTCCATGAGGAACATGAAATGCAGTAAAACAAGCATTTTTTATTTTTAAAAGTGCTTTTAGTAACATCATTTGGAACGTGCAATCACGTTTCCACGTTGAGTTTTAAGAGTTACAAACCAATTCAGTTAAAACAAAAACAGTTACTGCTAAAATATTTATGAGATTTCAGAATGGGTTGTGCCGAGTGTCAGAGATGAGATTTCCTTTCACTGAGTGGATTGATAACCTTACATCACAGCACCCGCTTTGGAAAGGTTGACATTGACTTTTTGTGGTCTCAATAAGTCTCAAAGGCCAAAGCATTTATTCTCAACTGTTACGTAATCATCAGAAAACATTGGTGTGAAAAATAAAGTTGTTTCATGTCGGTCAAAGATGATGTAGTATTGTGTACTATATATATATATATATATATATATATATATAAAGCCGCTATTTAATATATTTGTTTGATTCATACATGGAAGACTTTCTGAAACGAGAATTATTTTAAATTCAATGCTGAGTTTACTGAATCTTGCAGGATTCACAAGCTAAGGCTCTGATTGCCTTGTGCAAATTCTGTCAATAACTGCAAAGTAAGTAGCTAAAGTGTGTGGACATTGTGAATTCTTGCACCTGCTCCTGCAGCAGAAGGATTTTCCTGTTTCCTTATCAAATGGTCAGTTTGGTCAGGGAATTAGCTGAATAAATCCAACATACAAATATTAACTAACTTTGCTTGGGAGTTAACTGCTAATTGCAGCTTTATTCACCAGAGGGGGGGAGAATATCTTAAATTAAGCCCTTGACACAGATGATATAGCTGCTGTGTGGAGGAGGTGCAGGTAATGAGCAATACAGGCGGGAGGAGGAAGTGCATAAACAGAAGGATTCTTCATTTATGCAAATTTATTTGGAATGCCAGAAGAAGACATTAGAAGAATTTGCCAAACCTTTTATATGAGCTGAGGAATGCAATCTGTTTGCATACTTCTCACAATTTTTTTTAATGTTTTGTTCATATTATGGTTTGGTTTCAATGGATGTACCAAAACTCTACTGACTGGATTTCATCATTCATTTCTTTTTTTTTTGCCATTGTTGCCTCTGGATGCAGCAAAGAATAGCATTATAGAGTGGAGGATTGCAATGATGCAACAGCAGGCTTTTATTGGCCATCAAACCCTGCAACAAAAGCTGTTTAGGACATCCCAGGATTTGGGTGTAGGCCTCAGTAAAAACTGCTATTTGAGCAAGTCTTTACAGTTTTCACCATGACAATAATACACTTCAATTTGTGGCCATTAAAAACTGTCCAAGTCTGGTTAAAACAGACGAGCATTAAGATAATGTGACCTATGAGCAGGTCTGTTTTGCTATGATGATAGCTCCTTTGCTTTGCAAAAGTATTCATACCTCTTCCACAATTTGTCATGTTATAATCAGAAACTGTAGTGTGTTTTATTGGGATTTTATGTGATTAAGCAACATAAAGCTGAACCTTATTATGAAGGGGAAGAAAATTATTCATGGTTCTCAAAATGGTTTTTAAAAAAAATATATGTGGCATGCCTTTTTAACCCAAAAAATAAAATCCAGTGCAGATGACACCTACCTAGTAAATACAATCCAAATGTTCTATTCTCGGTACAAACGCAGCCTTTTTATGAAGGTCTAAAGAGTTTTTTTTAGAAAACATTAAGGAGGGGTGCTGTGGTGGCGCAAGGATTTAGCACAACCCATATAAGGAGGCCTTAGTCCACGACGCAGCTGTCCCTGGTTCGATTCCCGGCCTGGCGACCTTTACCGTATGTCTTCCCCCTCTCTCATTTCCCTCTTTCCTGTCCATTAACTGTTAAATAAAGGCCACTAGAGCCAATAAAACCTAAAAAAAAAAAAAAACATTAAGGAACAGCATTATGAAGACCAAGGAACACTGCAGGTAAGTTTAGGGAGAGAGTAGTGGTGAAGTTACAGAATAAAAACATTGTAACATCCTTTACAGACATGCAGCCTCTTGTACTATAACACACAGTTCCCGCTCGCTTGCACACTCACAAAATAAGATGCCAAGCATCTAGTTCTAGCTCACTGAACTTCACTGTTTATTCCACCAACAAATCTGCCATCTATGGAAAAGTGGTGAGAAATTATTTTCAAACATTTATAAGAAGTTGCAAAGTATTAATTTAGTTGAGTTCAAAACAAGTGCATGACACCCTTTCCATAATTTGTGGTAAAAATCATGGTTAGGTTTCCTTCAATTTCTAAATTATGGACTACTTTTTGTGGGTCTACCACATACAATTTTGCACAAGTTTCTAGCTTTAAAATTTGAAAAAGCTTGAGGTGTGGGAACACTTTTCAATGAACTGTCTGTGGACTATTTTATTAAGATCTGGAATATTTCTACATAACCCCTACTATCAATCCAACCGCAGGAAAAAATTCAAATTCAAAAAAGAAAAAAAGTGACCCATTCATCTAGACATACAAAGGAAAGCATGCAAAGCAAAAATATAGTGTGCGCTGCAGTTCCAGAGAAGTGAGAGCAGAAACGGACACCAGGAATAGTACTTTGACCTGATATCTGCCAATATTATACTCAAATGACATTAATGCCAAGCAAGCTTTCTTCAAATATAAATTTTTTTGCTGACTTTATTAGATAAACTTTCAATCATTTCTTGATCAGCAAAAAGAACAGTGCTTGGAGGAGCTGATGAAATACCATAAAAATAAGCACTCCAAAAACAATTTTTGCACATCTGCAGATCTTGTCTGACATCAGAGTTCTGCTTCACCATCCTCTGCAGCCTAAAGTTCCAGCTCCACTAGACACATACACGTGTAGCTTCTGCTCACCTGTCCTTAACCAGTGTGCTCTTCTTAGAGGTGCTGTCTGTTCGTCCTCTGACCCCTGACCCAACGGGCTCCAGGACCATCACTTGGGGTTTATCAAGGAAACACCAGCCATTGTGCACACCGACATGAAGCCTCCGTTCTTGAATGACAACCGTTCTTTGTGCATCCTCTTGTTCAGGTTGTTTCTAAGAAACAGAGAAGATCATATTGGGGTTATCATAGTGCATGAGAGGATGATCTTGTTGATTCCAACAAGATTTTTGTCTAGTGTTCAATGTTATGGAGAATATGGAGAGTATGATGGAGATTTGGTCTTAACCCTACCATTAAATAATTATGCTACCTTTAGTTGTTACAAAAATGCTGCATATATAAAACATACCTGAAAAGAAATCAAATGTTCCAATTAGATGCCTTGAAATTGACATGTCTGTTTAAGAAGCTAACACTCTTTCCGACACTCCACATTCAACACGCCATCACAACAATATTCCTCCAGTACATGATTTACAACTGTTCTTAGGAGCATTGGACTGGACGTAGTGTGCATGATAACCTCTGCAGAGGAGCAGTTCCACCAGGTGTTTGCTCACTGCCGCTGCCGCTAGTCTAGAGGAGCTGAGTGAAGGATGCGTGGGGGAGACTGCAGCTCTAAGGTGATAGGCGGCGTTAAGTGAGAGCAAGTGTTTAGGCACCATAAAGGACTGCCAGAGGAGATTCATTGATTCCTTAAACCTACATGAAAGCATACAAGCAATACCAGGTGTGTTTGTGCTGAGGAGATATCATTACAACATTACCTAAAGCTCAAAAAAGCCTACTTTTACATAACACCCTTCACTCCCTTTAAAAAACACATCAAGCCAACTATGCCTCTCGTCACAGATTTTAAGGCAACGGACAAATCCCTCCAACTAGCTTTCTAGAAAATACTGTAAAGGAGAAGAGAGAGCAGCAGCTTGTAATTGTAGCCTTTTTTTGGGAAAAATAGCCAATTAAATTGCTAGAATTAAATATATATCATTAATCCCTTCTTTTGTAATATTACCAGATTCACTGGTACATTCAAACAAAAAGGCTTTTTTAAAAAAATATGTATCTGACAATGAGTAAAGCAAAAAGCAAAAAAAAAGTCAAACTCTTATTTTTTATGAAGGCATACCAAAAGAAAACTAGAAACTGCATGTCCAATCATCTCTTAATGCTACTGTCAGCTTATTGTGTTTTCTTTCGCTGCAGACTGACAGTCGAGGGGCCTTGTACAAGTTTTGAGCTCCATGGGCCGCAATTATAGAGGAGCGAGCAAATTTTAAGTAATTAAAATTACTAAAATTACTTAAAAGAAAGTGGATTTTCTTGTCCACTTTCTGTGGACAAGAAAATCTGTTTGCTGAAAGGTTGAGTTAGTTGTTAATAGCAATGGTTTGCGAAGAGCTAAAGTAATATTTCTTACAAAGACGCAAAGGCCTATTAAGAATGTTTACTGAAATGCATTAAGGCTCAGGACTGCGCTATGAATGCTTAAATTTTAAAAATTGTTTATTGAGACTGAATTAAATATTAAATGATTTTAAATAGTTTAACATTTAGAAAACCTGCACAGCATGTTCAAGAGGAAAATGAGAAGCAATAATGTAGAGAAGCTCAACCCATTAGCTTAGTCACAAATATTATTGTCTCCATGCCTTGTTGGACCGATGCCGCAAATCATGGTAAAGTGCATGAACATATTTTTCAATAGGTTTGCATTCATTTACTAAAAGTCCCTTTGACTGATATCATGTCACATGTTAATTTCCAAGGGACTGAATAATGCAATTTCATTAGCTGTGGGTCATAATAATTTAAATTACAAAAAAATGGAAAACTTTATCACTACATAAGGAACTCAAATAATGTTTTACTGTCAGAACTGAATTACTAAAATAAGTGAGCCTTTCAATTATATATACATATATATATATATATATATATATATATATATATATATAGATTCACCTTTACAGGCATTGTTTTCAGCTGATTTTTTAACTGCTACTGAAGGCCTAGTTAAACATCCATTGATGCGCTGTCCTTGCATTGCTTTCAGCTGATCATTGAAGCGTACAGAACACATGTAAATCACAATCTGATTCTGAAAGGGCCTGTGTATCCAGTAATTGTAGCGAGGGACTACGTACTTGCTGCTATTTGTTAACTGAGTGACAGTTGTCCACTGACTGGCTGCAAAATGCCTAACCCTGAAATGCAAAGACACCATATGCTCGCCTCTCGTTCCCACTCCTTCCCATTTGTTTCATTTCAGTGTTCTTCTCCACTATAATGTCTCCTACTCCCACTCGTCTTTTCTCTTTCCTCTCGCTTTCCATTGTCATTCTCGCTCTCAGTCCCCCTAGCAGCTTAAAACCTTCTCCATATCCACCCACACCTTCTCAATCAAATTAGCATATCAATTCAGACGGGGGGTTTTCTTTTAAAACAGCAGGAGCAGGAGCAGCAGCCTAGCTTGCCTGGATACCAAACAGCCCACATGCCTAACTACTTACTGTTCTTCTCAGGTTACATCTATGCAACGCTTGACTTTATCCTCATCTCATCCTTTTTACAACCTACCCACTGTTTGTATTTTTCTAAAGCCAAGCGCCACAAAAGCTCAACAACTTGTGATATTTTATGTTTGGTTATGGGAGATTAAGGTTCTTGTCAAATCCTAGCCTTTTATCCTCTCTGAAAAAAATCGGGGGAAAAAACCTAATTCCGAACCACAGATGTGATATTTTCTTTCAGTGAATTACTATTTTGGTTAAATATATAGTCAAAACTATCAACTTCTGTTGCCTTTATTATGTGGAACTATGCTCATCAAACTGCGATGTGTTTTTCGTCAATTTAACTGCATCGCTGACACATTTTGAATCATGCTGGCTGTAATTTGACTTTAGGTCAGGTTATATAACTGTTTCAGTTTGCTCACACAGGTTAATGCCTTAATCAATCGCAGAGTTACCCGAACAAATGAGGATACATCAGAAGCTGCATATTATATTTACCTACAACAAGTAAATGTTGTGTACAAAGTCTACACAAACATAATCACGATTTCTCTGCAAACTGATTTACATATTCACGTCATCGCTTTGAAATCCTAAAATCTCTAGAGGTGTGTGCAAGTGTGTACAGAATTGGATTTTGGTCTACTTTGGTAGAAATTTTAACCTCAAGCAGTAAAAGCTTTTTTTTTCTTTTGTCCAATGCTTAGTATAACAATTTGAGCTGATTTTAATCAATGCATTTTACTTAATTTATCAGTCTGCCATTGTGGTCATATCTGAACTCATAAAAAGCACTGCAAAAACAATTACCACTCAATTTTGTGTGGAGGTTGTTACTATAAGAAGAGTGAAAGTTAGTCATTTTCAGTATCCACAAGGTATTTGAATAAGCACAAAAGATGGAGGGAATGAAAATGGTATGAAGTATGTTGACTGCTCATTACCGCTGTTTGGCTGAATTAGTGAAGGAGTGAATTGACCCAAGGACTGCTTTACTAAAGTGTATATATACATATTTATATCTTTTTCAGGTTTCATCCTCGTTCTGCTTTGTATTATACTGGATGTGGATGTGTTTGCAGGACTATTGAAATCTTACAGTCAGACTAAATGTCTACATTTCTTGGGTATACACATATATACTGATGTGAAAATTTGGTAATGTTAGCCAGGCTAATTATATTACCCAAAAATACAAAACGCAGTAGTCAGTTGAAAATATCAGCTCCACATCCTTTTGCCCTTTGGCTTCAAGTATTAAATGTTTTGAAGCACATGCATTTGCTTGTGTAACGCAGCTTTCTTTTTTGTCATTGACATACAACATGTACATTGTACCACGCACATGTTAAGTATTTATGTATATGGAACACCTTGTGCACAGAAAAATAAGTAAAGCTCATCTCGTCCATTGTTATGTCAGATTGTGGTGTTTTTGCATCATGCAGCTGATGTAACTAGCTTTAAAGAGTTAAGATGTTATACTGCCTTTAGTCTCTCTGTGACAGAGTTGCAGCTATCAGCACAAGTGTGACAGGATATCTGTAAATAATTGCTTTCAGTGACATTCACATCATAATGATGGTGTATATTTCCACAGATTGTCTGCGCTCACTATTTCCCTTCACTGCAGCCTGTGAAGGATGACAGGCAAATGGGTTTGTCTTTTGTTGGACAGGTCTGTCATGAAGTGTGTCAGAGAAAAAATAAAAGAAAGACAGGGAAAAAGTTGTTTAGAAGACAGCATCAGTTAAAATGCTGTCCCTCTTTTCTTGAAAGTTCCTTTTTCATTTATTTCATTGCTCTTTTTTCCTCACTCTGTCAGTTTCTCTCTCTCTCTACCTATCTTGCACACTATCCTCTTTCTTCCCCTTCTTGCCTCTTGTCGTCACAGATTTCTTCCTTCCCTGCCTGGAATATGAATATTTTAGGGCTAAGAAGCTTACAGGAACAATCAAATGGCCCCAAAGTTAAATTATACTCCATTTCTGTTGTCACTGAAGAGGGAATTCTCAAAGTGATGAATACACCAGTGGATCATGGGTGTGCCCCACACTTTTTCTCATGTACACAGGCCTGTTATCTAATTTGTTTTTATGCATGTGTCTGATATGTCAGTAATTACAACTTGAATTGATCAACTTGGGATAGAAGATGCAAAGATAATTTTGGACATCAGCCTGTACAATGTATAGATATGAACATCTGTTTTTACAAGTGTGCTCCTGAGGGATATGTTGGCAAGGGCACAAATGGTGTTGGTAAAAGAAGAGCTATGCGCTGAAAAAAGGCTGGGAACAACTCATCCATGGAATACACAGTCACTGATGTAGCTAATACAGTCCATGCTAATTGGGCTACTTGCTAACCTACGATGAAACAGTTTTTAAAAAATCAACTTTGTAATCACAGTTTTTTTTTTTTTTAAATACTAACTTACCTCCACTTTATATCTGTGCAATATTTGACAACTTAGAGCCGGAGGACCAGATAAAAATGTTTTCAGTACTGCTCTTCCTTCTTCTTATATATCTAGTATATATAAGTATAGTACATAATATATAGTATATATGTACTATATATTATGTGTATATATGTATATATATATATATATATATAAAATCCAAATTGGCCAAATTTGGGCATTACCCAGACAGAGATTCATAAAACACAATTAAAAAATCAGCAACAAATTCTGTTGCCGTTAATCAATACAAAACTCTAGTCTTGATTAAAGTGACAGAAACTGGGAGGAATGGTTGGGCAATATGTTCACAACTGCTGCTAGTTTAAATCATTAATTTGTTTGTTTTGTTTGTCCAGTTACAATAAGCTAAGAAATATATGAATGTTTAAATGAAAAAATTATTGCTCTGCTAATACACCATTAATCTTGTGGTTGTATATTGCAATGACAACAAGTTTTACTCTAATACATGCAATATGCCTCCTACAAATATTCCTTCAAAAAAACTAATATCATCATCAAGCGCATCAGTCGTAGTGTGCGCCACAAAGGGGCTACAGTCCACAACTCAGCTGTTCAAAAGTCAATTTCCAGCCCTAGATGTACAAGATGTATTTCCATTCTCTCTGTGCCGTTTTTTCTGTCAAGCTACTAATGAGTGTAGGCCACTAGTGCCAAAAAACCATTAAAAAAACATATGGAAGAAAATATGCTGGAACAACACCAGAAAAATGCATTGTGTCTGAACTACAGGCTGTAAAGAGCAACAGTGGATTATAATGGTTAGTGTCTCTTACCTCATTCAACTTTTGTTTTAAAAACTGAAGTCCTCTAAAGTTTAAAATGGCACTTTCATAATAGAATCAGGAGATTACATATTACGAACAAAGCTTGTTTTAGATGCAATTTACTGCTCCAACTGCTCAGTGAGGCAGGTGGGGGGGGGGGGGAGTGAGGATGATGTATTAGTAAGCAAAACTAATTTAGAGAGAGACATTAGCAATGTAATGGAACTGCTGAAAAATGAAATGAGAGGCTATAAAAACAAAAAGAAGATTTGAAATAAATGAAAGTACATTCTTGGAAAATTTTAGAAACGCTAATACCTTTATGGCAATGGAATTAAATGAGTGGGAAAGTTCTCCTAAATGCTCAGAACAGAGAGCAAGGGTCAGGGTAGCAAAATGTTTGACTATTCACACCTTCAGTAAAGGAAATTAAAATTAATTCTTTGGGCTACAAGACATAACATGAGTTATTTATAATGTATGCACAAACTGGTCCACAAACTTTTTTTGTGGTCCACTTCCTAATTCATGTCATTCCAGGTTTGGAGAATTGATCAGACCCTTCAGTGAATCATATAAAGGCAGAGAGAGCAATTTGACCCTATGCATCTCCAAGGGCCAATAGCACTGTTACAGCCTGTGGGTTGTGAATAAGGTTCATTATCCTAATTATCCATGCCTTTTATCCACACCTGTGTGTGGATAAAAGGTGTCCCTGGAGGGACATGGAGGATGATCACAACCCTTAATTTTCCAGTGCTCAGGCTAGCTTTTGTTGTGAAGATTTTATCTATAACATGCATTTGTTTATTTCATTTAAAGCATGGCTTCCAAAAAGTTTGTTGATTTTCAGTTTCCATATATATATAAACATCTGCCATTTGGCTATTCAGAATACACATACTATAGGTTGTATTTTGCGTTGCGTTTGTGTTAAACTACCAAGTGTACAAATGTGATTATTAAAAATGTTTAGCATTGATGAATTAACAAAGCTCAAGAAACATAACACACCACAAATGAGATTACAAGGGAGGATAATTAAAGGCATCTGTGCTCATTTCTGGACAGTCTTGCCTTCGTGCATAGCCATCAATGTGGAAAAGGTTAGAGGCCTGGAGAGTCACAATAAGAATAAAAGTGAGAGTTTATAGTGTCAACTGAACGAACATTGTGACATCATGAGCTGGGCGAGGTGCGGTTGGGGTGTTAGGCCGTCTTTCAACCAATTCACTCACCCTCCTCCTACGACTCCAAGGTAGCCACATTACACAAGATTATTATTATTAGGAAAATATTCTACATTGTTGTGTGACTAATACACTAATTACATTGTTCAAACTTAGATTTATGACGGTCTCGCTTGCCACTAATTATTGTACATCCTCTGATGTCAATTAAACTTATTTTAGAAAGAGTGGTTAGGTGGGGGCAACAGACAATCTTTATATCTGTATAATACCAAGAACAGAAGACAAAGTTTTTGGTTGTTATTATATCTGGAAGAGCTGAAAAGAACAAATCCAGGGCAGAAGTATAAATAAATCTAAAATAAATAAATGTTCCAAATCAATCAAACATTTCTCCTAAAAATTGTATTAATAAATAATTAGTGACAGTGGGCATTTGGCAAATTATGAGGTTTTGAACACAAAGTATTATATTGCTTTCAAATCTAAGAATAGGTTGAAATAATGCCATTTCAAGTTCCAGTTCATGACTATTCAAAGATTTAAGTTGTAAAAGTGTAGCAAAAGAATTCAAAATATGTGCAATCATTGTGGCATAACTTGTACAGATAGGAATATTTATTTCTGTCTCCTTAAACATTGCCTAGCTAAATACATTGCAAAAACTGGCTGTTAATTTTTTGCCTGTTTTTATTTACAGAAAATGCTTATTCAGAAGGTAACATTTAAAAATTTATGAAGAAACAGCTAACAATATTTCAAAGCTTATTAAGAAAACAATGAAAAGTCTAGAAGGGCTATTAGTAAATGGTTGTAACATCTGAAGTTGGCTTTTCAGTGAGCTTTCTTGTCATTAGTTTTTGAAATTATTATGTAGACTAAGGTAAAAAGTAATAATATCTCTGCAGATGGCAACTGTCATCTCAAGAGGAGCATGTGAGAGTGAGAGAGAAAGCAAGGAAATGTGAGCAGCAAAGCAGGTGAAATTATGCCCCACATGAGTTTTGCATAAGCCAATTAACAAGGTAGTTATCTTACTGTGGCAAGTAGCTCTAACAAAAAAAAGCTAAACAATGGCAACAGCTCCTTTTTTTTTTTTTTGGTTTGTTTGTTTGTGTTTTTTTAGCAATCCTAAATCTCACACGGCTAAGAGCCTAACTGTGAATATATCTCCTTCCACATGCTAATCAATTCAAACCACTCTTTTGAAGCCAACGATATCTAAAAAAAAAGATTTTTGCTCATCCGGACCAAGGTCTTTACTGTCACCATGACAATGAGAGTGTGAGTTGGTGAGAGACGGAGTGAGTTGCTCCTCACACATTGGATATTAGCTCCCCCATATTGAGCATGAGTCATCTATGGCAAGAAACAGTTGCAGCATCATTAGCAGGCTGCTCTCATCCTCCCACTCCCCCCCACTCCTTAACAAATTTTAACTGGCACTGAGCTCTCACTGATAAATCATTGTTGCCCTGCTGCTGAAACACACAATTCCAGCCCAAAATTATTAAGTCAAACACATTGGTGCTGCTGCCAGTCTGTTTCCCGTTCAGCTTCCGACCATTTGTCTCGACTGGTATTGCTATACACAGCATATGTACAATTGCACAACCACCAGACTAACAGATCACAGCACAGAAATAAACTTCCAACGGTGGATCCAAGCTGCATGTGTTAAAGATACTTATCTCTTTAAAAAGGTTTAGCAATACATTATTGGAAGAAAGTTTACCATTTTTAAATACAAATGTTTGTTTTGTACAAATTATATTTGTTACCTGCCTGGAAGAATCATTATTAAATAGGTTTAGATTTGATCACGTAATGAAAACTATTTACTACAAAACACCAAAAATAAGCATGGTGTACACGGTGCTGTTCATCTGGTGAGTTTGATCATGTTAGAGAGAAAAAGCTTAATTAAGATCTGAGAATGTTGCCCGTAGTTAATGTTTCCCCGAGTCATTTATCTGTACTGCATCAAGGCAAAATCAAATCCCATTTTGAAATATTCGAACAGCATGGCACTGGAGCCGACTACTACTTTTTTTTTTTTTTTTGCAGATTTGTGAAACATTTGTACAAAATAATGTTCAAGCATTTAGGTTCACAGGGATTTGGAGATGCCATAACTTATCTATTTAATATAGTCTATTTTTCATGTTTGCATTACCAGACTACTTTAGAACATAATTCATGTCATCAAAGTCTGTTTTTTTTATGTCTTTGATGTTGCAGGGACCTGTCTGAAGTTAAAGTCAATGCTCCAAACGTCACCTGCAATTTCAGCATAACCCAGGAAGTGGAGAAATCAGATTTGCCTTGCTCTGGAGGAATTCAACTGGACTCTGTGTCATTAAAAATAAACCCAGTGTCCAGTAAGTCAATCTATCCGTTTCTGCCTGTCGCTGTCAAAGATGACCCATTGGAAGTTCAAAAGTGAAACCAAACTGACAACGATGGTCAGTATCTGCTCTTAATAATAATTTGACATCAATGTGGTTTACAACAACAGATTAAAAATAGTCATGTCATTCCACTTTTGTTTTTCCTCTGTCATAACAGGAATACAATCCATGTTGAATCCTCAAAAAAAGGATGATTAAAGTATGATTTTGCTGATGGATGATGTTCATCTGTCTGTTGTAAATGACTGACTGACTTAGAGCTAATATCAGCAATACTTGTGTTACTCTAGTAGAAACACATACGACTCTGAAAGTGAAAACTACTACTAAATTTATCAAGATGTTATCCCGTTTTATCAGAATAATTCAGAGTTTTCTGATTTCATTTTTAAAAATTAGATAAGTTACTTCTTTGATTTAAAGTTTTGAGTAAAAACTGTGACATTCACTCCAGGTGATCATACCATTTAACCCCAAAGCGGGTCATGCTTATAGATGTAATGGTATTCAAATCTCTACATACATTCAGCAGATCCAAATGTTGCATTAATCACAAAAGTAGATTCTTAGATGTCTAAAAAAACATTATAACAAAATATCTGTCTCTAGAAAAGATTTAGAGACTATAGGTAACTTACTCCATCAAAGAAACAGTATAAAATCTTTCCTCATTAATCTGCAACACATGCTCTGTCTTGTTCAGCTCATAGAGACTATAATCGTTTGAAGTTAGTTTCAACTGATGTCTGGATCTCCTGTCATTACAAAGAGCTGCATCCCATGGATTTGTGATGTGAGCCCTGCCATTATGCCCCATTCCTTTACACTGCATTGGTTACAGTGGTGACCAGCCGGCAGCCAAACCGTCCTCAGAGAACAATGTGCGAGATATGCCTCCTATTTCAGAAATGCTCAACCTCCTTTGTCTTTTTTTATAGTAGCACATCCAGAGGGGCAGTCACCACTAGGAGCAAGTTTTGCTCTTTCAGTACAAGTGAAAACTTCCTGGAGCTTGGTTACCGAACTCTTTCTCGTTTCATTAAATCAGCCTTAGGCGTTTTGTTCTGCCTGCAGCATGGCATTGGTCCTTGCCTGCTCCCCTCCTCCTCTTCATCCACTTCTGTTCTCTCTGGTCTTTTGATCAAAAGCTGCGATGTTACAACAATTCTGACAATATCTCTGGCGCTTTCATCAAGAGAAATAGATTTTATTGGGGCGGAAGGTTAGCAGTTGTGCTACAAGTCATTGACGGTAATAAACCCTCTGGCTTTGCTCAAGCTAGTGCAGGAGGGCACGCTTTTTTGAGTGACCCTGGAGGTGAACCAAGTGTGAACCACAAAAGGGGCTGGATTGGTCGATCGAGCTGAAAATAGCAATACTTTCGGGGACATTATGTGAAGACTGTTGGAGCTACAGCTAACAAAGAATTCATCATATGCTGTGCTGTACAGTCATCTGCCTCCTTTTCCATGGTCCATTTCACCACACAACTCCCATTTCTTCCTTGTAACCAGAGTAAGCACATACGTCGGTATCAAACACTCGCATGCACGCACATTCACTCAAACAACAGGAAAACTGAGTCGACGGGTGAGGTGCCACCGACACTTCATAGACAGCTTGATGACAATCCAGACGGAGTCACACGTTTAAAGGTCACACACATATCAAGCACACACCCTTTCTCCTTCTCTAGCTATTTCTGTCGCATATACACACACCCACACTTTAATTAAAAGCTGTAATCAAGCTGACTTCTGCATGTATTAACACTTCTCACAGACGTGAGAATGCCGTCATACAGCAGTACCTATAAAGAAGGAAAGAGCTGTGAATACCAAAAAGAGAAAATTATTCACGCTAACATGTCACTTAGCTCACGGAGCGAAACTTGTACTTGACTTTTCATTGTCTGCACTTAGATATAGGGAAAGTGTTATACACACATTCGCAGAAAGACTTGACTGCCTACACAAGAATAAAAGTTCAACAGCTCAAAAGGCTGATCAGATCACTTTGAGTCAAAGTAACGTCTAAATTACTTTGGCAAAGACATTCTACATATTTGTAAAAAAGAGCAAGCAGAATAAGGTAATAACTATCTTTTATGAAGCAAGAGATTTTATTTATGCTTTTACAAATTTTGAATGCTCAGTGGTGTGAAAAAATGTCCATCCCCTTCCTGATTGTGACATTGAGGTTTGTCACACTTCAATGTTTCAGAGCATCAAACCAAACGACAACATAAGTAAACACAGATTTGATCAAGAACTTCGGTCTTGCTGGCTCTGGTTCCGAACCATGGTTCTCCTAGTGGTAGCATTCTAGTTAGTCCAAACTCCTTGCTGGCGCATGGCCATTGCCCTGATGGGAAGGAAAGCACCCAAATCATCCTACTTACGATTAATTGTCAACTACATTAAAAGTAGTCCCAGTCGATTAACTAGTAATGTCCATATTAGACCATATTTCAGTGTTGTAGTCCTGGTTATCCTTAAGCTGAGCCAGTTATAAGGGAAATAAAGCTGAAAAGAAAAGTGAAATGTTCCAAATGGATTTGAAGGTGGGAGTGAAAATGCACTTTATGCAGTCCTGTTTTGAAATATGAACACTCCTAAAGTTTCACCTTAATAGCGCTCAATCAGCCGAGGTACACGGCGACGCAGCGTTGACTTCACAGCCGAAAATTACTGATTTGCCAAAAAGGCAAGGATGCGATAACAGAAAAGCGAAGGGTATTACACAGAAAAGTAGTAACATGATGGAAAAAAAGGTGTGATGAGAATAAGCAAGGATGACTTTGAGGGCTTAAGGAGTTTAAGGCACTTCATGGAGCCAAGCTTTAACATTTTGAGACATGAATTAAAATAAGCAAATAGAAAGACAAAGTTTTACTTTTAAACACTCAAGGAGAAAATGCAATCTCTGACATACTAAGCATGAATTTCTCAGGTGGTGGCCCAGAGTTGACTATATGCTTAACATAATCAACTCGCGGTGCCCTGCGTTTGACTTTGAGCATTTGACCCCAGGAGTAGCAGTGAGACGGTTACGATGACGGACAGCGTTGTCATAACAATTCTCATCCCTCCCAAGGACACATCTCATTTAAGCTCAAGTGAACAGATAGTGTGCCACTTTACATATATTTGGTGGTCCAAAGCTGCACCTGTCAAATAAGGTTAACCATCATGTTTGCTATAGACAAGAAAAAGGGAAGAAAACAGATAAGCTCGATCTGCTTTGCACAGGATATGGCCTAAATTGCAGTGGCAGCTGTAAAGTGGGCCTGTGCTTGTATGCCAAGGATATGAAAAGTGGGATCAAGGAAATCATCAAGCTCCAGAAAGCAGTGCTGGTAAAGGTGTGTCAATGCCATTGTGCCCATCTATAATTTTAAGAAGTGTGGTAAACAGTAACCTCAGAGTGATGAATTGTACGCAAGATAATATTCAGGCATTGTATGTGTACCTAGATAGGAGAGTGACGGGGCTATTTACTGTTTGTTGAGGTAATTTGTTCTCCCTTGTAAACACATTCTGTATAATATGCATGAAAATGCTGTAGGATGTAAGATAAGGTAAAAGACACACTGCTTTAAGAGTGTAGATAAACCAGAATGCATCCCTCAGTCTGTACCTGGAGCTCATTTTTCTCACTGAATTTCTATTCAGTTGTAAAAGCAATTCAGCTGTCAAAGCTATAACACCATGCAAGATTTTATAGTTTTTTTTTAAAATCCCTCCCAATATGATTACATATCTAACTCAAGAAACTTTATTATGGCTGCACAAAATGTGTCAAAGGCATATGAAAACTGAAATGATTGTGTTGGTTGTGAAGACTTGGCCTTACTGTGTTTTGGCAGTCAGCATTGATGAGCTGCAACAGAAGGCTCTCAAACTTCTCCAGGGATGGCTGGAGGGAAATGGTCAGTTTATCCAGGATGAAGGGCGTCATCTTGAGCAGCTGAGGCCTCAGCAAAGCATCTCCTGAGAACAGAGAGAGTATGGCATCAACATACACGCATGTACCCAATATTTACATGACTCTTTCCAATAACCTTCGTAGAGGAAAAGGGTTTCCTCTTTGGGGCTAATGAGGAGCATAATGCACCATCTTTTATAGTAGTGAAGACAGAAATGTGACTCAATACAGATAAGACAATGAAACCTATACATTCATGGGAATCACATGTAATTTACCAAAAATAAATTCTAGCATTATAAATGTCTGGAAGCATAAACATAAGGTGACTGATTCTGACAGACAAAGTTACATGATTTTTTTTTTTAAGATATGTATGTAAGTTTTGTGCCAAGAAATGCTTTGTTGACTGGAACTTGATAAATGTTCAGCATGTTCACTATTGACCAGTGACTAATCAGGGCATGCTGTAAACAACAATCTTCGGTCTGGATGTTGATACTGAGTGAGGAAGAGTTGCAATTCAATAATCTCGGTATAGTTAGGTGCTTAAAAAAGAAAGGGACATGGAAAAGGTTTAAAGTGCTATTTAAAAGAAATCTGTATTCTTGTATGATATGGAGGTGACACCATTGTTGTATTTGATAACAGGAAGGCTAAATGAAGAACTGGGTTGTGACCTACCAAGATCAGCAAAATATTGTATTTTAGTTATTTTAGAGTACAGTACTGAGACTAAATTGAAATCTGTTCAAAGTCCTTTTGTCAGCTTGTAAGAAGTCCGTTATAAGAAATTGAATTAAAGCTAATCAACTGATTGAAAATGTTAGCTTTAACATATTGGGTAACTGTTTAAGAAGAAACCTGTCTAGAAAAATTGTCAATGTCTGCAAGAACATTGTCCATCATAGTTTGAGTGATACTCAAACTCTGATTGTTTTGTGTGATTTTAATAAAAAATAAACCATAAGAGACCATATTAGAAAATTTACTTGATATAAATTGAATCAAAACTGATTTAAATGAAGTATTTCAGCCAATGCATGAAGTTTGAAAAGCTGACTTCCAGACACAACAAAAACGGGCTGTTTGTTTATATTTGGCTAAAGAGTAATGCCTCTATCCAGTGTTTCATTGCAGCCCCCGTCTCTGAAGCACAAAGTCTAGTTATTCTGAATGCTGTGCGAATATCAAGCTGATGGCTGTGGTCTTAAAAGGCAGCTTAGGTCTCTGCTGCTCACAGCCCCAGAACATGAAGAGGATTAGCTTGCTACCATACCTCCCACTGACTCCCAATGATTATAGCTCTGCTCTGTCAGACTTCATTACGTTCCCCCTTAGAAACTTACTTTCTAAGTACTGCAGACATTTCAACTTCTGCTGGGACCAAGCTTCTAAAAAAAAAGACCACTTGTGATGAATGTCCTGTATGTTATTGTGACAGCTGGAGGAAGATGAGTGTGTAGTTTTGTATGCAATAATGGATTACGCTTGATGTACCAAATATGATAAGTTAAACCGAGTCATATACGACCAGATTAAATTCAAAATAACCTATTTAGTTAGTTTACTTCTTTGTTCAGCAGTTTGGCTGAGGGCCCAAAGGGCAATGCTGCAAAATCTGTACTTCTGTAATTTTGGAATGATAAGTCCATAAAAACACAAAGATGTTTTTGTACGATTTTTGTTAAGAAAACAACTTGTGATCATAGCTATGTAAAATTAAGTGGTGCAAGTCTTGTCAGAGCACAAAATATGGTATTTGAAAAAATATTATCTTAATATGTCTTTCAACAAAAAATGAATCGTTCAAGAAATGAACAATACGGACTAAAATTAGCTACTAAGTTATGAATTGCTATTAAGAGTAAAAATCATTTAATAGAGGAGAATAAAGAGTGTTTTAATGCAGGTCTTTTTTTGATTATTCATGTAAGCAAAGAAAAGTCAGCTGTTTGGATGATGGTTGCTCTTGAATGTTGTAATATTTTTCTTATATTTAACTTTACCCAGCTTCTGAATTCATCTGGTAATGCAGAACTTGGAAATCCAAATGTGAAAGCGAGACAGGAGTGTTCAACAGCAGCTGTATCCACAGGCACTTATAATGAGCACCAGACCTCTGCTTGACTGATTTGTGAAAACACCATAAGAAACTACAGCAATGAAAGCTATTAGCAACATTTTTTGGTGAGGCATACTTTATGGGCTCATAATTGATTTTTAGAGTATTTCTGGAAACCCAGATATCACATTTCCTCCTTGTGATGCACAGATAATTTAATATTTCAAATGATGCAGGTAGAAGACTGATAGAAAACTACTACCCTTTTCAACAAATTGAGCTGCTTGGAATATTTACAACAGTGAAAAACACATGCAAGCATAATGTGAAAACTGAAGGCATTCCAGCAATGTCGCTCATTAACACTGTTTTAAAACCAAACCTGTCAACCCAATAACCAGATGTAGGTTGAGCAACAGAATGCATGTTGGTTACCCAGGCTGAATGCTCAACTAATTAGCCAGTTTCTATCAGCTTGTTATGCTTGTTTTTCTTCAAAAAAAAATAAGCGTGTTTTTTTCACTGTTACGGTAGCACTAGGAATAATAATAGTAGCTTTTCTGTTTTAAATTAAAATAATAATAATTTGTTAGACGTTGTTGTTTTAATTTTTTTTATACTGATGCAGACTGCAAAGACTGGTAAAAAATAATAAACAGTCTCTTCCTTTGCATCCAAACACTATTATGTGACTGTGACACTTCATACAATGACATTACAAAGGCAACTATGATTCAATAATGTGCAAGTTGTGCAGATATGTTTACATTATGTTAAAAAACAACAAATAACCATAGGGAGTTGGTTGAGTGAACAAACTCCTGCCTAAGATCAGAAGGCGGTTAGTGATCAGTAGCACTGCTGGCGGAGTTTTAGTTTACTACGGAGCAGAAAGCCAACGTCGTTTCTCCCTACATCTAGTGGGCGACACGGGTTGCTACAATCGATTATATCCACACAGGCACAGTCGCTAGAAGGAAACAAACGCACCCAAGCACAACACTTTCTATTGGCTGCCAGGCGACTCTGCCAAAAGGCGCTTCCAAATTCGAACAGAGTCCGAGCAGAGACCAAGTGTGAGCGCGAGGAGAAGTTTTGAGTACAATCATTACAATTTTCGAGAAGAAATACATGAAGTCCTGCTTTCAAAATGAAAATGTAAGCAAAAGTATTAAAATTTTTGAGAACAAAAGACATGAAATCCTGCTGTCAGACTGAAAATGTGCTCTTGGATTATGGCAGAAAAATCCCCCCGTACATTTCCTAATACTCATCACTGTGTCAGCACAGTTTATTCTCCTAAAGTGAAGCCTCATGTTTTACCAGAGGTAAAAAGTTCACCTGTTGGAGAAGGAATGAGCCCAGGTATGTTGTCCTCTCCAGACACAAGAGCATGCTCAGGAAGCAGATGCACTGCAGAATTCAGTGAAGGATGTGTTTTCATCACACAGTCCAGATGTGCTCCATCAATTACCTTCAATAGGCTGCCATCTGCAAAAAGACAACAAAATGCATGATTTCACGAGAAGCAAGCAAAACTTTTTGCTGAATACAGTTCAATACGAATTTCCAGTTCTAATTATCCCTCAGTCGCTATCAGCGGAAGCAGGGAAGTCACCTGGCAACATGGCATCCAAAGTGCACCCAATTTTTCAATCTTTCATTTGGCTGTTTGTGACGTAGCTGCAATGTTCCACTCCGCTGCAGGCGGACTAAAACTGAAATGACAGCCATTCAGCTCGAAACCCAAAGAACCGCTGCGATGTAGATGACGCGCGAGACATGAGCAATGAGTTAGACATTGTCATCTTTCACGGAGGTCATTCAGAGACAAGTAGCAGCCCACAACTCCCGTCATCAACACAAAGCACAAATCATTTGGAAGGTGAGAGCCGTAGTGTTTGATACCCTGGCGTATGTTGGCTTCAATCAAGCTTGACCAGCATAACAATCTTTCACCGTGGTAGGGTTAATGACTGGACCTTGAACAGCACTGGTTACGACAGAGCAAGCTTCATTCACACTCATGAGTGGCTCAACAAGTTGGTGGAGCACAATCTGGAGAGGGAGTCATTGTACATGGAGAAATGATGCTGCTACCTGAGCTCACCATTTTGATTTCTAATCGTTTCTGTAACTTGGTTGTTTGCTTTATTTTCCTGTCAGCACTGCTGGAAAACTACCACTTCAACTGAACACTTTTAGACCCATTCATTTTGGCACATCCCATTCTTCCTATTATATGCAGTCACCGCTCCCCTTAGCTGCACGCTTCTGCAAACCAAATACACAGTTCATCAATAGAGGCTAAGCAGAGTGGTAAACCTTTACTGTCTAAAAGCACTCTTAGACTGACCGATTGTTTGAAGAAAGTGTCTGTAGTAATTGAAAAGCTTACATTGAGAAAAATGTCAGAAGAAGGCCTATACATGGGGACCGTACAAACAGTTTATTGCAGCTTTACAGCCTCTTGTGTAAGAACGACAAACAGCACAGCCACTATGAACATCCACTAAAATTATGAATGTCTGACATTCAAATAAGAACAAGCACTGCTGATTTACAGGACCTTTCCTTCATAGACAGTCTCCGTCATTCAATATCAAGCAACAAGACAAAAGAAGACACATTTGAACATCACACGATGCGGCTTAATTGCCTCAGAGTAAAGCATGTCAAACATCAGAAGGATCAAATCCAGGATTTAAGCTCTTATCAACATGAAGTTACCAGGAGATCCAACTGAGGACATTGTGACTTTAGGCCGCTCCATTTTTGGGCTCGGTGTAAAAATCTAACATTTATTTTGCCAGAGAAAATGTCTGTTAGCCATTGTGATTCCTCTTCTACAATAATGATTTGAAACCAACCATAATCATGTGTGCTGAAGCAGGGGAATGTCTAAAATGTGCAGGGCAATGTGCCTTGAGGACCAGAGTCCCCCTGGCCATTTCCTGTCTGGTGACTGCAGTAAAGACCCCACGTGCCACAAAAAAATTAACATAATATAAAAAATACAATATGAGCCAAATTATGAATGAACTCCAGGAAGCTGCTTCACATGAAAACACGGTTAGTGGGAGCAAATTATAGGTTTACTGAACACTCTGACAGTATTTACTAAGTCAGATATACATGTTTAAAAACAAATAACAGTTAAATGCTATTTAAACTTTGTGTTGTAGCTGCATATATTTGAGCTTTTCTGTAGAAACTCGGGGACAAAATGCCTGTTACCGTCAAGAAAAACAAGAGAGACGGTAGTGAGGTGATATCAGACACAACTACAATACAACTGTAACTATGCAATACTGATAAAATGCAGTCTGTTACAATACCACACTTTCAAGTTGCAGATTTTTCCAAAATTATGCATAGTGTGTATTTTATTTACTTTATTGTAGTTTTAGACTTCCCTAATGTCAAATAACTCAAATCAGAGTTGAAGCATGTCCTCTTTAATCACATTTTGAAATATGATCCCTCGAGAATGCAGAAGAAAAAAAAAGAAATAAATTACTTGACAAAAAGTGGTAAAGGTAGCCCCACAATCTGTTTTTTCTTCAGAGAAATTGGACTCAAAATCACCAAGGTGTTTTTTTTTTTATATATATAATCCTAATAAAGCTTCAATCATCTGAAGTTTTGGCATGAAGTTCATGCTGTAACTGGGAGGTACTGATGTCATCACAATTATAACTTTACTATGAATTCCAGTATAAAATAAGTTATTAATGTGATAACATACATGATTATAGATATATATTTACATTTATCAATGGGGTCTTTCAATGTATGTTTTATTGAACAGCTAAATCACACATATCATTAAGAAACATGAAAGAGTCCAAGGATAAATCGATTAATCTTTTCAAATAACCAAACAAAATGATAAGTCATGGATAGTTAATAGCTTATCAACAAACAAAAAAAAGAGATTGGCAATACTTTGGACATTTTGAGAACAACGCAACTGCCTTGATCTTTTAAGTCACCGTGGGGGAGATTGAGGGAGAAGGATGATGATGGACTGGATCCCTGCCTTTTCCTTCCCTCTGCTAGTGACTCATCTCTGTCGAAAAGCTTTGACTGTCTCCTGCAGCTCGCTTACAACAAGAAAGGTGCTTACTTCTAAAAATGAAAATGGAAACCTCCATGGTTGCAGCACAGTTTAACCTCTTCTGCAAACACTTTCAGTCACAGAAGCAGCTTTTATTGAAAAAGCCATTTGTTACCGTAACACAGTAAAAATGAATGAAGAAAGGAGAAAAAAAATAATAAATCAGAACTTTCTTGACACAGATGGCGCCCAGGTGTCAGATTCTTTTTCATCATTTATGTCTTGGTATTTATTATGCATCAGGCTCATGTTGCAGTCAGATGCTGTGCATAGATTATAAAACTATTCCAAAATATCCTTACAGCAGAGCCTCAGAGTTGGGTGAGCAGCTTCTTGGCAAGAGATGTGAAAAAAGGGAACCTGGGAGGCTTGGGGGACGAAAATGACTCAGAATGAGGAAAACAGAAATTGTAACTCTGGGAAAACACTAAAACAGAAGAAACAGCATGCGAGCATGACATGAAGTCATATTTATATTCATCAGTGCCAACTAACAATCACTGACAGAAGGATTTTAATTCCACTATGTAATATGTCATAATCACACATGTTCTGTGCAAAAATTGGGTTGACAGTATAAATTATTTCTACCCCGTTTGGTCCTGTGGAGGCTGCATGTGATGATTGCTGGTATTACAACACAAAAGGAAGCCAGGTATTGCGGTCTGCATTACAGTGGCTTGTAGATAATGATTTGTGGTTGGCATGAGCAATTCTTTTTCAATATGAAATGCTGGAATGTATTAACCTTGTCTAACCAGAGCTAATCTGATCTGTGTTTCAATGGAATGTTAAGACACACACCTTTAAGAACTTCAGCCAAGATTGAATAAGTGATTGAATGTATACTTGTAAGAGATGCTGCTTCTGGAGTTTCTGTGGCATTCAACTTGTGCCTTCGTACAATGGAGACATTTGAATAAGTTACATGATTAATACCGAATACATTTAAAAAACTAAAAACACAGCAACACAGTGGGTCAAACGAAATTTTCACATGGTAATTATGCGGCACTTATTTCTCTTTCTATTGCTTTTACTCTCAGAAGCTAAATCTACTCATTTTAATTTTGCTGCACACACTATTAATTAAAATACAATTATCCATTTATTTTTGAACAGCTCGTTTAATTTTAGGAGCTTTAATCCAGTTTCAGCATCTAAATTTTGTTTTATTTCTTTATATATATTTATATATCATGCCTGTGCTCTATTTATTTATGAATGCCATTTTGGGGGTTGGAGGGGAACAATTCAAAACATACTTTAAAAAAAGCACCTGAAATAATAGAATGTAGGATGTATTAGGAGTTATCCTGCATATATGAACGCAATCCTATTGACACACTTTACCCACCTACCAAAAAAATGCACAGCAGAGACTATAATTCTCCAGAAATTATAAGAAACCTCAAGCTGACCAAAAACATACCAATGCTTTTTTACTATTACATCATTCAATATTTTTTAGTCGCTGGCTGCATGTTGAAGGGATGAGGAAATCGTACCACAGCAGACAAGATGGAACTGCAGAGAGTCCAACACCGCTCAAAAAAACATATCAATAATCAAATCCCTGGTCATAAAGAAATCCACATCTGCACTGCAGAGAAAATGCTGTATTGGAAAATTCATGCCATCCTGATCATACGCAGTTTTAAGATTTTCTAACAGGGAAGTGCTTTAGGTCCATCATTTTAGCTTCTCTGTTTGTAAACGTACAAATAAAGATTTGTGCAAGTAAAGAAAGTAATAGCTTTTGTTGATTTGCACCAGAAAAAAGAAAGTCATGGCGATGCCCTTTTCTAAGCCGTCTCTGTATTTTTACAATTCAGGTAAGATTAGGCAGACATGTATTTGAGCTGATTAACATTTAAAGAAAAAAAAAAGTACACTAGGGCTTTTCATGAAAGAAAGAAATTTCTTTACGATAAACTCAACCTTGAGATACGTTTCATCTCAAAGCACACTAAACTCCATTCTGAAATCACTCAGAGTGTGATAAACAAAACAAATTATTTCCATCCTGATGTAAATACTTTTGATAAACATTTTCTTCAATACTATTTATGTTGGACTTCTGCATAAACATTTTTTTATTTAAAACCATCAGTGGTTAATACTTAAATCTTAAATCACGTGTTTCATGTCAACAACAAACTTAGGCTGTGTGTGAATAAAGCAAAACTGATTATACTTGTTCACAGAATAGAAAACAAAAACAGTAGATGTTCAGGCGGTGCAAGTAAAGGATACCTTTGAAGAAGTAGTACGTTTTGTGTAGGTGATGAAGAGGAATGTATAAATAAAAACCATGTTAAAGAAGCCAACGTGTTTCTTCATCTTTATTACAAGGAAGCATTTTTGTTCACCAGAAACAAAACATGTCACTGCACTCTTTTCCTCCCCTACACATAAAGTGAATGCATTATTCTATGGCACAAGATAAAGATATGCTAATGTGAACACAAACTATCATCTGTTTAACACATTAAGAGGTCTCCAGAGTTGCACCCCATCCTTCTGATTTTGTCTTTTTTTTATGTTCCTTCCCCTTTCCTCCCAGTTGGTAAGAAGAGAAGCTTAGATCAAACCAATATGTTTATGCCTCCTTTTGCACTTCCTTCTCCCTGTTTTTGCATCCCTGGATGCAATAAACTTTATGTAACTTCTTTCCTGTTGTCATCCCTCCTTTTCTGTCTGAAGGCCCAGACAGAATTTTGATTTGTCTGCCAGGTTTAATCTATCTTTTTACTTAAGCTTCTTTTTCTGACGGCATCAAAACACACGGAGAACAGCCGGTTCTCCATGTGTTTTGTGATAACAGTCACTGTATTTCAGCTCAATCCTCAGGCCCAGATGGAGTTATCTAAAGTAATAACATTTAAGAAACAATGATAATTACATTTTGACTCACTATTGAGAATTTTGACATTTCCTGTGTTCCTGTTCTTCACCTGTCTATGAAAGGCAATATTTTCAAGAGAAGTGTGCTTTAGAGTTTGTGTGTTGTTAGCATTTCTTACATTGTGAGAAATGTAAGAAATGCATTTCTCACAATGGGCCGTAGTATTTTCAAAGAAATACTACGGCGTGAGGAGTCGCTATTCCTTATTGGGCCCAAAGAGGGCTACCCAAAAAAAAGAAGTGCTGTATAAAACTGAATGAAAAATGAATGGAAGTCAATGCAAAGTCCTTGTGAAGACAGAAACACATGTAATGTGTCTTTGCTTCTGGATGTGCGTGTGTTTTTATAAAGCCAAGCTACTGACTGGCAAGGTATAAACACAGATCACTTGGTAGAACCTGCACTGCACCCCACCCAATACCTTTTCTGAAATCTATTATTCATTCCTACACATCTAAATCCACACACAGTTCTTTATGACTAAATAAAATGAGTACAATTTCTTGGATTTCTTTTCCAACAAATAACTTCAATTATTAACACCACAACTGTATGGAAAATATGATGGGAGATCTGATTGTATTTTTAGACTGAGATCTAAAATTCTACTTTTTGGCTTCGCTTCCATACAAGCTGAGAGGAACTAGCAGGAATACTGGCAAGACTGTTTTCATCAATGGGGCATGGATTATTCTGTATTTTTTATAAAATAAGTGGAAGCTTAGAGGTATATCTAAAAAGTTTATTTTAAGTTCTCTAAAGAAATAAATTAAAGACTGAAATCCAATTTATTGCTCCTGAAAACAAGGAGTGAAAGCAACAACTTGGTACAATGGCCTCCTGTGTCAGAAAAAGTTCCTTGGTCCACTTGTTTGGTTTGAACCAAAAACAGAATTACTTTTTAGTTTGGTGCAGTTTGCTTTCACATTGTGCTTTGTTGCAAAGGGAATACAATTAGTAAACAAAGCCACAATCATTGCTTCAACCAACCAAAATGATGTAAGTAGGACAGATCACTGAACAGGAAAAACAAACATTGGATGTTATTTCTGTCAGAATGTTAACAGAAGACATGTTCCGGTATTTACAACTGCAGTACCATTTTAAATGGTACTGCAGTTCAACAGCTCATTCAACGTCTTTGCAAATCAAAGACGTTGGTTATCCTGACATAATATGCTTCCAATCAACGGTGGTTTATGAAGCCCAAAATAATAGCTCTCTTATCATTTCTGGGGCTCTTTCAGGCAGTGTGACAGCGAGGAAGAGTAAGACTTTCAGTAGACAACAGGAAGGCTAAACAAAAAAAAGCTAAAATTACTATGTTTTATCCCTTTTGGCTTCCAGATAGAACATTTTCATAAAAATGTTCTATCTGGAACCTTGAGATAGACAGCCTTTCAAGATGGATTACTTCAATAATATTTTGAATTGGACCGGGGAATGTTAAAATCTCTCACATGCATGTTTATGCCATTGGTTTCCAATCAAGTTCTGTCACATTGCTTTTACATTGTGAATTCATTCAGCCAACCTGATTTAAAAATATTTTACATAGTTTGTCATTTTGCACATACACAATGCACTCAATGAGATTATTTATTTTCCTTTAGTTTCAAAGTGAGAAAAAAAACATGAACACATTTTCTTATGCAAAAATCATGACACTGCCTTCCAGGAGGCAAAACATTCTCCTTTTTGACCTTTTGTTTCTGTCTGATTTGCTGAATGTTGTGGCACTTTCTTGTGTGCTGTAATCACAAACGCTACATTTTACCGCAGTCGGTGGATAAATGCCGACCTACCAGAGATCTCCTGTGGACAGAGTAATACAGCTGACCTTGTAAAGGAAACAAGCACCAAAGTTTAAAGAGTAAGACAGGTTTCATTTCTATTTCTCAATAACAAAGCTTCTTACAAATAGTGCTTTGCAAAAGTATTCATATCCTTTAAACCGTTCAAGGGACATGAACAATTATCACTTATTATCCTCATTATCTTCAGATAAAAGCAAACTTATGAAGCAAATTGCTTTGATCATTTTACTATGCAAGTACCTTTGAAAAAAAGAGCCTCAAAACAAGTCTGTTGGGATAAATTGAAATGTTTAGTTAGTATTCCCATTCGTTTTTATTTCACTACTAAACAAAAATGTCTACAAGAAACAAGGACGGCAACAACAACAACTGACTGAAAATGAGAATTTTTCATCAAGGAACATCAAGCTAACAGTGTTAGACATGCATGTGTTGCCTTAAGGTTATAGAGCAAGAGTCATGATAGCTCATTACTTAATGATGAAATTAGATGCAACACAAAAGTTATTGGGTTTTTTTTCCAACATGTTCATCTCATGGAAAAAAAGAAAAGAAAATTTGTCTTGTGATAAATCATAATCTTCAAAGGGCCGTTTTTAATATTACTCATATAAGACGATGAAGCAAGCATGGTTTTCTCTAAGTTATACAAACAAGTCAAACTTTTGAGAAAACATTTAAAGTAGTCATAATTGCAGGATCAACCTTTCTTGGCTTCTAAATAATGATCCTGATCCTCTAGATTGAGCAGGTATAACAAGTAGAATCATTTGAAGTTTATAGAAAAAGCAAGATATATAAATATTTTTAACAAAAACTTTTTTTTTACAGCTGAGGAAAGTAGCTGCATACATAATCCACTTTTCAGCAACACTCTTACTCTTATTATTGGAAATGATGTGTTGTTTACACTTTGTATAGGAGATGGGCTGACTTCTACACTAAAAGGCAAAAAAGGATCCTTATTCCTGAGTTGAAATTCACTGTCTGGCCCAAGAAAAGTTGCCACTAAAGACAAAAGGGCTGCACACTTGCCTTTAACTCTGCTTTAAGCCTAAATCACTTATCTGCTGTGGCATTGTTTCGATAAGCTTATGCAACGTCAAAGGATTTATTTCCATCCAGTGTTGCATAAATTTTTCACCAACATCTTGTATTGATGATGGGAGAGTCCAACCACTGAGCAGAGCCTTCTCCAGAACATCATAAAGAATCTTAATGAGCTGAAGATCTGAACTGTGGCCGTGTGTGAAAACAATGTCTCATGTGCTAGAGTCCAGGCTTCATGCTCTCTTGCAAACTAATCAGTTAGCTTCACTGATTAGTGGTTTTCTCATGGCTACAGTTTGAATCACTTCAATTCCCTTCACACTGTGTGTGAAAAAATGCTTTCACTCTCAATATAAAATAGTTGTACTTTTTTTTGCCTTCGATTTGGTGTAACCAAAAGTCTAAGTGATCTCGGTCAGTCGGGTTTTGTTTTTTTTCCAGCCACATTTTTTCCTCAAAGGAAATGGTTTCTCACTATCCTTCTATTATAATGCATTGGACAGTTCTCAAACCAATTTTAGTAGTTCCTGCAAACTTCTTAGATGTTTTCTATGCCTCATGCATCCCAGTGAGTTGGGATGTTAATCTTAAAACAGATTAACATCTTTTCCATGCCTTTCCACATGGCTGTTAATCAAATGTGAGAAGCTACTCATTATATCAGCTGGGGTTAAATAACTTACCTATTTGTTCAGTTAAATTTGAGTGGTGACTTTTTGGGGGCCATACTGTGTATTCTTTAAAGGAGCTAAAATACTTTTCCAATTGATAAAGTAGGACCAATGCTTCATGCAAATCATGGAGGAAGACTGTGAGGTGCTATGCCAATAGCACTAACCTTGATGAGCATCTCAGACTTAGTCACGCTACAGAATATGGTGAGGCCAGGAGGCTGCCATCTGAAGAGGAAAGGAAAGGTGCCATATGGGCGACACAAACTTCAATCAGTTAGTGCTTTGGCAGAGACACTGGCATCAGAGTGTTTTATGTCACTGGAGTTTTCTTCCAGTAAAACATGCTCTGTCATAATTTACTGACTGCCAGCAAAACATATCTCATAAATAGGTACTGTAGTTATAAATGATTTTAATTCACATTTAAGCAATAAAACTAAAAATATGTTTGGAAGCCATGAAACTACATAATTAAAATGTAGACTTATGAATCAGTTCACCTCATGAGTTGCACATATGAACAGATTTCGGTTTGCCATTAAGTCATGATAAAATCCAACCATGTGTCAGGAATTATAAATACTAAGAGTGGACTTAAAGCTGGTTAATTAGTGTGCAACTCATTGTTCAAACCCACGTGAAAGCTGCAGAAATTTACAAAACTGTGGAAAGTCTATGAACAGCTGTCAGGAGCAAAGAAACAGCATTAGCCAACTGTTATGTATGAAAGCGGGGATTATTTTAATTTTTGTTAGTCTCCTTTGAGAAAGGCGTGCGTTTGTATGTATAATGTTAACTCTGCCTTTCCATTCTGTCAAATGTCTATGAACTAGTGCTGATGGGCTTTTAGAATGACATTTGTTTTTGTCTGTCAATAACTTCAAATATTTAAAATTAAGTCCGAGCGAGGTCTCATTAAAAACGATGAGCTTTATTCTGAATGCAAGTGAATGAAGAATGGAGAAGTATAATATTCACTGTAAAAAATAATGTAATGAAAAATAAGTTTTCATACAGACAATGTGACAGATTCCAGCAGTATTATGATTATGATGAATGCTTGAAACTGAACTATGGTAGGAGATGAAGAACAATTTATGTTTATTATTGTGTCACTGTTGATACAATTAAGGTTAGAAGTTGAATTTAATAACCATGTCCTGTTCCTTCTCTAAGACCAAATTGCATAATGTTGAACTTATTACAAATTAAGTCAATAAAAAGTCTGACAATCAGGGATTTTTTTCCCTTCAGGATTCTGTCACACAATTGGGAAGGAAATTACCACCATATCGACAGCGTTTATTCACTTTCACATCATGCAGTTTTTAGACATAAGACAGAAACCCGAGTATTTCACAGTGAAAAGATAAAAAGCATGTACCCTTGCCGCAGTGGATGAAAGTTAAAGTGATAAAAAATGGGTTTAAACCATATAAAGGTAAACAAGAATGCCAGTAACACGACTCGTAAAACAGAGAAGCAGCATTCCACTGAACAACAGGCTGACATTGAATAATTCAGAGAGCATAAGAGTCCGTTTGAGAGCAAGCTTTCTAATATTCATGTGACATGATAGCCAAGACAGGAACTCTGGCTCTCGCCGGGCACAATGTTATTCACACGGTAAGGCACAGCAGTGTTTTGTAATTCATAGCCTTGGTTTTAAGCCATGCGTAGACATATCAAAACCAACCATGAGCCTCAGCAACAGCTAAGTAATTAAAAAAAATTTTCTCAAATCTTAAACGAAGCTGAATCAGATATTCAAGAAATAAAAACATGTCTCATCCAAAGTTCTGACAATAACTGTTCAATTTTGGAAGAGGCAGGCTACGAGCGGTTAGCTTCTCTAAGCATATTATTGGTAACAATGGTGAATCAAGAGGTGTAAGTAGGCCTGTCGCGATAAACAATAATTCAATTAATCGGACGATTAAAAAAAAGCTATCGAGTAAGTTTAATTTATCGTCATTATCGTTTCTCCTTGTAATTTTCCATGACACTGGATGAGAAAGCTCATCTCCTGCTCTCCTCTTACCCTCCCTTCATCATTTCTTTAGCGTAATGCCCAGATCACTACACGATCTCAGATCACTACACGATCTCAGATCACTACACGATCTCAGAACTGTCGGCTGATTGTTGCCCATTTTCAAAACCTGAGAGACCAACACTAGCCGATCATGGCGTGTGGTGTCCAACAATGGGCACTAAATAATGGCAACAAGTCATTTTAAAACCAGGCATTTATGAACGTTTTACTACAATCTACCTGCAATACATGTGGCTGGTGTCAGTAAAGTCCTGACTGAACGAATATTATTAGAACCTATTTATGTCACGTTAACGATGAACAGCTGGAAAGTTACCGGGTTTATCAACTGCGGTAGCAGTTTGGCTCCAGCTTCTCTCCTGGTCATTTCTGTGGATATTCTTTGCACCAAATGTTGAATAAACATTAATGTTGTTTCCACATATCATCTCCGATGTCCGTTGCTCTCCGGTTGCGCCTTCAGCTGTTTGGGAAACCGAGCTTTCTGATTGGCTACCTGTCACATTCAGCAGGCTGCGTTCTGATTGGCTACCTGTCACATTCAGCAGGCTGCGTTCTCGCTCCCCTGCGAGGAAACCCCGTAGATCATTCGTAACACACGACCCCTACAGGACGATTGGCGAAATGCAGCGACAATGTTAGAACGTTTAACGTTGTAAGATTGTCATAAATCATGTAAAGTGAACTGGACTGAAGGGAGGAGTGAACTATTGCATCAAGTGGTCGATATGCCATCTTCTCTATTTAAATCTAATCATTATTGGAGGGCAATATAGTATACAGACTTCATAATCTGCACTCTTTGATTAATGTAGTTTTTATTTCCACTTTGGTTTTATGTTGTTTAAATTTATTCAAGTGCATTTTTTTGTTAACATAGACTGAGAGTTAATTTTATTTTTGTTTTTGGTTCTTTGTTTACCTGTTCCAGCATTAAATGTCCTTTTGAAAATAACGTGGATCTATTTTTGGCAGGATTTGGCTGCATTATTATGTCATTTCCATTAAATCAGTGTAAAAAGGTCTTCCGACAATATTATCGTTTATCGCAATAATTTTTTGAGACAATTAATCGCTCAGCAAAATTTGTTATCGTGACAGGCCTAGGTGTAAGCATTTTTAAAAGTCCTTTGAAAGTAAGCAGTCATTTATATACTGTCCTAAACATCTTGCCATCTTGACTATATCACATGGCTAAAGATCATGTGGATTTTCCTTTTTCCAACTCAGAAAACAAAGGAAGCCTTTGGAAATAGATGCCCCTAAACCCTGCATGTGTTACTCTAGAAAAATGGTGGACAAATAATTCTTACAGTCAACTGAGTCCTTCAGTGAGGGGTGGAGGAGGCCTCTTGGTGATCCATGGTGTAGATTCAGCCTAAGGAATAAAGTGGAACAGATCTTAAAAGCAGGCCTGCACGCTATAGGACATCTGACAATCTTAATTTAGCACTTGACCCGTTTTTAAGGGCACTGCACTGATTGCATCATTAGGAAAGCTAGGAATCAAAGTACAGATAGGTTGCACTTCTCATATCTTAGTCTCCCTGCTTTCAGCCAGAAACGGTAACTGTTGAGGTAGTACTCTGCATAATTAAGATGCCTTGCTAAAAAGACAACCTTCCACTTCCTCAGAATTCAACCGGAGTATTTAGATGTTCCTCAAAACCTACAGAAGGTAGAAATCCATTCTACATGCTGCAATGCAAAGGTAATTTAGGTTGCAGTACAGTTTGTGGTGAAATAGCTTCTTTCACCATCTGACAGGGGGGACTTGGGGTCAGTTCATCTAATGACTGAAGAGGCAGCAGAATGACAGGAAGAACTAAAAACAGCAGAAACCTATCAAATACTAATGTAAACAAAAGCAAACATGGCAAACATAGCAAGACAGCAAGATAATGAAAATCATGTAAAAATCTTCAAGTAGGACATAAGGATTATTGCTTCCTTTCAAAACTCTTCAGAGAAAAGTAAATCAGAGTGAATTTTTGCTTCTCCAACAAGACACTGATCATTTTTGTGGTCACAATTTTTCACACCATTAACGGTTGTAACCATCACCAACAAAGACAATACACAATATTAGGTTTACATGAACAAAAACAGATTTTTTTTTAGGAAAACCAAGAGTTTTGTCTGATGCTGCTCTGTGATTCTTAATCTATCGCTTCCAAGTCTCTTTTGTTCCATTTTGTTATAACAACCGTCTGCGGAATATTTTGTATTGAGGAAAATTTATGACTGGACCAATTTCACAGGTGACATCCTATCAAAGTACCAAGCTAGATTTCACTGAGCTCCTGAGAGTATAACTCATTCTTTCACGGATTTGTAGAAGCAGTCTGCATGCCTAGGTGCTTGATTTTATTCACCGGTGGATATGGAAGGTATAAAAACACCCGAGTTAAATTATTTGAATGAGTGATTGAATACCTTTGGTAAAAGTGTTACTGTTTCCCTACTTTCCACAAACTGAATTGGTCCCAATGGCAAAGAAGAACAGAAAAAAAAATGTTTTCTGTTTTCATAAAGAGAATAAAGCTTTCATAAATCTCAAAACTGTGTTTTAGAGAAACAACTTAAAGTAGAGCCATCTACTTCAAGCTTTCTAAGGATTTTAGATTGTGAGCTAAAAATGGTCAAAAGAAGCCCAGATTCCTGAAAACATATGCCTTTAGTTCAGCACCAATTAAAAATCTAAAGGGGAACCCACGTTGGGATCGCTGCAGCTCCTCTCTTTAATGGATGTGGGTGAATTGGCCGGAACAGTTTAACACTGGACTTCAGTCACAGATATCTGAATGGAAGAGGTTCAAAGCCTCTCCAGTGTCTTGCAGTGAAGCCTTGTAGCATCGGCCAGACGCTGAATAGAAAATTATATAGTAGCATTCATTGCAGCCATTAACAATTATATCTCTTTGTAGAGCTTAAAGTTGCTCGTAACAGGTGACTTTTTTCCATTTTTTCTACCAGTTAACGAAGACACACTCATATAAATGATTTAAAACTGATGAGGGCACCTTACATATGTTTTTAAAAAATCCATGTTGTCAGCCAGAACAACAAGCAGTCTGTATTAATCAACTTCATCAACAAAACATGAATGAATGCAACAACAGTAACATTCATAACTCATAACAACAGCTTATATTACCATATGAAGTCCCATCCTGTTGGCAGCAACATGGCATTTTTGGAGGCAGGCTTCAGTTTAACGTCATGTTTTAATATTGTGAGCCTATAACCTTCTCATTATTAAATGTGTCTGTTATCATGCCAGCTACATTTAATTAAACTGTCCAACACCAGAGCAGACTGAGGTGGCTTGAAACCCCGCAGGGATAATAGCATTTCTGTCATGGATGCTGTGAAAAACTCCAATATTAGAACTATTTTGTACAATAACTAAAAACTTGTACATTACAAGAGCAAAAAACCTGGCTGGATAGAAAGCATCAACCTCATGCACTATAAATACACCTGTCCTTTATGTCCTAATGAGAAGGCTCATCAATCCATGCATGTGGTAATTAAGAGTTCAATAATCACCTTCTGTCTCCATTAGAACCTGGACCCTCCGGTCTGTTGGTAAAAAGCTCCAGAATGCTGAAGCCTCTCCCCAGAGACAGATAGGAGCCGTCTGGTCTGCTTGATAGTGACACTAGCTCCACAACGACCAGAGTGCTGGGCAACAGCAAGGACGTATGCAGGTACAAAATCTGAGAAAAAAACACATGGGACACCAAAAGAGATTATCCAGTTTACAGTGTTCAGTCGTTCAGAAAGCTAATTTCCCATATCGCAAAGACAAAAGCCATACATTTGCAATAAATATAAATTTTTTTCAAAATTAAAGGCAATAAATATACAATATTGAAGCTAAAATATTCACTGACACTGTAAAGTAAGAAATTAGTAAGTAGGAAAAAAAAGAAACTTTCTGAGATTGTAAATTCATTTGGGAGAAAAAGTGACAAGTCCTCTAAGAGTTAGGTGGTAGCTTTTAGGGAGTGCACATTTGAACACCTGCAGGATCCATGCTATGTACCTGTCACAGTTAGGAAAAAGGTGCCGCATGATTGATTTGAGTTCACACCTGGGCAATGCGATTGGGAAATAGGAAAAATAGGAAAAGAGCCCAGACTTACACTTTGGAAAATACCCAGATGTGGATTTCTTATATTTGATCTTTTTAGACCTTTAGAGAACTGCTGTCACTTTAAATTACGTGTGAATTAACAAGTTGCTAATTTAAAACTTGCCAACATCAGAGATATAATGTTTTTTGGGGGGGAAATGTACACCTCCATTTTTTTTTTAACTACAACAACCCTAATACTTTCCAGTGATTAACATTAGGGACTTTCCAAGGTACATAAACCTGGTTTCCATCTCAGAATTTGAGAGATTTCTGTTTTTCGGTTTATCTTTCATGTTTTCTTTAATTTGTACAAAGGCTCAAATGTGCTGACATACAAAAGAGCTTGCCTCTTAGGTGCTTTACTATTTTATCATTCCTGTTTACAACGCTTTGAAAAAAAACACTCTTGTAGTGAGAATAACCAACGTTGAAGCATTTCAAGCATATTTATGACCTAGTTTCTCTAGCAAAAATATTCTAATTACCGCACAGGTTCCCTTCGTTTTAAAAGTCATACATTCTGCATTGGGGCCAGCTCATCAACACCTCTACCTGTCCACCGTACATCTTTAGGCATGCGTTTGTGATAGTTACAAAGTGCGATAGGATGGAAAAGGTTTGGTCTGGAAGACCACATATGTTGTGTTAAAATATTAATGTCCTTATCTACATTATTTCTGCCATCACAGAAGGGTGTACTGTGTTAGCCAAGGGCACTGATACACAATCCCTTGATTTTATATGTGAGCAGGGCATATTGCATCCTTGCAATAAAGGAAACGAATTACAATCTGGCAAATAAGAATAAAGAAAAAGAATACAGACACACATAGAAACCTCTTGTTTTCTTTAAGCCTGAGTGGGGTTGAGGACACTGATGAAAGAAGCATGATGAAGACGGCATGAAAAATAATAATAATGACCAATAAACAGCGTGTTGAAAATCACATCAGGGAAATGACCTATAAACAAGTACAGATGGTGCACCGTCCCGGGGTGCTTTGCTTGGCTGGAAGCGTCAACTGTTGCTGTCATTCAAGCGGTTCAGGGACATTCAAAATAAAAACACAACACCAGTGTAGCATTTGGAAGGTAATTCCTAATTTCCCAAGGACACTGCGGATTCACATTAGAATAAACTGAAAGCTGTTGTGACAAAACTGTAAGGAATTTAATTTGAGACATGCACAAAAACAAAAAAAAATGAGCAACCTTGCTGGATTGATTAATTTCCATTTTAATCATGTACCTTGCTACTTGATAACGAATATTGTCATCTTAGAAAGATTAATCCGCTAACTTTCTTACTCCTTTGAGCTTTGATGTTTGGGACAAATCAAGACGATTTTGTATATAATCCTAAAGGTGGGGAACTGAAATCAACAAATTTTCCTCTCAGGACATGGATGAGTTGCATTGACCTGCTATTTCTGTACACCCTCAGAGGTGGTAATACCTTTTGGGAGCCTTTTTGTTGACTGTGAAAGGTAGATGCAATTGTATACAGGCTCTGATGTGCTAAAATTGGAAATAATAGCCTTCCTGTGCCAGAGCCACCTTGTTTTACACAGCACAGAGGCCTGAAAACCATAAGGAGACCTTTAAATTCTCTCTGATCCACTGGTAGTGGGGAACAACTCATGTTATTTTTCTAAATCACCAACAATACCATGATGACATTGTCAGGAAATAAGTTAATCTTGGCCACCCTGAAATAAAGAAATTCTCCAAGCCCTGTGTATGATCAGATGCAAAAAGGTCCATGTAACACATGTAAAATCACATATACTGCAGAATCACATATCTTTTACAGACACTATCTAGTAAGACTAGTATTTTTCCAAATACAAGAACTTCAAAGAAAGAGTAAAGTTCTCCTAACACTGTGATATGGATTTTTTGTCTGCAATTTTTTGGTTTACATCCACAGCAACCTGCAAAGAAGATTGTTTATTTATACCCAATGTGACATAAAAGTTGTGAATACAATTAAACTAATCAATTTACAGACATTTGACTGCATTTTCAAAAGACAAATAGCCCCCATTTTGCTCTCACCCAGATCCTTTATCAGTTCTAAACCAACATTGACAACAAAATCTAAGCCTGTTCTGTTTTACGAAGAATGATGTAGCAGAGAGGCCCACCATGTCTTTTTCCATAATTGTTTCCGTTCTTACTGGTTTAATTTTTGTTTGACATGATTTTCATTAATACAACAACATGACAGAAAAAGGCAGTTCAGGTGGAGTCTCTTTTAACTCCTACTGTTCACAAATCAACTGCTCAAGATCATTTGTTTGTCAGGCATTTGGTTCTACTTATCACTAAAGCTTATAGAGGAACTCAGAACTGATTCAGCGACAAGATGTTAATGTGCATAATGTTGTGTTTGGTTTTCATCACATTTGTTCATGTTTTGGTGAAACTTCTACACTATGGTTTCATCTGGTCTAAAGGTCTTCTTCTAAGTAAGTCTTCTGACTTACTTAGATCAAACTTTGCAAAGCTAAGCTTTGCTGCTAAACAGAGAAAAACAAGTTTTCTTTAAGGCAGTATCATCAAATAAATGCTGCAGATCATTTTTCTGTTTTTCAGCAAAACAGAATACATTTGCATTTGGTGTTGGCCCATAACTATACTTCAACTCCCAGGTGGTCAAGGAGGACGGCAGCACCATTTTGGAGTTTGGTTTTGCCAGAGGTGTTTCTTTATTATTAAAACTATTTAGTTTTCCCTCTCTGCGCCAACACCTCCATACTTAGGGCTGGATATGGAATACTGTTGAGATATTTATCACCAGCATTGCGTTCATTATAGAGTTTGTTGTTAATTTATGTTTCTTAATCCTACTATTACTATTAGTAATCGGTTTTAAAATGTGTTGGCCGAACTGAAACATTACATTCTACCAAACTTTTTTTGAACTGGACTAAATTGACCTATATTTAACTGAAGTTTAATTTAGTTGTTCTGAATTGATATATAGAAGCCAAATTAATTAATTGCCGTTACGAGAAGTTAAACATGCAGAGTCCTAAAATGAAGTCTTAGGGATTTCTGTAATTTGTTTGAGCACAGCATGCTCAAGTCTAGAAAGACAGGATCACTCCTACAAAGTCTGACCTTGAATGGGTTCCACCAGTAAATATACTTTCTCAGTCTAAAGTTATGGACCTCTGCTTATTTGGATATAGCAGAAAGGGTAACAACAATCTTATGCCCAAGATCACTCTCTTTTATTCTTGGTACTCTTTAGAAAAGTATCACTTTGTTATGGTTTTGTCGTTGACTCCGCCTGAATCAGTTCAGTCACAGTGTTGAAATGCCGCTTTAGCAGAAAGACTTGGAATTTGCATCTTATATGACTGAGTTACATAAGTCCCTAAATGAAGCATCAAGCCTTCTCATCAAACCATTTCATCATAAAAAAGGGTGGGAAGTGTTCAGCCAAGTGTCAGCTTTCCATCAATGCAGGCAGAAGCTGATAAACAGCTCCCATCAATTCAGAGACATTTGACTTGGTAATGAAAACGTGGAGGACAAAAGCCAAATGTTTGAAGGTTTTAGAGGGTATTTAGTATACTTTGAAAAAGGCTCAGAAACAACTCTTTTGTCTTCTCATTGTTGAAAGTTTAAAAAAAAAAACCTCTGGCAAGAGTTTGGGAACACTGAAATATTGTGGTTATTAATAGCAATTCTCACAAATCTGGTTTTTATAATACGGAAAATTCATGCATACAATTGCAGAGATGTGTCATAATGTGAATGTTTGCATAGGAGCAATCAACTAAAATGAAAGGGACTTTTAAAGGATTTCTCTTCTCTCTAAAGAATGAGCTCCCTTCGCTGTCCCAGTATATCTCTTACTAACAAACAGGTCTGGATTGGCAAATCAAGGGTAAGGGACATTTCCCAGTGGGCTGGTCTGACGCTTGGGCCACAAGGGCAGTTTTCCCTCTTTTTTGTGTGCATTTCTTTGTAGTGTAATGTGTAGTCATCACACTGGGTTGATCAAGTACGCTTCTCCCGCTGTCCCTGTACGTGTGTCCTCCTCCACTGGCAGCTTTCAGACTTTTTGGAGGACAGGCACCTTGACATAACACACCAATGTAGAATCAAACCATCTTTAGAAGATGGAAAGTAGAAAGGAGCAAGGGTGGTGCGGAGAAGGCTAGAATTAAAAACTGAAAAACCTGGGAGACAGATGCAGCTAAATTTGCAGAAAATTTTCACAAAAACAAGCTCACCGTCAGTAAAGTCAAATGAGAACAATGAAACGGTAAGGCAAACTTACCGTTTGCCTTACATGCAACTTTTCTTGTTGCATGTAAATGATTTGTGTGGCATATAACATAAGAATGCATATTTTAAATATCTGTATAATACAACATCACACAACTATAATTAACATAATCAAGACTACTTGATTATGTAGTCTGATGCTGTACTGATGCTAAATGATTCAGCTCAGTACAGCTGACCTGAACTGATCAGACTACTTTGTAAAAACGGAAGATTTGTGCTGAGAATTATGACCATTCTTCAAATCTGATTTAGTGTCAGAGGCAGAGCAAAGAGCTGAGAAAGAAAGTTCTGATGACCAGTTCAATGCTCAGACATATATTAATGTTCCATGGTTGACCATATTTCTTTAAAATTGCTCTTATCTAGAGGGGGGAAAAAAACACAATATGGTCATTGGAAAGTTATGCCATATAGTGAATACACTTGCAGAGAACAGTGGAATTTTTTTTGTTCTTTAATGATGAGGATTAGATATCTGTTAACACTCAATTGCTTGAGATTTTATATTGTAGAAAAGGACATTCTTATGTAACGAATAATGTCGGAGATTTGCCTTCATTGTTCTCATACTTCTGAAATCCAAGTTGTGACATAAATGTTTCCTTTCAGTGGAGAAAGAGATTAGTGTTATACAAAGTGCAACACCATTTTTTAATCTGATTAATCGTCGAAATAATCAATAGAATAATCCTTTACTATGATAATCATTAGTTGTACAGAAAGGAGAGGAAAAAAGCTGCACACTTATTAAAAATAGCATATTTTAAAAATAACCAAAAACATCAGTTGGTCATTTATAAGTGTTCACCAGTTTTTAAGAGCCATTATGAAAAGTCTAAAGAGACATTGCTCTAAACCATTCCTCTGTAGCTCTGGCTGTCTCTCAAAGGCTGCAATCTTGTTGGAATCAGAACTTCCAATCCTATCGCAAGTACTTGCATGACCTCCACCTGTTTACATCAACTATGACCAATTTCGCTGTTCCTGGCCTGGAAACAGTGCTAGTTTCTCTTGGCATATTTTGGACTGTTCTGATTGGACATGCAGGCCAATATATGCAGATAATATTTTGCCTTATTCAAGATGCGAATTTTGGCACCTCCTTGAGAGTTACCTCTTGCCTTTTTTCCAGATAAATGCTTTCCATGCCGAGCCTGTCAGTTACAGTGGACGACCATGTTTTGTTAGATTTGCAATTGTGATATGTTCTTTCCATGTTCATATGATGGATTGGACTGGAGAAAGTATCTTCTTTCCCATGTTTCTTGTGTATCCAGCTGTGTTTCTGGGCCAGCAGGATGACCTCTGAGGGCTTCACAAAACAGATGGGAGTTTTACCACAATTAAATTGCACACAATTTGCCTCCAAGTGCCTATTAGTAGCCTTCTGAATGCAGTTGGTTGCATTTTATGTCATTTAGAAATCAGACTGAAAAAGGTTGGCAAAGCATGCACACAGCACTACAGTTTTATTTGTGAACAATTTTGAAAACCACATATCATTGACCTTCCTCTTTACAATTATATGCTGATCACATACATTTCCAATCAAATACACTGAGGTTTGTAGTTGCAATGTACAGAATTGTGAAAGAGCACAATCAACAAAGGACTGTGAAAGAAACCTCTCCCTTACTGTTAATGTAATTACTACCTTAATGTTCACACATTTTGTAATGATCTGAATTAAATAACTTCATGTTTAGGAATTGAGTTGCACAATTAAGCAACTGGTCTATATTTTCCATGAATATGCAATATTTGGCATTAATGGGTAAAGTTTGGCAACAGATATGTAATTAATTGGGTTTTTGTCCCACATAATAAGGTGATTTTTAAGAGAATAATAAAAGATTTTTCGGTTTTGCACTCAATTGCACCTCTAAGTTTGTACTAAACACAGAAGTCAGTTTGTTTCTGGAAAGTTCCATATTCATGACGCTTCCCAACCAATACAAACAGGTTCTTAACAGATCTGTACAATAAGACAATGCTGTGCGCTCTTGTTACTTGAATGCCACTGAAGTTCTGGGAGAAGTCATTTAGAGAAATAGCTTGCATCTGCAGCAACACCAGGCACCACATATGTCTGGCCTAATGAGAGGTTATGCTTTGCAGCAACAAAGCGGCACTTGATTCTCGCAGGGGTAAATATCTAAGAGCTGTAACTTAAGTCAAGATGGAAGGGGAGCAATATGGTGATATTAAAATAACTTCAACATGGAGGCATGTAATATGAAGTCACTGTCAACAACCGACCTGTCTGCAGCTTTTGAAGCATTATACTAAGAAGATTCATTTATATTATTAATTTATTTCATTTATTTATTGTGACAGAGAACTTATCTATAACTAGTGACAGGTGAATGGAAGTGTGAGAAAGCAATACTGTGGAAAATTAAAGCACAACAAAAGACCTCAAGTAAAATCTTTTCAATTACTTTGGGTATGTACCTTCGACAGCTAAGAAAAAAATAACAGTTCTGAGTCATTAAACTGGATGCCAGTCTGCCTCTTGCGAACTGAAATAATCAATTTTCTCAAGGTAGAATGCTGTTTTATAATTTCATATCAGACTAAGATCGTTTTAAGGAAATGATTTTAGGAAAATGGAATAACAACCTGCACTGACCTAGAGCTTGCTTTTTGTATGCAGCCCTAACCCATAAAAGCTTCATTTGCTTCACTTTTTGTCTTTTGGTGCTAAATGAATCAATTTTTGGTGCTAAATGAATCAATGAATCATAGATGTGTGATACTTTAACACATTTATGAAAGTATATTTTACCCCTCACCCTGGAAATACATGTTCCAAAATCAAGGTGTTAAAATTACTTAAAAATCATCACTGGTCTCTGGGTTGGGAAAGGACTCATATTCATCAAACCACTTCACACAGTGAGCAGGATGGTACAAAAAAAGTTTGTACAAATTTTTAAAAGTAATTTCAAGCGCAATGCAGCAGAGAAGCCAAACCACATCCTCATAAGAACCATTAGATTCTAACAAAGGCTGTGTGCAGTCTAATAATACAAATAACACTTCTTTACATGACTGATGACCTAAAGAAACATATTGCAAAGGACCTTGTTTTTCAAGAGTAATATTTGTGTTTCTGGGGCTATAACTGATTAAAACTTGGGTTAATTTTATTGCCTTTCACACATTTTTACTTAGGGTGCCATGAATTTGACCAACATTTTGCATTGTCTTGGAGACTGAGACTTAGATGAAACGTTACATGTAAGATAGCTAGTGATGCAGTATCCAGATTCCAGAGCTCAAGACTGACACTGCTGCACATTTTTTTTCACAAATGTGAAAAAAAAGCTTCTACTTGTGGATTTAAGTTTTTGCTAGACAACTGCTACATTCACTGCATCTCAAAAGCCTATAGTATGGGACTTTGCTGTCAAGTGTTCAAGTCATCCAGCTAAAAATCAAAGATTCAGAAATAAAGCAGACAAACGCTTTTGGCAGTTTCTTGGCTGCAATGCTTTGATATCGAAGTCTATATATGAAGATCTCTGATACAAGTTTGGCAGCAGGATGAGGATGAGAAAAGAGATAGAGGAGGTGAAAGAGAAAGGAGGAGAGATTCAGCGAGTCATTTTACAGGCACAAAACCAGTGGGTATCAGTATCACAAATCCTTTTGGTGTGAAATTTTGTGACAGTCACAAGCACAGTAGAGATGAGAGATGGCAGAGTGGATGATAGAGAGGCTAAGAAAATGACAAGAATCGAGGCTTCAGGCTCCCTTATGGCCAATATGTCACTGGATTGCAGCAAGAGAGATAAGGCTGGTATGCATACAGTATGTGTGGCAGGTGAATAAAAAGGGAAAAAAAAGATTTCCAACAGGACACGATTTTTCAAACGACTGCTTTTGGTGAACATTAAATGCACTAGGTAGTTACACAGCACTTGGAAAATTATTGATATGCAGGAAATTCAAATACATGAGAGATCCAGATGCTCGTCATTTTGCTTCTTTGCCTTTTCGTACATTTCAAGTTTTAGTCTCTTCAGACTTGCTCATGCCCTGAGGGACTACTTGTCAACACCACAAGTCTTTTGCTGTACTCCACTGACTCTCTTCATTTTTTCGTATGAAAATGATAGTATTCCCTTGGTTTAATATGTGGAAATATTCTCCCAGCAAGAGGTTGACTGTAGATATTTTCATGACCATTGTCAAACAGTTCACTTCAACAAATGGGAACCAAAACCGCAAATATAAAAACTTTTTTAAATTCTTATAGAAATAGTATTTGTATGCCAAATTAATTAATCCAAAAATATTTAGCAGCGTATTGCATTTCCAGAGTCCTGCACTCATGACCAATAGGTGAGATACTAAAATTTATGGAGATACACGCAAGCACAAAATAGTACATTAAAGGGGAGGAGAAGCAATGGAAATGGCTGGGTACGATACAACGGTCAAAAAAAATTACTGACGCCACAGTTGCATGTAAAGAAATATCCAGCACATGAGGAAAACAATGGAGGCTTTTCTAACAATACTAAAAAAAAAAAAAAAAAAAAACTTCCACAAGATGTGACACAGTACACTATTTAGTTTTCAGTTATCACTGCAATTTCAATATGCCAATTGCACAGATCTGCTTTCAATGTTTCAATTAGTACATTAAAATCTAAATGTTTTAAAGAAGGTAAAACCTTACCCAAAAAAAAAGTTTGAGCAATGTTGTCAAATGTCTTATTGTGTGTTAAATCAAGTTTGTTACACCAACAGTCTTACTAGTTGTTAACATCAAAACTGGCTTCTATATTTTTGCTTCAGTGCCCCTAATGTCCAAAGTTTTCCATCTGATTCAAACAAAACTCTACACCATCTGCAATTTTGCTAACAAGAAATTGAAGTGCTTGCTGGGTAAATTTTTACTATGTAACAGAGGTTTTGGTCTCCTGACATTTCCTAAACTCTGAGCGAAATGTTTCACAGTCTTTGGGTGCTGGCTGAACGGTGGAGGGGCAACATAATGCTGCAGGATTGCAACAAGGAAAGAAAACTGTCTCTGTGCCAGACTTCAGATACAAAGAGGCAAAGATGGAATTGACACGTCAAAGCCAGGAACAACAAAGTACAAGACAGGCAGAATCTTTTTCTTTCCCCTCAGTCTCAACATGCGCCCACACAAACAGGCAGCGCAGACCCCAGGGAGAGCTGATAGCAGAAATATTGGGACGAGCTTGCTGTCTGTGGATATCTTGCATGTGTGTTTTAGAATCCGAGTGTTTGCGTGTTGATGTGATAGGGAGAGGGGACAGGAAGAGAAGAAGAAGACGGGCATGGAGAAAGAACAGTCAAATACAAGGTACCCAACACACACTAAAAATGAACACACACACAGCTAAAACCTCCTTGAGGCTCTCATCTCTCTCTGTCACCTCAGCAGTAGCTCTTGTGGGCCCTTCAGTTCCTTTGATTGTGCATACATACACCCACAGTCTATAGCTGTGTATTAGGGAATGTGCCACTCCACTGTGTAAAGCTGTTAAGCAGCAGCTGCTCCACGATGTGTTTGGTCCCCGCGGAACTAAAATATTGATCAGTTCTCAAGCAAGGCGTGCAGTCTTCAACCCCATCGTCCCCATGTATAATTGAAGTGTATATCTTTTAGTGGGGAATGCCAGTTGGGAGAAGGAATTAAGCACAGCGGTGGGCTGGAGACGGGTCCTTGTGCTATGGAAACTCCTTTGTCCATCAATCATGCGACCTTTGGCACAGGCGGTTTTCATGCTCGTAGAAGCGCCGTGAATTGGAAGAGAAAGAGAACAGAACAGGCTAGGATTCGATCTAGGTTGATGATTTACAGCCAGACATTTGTCTGAGCACTTAGCAGCTCTGAATAAAGAACGATAGATGCCTCCACAGCATTTTGGGCCAGTGAGCTTTGACACAGGACAAATATACCTATAAATCTTGTGCACAAAGTCAGTTTTATGATCACCTAGACTACAGTTGCTTAATAAGTTGAATAGCAACTGTCAAAACATTCTTATCTTTAAGGCAGTTTTGAAGACAAAAAATGGTCTTAGCCAGTACCACAAGATGTGCCTAACGATGTGGACAACAAGTGTGTGAGAAGTTATTTATGTCAATCTGCAATGCAAAAAAATATATACTTGTGTCTCTGGGCTCAAATATGATTTGGTGACACTTTCATATTTAGTTGTCATATAAAACATCACCCTGAACACACCATTCCCATATTGACATGTTATGGTGGCCACATCATGCTGAAGGTCTTCTTCAGCATGGAGAGGAAAGTTGGTCTGGGTTGATGGGACGTTGGATGGTGCAAAACAGTAAAACTGAAAGAAAAGGCTGCAAATTTTCACAGGGAAAAGCCTTTTTCAGCTGGCTAATGAGCCAGAACATACAGGTAGTGCTACAAAGGAATGGAAAGCATGCTCAAATGTTAAAATAATGTGAAGTTCAAGCTACAAAGCCATGTAGAAACACCCAAAAAGACTTTGAGCTGAAGCTTTTCATGCAAAGCACTGACTCAAATAGATGCCACAACTTTTCAAATTCCCTCCACTTCATAATTGCGTTCTATGTTTTGTTGTGGTATCATATTATAATTGCTATAAAGTACATTGAAGTTCAGGGTGACAAATATGAAAAAGTTCAATAGGCATGACAACTTCTGGCATGCACTGTAAGCGTTAACTCCTTGAAGAACATGTCATGGTTTTTGTTATAAAATCATAAAAAAGTATAAATCTAACATTAAAAACAAATAGCAAATGTACACTAATAAAATATTCTGTTTGTTTCGTCTTCAAAACCCTTACTGTAAAAGTTTGTTTCTTGCCTCCAGGTCTGTAGATTTAAAAAGAGACTACTAAACATAACAAAAATTCAAAAGATTTTCGCAGAGCACAGTCCAACTGTAGAGATAGATTTGTCCCCTTAGCTGCAGGACAATCTAGAGTTAACCTATAATTACCACTTTTAACCCAGGAAGCAAAATTGAAGCCCAGGAAGGTTATATATATTATCTAATGACTATTCTTTCCAACTGGAATGAAACAGGGGTCCTACATAAGAACTTGGTAATCACCTGTTCCCTAAACGCAGCAGCAAAGGGCCCAGTTCCTTCCTACGTAACAGCTCAATGTTCACGCTTGACAAGCTGTGAAACATGAGCAAAAAAATATGGTAGACTGCAAAACACAGTGTATCGCACACAAGAAAAGAAATGCACCAGAGTTCAAAGAGATTTTATTTTTTCCTTCAGCTGAACATGTCTTTGCTTTTAGAGAGGGTGGTGAAAAAAATGGAAAGAATGAAAGCTTCTTTGACTGGAGCTTTGTTACAGCAACAGCAGCTTCATTTTGACAACATATTGCGTGCTTTCAGAGAGTGGAAACTCATGCTTTACAGCACGAATGTGACTGAAGCCCCACTTTAAACTAACTCGTTTTTATTTAAAAAAAGACCCAAATCCTTACGAAACAAAATTGGAGAAATTGCAGGACTGATGCAAATACTTTCCCCATCGGTGAGATTCTGTCTTGTGCTTTTCACTTCTTTGAAGTCGCGTAATAAGGCTATCTGATGGCTGACGGTTATGTTGATGCATAAGCGAGTGAAGCTAAGTGTTTTTAATCACCATCTGTATCTAAGACATGGCACTCCATCTTGCTGAAGGGTTTTTGTTGTTTTTAAAAGGCATAACCCTAGGCTTTTTTATCAATATTCTAACAGAAAACTTTAATATAAACCTTTAGATGTACTAGTCCTAACTTGAAGCATTTGGAGACCTAGATAAACAGAGGTTTGTGTTGGTCATGAACGGAGCTTGGCCTTTTCCTCCCAAGCCCAGCTGTCGGTCTGATAATGTTGCACATGTGAGAAGAAACCACTGGTTCCCTGTAAAGGCTAGGGAGCTCAAATGGAGTGATCACAGAAAGAGACAATGCAAAAAAGATGCACATTTCTCCCTTTCCTCCTCTTGTTTCTCTTCTCTGCGTATGGGTAGGACAACATTGCCCTCTGCTGACAAATCTGCACTTAAGACAAAGCTGAAGTGCAATATTTGAACCGCCATTCAAAAGGATCCGAGTCAAGATTTAATATAATCTGTAGCTAATTTTTATAAAATCTGCAACTGGTTGCCCCTAAAGATTTTTGAAACATTAAAATGTGTTGTTTTACAGTTTGTTTTTTCACAGTATCAAAAATCACAAAACAGTACAGACAATGAAGGCTAAAAATTAACCTTCCCCTTTTTTTTTTATTAACAAAGGTTTGATTTTTTACAGTGAGTCGTTATGATTCCTGCATCTGGCCCATAAAAAACACTTTGACGAGCCTCAACAAGCCCATGCAGCTCACTTAAAAAATAAACTGCATTTCACTTAAAGAAAAAAACTATTTACTATCAAAGGAGCTGATACATAAAGTAACAGAGGATCTCAATGATGTCATGAGTTCTGTTTAGGGACAAAAGACAGGTACAAAAAATGAAACTGAATTAAAATGGAGCTCCCTATCTCTCTTTCTGCCTTTAATCACCACACATCTTTGCTTTTCAGTGGATATTAAAATCAATCCATCATGGCCTGAGTGGGGAAGGAGGTGCAATTTTCTACGTGCTAACGCAGCTTAGGAGTGAATCCCCACCCCACTGACATTATTTGGATATGAAACAGCAATTTGCCACTCATAAACACGAGCGTGAGCGTGAGAGCAACGGGCCAAATCTAATAAAAAGAAAAAAAAAAAAAAAGCTGCTGCAGCTCTCGTCGCGTAGCAGAGAAAGGGCCAGACCTACTTTATCATCCTTATAGGATATGATGTGGTTTGTATTATTATCCGGGATGGATAATGGGATTTAGATGCTGATTGGGATACCATGTGGATTTTTATAGCGGCTATGACTATTGTTGTGGATCAAAGTAAGGCCGTGCACAGCGAAAATGCTGGATCAAAAGAACATCAAGCAGATGGTGGGTTGGGGGGGAAGAAATGGAGAAAACCGATGGTGGCAAAATGGAAATCAGAATGTGCCATAGCCGTGACTCATTTATGTCACTGCCAAAAGATTTTTGCAACACTCTCTTTTTCACTAAAAGATGCTTATTTTACACAAAAACATGCTGCAAGGTGAGGAGGCAAATTTGTATCGCCCTCAGTAGGTTACAAATTCGGAAGAAACGGGGAGGCTCTTCGTTGCTCCGATCCATTTATAAAGCAGTGGGTGACCGGCCTCCAGCCTGGATTCACAGAGACATTCAGATATTTGAGGGAGAACACAGGCACCTAGCTGCTCCCCAGATATCGGCTCAAATATAACAACGTGGAGCCTTCGGATAAATGTTCAACTACACTACATGGAGCTAGGTTTTATTGTTAATATTTGTTGGCTCTAAAAGAGAAACCCTCTGGCAGGTAATGTCAAACTTTATTCAACTTCAAGATGTCAAAATCCTGCCATCGGTTAGACTGCAATGCTGCATCTGACTGGCTTTTTACAGTCAGAAAAAAAAAGAATATGCTATCAGAAGAGCTAAACATCTACTTTGTAGCATGCCACTGAAAAACAGACAGTTGACATTTAAAAATAAAATCGTATGGCAAAAGAAAAGGGGAATTTTCTTTTCCCCTTCTTCTTCCTCTTATGGCACAAATGCAATGTGTGCAGATGGTTTTTTTCAGGCGCTTCAGACAACCTGCCACTGTTCTACTATCGATCCGTTCCACACTATATGTTCTTTATGCTACATGAAACAGTACAGGTCTGTTTAGACCAGGAATCTTCATGCTGTGGTTCGTGACCCTCCTGGGCATGTGACTTGAGGAAAAAAATAAATAAACCAGAAAAACTTAGTAATTTTGTTCCTATACCAGGAACAAAATTTAAAGATTTCTGTTACCTAAAGCTACAGTGAGCAAGGAGACCAAGGACCTGATCTTAAAAAGACACAAAGAAACTAAATTACTCGTGCAAAAGAAAATATTACATTTCCAGGTGCAATTAGTAGGCGTGTTGTATGTGCAACAGATTGCAGGCACAAAAGTGCTGCTGACCGCCCTGGTTGAATAAGGATTTTGCATCTGCTACTGGCTGGCTGTCATCATGAAGTCACGGAGAGCAGAGTGGTCACTTAAAAAAGACGAAGATGAAAGCAATGGTGGTGCTGGACTATGAAGACACTTCACAGACTAGACTATGAAGACATTGGCATTTAGATACCAGAAAACATTCAACACAATCTAAGTTCCCTATCAAACAGCTTATAAAGAATATAAATGATTGAAATTTATAATAATATCAATTTGTTAATGCTCATCGCAGGACAAAAAACAACATTGTTGACCATCAGGCTATTGTTCAGTGGAGAAGTAAAATAAGTTAAAGAGAATCCTGACTTGTAGACAAGTTTAATTTCTCTGTAGCAGACTTAGCATTAGTTTCTGCATGTCACATTTTTGAGCCTTACAACATCCTATTTAGCACTTTCAATAATCTGTGAGGAATTTCATCATGAAAGCACATCTTTCGGAGAGGACATGAGATAGCATGACATAAAAACGGTTTCTCTGTTTCCTTTGTCTAATGATGATTACAGAGTACAAAGGAGCAAAAGAATGATGGCGGAGAAATTACAGAGAATGAACAGAGGGAAACCATAGAGGTGGCTCAAAGATTAAAGCTGGGTGATTTTGAAGATGGAGAGTTTAAAACACCAGCACAGCACAGACAAGTAGTCGGTGTTAACCACGTGCTGCACCATGCCTGACCTGAAGATGTGGCTGTGGCTTTATTTAAAACTGAAAGATGCAGAAAAACTCATTTCCATGTTGAGTGTTTGTCACTATAATGAAGAAAGCATTCTCTCCTGTGAGCAGCGTAATCAGCACATCACTAACTAGAAGCTCAAAGTAATGATTTGATGAATCAATCCAACTAATCATCAGTGTACCAGAGCAGAACTTGTGCTTCAGGCTCATCATAAGAAATTACTCCAGAGTGATTTAAAAGTAGCTGTATACACGGATGTTTTTCTAAGCTGCAACTAAATCAACAAACTGAGCTTAAACAATGGCTGCAGAGCTCAGCAGCAGGAATGTCCTGAAAACAACAGAGGACGTCCAGCATCGTACAAGCAGCAGCAGTGAAGCAAAGTGAGATTTTAGGGCCCACTGTATTATTTGGGTCTATTCAAATGAGCAAATTACAACATTTTGAGGTAGGATGTCGGTTTGCCTGCTGTGTGCAGCTGTGAACAGCTGCTTGCTCCTGGCCAGGACTTTCTTGGAAAATACATTTTTAATTCCAATGGGTTTTACCCTGGTAAAAAAAAACTGTGAAATAATATAAAGGAAACCTCAGCCCCTATATTTCTATGGGTCGGTTGCAATTATGTTTTACCATTCAGATTTTGGATATTGGCACACAAACACTTGACTGTCACTGGGTACGCCATGGAAAGATTCAGTCCATCACCAAGAAGAAATAAGCATTTAATTAAGGACCAATTTATGCACACTGACTCAATACGCATGTGCCTGCCTAGGAGAGAACTCTAATAGCACAGTCAAGATATAAACTGGAAGAAAAGATGTCCTACAAAGAAAGAAGGAAAGAGTTCCTTTGTGCAATAAAGTCTCTAAAACTAAACCTTCCAAAGTTCTCCAGAACCCAGAGAAGCCTTGCTGGAATGTTTGACACAATTTATATCAGTTATGCTGTAACAATCCGTGTCGTTTTGATTTTTAAGATGAAATCAGATGGACATGTTACTTTAAAGATATCAATACATCATTTTAACAGAAACAAAAGAAACTCAAGTGAAAGAAAGGTAAAATATTAATTAAATAAATTAGGGCAGTTTTCAGTGATAAGATCTGGGTTTTGTTTCCTTCTGAAAGTTTTAAATATGGAAGTTGCACAATACAACTTGGATCAATTTTTGGTAATCACCAAAGTGATTGCCAAATTGTTCTGATTAGTTTTGTTTATGCTCCTATCACTCTTGAGAGCACAGCAGAACACAATTCAATCATAAGTGTTCGTATAAAAAGAGTTGATTTTTAAATGTTTTGAGTAGTAATTAAATAATGGCTGTGCTCAATTAGCACAATTAAGGTTTGAATAGGGATTGATTTCAACAAATAATCATTGACTGAATGTTTATAAAGAGAACATGAGAAGAATTGATTACAGATCCTCAGAGCCTTGCAGCCTATAAATGCTTTGCACTTTGCAGCTGTTATTTCAGTGAAATGCGTTAAGACAAAAAGTTACCTCGTTGAAGGAAATCTTGTTGTTTTTCATCTTTTGGGATGAGCTCTTCCATGTTTTCCCAAAAAAGTGCTGGAGTTTTCTATCAAACAGAGTCACTCGCAGCTGGTAGTTCATATCTTCCCCAGCTGACAGATCCTGTGGGTCAACAAAAGAAGATGGACAACTAAAAGCTCTTCTTGATGCCTAAAATAAGTTATAAGAAATATAAATAAATCATATGAACATGCAATTAGAAAATAGGAAGCTCTAACCAGTGTGAGCTTAAAATATTTTGCAGAGTAATATGGGCAAAACATTCAGTCTCTAGGCAAGCAAATCAGTAAAAGAAATACAACCAAACTCAAAAGTATACTTTTAAAACCACCGACTTAGGGGGCTGAGTACATGCAAACAACACTTTAAAGATTGCCATTTTGAAAAATTTTCAAAACCACGCAGTATTTTTCTTTGACTTCACATTTATGTACTGCTTCAGACCGGTGCATTACATAAATCACACAAAAACAAACGAGCTTGTGGCTGTAATGTGTCACAATGAGTGTGACGTGTTACATCTGTAAACCACAATTTAATACGAATGTGTTAAATTTTGTTAAATTTAATGGAATCTGTGTTAAATTGCACAGGTTCAACATTATTTATAACATCTTCAACATTATTTTCCTGTATAATAGTAATAAAAGTGGACTGACATACACAAAAAAAATTGCTGGAGCTAACTTGTTTGTTTAAAGCAGTGCTCTCAAACTGCATTCCCCGAGGGCCTGAGTTTTACAACTTTAGGATACGTCCACTGTCCTATCCACTTGAATAAATGGCTAAACTGCCTTGCTAGCATAGTCCATTTCTACAGAGCTCTGCTAATGAGCTAATATTGGAGCCAGGTGTGCTGGAGCAGAGAAACCTCTAAAAGTTGCAGGACACCGGCCTTTGAAGACTAGTTTGAGACTGCTGGTTTAAACCCAAGAACATTTCTGCCACATACAAACACAGAAAACTAAAGTTTGGAGTTACCTGCGGGAGTTGCGCTACAGTAAGCCGGCTGAAGCTGAGCTGAAAGCCGTGGTTAGCGGTGAGGTGGTTCTCCACAGCCAGGCGGACTGTTTGGCTGGACGGGGGAACCAACCGGTTTTTGTAAAACACTTCTTCCCAGCTGTCAGTCATGCTGTTTCACTCTTCTGCCTTCACCATATCATTATCAATAAAAAGAGCAACAAAAAAAAAACAATAAAATAAAGCAAAAAAATCTATAAATTACCTGCGGTTCTGCTTTAGAATAGAATGTCTCTCGGTTCAGATTTTCAAACATGCAGCCGCCATGTTGGAAATCCAGCTGTACTATATTTTTTAGAGGGGTGCGTAACTATAAGCATTTTAAAAAGAAGCTATGCCGGATAAGAAAAAATATTTTATACTGATACTAATTAGTTTAAATACTACAATAAAACAAAAATTGTTTCAAAAAGAGAATTATCACAAAAAAATGTATTCCGTAATTGGGGTGTTTAGCTGGTCTTAACCTGTTCTTTGGTAGAGCCCACCGTGCTGCGTCAGTTGCCATGGTAATAATGTGTTATCATATTTAACAGAATATTACAAGTGAATGCCAAGTAAAAAAAATGATAACACGGTTTTATATTGAAGTACCTAAAAAATGTACAATTTTACTGGAGCTGACACATATTTAGACACACACACCTGCAGTCCCTTGACAGCTTACAAAAATAAAATAAAACATAAAATATTGCACTACACGTTGCTTTCTAGTCTAATAATTCTATAATATCAATGATGTATGAGAATAAAGTGCTTTTAAGGAAATTTTATTGAATATTGTTTGGATCGATGTTATGTTAACAAGAGCCTACTATAAATTTTTGAATTTTAAATTCATTAAAAATAAATTTAAATCTGTAAATGTACAAAATCTGTCAATTGTACATTTACAGATTTAAATGTAAATGTACAATTGATTGTTGTGTTTACAGCGCTACAGTTCAATTCAGTTCAGTTTGTTTATATATCGCCAATTCACAAAACATTGTCTCAAACCACTTTATAATAAAAGTAATTTCAATACAATCATGTAGAGCAGATACACAAAAAGAAACAGCAAATTTTCGGTTCATTTGATTTGCTCTATTTATTTTAAAGATGACCGTGCAATTAATTAAAAGTAACAGAACATAACTCGCTAATTTAAAAATCCAAAATTAGCTATGTTTTAGTGATGGTTTTTGACTGTCATTTTTAAAATATTTTTTTATTAATGGACATCTTTGTTTACAAGTACAAAGAAAAATAAAGAAACAGAACACAATATATTACAAAGTATGCCAGGGATGTAGCTTTCAACAGTCAATACATTGGTATGAAAAAAAATATAGGGCAGATATTACAGACATGACAAATTAACAATATTCAGAGATCTACAACATTTATATGTGTTTACAGCTTTTTTGTTCATACTCTTTGAAACAGTGGATAAGTAGAGTTCGATTTCCTTAACCAAAACTGCAAAAAAAAAGGTGAAGATGATGAAAATTTACCTTTGTGAATATGAAATTTGCCAAATATAATAATTTGATTGATTGCCAGTCTTTTGTCTGCCTTAGTATTCTTACCATGAAAGCCAAAAAGAGGTATGAACCTCAGGGAACATTTGACTTTACATACCTAATGTATAAAGATAACCACTAGGGGGCAGCACAGCATCACTGCCGCTGCCTTCCTGAGCGTCAAAGAGGAAGAAACACAAAGGAAGCGGGTATGTATGAAGTGTGAAATGTTCGGACTCTTCAAGAAAAACAAACCTGTTAAAATTCGAGGTTATAGTGGGGACAGAAAATACGGCATCGCTTCTAAAGATGTAAAGGAGCTGATTAAAAAGGGCTGTAAACTGCTACAGGTAAGCCGTATGTTTTTGTAGTTTAATAACTTTCGTCGCTGTCAGTTCCGCTTTTTCTGAACCTGCGAGAATGAAGAGGGGAATGATAACCCGGGAGAGCAAAACAGTTTTTATTTAGTTATTAATTGAAAACAAAGCATTTTAATAATCAACGAACAAGTTGAACACTGAGTGAAGCGATGAAAGAAAATATGTTTTCCAGAGCTATTTATAAACCTACGTCACTTACACAGATAAAGTTTCTCCCTTTAATTAAACTAATGGTTGATTTTAATCAACTCAGATTCAGAATATAACTTAATTGGACGGAAAATTCTGACCTATTAATTCCAGTATATTGAATATTTACTGGAGAACAGAGGTGAATATTTTTGAAATTATCATTGTTGGCACAATTATATTTATTCCACATAAGTAGAGCAAACACATTTATAAGTACACCTATGTTTGGATGAATTAAATGAGTAAATGACCCTTTCTCCTACTGCATAAGTTTCAAGTTCAGGATTGTGCTACTGGGGTAAAAAGATTAATTTACTTTCAGTTTCTTTTTTGTGTGTGTACGTTTGCCTGGAACGCTATCAGATGAGTCTACATCTGGACATGTTTGTTTATTGCTGTCTATAACATCATCCTTTTGCTAAGTTGCATTAAAATATCACAGTTCTGGGGAACCTTTGCTCCCTATCCCTAATGAACTTGTTTAGTGAATAATCATTTCAGTGTGAGGTTTTGTTGCTGCACTTAAAAAAAAAAAGTTTCTTGAGTTTATTTGACTTTTTACAAATCTTTACCAGCAAATTTGACCTTTTCCAATTTTAGCTGTCTGCAGCAGTTTGTCATAGACAAAGTCTCAAGTCTGTCTGCATGTGCAACGTTTAAAGTCTGGAATAAAGCTGTTGATCTGACCTAATTATGTGTTTGTGTACTTGTTGAGCTTACAATAATGTGATGTTCTCATGTTCTTCACCATCCCAGCTGCCACTTTCTGGTGCCCGTGTGTGTTTATATGAAGATGGAACGATAGTGACAGAGGAGTTCTTTCCCACCCTGCCTGATAACTGCGATCTAGTTCTTCTGTCAAGGGATCAGACATGGAGTGGAGGTACATGAAATAAAAATATACTTGTCCTCAATATCATCTAAAATACTTTTTTTTGTGTGTGTTATTTTAAGCATTTCACTCTTTCTTGTAGTCGTTTGTGACATTGGTCGGTTGCTGAACACCGATCGCCACTCTGACGGTCTCATTGAAGCAGCGAAAGGTCTTCTATCTGACGAGAAATCTTTCAAGAGGCGCAAAGTCCTTACCGACCTGCTGCAGAACCTGGAGGACAGATCGGATCTGGAGAGCAGAGAGGAGGATGAAGACTGGTTTACTGGTACCTGGCATGAAACAATAAATTAAGCTGGTTGATTCTCCCACGTTTTGTACCATTACACTAAGACCAATAAATCAGTTACATACATGTGTTGCAGCCATAGTTTACATTGTATATGTTGACCAAAATATGAATAAGGCAGATTTTTTTTCTAGACTTACTAGTGATTGGTTGAGTTCATTTTCTAAACATTTTCTTTTAATCATAATGATGATGAATGACTCTTGTCTTTGGTGTTGGTATGGTGTTTGTGTGCTTTAAGAATTATTTATCCGTTGTGCTTACTTTTGTAGAGATAGAAGGCATAGAGCAGTAAGAATCTGTTCAATTTAAACTGCTTTTTTATTTAGATAAATGCAGGACTTGACATATTGTGCTATGTAAAAAGTCCAAATCTCAATGCTTTTTGACTGTTAAATCAACACGTCCACATATACCTTCTCAATGAAAGATTATCTCCAAAGTTGCAATAAACTTAACCCTTTGAATTGTTTTGGTTCTGATCCAGGTGTCGATGTGCGATTCAAAACAAAGTCTGCCTACATGAAGTACAACTGTGAAAGCAGAATACGAGGCTACATGAAGGAGGTGAGCCCGAGGCCCCCTGAGAGATCGCACGTTTTCCCGGCGCAGATTAAACATTTCAATTTCCTGTGTCGATGTTTCAGGTGGACAATGCAACCAACAGCATCCAGAAAGCTAAAGTGAAGGAGGAGTTTTTAAAAACTTCAAAGTGCCTGGCTGAGATGCTGAAAAATGACAAATACAACGGTAAATACTTTGATAGGACTGAAAAGGAGTCTGGGCGCCTCTGCACGAAGGAAGGATGGTTTACCTGTCAGGTACGGCGGAAGTTGAGCTTTGTTGCAACTGGATGGCACCTGCTCCAATTATCAGACAGTTGTGATTCCGTTTATTAGGAACAGAAATGTATTGTGAGAAGCACAGCGGAGGTACAGCAAATTAAATGGGCTTATTTTTTTTAAAACCGTTTCCTGAAAGACCTGGAGCTGCTTTGCACAATCCTCACTCTTGCTCTCTGTGGCCTCCTCAGGGATCGTTTGAGCAGAAATTGTGCCAGTCACTCCATTCGATCAACCCGTATGGCAGCAGAGAGAGCAGGGTCGTCTTCAGCACTTGGAACCTTGATCACAGGTGGGGTGCTTCCTGTTCCTGGCATATTAAAAATATCAAGAGAATCAAACATGTTTTCCCCGTTTCTGCAGGATTGAAAAGAAGAGGACCATCATACCCGCTCTGCTGGACGCTCTGCAGACTCATAAGAGCGCAGACATAAACCTGAACTATTTCTACCAAATGCTGTTCACCAAAGAAAACCTGAAGCTCGTGCACATCGTCTGCCACAAAAAGGGAGCGCACAACCTGATGTGCGACACCAATAAGATGTTCAGGGCTAGTAAAAATGCAAGGAAAGCAAAAGAAGATGCCAAAGGGAAGAAAAAGCGTCGCACCTAAAAACATTTTTACGTTAACGTTTTTTTAAATGAGTTTTTATTTGCTGTAAAATTGATAGCTAGTCATTCATTCATTGAACAAAATGACACAAAACAGTTTTGTAAATCATGAAAAACTTTTTATTGTATTATGTGGCACAATAATGTCAAATATGTATGGATGGATTAAGAATGTTGCCCAAATAATGAGACATTCAATCAGTCTGAGTTACGCACTGAAGACAAATGTTAATTATTTTTACATAAATAAGGCGGTAATAATATACAATATTTCTGTTAAGTGGTCAGATCAATCAGTTATATACAAAACCTGTGGATATACTTCTAGTGCAATCGCATATAACCTGTCAAGGTTATATTTCTCAATCAAGTTGGTTCAAATCTAATTAAATTGCAGATTCTTAGGCAGAAAAATCAACTTTGTCATCTAATTACTTTAGCAACTATAAAACAGTAGGAATATAAAGAATAGCTGCACTGGTGTGTGTGTTTGTATATTTACATATATGTATACCTACATACAGATATTATGTTACAAAGCTGCCAAAAACCTTTGAGGATGGATTTTAGACACTTGGTGAAAAATGGCTGGAATATGACATTCATCTCCGATCTTGTAACAAACAGATCTGCTCTTTGGGTGTTCTCCATCTTTCTTTCCTCGAAACATTTAGGTATCCTAACTTGAGGTTGCATATTTGTCAATCTGCTGTAATTTGTTAGAAATTTTCATCAGTCCATAAACAAATTTGTTATACAAGCACCTTTAAAATATTAAGTTTGATTCAGCAACATTTGGCATCTCAGAGCGAATGTTAAAGTGGTTGAATCCTCTGATAAAATACAGCTGGATAATGTGACGTTACAGCAATCCTGAAATGACAGTAGAGTATAGAGCATATATACAAACTGCCTGCAGAAAGTTAAAAGGACTGGGTTGAAACTATTCGACTTGTAAGTGAATAGTTTATTTTAGTTATTCAAATGATAGGAAAACAATATCAGATTTGTGTTCAGCACTTCCACAATCTAGACATTAACGTACCCTGCCTGAAGCAGAGATGTTGTCATTTAGAGCACCTTGATTTTTATGTTTTGCATCAGCTAAAGAGCAATAAGAGATGCAGCAGATTTTCAATCTGACTGGCTCTGACCAGTCAGATTTAAACTTTTTTACCTCATCGATAAGCGCAACAAAAAAAAAACAGGCTGTGTGTTACAATAACACTGTTCAGCATGGAAGTTAAGAAAGAAGACGACTCAACACTTTCAGTTTGAAGAAACTTATGGAAGGACAGAAAAATGGATCTTGTGAAAGCTCTTGGAGGGAAAACTTAATTGGCTACAATCAGCATCAAACTTAAGCTTAGAGCTTTATAAAAATTGGAAATTAGCAGCACAATTCTGACTGGTGCATTTCTAGTCAATCTGTTGTCCTCCTCATACTTTGTTCTTCTTTTAAATACCTTCTGAAGTGTCGCTGAGAGTTCTGACAAAGGCAGGCTACAATCCAGCGTGGATTTATGCGAATCTATATACGTTTTCAAAAAAGCACTTGCGTGTTTGCTTACATATTAACATTTTTTACTGATTGTTGGCATGTGAGAAAACAGCATAAAAGCATCCGGCACCAGACCGGATGCTTTCGGTGAAGAACATTTCCGCGTTTGCAATCGCACTTTTAACTGCCAATGAAGTATTTCTCGGCCAGCCAGTACCACTAACCGTCCTTCATCATCCTCACATCAGTGATGGCGTTGAGACTTCGACAGATGAAGAGGACGGACTGAATGCAGCATCTGAGCAGGTAGTTTGTTGTCGCTTCTTCCAAAGTGCTGGGATGTTCTTAGCGCTTCACTAAGTGGCGGCTCCGTCGTCCCGTCGGAGGCCGCCGTGGCTCCCCTCCTCGCCGTCGCTGTCTTCCTGCGCGTAGTAATGCCGAAACCTCTCCTTCCTTCGAGCGCTGGGAGACGTAGCAGGTGATCTCCGAGGGAAGTCCTGCAGGAACAGAGATGCGTACAAGAGTTTTGACTTGGCCCGGCCGTCTGCAAGACCGAGGAACTAATTGTGTCGGAAATCTGTTGTGTGACTCTCCCTTTAACGTTTCCACCTGTTACAGACTTTTGGAAAGTATTAAAAAGGTTATTTACTCTGAAATGACCTTGTAATGAATTCAATCATGTATCGAATGGAGAACATAAAAAGTACCCACAGAATCCAGCAGGTGCGAAAATCCATCCAATAAAGATCTAAAATATCTGTTAACCAACAATGAGGGAAAAAAACCCAGACCCTTGAGGTGGCATCTCTAAAAATATTTTCATGCTTACCTTCCTATTGTCTTGTACCATCTTAAGCAGAACAGCAAACTACTATACACTTAATTGACAGGAACAAATTTCAAATGTTAAACAAAGGTTGCTTTCCCTTTCTAATATGCAACACATCCAACAAATTCAAACTGACTGAATAAACAAAATGCCCTAAATAATGGCAATTCAATACTTGCTTGAAAAATCTAGGCATATTTATTAAAGACTTAAATCTCTTTATTGTTATTGAACGATTATTAAATGCTCCCTACAGAAATTGTGTAACCGCAAAAGCAAGCTGATACGACTTGGTGAAGGGACAACCTGACCTCTTCTGTCACATTTGGGCTTTTTGACTTGTAATAGCAGCAGCTTACACAACCTGTAGACCACAAAGCCTCACCTGTACAATATCCAAGTTCCCGAAGAACTGCTCCACAGGAAGGATTTGATTGCTGTCGTCATCTGGGAATAGGATTCTGCTACTGTTTTCGGGCTCCACACACTCAGGAGCCTGCTCCTCCAAGACACTGTTAGCTTTCCAGCTGCTGACCTCCTGCTCTGACCTCAGCTCGTTCTCTTTGCCCTCCTGACCTTCGAGCTCGGGTGAACCCAGGCACCTCCTCCTGTCAGCAGCCTCGTGGCATTCACAGCTGATACGAGACAGTTTATCTGTGGATTTGGACGTCCTCAGCGCCAAACTTTCCTCTGGTGACAAATGCGTCTTCTGGCTTTTATGGCTTTTCTTCTCTGAAGCAGAAATCTGTGGCAGAATGCGCACATGCAGAGAGACCGAGTGGTTAGCCGTTGCCACTTAACAGCCTGTACAAAAATATACTTAAAAAAAACAAACAAATCAGATCAAAAGCTGTGGTCTCAAAACCAACCTTACGAGAGGCTCTGACCTCAGAGCTGCTCTTTCTCTTTCTAGATGTCATGTTATCAAGTTGACTAGGCATCTGGGAAAAGAAACACATAAATAAAAACAAAAAACACGGGCTCTTTATTCCTCAGTAACCACATATTATTACAGCAACTACTTAAATGATTTGGCTTCAGTCAGTCAGCTGATGCAGCTGCTGTAACACTAGCAGATCCCTAGGAGCTGAAGCTATTTAGCTAAATGTTTTCACAAACTCAGATTACCTTCAGATTATTGGCCTGACTCGGCCTGTAAATTGATCTTAAGCAATATGTTTCCCTAATTTTCAAAGTCTCACCAGAAACCATAGAAAACTGTTTGTTCAGCATAACGAACCGATCACTTTATGGATTTTACCGGCTGGAGGATAAAAATGAGTTGTGCTGTAGACATCTCGGATATGGAGAACGAGACTTGAATCCAGCACTTAAGATTCCTCTTCGAGTGTGTTTACATTTTTGAGATAACTCTGGTTCCTCTGAGATAAAAAAAAAAAAAAAAAAACGACTGAGCAGCACTGAGCTTCATAAACTCCAATTGTTCAAAACGTCACTAGATTTTTAGTGACGTTTCGTTAAAAAATTTTAGATTTGTCTCATGAAGCTTCAGAGCATGAAACATGAAGCTTCATGCTCTGAAGCTTCATGTACACCAGCAAACATCTCAAGAGAAACAAAAACAAAGTAAAACTTCCCTGACGAGTCTTTTTAGATGCTTTGTTAAGTGAACAGCGACACACACTTCAGTTTTACAACTCTTGGTGAGGCTGAAGGTTTGACTTAAATGCTTTCAATCTGCCGGTAAATTTACAGCAGAAGTTCCCAACTTTTTTTAATCTTCTAGCTCACAAAAAAGTACAACATTGTGATACCAAATATATTCCACAGATCATGCATCATCCTATAGAAGAAAAGAAATCCCTCCTCATTTTACAAAAAAATGTTGTTGTTTTTTCTTATTTTAAAACCAAAAAAACAGAAATAAACTGACTGATCTTTAAAAATGACTTATAAAAAATTATAAGAGCATTTTTTCCAAAGGTCATGTAACATTTAGCTGTAAATGAGGGTTGATTTAGCGGGGTTGCGGACAAAACAGCACTATTTTATGTTACAAAAAGTCCAAAATGTCTACTCAAGAAAACTAGTGCATTATGCTAGCTTATTCGGAAACAATATCAGTTTCTTCATAGCGTCCCATTTCACTGTGGAATATTTTCACCCCAGTCTGACTTCAGTAACAAGAGACAGGAGTCGAGCTGGGGGTAACTGTAACTGCTTTAACTGTACACTATAATACATATAAACAAACTACTGTAATTCATCCTGAGCCCCTAAGACACCCACCCACCCCGTCTTGACGAACATAAAGCGACAAATTTCAAACAGAGTCTCAAATTACCAAACAATGTCCTCCTGCAAATACCGAACATTTTCTCCATTTCTCCGTGTTTCTTTCTCCAGAAACATTGCTAACTTAGCCTTCGCCAAGATTACCCGGCAGCGTCTTCGACCAGTTACAACAACGGCATAGCAGCTTAGGACCCCTGAGTGTCGGTGTGGGTTAAAAACTACCCGTCGAAAAACAGTTTTACGCCCTCATGTTGAAAGCTAAAATACTTCATTTAATTACACGACACGACGTTACTGGTTAACTCGATTAGCTACATTCTTTCTTACCTTGTGCGCCGCTCGCCGCCGGTGCTATTTCGCTTCCAAATATCTAGCTCTTTGTTAGCTTTGTGACCAAAATGACAGCTATAAGCAACTATTAGACAGTGGAAATTTTACAAGCTGTGCCGCCGTTGCTGTATGGCTGCTTGTCTGTCTGCGTCTGAACCGCCGCTTTCTCCGTGTATTTCCTGCTGTCAGGTTCAAGCTGAGGTCATCGCGTCCCTATACTGGCACTGCAGCGTACTCCCTGGGCTGCGTTCCAAATCTCTTCACTCGTTCACTAGGTAGTGCACAACCGGGGGTTAGCGACTTTCCTCCTTACTATGAGTCGGGTAGTTGCAAGAAGTATCAATAAAATTTGAACTTAATCTTCATTCAGATCCTTTATTCAGCCTAAAGTAATAAGCGTGTTCCTAGTTACATCACATCCCAATAAGAGGAAGAAGTAAAGTTAAAATATTGGAATGCAGCCTACATGTCTGCGGACGTAGCGGACGAAACAAACGTAAATATGGGTTTGGACGTTATTGACCAAATAATTTGCTGTAATTTATACATAAAATATTACATTGGGTTGTACATACTGAACGAATACTTATCCCTGTTAGGGGTGGCTGTTTTTCCTCAATAGTATAACCTAAACACGCATTTTAACTGTGCATTAACCGATTCTAAAGCCTTCCTGTTAAAAAAAGAGGAAAAGTCAAACCCTACAACCTTTTGCTTTTAAACTGTGAGTCAACGAGATTGTATCATCTTATTTTAAAGTCATGTCGACCACCCTCGCTTTAAACTAAACATCTGCAAGTTGCAACTGAGTATATAACTGAGTACATAACTAGGCCTAACTATTTATATTGTTTCAATGAAATCTTAATGTGGAGGTAAAATGTTTATCATTGGTCTAAATGTATGGGAAAATTCACAGTGTGGTTTGAGGTTAAAAAAAAAAGTCACGCCTCATGATCAATGTAGTTCACACATTTATCCACAAGAGGGGGCAAGAGGACAATCATTTTACAGCTTGCTTCTGTTTGGCTGCTGACGATTCTGCGACAGTAGATAATATGTAATATTGCAGTTTTTAAAAGGTAATAGGGAAGATATTCAAATAAACCATTTCCTGTAATAAGGTGATAATAAAAACACAATTAAAAATCCCAATTTAGTTTAGTTTACAGCATCTATTTTCAAATATTTAAAAGCACCAAAAAATAAAAAAACATTATTTGTCACCGCGCCACAAAATGTCCCAAATGCTTCTCTCAATACTCTTTAACAAACCCAAAAATTGGTGCATTGGGAGCACCATTCACCGTCACTTTTACTTTTTTCCCAGTAAAAAAAACATCCGTTACATTTTACAGGTACTCCCTCAAAGAAATGTATACTCTTTATTATTCATAGAACCTGAAAGGAATGGATTCTTATCCCTCTGTGTAGCAGGAGGTCATATGATTAGTTGCAGGGTGGAAAAAGGCCAGTCCTGCAGCAGATCAAAGAGATCTATAGATCAATAATCTCAACTTGATCAACACAAACTGCTCCAAGGTGATCCAGTCTGTATTTATGCAGAATCTCAACTTCTGGAAACCCGAAGAATGCATAAATATATTCTTTAAAGGTCATTTGATTTCTATAGCACATGTTCAGCAACAAGGCAGCACAAAGTGCTTTACAGGAATTAAACGGAAAAGCACATCATCCCTTCACTGTTGATCAGAACTGTAAGCTACAGTATGTTTAGGATGTTGCGCAATTTGATGAAACAGTTCCGATTTTCGCATTTCTGATTATTAGAAAACTCAATCCACTGCAGGCACCTACATGATGCGTCAGGTACCTGATGATTACGGGGGCAAGGGGATATTTGGGTGAAGCGGTCCCGCAACAGGTCTCCAGTCTGCGAAGAGACTGAAAGCGACATGAGAGCGACTGCGAGCCATGCGTCTCTTTTTTTCCCCCCACCCACAATAAACAGCGATGTGTGACAACCGCCCACGTGGGCTGAAGTGGCCCACAGAGGGACGACTTCACTCTGCCGCAAGTGCGCATGAGGATGGAAAGGCGGTGGATGCGTCCACTGGGACGCACGGCTGTGAAACAGTATGAAGACCAAACGCGCAGCATCTGAGGGTCCCGGGGCGCCATGGTGACAGATATGGATCACTTCTTTGGGAGAAAGCGGGCAGGTTTGGTGAAGTCCTTGTTGAGTCTCTCCCTGGTTTTCGCGTCTGTTCTGATGATTCTCAAGCTGAAACTGTCGGAAAAAGACGCAGAGGGCTTAAAAGCCGCACAAGACGCGAGCTGGTGCGGCCCGGACTGTTTCCCTTCACTACAAGCACCGGAACCGTCTCATTTCTGGAGACTAAATGCCGCAGCGCAAAGCAACAGAGTGAACTCGCAGCGGGCGTCCAACGGGACCCCGACCAGCTGGGACGCACAAGTCCTCAACTGCAGCGAGGACGAATTGGTGAAGAGCCAGGGCTGGTTCCGGCGTCTGGACCCGAGGTTCCACCAGTTTGTTCTGCACAGACACTGTAGGTATTTCCCCATGCTCATCAACCACCCGGAGAAATGCGCGGACGGAGAGGTGCACCTCATCATGGTGATCAAGTCCGTTATCGAGCAGCACGACCGGCGGGAAGCTGTGCGTAAAACCTGGGGCAAGGAGCGCACGGTTAATGGAAAGAAGATCAAAACTTTATTTCTCCTCGGCACTCCGACAACAGGTAAAGACACAAAGAACCTCCAGAAACTGATCGAGTACGAGGATCAGATCTATAAAGACATCCTGCAGTGGGACTTTATGGACACCTTCTTCAACCTGACCCTGAAGGAGGTGAATTTCCTCAAATGGTTCAACATCTACTGCCCCGGGGTGCAGTTCATATTCAAAGGAGACGACGACGTGTTTGTGAACACGCACAACCTGCTGGAGTTCATCGGCTTCAAGGTGGAGGAGCGCAAAGACGCCGACTTATTCGTGGGGGACACGATCTCCAAGGCGATCCCCATCCGGAACCGCCAGAGCAAATACTACATACCCAAAGAGCTCTACGACAAGCCGTACCCGCCCTATGTAGGGGGTGGCGGGTTCGTGATGTCCTCGCAGCTGGCCAGGAGGCTCTTCACGGCCTCGGAGGAGGTGGAGCTGTACCCCATCGACGACGTGTTTTTAGGGATGTGTCTGAAGAGGCTGAACGTGGCTCCGGAGTTGCACTCAGGCTTCAGAACCTTCGGCATCACCAGACAAAAGGTGAGCTCCTTGAACAGGGAGCCGTGCTTTTACAAGAGCCTCATCGTGGTGCACAAACTGAGCGCGCAGGAGCTGCTCAAGATGTGGAGCGCAGTGCACAGCCGGGATCTGGTGTGCGCACAGCGGACCTTTATATGAAGGGCCCCCCTCCACTCCCCCAGCGGGCTATGAAATAAACTTTAATGTTGATCAATACATTCATTGAATCGTCCGGAGGTATTCTTTATTATTCTTCCGACTGTATTGGATCTTCAGCGGATCTCATTTGTAAAAACCACTAAAGCTCCAACTAATAAGACATGAACATTTTCAAATTCAGTTTGTGCCATTTAGAGAGACAACACTTTATTATGGACTTTGGGGGAAATGGTGTTTTAAATGTGAAGGTTAAAACTTGACTCTTTCCATCACTCCTCTGTTCAGGTTTTTCCGGAGATTTTATTCTCTTATTTCAGGCTTTTTTATAAACTAGGCATGGGCTGGCACTAGATACCAATGATATAAGGACGACCTTGAGTAAAACTAGTATGGAATCAAACTGACACAGAAAATAAACCTAAAATATCCAACTAGACCCATTGGTATTTAAAACAAGTTATCTCTTCTCCTGCCAAGATAACTGAGATGTAGCAAATATAGCTGGTTTATAAAAAACAAAACGCTATATGTCTTTTTTTTTTCTTTGCAAGTTTCTTTCAGCTAGCACCTTTGTTGCTGCAACCGGTGTTTCAGCAACAAGTGTGGGAAGGGCACTGCTTTGTTAGTCTGCACTCCTGGAGAACACTCGAGAAATGACACCATCAGGACACTGTGATTGAAAATGTCAGTACCTGCTAAACAGCTACGGCCTTAAAGCCATAAGTGTTGAAAATTAGCTGCAAAGGGAACTTTATAGGTTTAAAGTAAAGAACAAAAAGTAGTTATTTGATTATTTCACAATGTACTGTAAAAAAGAGAAACATTTGTGGAAGTCAATATGGTTTATGGTTGACATAATTCCTTTGATTTTGATGAAGAGAAAACAGGCCCAAGACCAAAGAAACAGGAACTGATGTCAGTAGCTCTTGTACTCTGTGAAAATAAAACTGGAATCCCAAAGTCACTTTGCAAAACGTAGTCATCATTTGATTTAACAGCGATGTCTGGAGAGCCTCCCAGCTGTAATTTGACAAAAACCCATTAGATTCTGGTTCTCTACACACGGTAAGATCATTTTCACCTTCATGTCGGCACAGCTACCGAGCGGCCATTTTTGGCTGGAACATTCGCAGAGAAACGTGGTTATTTCAACTTTATTTACAAAAGTCATTGTCATTCAGCTTTATTTCATACACACAAACACATTTCCATAGAAAAATAGCTATTACGCAAACATAAAATGTCATAAGAATTACTGACTACAGTGCACAGAAAGCACCATAAAAACTGTTATAATGTCACAGCATATTAAAATCCACACAAAAGCATGCCATGTTAGGAACTAAATATGCTGCATGATAAAATCAGTGGTAGCTGATCAGTCGTTAATCTTTGACATGATACGAGCAGCTTCATGACATGCAAAAAGCTAGAGCTCAAGAATACATTAAAAGTCTCCGACTATTTCATATTCAAATACATTTTTACTTGACGTGTTCCAGTTAGCGCCGTCAAGACATTTGCACATTAAAATAATCACTGAATAAATACTCCAGGTAGTGTTTGTCTACATGGTGCAATAATCTTCCTTTGTTTCATTATTTTTTATTTAATATTCTCTACAGCTTAAGATGTAGTCCAGAACATTCATTTGCAAGATTGTCATTTGGAAATTTCAGGAAAATAACTGGTAATAAAATTCCTTTGGCAAAGTGTTACTTAATTCCCTGTGTGCAGCGTAAGAAAGGCAATGTGAGGGCTGATGGTGGTAGTAAAGTTTGGGCAGGTTTGTAATGGCTTTAGAAAGAAAGGACCGCCAGAGCTGTTGCCATGGAGACTTTGGCCAGGAGCTCGTTACTTCAGCTTGTTTTAACACACTTACAAATAGAGGTTTGGGTTTGTGCAGAAAGGAGCATTCAGCTAAAGTTCAAACTAGATATTTACATAGACAGCATGAAAAAAGCAATAAAACTTTTTTTCCCCTCACTGTCTGACATTTAATCAGACTTACGTTTTTGACCATTTCAGTCAAAATTAGCAACACTATTTGTATTAGCTAAATGCATTTGTATTTGCTCAATGCAAAATCTTTGATTGTTACCTTGGAACTCTTAAGTTTACATATTTTTAAATGTGTATATAATATAATATAGCTTCAGACATGAGTTTAGGTTGTTAATTGAATTTTTAGATTTTTTTTTTTTAACTTTTCTTAAATTCTGACATTTACATTAATTTCTTTAGTCTTTAGAAAATTCCCTTTTAAGCTCTATGACTTGGTTAAGATATTTTATCTCTCCATCGAGGCTCTGGAGATTTCACCTGTTCTTCTGACAGAGCTGGTTTAACTGAGCAAGGTTTGTGGGTCACTCTGCTCACACACACACCCCCACACACACACCCCTTTTCAACTCTTCCCACAGTTATAACAGTTGGCCCTTTTGTGGAAAGTCGTGAACTTCCTGGTTGATTGAATAAAATACTGCGTCTATATTTCTCGTGTTGCCATTTATCCGGTCATTTATTTGACATTCGGGTCAGCGTGCTCATTGATGCAAGCTTCCCCCTGTTTTCTCTGGACAAAGACGCTCTCCGCAGATTCAGCAAGCATCTTCGCATGTTTATGCATGTTTACCAAAAACACATTAATATCTGGGCACATAGGGGCCATGTCCTTCTAGATCAGTATGATGACTAAACATTCCCTTGTTGCTTATACTTCTCAAGAATGCTTGCAACAGATGAATGTGGCACTTTCAGACACCTGATTTTGATCCACAATCCTGATATCTTGGCCGTTTCCTTTAGATTTTCCCATGATGTCACGCAAGGAACAATATGCATACACTGCTGCGCCTTCAGCTAGAAGCAAACATGGCATCATCATCACCGGGGCTTTTCCAGAATTGTTAAAAAGCAGGGCTATCTTCATGTAAGCAAACTTTGAAATATGAAGAAAATAGTAGAAAAAAAAAAAACCTCTCTTATTTTTCTGCTATGTAACCAAACAGACATAAAACAAGATTAGGTCAAAATCTTGATCCAACGTTTTTAGGTTTTGAGCTAAAGCCAGTCTGCTTGTTTTAGCTCAAGTAATCTTATTGACCTAAAACAGAAAAAAGTTTTATCTGTCTTGCTGTTGAGTAGAGCGAAAAAAAAGAAAAAAAAAAAAAAAACAGAGAAGAGTAAATTTATGGTTTTATCTTGATGCGATACACAGCATCAAAACAATTTTGCTCTGTAGTGCAGTTCAATTTCTGTTAATAAAGGAGAGAGAAATCACTGAACGGCTTGTCCAGCCGTAATGGGCATCTACACGTTTTTACACAGAGCATCCAGTTAACAGTCGTGACGTGTCCTGGGTGATGTCAGACTGATGTATTCAGTGTTGTCTCAGCTTGGTGAAACTTTGCTTCCAGCAGAGTGCCTGCATTGTGTAAACCGTGAGCGGTGACTGAGCAGAGACGTTGGACTGAAAAGATGCAGCTGGCTGCATAACTGGAAATGCTGCATCACATACCTTTGAATTTTAACCAGCAGCTGGGAATCTGAGTCAGTAATCTTTATGATCAAAATTCATAGTTCCACAGGAAGGAAGGGTAAGATTCCGCTTTAAGCAACTCGTAAAAGCTTTAAACAGCGATGGCAGACATAAGACTGTAAGAGACGAGAAGCCTTGCAGGGGTGTATCACTTACAAGCACGCAGTGCGCTCATATTTACTGGCCTCACAGGTGTTTACTGGTAGAGGTTTAACCTGCGGACAGGACCGTGACTCAGCAGACATTCTTAAACAAAATAAGCTTTTGTTTCAAACCCAACAGGCTGAACTAGATCGCCTTAATGATGAATTGCAATTTTGTGTCCGCCTACTTGAGCGCACACCCTTTGTCAAAAACTCTCACACGAGAGGGGTCGGGGGAGCCGTTTCTTCTGGTTGGTGACCGACCAGCGTCAGCGCCTTCCTGCAGCGTTCCTCCTCGCCATGGGAGTCAGGGATGGGATCCGGCTGCCTCTGCCCGCGGGCCCAGTTCTGGTTCTGGCTCTGACCAACAACGACGGCTTTAATCCCCCAGCAAGCCTACCTGGAAAAACAAACACACCCGCAAATGCCATCCTTAAATTTACAATAAAAAGGGAAATTCACCAGCGCCGACTCCAAAGAATGCAGCGTGCATTGCTGATGACGCGACTATGAACAGGAAGCGGTCATGGTGGCATGACTCAATAACCCTTTGTTGGGTTACATCCACAAATAGTAACATATTTATTAGATTTTATTTGATAGGTCAACACTTAGAGTGTAATTTGGTAGGGATGAAAAATGAATACATTGTTTTCAATTAAATAAACTCAATTGCAACTAAATGACAGCGTCACCAACTTTGTAGAGTCTGATGACATGCTGTTGTAGTTCAACAGAAATGCAATTGTTCTGTGAAGCATTCAAAGGCTTCCTAGCAGAACCTTAGTAAACCTATAACACCGTGAAGGCCAGAGATGGAGAGATAATCATGTGCCTTTCCACTAGTACCAGCGCAGTTCCTCTCAACTCTGACGCTCGGATTGTTTTCCATTACAATAGAATACCTGTGTGGGTGAAGTCGTCACAGAAGGGCGTATACACAATACAAGTCCAAAACGTCTTCACCTCGTATCAGGACAAACTCAGTTTTGAGTTGTCATTTTCCCCTAAAGCACCAAATAGCAGTTACCATAAGACGAGCAGAGAAAAGTCCCAGAAAACTGAGGTGGGAGAATCTGCTTACAGGACAGCTATTAGTCATGCACTTAAATAAATCCTGCCCTTATGTAAGAGTTGGAAAGAAGAAGAAAGTCGTTTTTGAGAAGACAATAGAAGTGCAGTTAAGCTGTGAAAACTACATAAAGAACATAATAAACATGTAGTCAAACTCTCTGGCCTGCATGCAAAACACTTGAGCACACAGCAAAGCACAGTGGTGGCGGTATCATGCCATGACGATGATTTTCCTCCTAGCTGGTCAGAGTTGAAGGTCATTCAGAAGCTCAATCCGAATGGAGGAAAATTCAGGCCTCCGATGCGCAAAGCTGACATTAAAGATGGATCTGTTTCAGAGCGAAACTAAGGTGTCAACTAAGAGGAACATTTCAAACGCACACCACAATGTCGCATTTTTCCCTAGCAAAGAAAGGTAAACCAGGTAATAATTTGTCTTTAATTCACAAATATGCACCACTTTATTGGTCTTGAATCTCAATAAAACGCAGTAAAAAAATGGCTAAAAGTTCAAAGGCACTTTGGGAACCACGACTACAAGGCTTCACGTTTACGAGAAAGTTTCAGGCCTTTTTTAACTCGATACACCACAGACTGGAAGGGCGAGTGTAAAGAGCAGCGCCTGAAATAAGAAGTGCGGAGATTTTTAATTGAGATCAAGAAATCCACAATCTGTTTCTGTGACATTTCATTATGTCACATTGGTGCGGCATAACGAAGTGTTGGCAAAAAGTGTAGTAGCACTCATTGAAACATGCACTTATCATATGGAAACTGATTAAATTATCTGTAAATACACAGATAATAGAGCAATGAAAACAGAAGTCAGAACAATCCAAACAGACAAAACTTATGAAATACTGGTTTGTATATACCAGCCCCGTTTTCAATCTGAAACATGCATCTCTTGGTTTTCTAGTGGGAAACACTAATGGTCTGTCTGCATCAGACTTGTTGAAAAAGTCCCAACAAACCCCCATCCCGACCCCCCAAAAGAAAATAAACAAAAAACAAAACCAAACAAAAACTGAGCCGATGAAAACAATGAAAAGAAGAAGTCCTACAAAACATTGAACAGAAAGGTTAACTAGCTAATCAGGCGATTGTGTCCACTGTCAATATCGAGAGAAGAAATGGAATTTGGTGCACCATTAAACTTTTACCGGCAAGTGTGAACTCTATACTTCTTGCACCATGCAGGCAGGAGGCAGATGAATGCCTCACCTTGTGCTGGCTGGGTTCTTTGGGACGCCGCAGTCCTGCGTGAGTTTTGCTTGCAGCCCTCTCTGCCCATGAGGTGAGTCTTCCAGGCCTGGAGCAGGGACAAAAGTGGCACAGTGAGTTTATTCCCTCACCAGGAACCCTCCTGACCCGAACCACCACAGGTGACTGTAGGCCCAGTCAAAGTCTGACTGGTTGCCCTCTCTCTTACCAACAGTGCCCTCTTTCATTGGGTTCCCACTCTCAGACAAGGCAAAGAGGATCTGTGAATCTCTGCGCCCCTCTTTAGGTTGTGTGAGGCGAGGTCAAGACATTTTAAGCTCTACTTTTTTCTCTTTATTTCACCTTTTTGTATTTTTTTTTTTTTTGACTAGAAGTATTCCCAAATAAGCAAATAAACAGCTCATTAGCTAACATTCAACATCTTAGAAATACTCTAGATTTTACATTGATGCACTGCAGGGAAAAAAACTAACATGGAACCAAATAATTACATTTACAAGACAAGACATCTCTTTTATTCTCTTGTGTTTCTCTTCCTGTTTGGATTCATTTATTCTCAACCCAGTCGCACTGTTACATATACAACTTCAGAAGTCCATCCATAAAATGCCAGAAGCAGTGAAGCATACAGACCACAATAATTAAAAATGAAGGCCCAAACATATTCCACAGAAACGTGTCCTCTCTCTCTTTCAAAGGCCCAAAAACAGAACATCACTTCCACTACTGTGTGGACCTGAGGGCCATTTTTAACTCAATGCACCACAGCCTGTACAGCATGAAAGTGTAAACAGCAACACCCGACACACTGTGGAGATTTATACAAGCACTTTAAAATTGGATTTGAGAGAGTCCGAAATCTGACATTTCACAGCCCAAATCCTACTATTATATGCTAAGTAGTGTATCTAGTTTTTCTCACCCTTTTTTTTGATGCAAAGGGAAAAAACACACATCTTAAAATATGACACGACCATTTTATTTTATTAACGCTAAATCCATCGTAGTTCATTGGTGGGTAACTAAATTGCTTTAAAAATATCTCACCTCCTCTCCTGGTGGAAAGTTGTTGTGACACAAAGGACAGTGGTTGGAGGCGGAGACTGCACCTGAAACAATTGAGAGAACAAAGACGTCATATGTTTAAGTCTGACGCCCCACAATTTAAAAGAAAAATACCCACTGAATGACATTTTCTCAAGCCTGGGAATACAGTCGAACTTAACTCTGAACACAAATTTAATCAGGTTGTGCTGAAAAAAAGAAAGCAGACAGACTTAAAAGTAAATAAGCATCATTAGTTATTTATGCAAAACGTTGCAGATGACGGGCTGCACAGTGGTGCAGTCGGTAGAGCTGTTGCAGCAAGAAGGTTCTGAGTTCGATTCCCGGCCCGGGGACTTTGTGCATAGAGTTTGTGGAATACTTATTTTCCACTCTTATATGCAAATAAATTCTTTAAAATTCAGACAATGTGATACTTTGATTTTTTTTTTTTCATTTTGTCTCTCATCGTTGAGGTCTACCTATGATGTCAATTATAGACCTCGTAAAAACATCAATATTAGTGATGAATTATTTAGACTCTCCATCCAGGTGAAATACTGAATACAACTTACGGTTACAGTTTGAGCCCTGAACATGACCAGAGAGATCCTCACTGGCCACGGCCTCTGAGCAGCGAGGACACTGGCTGAACCTGGACCTGTTTTCACATTCCCGCAGTAGGTGTTCTGTGAGGCTGGCTATCTCAACTACCTGTGAACACGACACACACGAACACAATGGCTCTTTGTAGACGCCCTAAAACGGATTGTGACTTGGTTTGAGGAAGGTTAGAGAAAACCAGCCCCAAACCGATGGGACGTCAGACCACGCCAGTGTCTGAATGTACCTGTCTACACTCATCGCAGCGCTGCAGCATCAGACACTGCTTCCAGTAGTGGAGGTCCAATCCATCTTCTGTAAACGACGCATCCTTTTTGCCACAGAAAATGCACGTGCTGGAATAGATGGCATGTGTTGTAGTGCAACATCAGTGACATGAAAATGAGAATTTACATAAAACAAATCAGCAGCAGAAGGAACTGAGCTCTAGGTTATCGGTCAGATTTCATACGTTATCTCTCGCCAACATGTTTTTTTTTAAATGAGTTTTATTTAATTAGCTTTTTACAGGCCTGCACTGGGTTTTACGTTACTCACTTATCCAGAAACTCGATGGATTCCTGTACGTCAGATGTCTGACTCTGGGGCCCTTTTGTGACACCTGTAAATGAATCCACGCCATAAAAAAGCTGTGCGTTACTTCTGCAAGTTTTCTTTTAGAATAAAGAGTTGTTTAACTAAAATAGTAGTAAAAAAAATACCAAAAAAAAAAAAACCTAGAAGCTAGAGTTTTATTCAACAAATTAGAATGTGTTCGGGTATTAAGCACACTCTTCATCATGTCTGCATTTCTCTATTAATGTTTTTTTCTACTGCTGATATAATCCTCTAAATGCAAATGCCATGTTTTCATTAGTTGTAAGAAGAAATTCATCATAAGTGATAGAAATGAAGGCTTGAAAATGTCATTTTGAATTAATTAATTGAAGTTTTCAAAACTGTCAAAATCATTACACGTCTTATCGCTCCTCTGTGTTATTTACTTCAAGCATTCAGCATGCTAAAGTGAGTGAATCTGACAGAGCATTTCTATAAAGCAGCAAAACATGAGATTAAGAGATTAAACGCTACCAGGCCATTGCTGCGACATTTGACTAGCACTTGTGTAAATTCTCTAGCAGTGGCAGATGTGTGCAGAATAAAAACATGTTTATTTATTGTGCAGCTTGTTAACACATATCAAAACATTGGTGTCAATCTGACTTAGCAGGAATCTGCAAGTAAAGTAAAGAGGCCAAGTTATAATATGAATGATTTATGTGCAGGCTTCATTTTTTAAAGTGCACAATAGCCATACACACAAAAGATCCATTAATTATTGACATCTGTTAAAAGGTCAACATTTTTGCACTTCTTTAAAGTTCATATCCCACTAACAGTATTCCATAGCAGTAGCATAAGACAAACATGATATTCTTTTGTGTTGTTTTAAATAAACACTATCTAGATATTTGCTTTGGCACCTTTTGGGGACTGTTTCTCAACTTTGTCTCGTTCTTCATTGGATGTTACGACTGTGGTGCTCTCGCTCTCCCTTTCCTGCACATCAGAGGAAACAAAAGCACGTCAGAGCACGAGGCTACCTTCAAAGTGACTGAACAGAAACAGAAATTATCCAATGTGGGGAGAGCTGATGTGGCTGCAGACTGACGACAGCTCCACCTACTGAGATGTCTTTCAAGGCGGCCAGCTGCTTTTGAAGGAAGTGAATTTCTTTCTTCTCCTTTTGTCCAGGCTGCTGTCTGACATCTTTTTTCAAAGTCTGAGAGAAAACCAGCACGTCGTTAGCCTGTTTGTGTAAATTAAATCCTGTGTTCTCACGAGTCTTTGCTTACGACGCTCTTTGAAAAGATTCTTGAAACTAAGCTCAAAAGCAGTGTCACTATTCGCATGCAAAATGGAAGAAATTAGGCTGCTGTGGTTCTTAAAGTGCATTCCTGTGGTATCACTGTTTGTAGTTTACAGTTTGCATTGTACATGCATGATATTAGTGTAGATAAGATGAAACCAGGGTTATTGTTCCTGCTAAAAGTGATAATAATGTTACACACAGCTTCCAAAGAACATTATAATGCATGATAGACTAGCACGCGTTTATCTGTTGCTGATTTGTTAACCAAAAAAGGGGAGAACGACGTTCTGTCAAATAACCTTTATCTTCCGTGAAGTTCTCACCTGTCTTTTTGATGAAGTCTCATCTAAAAAACCCGTCCTGCAAGTTCGGGTTTTAAGAATGCTTCCATCTAGACTGTCTAAGAGTTTCACTGCCCATCGACCAGCTGCTCTATTGGCCTGCTATCTGTTTACAATGATGAATACTCCCTTTGTCTGTCAGTTTGATGCAAATAAGTTGATGAGAGTAAAGATATCCAAAAACGAATCAAAATGTCAAAAAAAGAAAAGAAGAAAACAGGAGAAATATTTGCCTGAGGTTCCGCAATTTTTCCATCAATCTTCCCAAATCCATCAAACAGGGTTTTGTAGAGAAAGTTCTTCTGTGCAGCAGCATCATTCGGCGGAAGGTAGGTGAGAACAGCAGCTCTGTGCTGCTCGTACAGGGACAAGACGATGCGTAGCGCCAGCTCTCGAACCCCTTTTGCACTGTGCTCCAAAGCAGCTGTGCAAAACTGACAAACGGCAAGAGAAATTAGATACATTTTGTAAATTCAGTTCATAAAAAAAAAAAGAAAAAAAAAAAGGGAACTGAAGTACGGAGATGTGGCACTGGGGAGCAAAGCAGAAGTAAATAAGATGTTGTTTTTTTTTGTTTTGTTTTCTAAAAATAAATTATGTCCTTGTTATCTTCCCCTCCATTTTGTTACTAAAATGCAAATTCATCGGCGGCCTCTGGAGAGCAAACCACGTATTTTAAAGACATGACTAAACATGCCAATTCTGCACAGTTTGACAGACTTATAGCTGCAAACAAAAACCACCCGCGGCTGTTCTTTGACACCCTAACATTGCCCCTGTTGTTTCCTGTGCAATACCACACAAGGTTTTAGCCCTGAGATGGAGCATCAAGCTATTTTCTCTGCAACATTCCAGGAACTCTCTCTGCTCTCACATCTGGTCTCCTGTAACATCACCAGCCAGAAGGGCTTTGAACGCCTACGTAAAGCCCACCTCATGCAATCCCGATGTCCTGAGCTGAATTTGGAGCTGAGAAAGAAGCTTTAGAGAGGTTTCTTGGCCGCTGACTTTGGAATGCTTTGTTTTGTGGCTCTGAAATCTCGACAGGTGAAGTTTGGCTGATTGAAAGATTTCATTCAAATAAGCTACCTACGACTGAAAATTATGGCCCTCTAGGCTTGTTTGTCCACAGCGCCTGTGTTTATATGCTCTGAGGCAATAGTTGTGAACGTGCAGGACAAGCGTGAGGCCGACGGAAACATTCAGTGGTTCAGGAAAACAGCAACGGGACGGGATTTGTTTTCTTCAGACGGCATAAAACCAATATAACTGTTGTGTTGTTGTTGTTCCAAATCGTTAGTTCTAGCTATCAAATAGTGAGTAATTTGACCAACACCATTTTAATTCAATTCAATACAGAACTAATTCAATAAAAAAAGAAAAAGTGCACAGGTGAATCCTAACTTAGATCACAAAAACTTTTTTTACAAAATTGTAAAATTTTGTAAAAAATTTATTCAGTAACAAAGGCAGAGTTGATAAAGTTGCTGAAATATCAGGATGCTTCAAAAAAAACATTAATTCAGTAGTGAGCTACTGTCCAAATGGTAATGTTCCCACTGGCAGTGTTACCTCAGTGCTGTGATTCTGTTCTCTGACATAACAGAGTCAAAAGGCCAACCATCCTCTGCTCTAAAGGTTCAGGACCAACATACCATTATTCTGCCGACTCCACTGACCAGTTCTCATTTTTTAATTGCAGGAAATTCCCTTTTCTTGACTCTGGCCCTCGGCCTTAGAGCAAATCACCATGGCAACGGAGGAGGAAAAAGAAAAAATGTTTGAACTATCTCTGAGATGCCACTGTAGAGGAGCACAGAGTGCCCATCACACTAGCTGAGAGAGTCGTTGGAAAGATGTGAGATTGTTCAATATGGTTATGTGTATATTTAGCATATTTTGCACAGATAACGTGTTTCTTTTCAGAGGATAAATAGACCAAGGGTCAACTGTGCTTTGTGTGCAGTTCATCAGGTTTAAGTTGTATAAGTTAGACTTAAAACAATTTTTATTCTAAAAAGAAATACTTCTCTTTGCTGTATAAGCAATTTAATGGGGTCATTCCTTTCTATTAGTGATAAAATAATTCAATAAGGTTGTTTTTTTTTTGCTCCTTACATTATTAAGGCTGATATCAACTAAAATGCTTAAAGTTGACAACATTAGTTGCTGTAAAGCAGAGAGCATCAACAAAAGCAGACTTCATTTCTCCTGTCATGTCTCAAAATATCCAAATGAAAAACTTATTGTCAACTCAAGCAGTTCATTTTAAGGGAAATCTTACGTCTAACAGTAAATCGTGGCGGAGAGAGGAGGAAACGAGCTGTGGAAAGCAGCACAGCTCAATCTAGAAAGAGAATGTTTTCCAAGCAAACATTCTCTGCCCTCCTCTAAAAAGGAGTTTGGTTCTGAGCAAGCCTGCCCAAACCTGAAACTGAGACGACAAAACTGTCAGGGAGACAAAACTAACAATTTGCCCCTCCTCGCAAATGTCAAGCAGAGACCAAATGGGATTACAGAGACTTTCTTTGGTGGACCAAAGACAGCTGGGCAGCTTTTTTCGACGGTCCCGAAAGGGCTGGAGTTAAAACGACTACGTAAAGAAATTAGATCATTATTGGAAACCAGTGAAGCAAAGAGTGTCACTTGTGCCAACACAGGCTCAGCTGAGTGGAGTTTACTGGAAGTCTGGGTGAAATAAAAAGTCACAAAAAGTCGCTCTGCCAACCAGGTTTTAGAAAAAAAAAACTAGAAATTACTTATAAAAGTCATAACTGAAGGGATTGTCTATTTTATGTAAGTTGTGAAAACTGCAAAATTGTTTTCTGGATTAGATTAGACCAGAAGAAGAGGAACATTCTTGGGTTTTTCAGCAAAGCCGTTTCAGAGATAAAGAATCAAAGTCTGGAGACAATTCAGATTATAAATACTTGTGTTGTGATTCCCTGTTCAGCTGTTAATGTTGAAGCTAAAGACCTTCAGCTGATTGCGTTGTTCACAGCTGACTGAAGTCCTGCTAGAACTCCAGCAGCTCCTGAAACGTGGTTCCCTCCAGGCTTCATTTTGCAGCCCATTTTTAATGGCTGACATTTTACAAAATGACATATATTGGCTTAATCTTGAATTGTCGTAGGATATGACAGCCTGTCATCTACAAATATTGTCAAGCAACAGTTGGTGTGTGCAATTGTGCTTGAAACATAGACCGGCTGATAAGTATTTATAAACCATCTGCTAACAGGAGTTGCATGCACTGTTTCAAACGGGATTTATAAATGCAAGAAGATGAGTGTAAATGACACAAAAAAGTTTATGAAGCTACATATGAGTCCTATTAATTCAGCTGGAAATCTAGCCTAGGGCAGATTTAAACATAATGGTCAAATTGTTTTGATCGGCTGTTGGTCTCCAAGAACCTGACTCTAGTCCCTGACCGAAGTGGCTGTATTCCTCGGGATCTGCAATGAATTGATGACAAATAAAGAACCAGCTTTACAGAGCAAGATGTCTGTATGCTAAGCAAACACTAGAATTGACTGGATGCTGCAAGAGCGATGTGTCCTTAAAATAAATGTATGAATGACATTCAGTATTCTTTCCAAAACAAGGGAAGAAAGTTTCTTTCCATCTGTGAAGCTAGATGGAAAGAAACATCGGCGAAACATCGGCTGCATCGACTACCATGCAGCCCATGTTTGTTAGCATACATATAGAAACAAAACAGACTGTGCTAGAAAAAAAAAGTCCTTTCCAATTGAGATTTTTTAAAATCTAAACTTGATGTGATGTTTTTGACTTGTAAACTGGCTTTAAACTTAAAACAATTCAAGATTACACAAAAATAAAAAACTCAAAACACAAAGTAAGACGAACTTCTATTATTATTATTATTATTATTATAATTTTGGTTCTTTACCGCGATGACATTTTCCAGGGTGAAGCCAGAGTTGTCTATGCCCAGCTCCACAAGAAGCTTCTCGACCAGTTCAGCCCGACTCTGAGCCGGACGAGGGGGGAAGTTGGACTTGAAAGGCTTCACCAATTCACTGGGGATGATCTGTAGGGCTCTGACATCCTTCAAAACAGCAATTTCCTAAACAAAAGACAAGCAGAGGAATGAGATTTACACTGTTGAGACCTGCAGATTTTTATTAGGTAAGATGTATCCTGCAAGCTCCTGGTAAATACTCGTTTGTTGCCACATTTATCTTTCAACGCAAGCATCCTGTAAGTCGACAAGTCATGGCAGATAATACAAGTGTAACGTGCAGAAGAAGGCTCTGCTAACGCCCGCTCTCATTGTTGAGATCTACATGCATTTGAAATGTAAGACAGAGAATTTTGTGTTCGTCAAGCAAAGAAATAATCAAAGTTTCAATGAGACATTAGAAACCAACCCATAATGCATACAGGCTGGGTAATGTCTGTGAGCTGCTGAGCTAAAGGAAACGCCCTCGTACACTCACACCTTTCAATGAGTTCACCGCCACAGATCCCAAGGGGCAAGAATATTCAGTGCCATAAAAAATATTTTTTGTTCCCTTAAGAGATTTATTCTGCGCTTTTGTCACACCTCAGTGTTTCAAATAATCATGCAAACCTTATTACCAGACAAAGATAACTGAACTTAATACAAAAAAAGCAGAGAAAGAAATTTCTTAATAAAGATAACTATTTATCAATTCATTTTTATGAGCCTTTTTCCCAGGCTATGTGCCTGAGAAAAACTATGTGTCCTTTTTCACATAGTTGCTTCTATGTGGAAAAGGCAATCAATGAATTTTGTCACTCCTGACAAGAACCTCTGCCTTCAAAAACTTGAAATGACTGGCCGCAAGTCTTTCGTATTGCTGAGGAGCTTTTTGGTCATTTAGAGGTAGTTTTCTTCTACATAGCCCATGTGAGCTTGGACTTTTGATTACAAACCATTGGACGGACATTCATCTTCTTTAGCAGAATTTAATGATCACCGATTAAAACAAGTCAAAAAACAAAGCAGCCTCAGGCCCTACCACACATCCACATGGCAGTAAAATGTTCTTTTTCTGAATTTCTGCATTAGTAGCAGAAACGTAATGAAACTTTGACAAGATTTATATAATAATCGCCCAAAATTTAGAGGGTCATCAGAAAATGTTGAAGTAATTTCTTGACTCTGGTGGTCTGACAGAACTCAGGCCCGGGTGCAACAAAACCGAACTCTGCTTTCCACAAAATGCACTTATTAAAAACTACAACTCATGATTTGACGAGTGGGATCATCACTACTTTGCATAGGACCATATTGGCTTGGCTAGACTTTTTTCTTAACTCAGGTTATTTGCTTGAGGACCTGAAACATTTCAGTGCCGAATGAATCTAAAACAGGATAAATCGGCAAATACTTTCTCACGGCACTCTATGCTGTACACAACGCTCCATCTCTACATGCACAAACCTGCAAACACTTTTAAGTCTCACCCTGGCACGGAAAATTATATCCAGCTTTCTGATGAACTCACAGTTCCAGTTGATCATAAATTGTAGTTAAAGGAGGCAGTGTGGGGAGAAAACAACCTCAGGCTTGTTTAGAGACCACAACTACACCTCCTTACTTGCCTCTTACTGTTTATTGGCCCGAAGCACAGAGGCAAGAAAAGAATCAGGCTTACAGTAAGCTTTTTTTTTTTAGATGAACACAAAATGAAATCTGAAGAAAGCAATACATTTTTGCTAAGCAAATGGTTTATTATTTGGCTAAAAAATGTGAATGCTAGCATTATTTTCTTGTTTAAGTTTTGCATATTTTGCAAATTTTCTCTTGCTCATAAAAGTTCTCATACATTGCCGAAAAGCTCTCTTCCTGTCCAGGTCACTGGCTTATCTCGCTACAGGAGGATTTGTCACGGCATTGGATTGGCGCACTAGCAGAGAGCTAGTCACAGCAGAAAAAAGGCACTGGTAAACACCGTGCTATGTTCTCGGTTACAAATCTGGACGATTTGGTAGCATTTTCCAGTCTCAAAAAATATATTATTGCGTGGAAACTAAAGATTGCTATTCATTTTGCATCTTTCTTACAGATATAGTTGGTGAGCTATGAGTGGCAGGTCAGTTAAGCAACTGACTGCTGGCTCTACCGGAGCAGATAGCCTGACTCATTAACCAGCTTAGACAAAAAGGTTTGATATCCTGCACAACAGGCAGTTTGCACGACGACTCAACTCTGAAGTTTTTTGCTTGCTTGTTTATGTTTTAGTCTATATATGGAAAAACACAATGAATCAATATTTAACTCAAATAATTTAACATTAAACACAAAGCTTTTAACTTCACTGTACATTTTTAAAGAGGGGTTGTTGTGGTTAGTAGACTGGAAATATATTTATCTGTTGGAACAAAGTGATCAGGATAGACAAATTTGAGCTGCTCACTGTAGTAGTTGTAGAACATAAGAACCTAGACAAGCCTAAAATTGAAGCCTAACGAACAAGAAGAGCCCCAGTACTGGATTACTGGTTTGATAACAACATTTCTGAAATTCAGTGGTGACCATTTTAAGAAGAGCTCTCAAATAATCCCGTTAAACAAAACATTTATTTCTCAAAAATTTTGTTTGCCAACAGTAATAATACAAGCAAAACCAAGTTCATCTGTTGTGTTTGGCTCATCTTTGGTAGAAAGTGGAACACTTCATATACTTTTACATTTTGTATGCAAACAAGATATATTCCTATAAAATACAAAATGTTTCAGAAAGCATTGAACAGAAAGTCTGATTCTCCAAATAAGGAAGGAAAAAAGTGACCAAATCTTTCACTGAACAACGTCAAGCATGACTTACATTTCAATCAACAGCAGTGCATGAATACAGAACAGCTGCCACTGCTCTGGAGAAGAGCTCTTGATCACATGTTCTTATGTGGCCAATAGGGAATTGGGAAACTCTTTAGTCTGTGGAATATTACACACTTTCTGAAATAGGATGCAGTAAATTACATAGGAAATGTGCAGCTTATTGGAGATGGACGGACAGAAAGTATTGTACGAGCCTTTAGAAATGTTCCAACAGGGCAGGGATCTGGATGCGGCTTCAAGCGAAACCTCACAAACCAGTTACAGTATTGCTTTACATTGCCGACATTTATTCTACTGCTAAAGTAATAACACACAGTACAAAATATGTTACTTGTGAGTTTTTGCCTCGACTGAAACCTGACTCCACAGCAACGTCGGTGACTCTGTGATCTGGCTTGATGGGCCGGCGTCTTTGTGTGTGGACAAAAGAGACGAGAGCTCTAGTGACAACATAGGTGGTGGACATTTGTAACACGCTGCAGTCACAGCTCATTGTTGATAGAGATACAGCTATTGTGAAATGCCAGTCCTTCCATTAGCCACGACAATTCACAGCTATGCTGGTGGCGTCTACATTCCTTCCAGAGATTTCACCCAGAGGGCCCCAAAGGAACCGTTTGGTACTATTAACCAGCTTCGAACTGTGACCCTGACGCTTTAATTGTGGTTTTTGGAGATTCCAATCATGCATACCTAAAAGCAGCTCTGCCCACATCCCTCCAGCTTCTTCGCTTTCCCACTGGAGGAGCTAGGTTGTTATGGGACAATTGGAAACGAACATCAACTGGGATTAGCAAGCTGCAAGAGGAATGTCTGCCAATCAGTCACACAAGTTATCTTTTGCATTTCCTCGTGTTCTGGGAGCACAAGGAAATGCCTTGTGTTTGTCATTTCCATATTTGTCTGGAAACGACAAATGTGACATTTGACTTTGGTGTTTATCTGGAAATAAATGATTTTTTTTTCCTCTCATTTTGTCTCATAGTTGAGGTCTACCTATGATGTCAATTGCAGGCCTCTCCCATCTTTTTAAGTGGGAGAACTTGCACAGTTGGTGACTGACTAAATACTTTTATGTCAGTCTGTATGGATGAAAACATAAGAAAACAAATTGGCCTTGAAAAATACAGATACGCAGAGGTCACACAAACCGGCTCAATGGATGCAGAATACCAACCCATAAGCAAACGCATCACTTGGAGTGTCGTATTACCTGTATGAGGGCGATGGCAGCCGCCCGTAGACGGTTAGGGGAGTCTCCCGTCCTCGCCAGCAAATTAGGTAAGGTCTGCTCCAAGCAGTGGGTCACCTCAGCCCGGCCAAGGCCCAGAGCTGGGATCAGCTGGCTCAGCATCAACCGGAGCAGCTTCAGCGAGGTGTGAAAAACCTGAGGCAGGACCTAGACAGGTTAGGCTTAAAACTCTGTGAACTACTTTTAAAAATCACCTGAAAACGACACAGAAGAACTAGATGTCTTAAAGAATTATTAACTTGAAATGAGTGAAATATTTTACAGCCGAGTTTGTTATTTGTTTATTTAATAAAAGCCTGAAAGGAAGGAAAATAAAAAGAAAAAAGGCAACAAAGCATTTAAATAATGACTATAAATTCAATGTCCCTCTGCTTATTGATGTCGATTCACACTGTAGATTTAGAAATAAAAATTTACCGAGACTTTATGCAGAAATAGCCAATAGAATCAGGGACAGCAATGTGTGTAGGAGAAAGACTTTTCAAAGATCTTCAAAGCTGTTTTTGTGAAATAAATCCGTGCAATAAGAATTACTCTACCCTTTGCGTAACCATGAAAAGTTGGAATCAGCTTCCGCAGCCTGGATACAAAGTCCAGTTTGTCAAATTTCCTGCTTTAACAAAAGAGCCTGTGTGAAATGTTTTGCATGCGACACAGAACGTTTGCTGACAGCACCACTGTGCCCGTCAATGTGATGCTTAAGCCAGGAAGATATGGAATTTATTGCAAAAATTTTGCATTACAGTGACTTGTCTTGGGCTGAGGAAACAAATATCACAGAATGTTTAACAACCTAGAAATATCCTCACATAAATTAGAAGTAGCTACATCAACCAATACACAACCATGTTTTCAACTTTTTAGAGCTTTACAAAGGACTGAAAAATGTCTTTAATGACATAACTAAGCAAATCAACTAATCACTTTAAGAGTGATTAGTTCGTCACTTGAAAATGGCTTCAACCTGATCCACCGATGCTAAAGGACTGGCTGGTTCTGATGGTCGAAACCCACAAAATGGAAAACTGGATTCTGTAGCAGAGGTGGGGTCTCTGCTACAGAATCCAGTTTTCCTTTGCTGGCAGGCGGCTCACCTTCCTTCTGGGCTTCTGGGAACTTTGGAACCCGGTTAGAGCTGCCAAGCAGGACCACTTCTAACAATAATTAATGTTGAACAAGTAGCATTACTGTTTTTGGTCTCAGCATTGTTATATCCATTTAGTTGCAAACTGGCACTTAGTTTACCAACTAACAAATCAGTACTTTGTTTTGTTGTGCAAAAACAATTGTGTGGCATCAAATCAAATCATGTTTACTATGATGACTTACAATATTATCAGAGAACATAATAAGAGATAATGCAGATTAATATGCTGCCTGTTAAGATGCTGCCTTTTCTATGATCCACTGTGTTTTAACAGCGTTGCATTTTGTGCCAAATCAATCTTCTTTAAAGTAAATTGACTCACAGATGAAACTTTATCCAGAAGGGCCTTCTTAACCAGGAAGACTGCAGCTCTTATCGTGTTTCTCAGCTCGTCTTTGGGCGCTGCGGCGCTTACGTCCAGCAGTTTGTTGTGCACAGTAAGCAGCGCGTCTTCTCTGTAGCACCAGGTCTTAGAATACACACCGGCCACCTGAGAAAGCACGTTTCTCATCAATATCGTAGGTGCACTGCAATGTATCCATAAAATACATGCTTTTTGTCAGTCACATCATACAGTGGCACCCTTTATTTTAAATTAAACACATCTCTTCACAGGAAGGATTTAAAAAAATACAGTAATGGGAAACAAGGAAACTCCAGAAAGACCACAAAGCAATGATGGTACGCAATGACTCATGGCGTTCTTACCAGACTCTCTCCAAAGGCCTCGATAGGAAGGCCAGCCTCTCTCAGAGCCTTCTCTGTCAGGGGCTCCGGCTCTCCACTCAGGTCAGGGCCACGTGGAGACCTCACCATGTCAGATTTAGGGGAATTCCCCGCTGATGGCGTCTGATTGCTTTCCACTGCAATATCTTTTCGCTGAAGTGCCGGCAGGGGCCTCTCATCGTAAGGCACGCCGGTGATCTGTCGGCAGAAAGCAAAAACATAAACATTTCAGCTGAAATGTTTTGCCTGAAAGTATTTTCCCGTATGATTTTTGTCACTCGTTTTCTACTAAATGAAAATATTTTAAAACCGAATGCATTTCCAGAAGCCTGCCTGTCTGAGGGCATGAAAGGTCGAAATGTAATCTCTGCAAACAACAACTGTTTTGAACGCCAGGGAGATTCAGTATCATTCAACATTCGTACAACAATGACCGCTTGCCACCCTCGATACCGACCAGAGATCCAGCCAGAAAGTTCTGCGTTTTGTTGCCTCGGGGGCCAACTGGCACCCTACTGCTTAACAAAAGTCTCAAAGCACTGCCTTGAGGCCAGGCTGGCAGCTGCCAGAGTCAGCCGACTGTTGCACGCTTTTAATTAAATAGTGAAACCCAAACCTGTAGTAGGTCTGGCCTTAGTAGGTGCTGAGTAAAGCACAAAAGCCCCTGCTGGTCATAATCTCCCTTCAAGCACTCCTCAGGTTTAGTCAGGAGACGTGTTCCAAAGGTGCTTCCGAGCTTAGGTATGTTTACAGGAATGTGTGTGTGAAGAAGAAAATACCGCTGGATTATTCTAAAGGAAACACCGATCCGCTTAGGAAATGGTTTCATAGATATTTTTCGATGTGGATAAATACTTACGTTAACGGTAGGGAGGGAAGCAGGAGTGACGGATTTGTCAGGCTGACTGCTGGGTTTGGGTACAACAGTCTGTGTGGCTGTTTGCTGATGATGAGCGCTTAGTTTCCTCCCCTTCCTAGCGTCATCTGTGGACAACAGGGACTTGGTGGGGGCCGAACCATCAGCAGGAGAAGGCAGAGGAGGTGGAGGACGTTGGGTCGAGGTCACATTTGAGGTCTTGGTGATCTGATGACACCATGAAAGAGACAATAATTTCTGGAAACTCTAAAAGCTTTGTTTCCCCACCACAATCCACTGGTCTCTACTATGCAGCTGGAGCAGGATTAACTTGATTAACTGCTTCAGACTGACCATTGTCATGTCCAGCAGGTTGTGGACTTCCAGCTGTTGGTAGACGCTCTTCCTGTACTCGTCCATGAGCTCCTTCTTCGTCTTGGCCAGGTCATAGTTCTCCTTTTCAATCGCACATTTCTTCTCCACGTCGTACCGAGCCAAACGCTCTCCAACCTGGAGGAGCCCAAACCACTGTGAGACTCAGCATCTTCTCCAGCATGTTTATAAAGTTCAGAAAGAGAGCTGGGTTTTTTTATATAATGCAACTAGTTTCAGATTTCCCACGTTTAATGGGTTTTATTGGATAACTACTTTATTGAACTGTTAGATATTATAAAAAGGATAATTAGAGCTTATGCAGTTTAACCCGAAAGTATTGGTGGATTGAGATTTAAAATCATTTTCAGTCAACCAAGACATTTGTTTCTGACAGGAAATGCAATCTGTCTAATGAATGCAAAGCGATATAAGAACGGCCTAAAAAAAGCATATTTGATCTACTTTGATTTTATTTCAATTTTAATTTAAATGTAGGGAATGCAGACAGTCGCTCACACTGCATTTCAGAGCGGCTTGCCTGTTGAGCAGCCAACTGCAGCTCAGCTACCTGAGCAGACAGCCTGACTAAATGTCCAGCTAATATTATGCATCAGAATAAATCTGGTTTAAGCTCGTAAAACTGCAATAATCAGTGTTGAACTATATCAGCTGCACTAGCAATAATTGTTTCTCCTCAGTTGTAAATGAAGCATTATAACCTAAATGTAAGGTTGTTGGGTTTTTTTTGCATGTATCATAATACTGTGGCATTTTTAACTAAGGGCATCTATCACATTTAGAGAATATTGTACTGGTTCGCCCTTCCTCTGGACTACTAAACCAAAAGATGTAGAGCACATTTTTTATACACTAAAACATTTATTGTACGTTTTGCTCTACTTCTCACTTAGTCTGGGAAGTTTTTAATGGAGGCATTGAGACAATTTGAATTCATTATATTGGAATAAGTCATTAGATTGAGCTCAGCTGTCCGATGTATCTTATGATTTTTTTAATGTCTAACTTAAATGCTTATTAGTACACCTCAGTGGCTAAAGTTGCAATGTTTTCTTTCTACAAAACATTTACACTGTAAGTGTATCTTAGCATGGTCAGTTCAAATGCCTCAGACGATACTCCAGCCCTGGTTCGGACAAAAAAAAAAAAAAAAAGCATGAGTGCCAGATATTAAAACCTTGAGACTTACAGTGTGGAAACTTGACAGCAGCTTCCAGTGAGTTGGACATGAAATTTCTGCGCACGGAAATTCCTTCGAGGTGAATAAAGTTGCTAACGATGTGCCAGCCAACACGGTCTGCACAGGTCTACATTCAAGCCTCACTCACTACAAGAAGGACCGGCTCTAAATGCATCTGAAGAAAAAGTTCAGTATGTCTGAGGTTCTAGGAGCTCTGTCACTCCTGGAGACAGAAAAACACTCATCCACGCTTATTAATTTGTAATTATTTGTAATTATTTTATTTTTGAAAAATGTTCCAGTGACAATAAACTGAATTTTTGATGATGGAAGAAACGGAGCAAGTCAGTTTGTTGTGTGTTTTACTCATATATTCTCAGAAGCTACATAATGGACAACTCCGACGTCATGACGGTGTGGCGACGGGGGATTTTCAGCATGGCTAACTTGTGTCCACAACGCTAACGTGCCATGTTAACAAGCGACTAGCACTTGTGTTATCTGGTTACAAAAAGCCTTTCAACTGGGAGCTGGACACACACTGACCAGGTATCCCGACAGCAGCTGTCGAGCTTGTTAAGAATTCATGGTCTGCATGGTAACGCTGAGCACAAAGAAGGACTGCAGCAGCTATCTGAACAATGTTTAACAGCTTCTGCTACAAATAGAGACAAAGCTGCAGAATAATTGAGATTTTGAGGAGAAAAAACATAATGAGTTCATGTGAAAAGGTCCAACTGGTGAAATGTGGATATAAATAATTTATTTATTACTTTAAAACATGTTTAATGTAATACTAGGACTCTGTTATTGGTCCAAGAACATAAGTTGCACGAATGAGGTCTAATGTCTTTGTGGCGTAGAATAATAATAATAATGATGCAGTGAAAATTATTTCATACAAATCATTGCATACATAGATTGTATGCTCCATACAATCTATGGAGCATAGATTATTGCCCCGCTCTTCTTCCTCATTCTGCTGCTCTGCACTGTGTTGGAGATGATCCTTTCTCCTGCCAGGTCCATTATTTATGAGGTTGAAAAGTCAGTGAGTTGAATTCATCAATTCCATTTATTAAGACCAAAATGCAGCGCTGGACCATCACCAAGATTTCCTTAAGGGACAACACAGCAAACAACAGTTTCTGATTCCTTTTGTAGGCCTCCATCCAAGCTGCGCCCTAAAGAGGGTGTTTTACCTAGTGTGTCCTTTCCTTAACGTTAGCTGTGTGTATATAGGGGTGTACGTTGGGGGGTGTGGGTGTGTGTATGAGAATGCAAATAGCTAAAAGAGGAAGAAAAACACAGAATTACTTATTCAATAGACAATAGACAGTTATTCCCAAAACTGTCTATTGGCTAGCTAAAAAAAAGCTTCTTTTAATTTGCTAAATTCTATTTAAAACAATTCAGAATCAATGAATAAACCTCTAAATAAGAATTGCATTATACTAATGTTATGTTACTGTGAAGAAGTGTAAAAGTGTGTTGCTTTCCTGTAAAAAAAAAAAATTGTCCTGCAGTTTTCTTTCAAATCTTTGTTTTACCATCAAGATATTTTCACTCCAAGCTCTTTTACTCTGTGAATTTCATGCTTAGCATCCTGACTGCACCACGAATACGTCTTCTACTTAACGTAAAGGGAATGAAACGTTTCTCAATCCACCTTCTGAAGGTCTGCGATGGCTTGCTTCAACTTCTTAGCCTCCTCAAAGTTCTCCTGTCGGACAGCGGCTTGCTTCTTTTGGTCCAAGAGACGGATGATGTGAGCGACCTCCGGGTCCTGGTACATGTCGAAGGCCAAATCATCAAATTGGGAGATTGATAAACATTTGCTGAATGTGAAAGAAAGCATGAAAATGCATGATTGGAGTAGGAATTCAGTTTATGCTGTTATCAATTAATAGCTCTTTGATAAAGAATGTAAAAAAAAAATTGAGGTCACTTGTATAAAAAGTTGTATCTCCACAGGTAATATTGCGTCGGTAACCCCACAGAGATTAAATTTACGATCAGAGACATGCAACAAGACCATGAACAGTCATAGAAAATGTATTTATCAAGCTGCGACAGACTGGCAACCTGTCCAGGGTGACCCTGCCTCTCGCCTGAAACGGTCTCTGGAGATGGGGACCAGCACCCCTCCTGACCCCATTAAGGGACAAGGGTGTACAGAAAATGTATGCATGTATGAATCATACGATCTATGATAAACATAGTGAATTATTCTCTATTTGACAGGATTGCTTGTTGCAAGGCTCTGATGTAAACATTCTTTCTGTACTTCATTTTTAGCACAATCCTCAGACGGTTCCTGTACAATTCTTGATCAAAGTATGTAAGAACAACCTAAATGCATCATTTACAAAATGCTAAGAAGTAAGCAGATATTTCAAAGATGTCCTCTCACACAAAAAACTACCTGCATTGTCCTCAGACCCTGAATGGCTTACTGGTTGTCTCCCAGACTGAATGGGTTTGGTGGACTCTGTTATTGTCACAAGACAAAGAAACCAGGGTTCAACGGCCGAGTCTCACCCCATGAAAGTCGTGTCCAGGGCAGCTTCCTGCTGGGTACTGTTGAGGGACAGTTCAATCAGCTGGTCTCTGCTTGGCTGGGGGGTAAACAGATGGACAAATTACACAAGTGGACTGGCTGCACACTTATTTCTGTATTGTGCAGGGCTAAAGTTTGTGTTTTCCCTGTCCCTGATTCCCAATGCATACTCAAATGCTCCAACTCCATCAAAAAGAAGTTTTGCACAGTACTGACTCGGTGGGACGCTTTCCTTGCTTTACATGCATTTTTAACAAATTTTGAAAACAATGCATTTTGTTGCTTCCACTGCGCAATCAAATAAAATCCCAACGAAATAAACTGAAGTTTGTGGCTTTGTAAGAAAATATTCGTGGCATAAAAATATTTTTGAAAAGCTCTGTGGGAACAGACTCTACTGCGAACACACACACACACACACACACACACACACATATACATCCCGAGTCAGTCTTTCAAATGCTTTGAAAGTTCATAATTTCACAAACAAAGCAGCATTTGCGGAAATGTTTCCAATGTCTCATTTTAAAAGCTGCTCTCGTGACATGGAACTAAGTTTATCGTCGTGCAGCACTTCCTCCTGGCTATAAAACAAGTTAGAACAAGAACTTCCCAGTGAAGCCTTAAGTGACAACATCAGATCTAGTCAAAGTGAACACTCGCTAACAAGTTTTTGAAGGCCACCGTTTTGTGTGAAGGAACACAAAGGAAAAGATTGTAATCGTTAAATGTAAAGTAGAGGAGCGTGTTGCTGTGTCAGAAGCCGTTCTGGTAAGACCTTATTTGACGAGGTGTGTAATAAGACTGACATGACACGGTCATAAACATGACATAACACCTGCCAGGAATATGAAGGAGGCTTTGTGAATGTTTACGACTGTTGTCATGAAATGTTCTAAATAAGGACACTTTTAATGCAAAGTTGCTCTAAGTGCCAACTTTGTATTATTTTGTACATAATGATGCTTCGACACACTCCTAAAGAAAGGAGTGCTGACAAGGCAGAGGTGAGATGTTCTTAATCAAATTCAGTTAATAATCCTTACTTTACATATCTACATCACAGTTTCAACATCCAGAACAAACATAAAGCAGATCCAGGAGACCCAGCTGTGGCCAACAGGCAAGAACATTGCTGTGATGAAGGTGCTCAGTGGGATTAGAGAAGCAACAATGCACGGCTTGTTCACTGGAATCTGTGCAAGGGGAGTCCACACTTTCCTTGCGTTTCTGTGTCTTATTGCATGTACGTGCGCGTGTGTGTTTTAAGGCAGTCTCGCTCCTCCAGGAGCCGTCCATCTGCAGGACTATCTGATTACACTCACCAACTGAAGGTCTCCTGTTTGATTACATAGTGCCCTCTCTTTGTGTCTCATTACTACACGGATGACATACATAAACACTTGTACAAATAAGTTTGGGCACTTGTGGAGTTTAGTTGGGCCAGAGCCTGGACTACATATATGCCTACGTGACAATAAACACTTTGAAAATTGAGCCAAAATGTTAAAGTAATAACTCATTCGAATATGTTGTGCGAGTCTTGATTTTGTGCGTCCCTGTCACAAACATTCTGCTGTATTCTGTCAATTATCTGCAATTACTTCAGCATGTGAAAACAAAAGAGAAATATCTCAAGCCTAATGGCTTCTGCTGTAAAGTTAAACAAAGAAAAGGTGCTAAACTGACCAACATCATGTTAATGTTATGCAATAAAGTATGAAAGTAAGATTTTTTAACATTGCAAAATTAAAATTTGAAATGTGTCACAGGTTTGGTCTATGGTTGTATAAAAAAAATCTATTTAATTTGCCCAATGGTGAGAGTCCAAAGTCAGTTCAACGTCGCCCCCTTCTGCTGTGCTAATGTAAATTCAGCGCAGAGAGAAACGAGGAGACTGTTCACTTACCCCTGTGTGATGTGTGATACTTTCCAAAGGGTCTCCCAGAACGTTAATGGCGACCAGTGCAACCTGAAGAAGTCAAATTTATTGACATCAGTTTGACAAGAATTAAAAAGTTCATTTTTGGGGAATTTTGGTCTCAAATCATTTTCCACAAATGAAGGAAACATGGATGGAAAACTAGTGAATCTTCCCAGGAGTGATCCACCTCCCAAAATTACTCCATTCACTTGTTACTGAGGTTTCAAAAAACAGGACAATCTTAAATACTGCACGCCTCAACTACCTGAGTTAAGATCAGTAAATCAGTCATTTAAAAAAAAAAATGAAAAAGATACTGGTCAAAAAGATTTACCTCTGGTAGAAAACCAAAATGAAAAGCAACCTCGGTAGCTTTGTTTCTGATCTGGGAGAAATGCCCCAACAGGTTACCTGATTGTAGCGATTGTACCGGTTGCCGTGGTTCCTGTGGAGGGTAATTCTCAGATATGATCCGACGGCATCAACATGGACCGACTTCAGCTCCCGGGCTTTGAAGCCGGTCTTCTCGTTATCCGATAAAGACACATACCTGTTGAAAAAGTGCAACTTTGTTATCTTAGCTCAGACTTTGAACAGGTGCCAGAGAAATCAATTGTCAATTCATTAATTTGTTCTCCAATCAATCAATAAATCTATTATGATTTTCCAGTGAGTGACCATCATGTGATGCAGACGTGCATCAGCTGTGATTATCCACATTTACTGTGATTGAAGGGTCACATAGTCGTCATATAATATTTTTCCAGACTTAACTTTATATAGTTTTTATAACACTTTGAGTAGAAATGATCCATATTGAACGGCTGGAATTGGTTCTGTAAATCCTGAAACCATGCGGTGCCGAAACTGGCTCTTGATTTTCAGAGTGTGGATAAGGCTTCTTTGCATCTGGACTAAATTAGATCAGTGCGATTGCACAATATTTAACACTTACTTGCCAAATAAGTGACCTGTGACGAATGCAGATTCTTCAAAGGATAGTTTATGGTTGGTAGAAATTCCAAAAGTCACCAGTTTTAGTGTTTATTTTTGTCATTTCAACATGAAAATGGCCTCAGCAAAAAATGAAAGTCTGGAAAATTGAAGGATCTTCCAAACTGTGTTAAAAACTGTGCATGCTCAATAAAATTGTGAGAATTAAGCCTGGTAAAGTCTGAGGTCTTACCCAAGTCTGTGAAACTGTCCAGGAAAGCCTGGAGGGCTGGCTTCAGGCAGGCTGTCACCAACATGAAATTCAACCTTGGCTGGGATCATGTACTGGTGAGCCAGCAACTGCAACTTTCTTATTCTACATCTCTCCACCAGTTGGAGGGTGAGGTGCTGAGGATACGAACACAGCCTGTAGGAATTTTGATGCATACAAATATTAGGCTCCGTTTAAAAGGCAGATTAAAGAGTAACTTGAGAAAACAACATGCTTTTATGTAAATAATAAAACCTTATTTTTAAGAAAACAAAGTAATATGATAGGTTTAATGATCATCATCTTAATTTTACAGTATCTTCATAGCAATAACAGTATTTCAATGTAAAAAGTGAAACTTATTTATACACTAGTTACAAATAAAAGGGGGTTTACTACAAGCATTTATTTCTGTTAATTTTGATCATATTTGAAGGGCTAATCATGGAGATGACTGCTGACTTGATAGTGAGGTAAATTACAGCTGTTTACATAGTGGTGCATCCAAGCACATTGCTTGGACATGTGTCTGTCCCGGTTTTGTTGGAACTCAGTGCTGCATTTGAGCGTACGGATAAAGTATGATGGAAAAAGCAAGAGGATTAACAGCAGCCTTCAGATGAATGTAAAAACAAAGTTTATTTAAGAGTTTGGGAGAGATTCAGCATGGATGGCTGCTGAAGTTCATGGCTGGCACAGACGTGATCTACATAGTTTAAAATAGACACATTCCTTGTGCTAAGCCACTCCTAAACCGGACAAAACATCAACAGTGTCTGACCAGGGCTGATAGAATGAGCAGAGTGTCGTACTGAAATTATTTTAAAAAGATAAATTGGGCACTTTTGATGAAAACTCTCTACATAAGTTCCAGAACAGGATGGGATTAAGAGTTCAAGAAATATCCATTTTGTTTACTGCTTTTGTCAATGCGCTGCAAACTGCACTTTTATTCTTCACTCTTTATACACACAAGGGAAAACTCTATTCACAATCTATTTTTAATTGTTCTAAATCTTAAATAGTGGACATAAAGGGTTTTATTCATCAATCGAACCAACAAAATAGATTTCTTATTTACCATTAAGACTTTTAGGTACTGTTAAAACTTAGTAAGCTGTCATTTTAAAAATAGATAGATATGGCAGGTCAAGACCAATTTTATTTAATAGGGAGCAAAAGATGAGCAAGGTTTCTGAACCCATACTGCACTATGAAAATCTAAGCTTCATGCTTTAAGGCCCAGATTGCTTAAATGAAAAATACATCAGAGATAACTACATTTCTGAAAAGAAATTACCTGCTCGATCTCCAACCACTGACAGTGGGTGCATGCACCATCAGCTCCTTGGCACTGAAATTATCCTCATGACTTGAAGAGGTGATCGCAGTGAATTCTGTCTTCTTGGGCATTCCTCTGATAGACACTACGAGATTTCTTTTTATTGTTGTTCAAAGGAGTTACTAAAATATAAACAAAAGAAACAGTGTAAAGCTGAACGTGCAAGTGTTGATTGAACAATTCTGTTGGGCTCAAATAATTTGATAAAAATATCTTTACATGCATAATTTCTCTTCAGAAAGGCAACACAGACTAGCTGTAGATAACACTGTTAAACACAATAAATGCTACGTCTTCGCTGACTTAGACGTGTTAAGATTGTTTAATCCGCAACATAGCAAACGTTATCTAGTCTAACATTACCTGTAATGTAAAGAAGACTTAGCCGGCTAAAATGCGAATAAGACTGACTGTCGCGAGTCTTTATTCACAAGTCGTTGTAAGCGCACAGCTAGACGTATAAAGACCTTCTGTTGGGGGTTTTGGAGACATCTTACCAGCAACATTAACGTTTTAATGAAGGATCGCACTCCCATCTCATCTCCATAACCACCGCTGACACCGTTTTCTCACATGCGCAGTAGGTCAGCCTCAAAGGATTCTTCTTCACTGTTCCAATACTCGCACTTCTTCTTGAGATTCATTGGCGGTAGGCAAAATAAGTAACGTGAGCATTACCGACACCAACCGGTAAGGAGTGTGTACCGCATGACAAAAAATAAATAAAAATCTGTTTCCTATTATACTACTTACACTGCTTCAAAGAAGAAAAAAAAACATATATAGATATATGTAAAAATATATCTCTATATATTGTTTTGTAGCAGTGTAAGAGAAGACTGTGTCTGTAGAATAGAGATTTGGGAATGGACTTCAGCATCCATGTTTGGCTCAACAAGCTCAAAGGAATCTTGTTCTAAAGATTCTTGTCTAGGCTCAGTAAGAAAACTATGCCCTCTAAGCCAAGAGGTGTCTGAGAGAAAAGCAGCTGGTACAGATATTGTGGCACAGTCTGCCTGATTTTCTTCTGTTGACACATACTTCCACTGCTTTTTTACCCCTTGTTTCATTATTGCCATGAAGGTAAAATCCTCAAAGGACGAAGCTTGTTTATTATCTTCGCTGGTTAAGTTGGAACACTGTGCGACCTAGCTCAGAATCTTCCACCTCGTAGACATCTTTTGACCTTGCAGGATGGTATCTCTCTTTGACATGTAGAACACTTGGACAGGGCTCAAAAACGGTTGTACAAGCCTGTTCGAGAACGTTGGTGAAATACGTGTTTACACTGAGTGGCTTATGAACACGCCCGAAACAGACATTGTCCACAATCACCCATCCTAAATCAAGTTTCTGAGCGTAGTGAGCTTCTGGAGGCCATTGAAGTATTTGTGAACCTTATGAAGTCTGATGGTGTCACATCCAAGTAGGAGCATAACAGGTACATCTGGTTCGAGCTCTGGTGAGCAATTGGTTTGAGATGTTCATGATGAAGAGCAGCACTCGGTGTTGGAATTTCTGTTCTGTTGTCTGGTATCTCGTTACACTCCAGCAGACTTGGTAGTAGCTGCACTGTTCCATTGACTCTGTACAGAAGCCTGAAGCTATTCTCCCCATATTTTCAGACATTCCAGAGCAAGTCATCAGTGAGTATGAAACAGCTGGGCCTTGGAACACCAAATGTGTTGAAGAAACATGTGTGTGCCAGAGATCTGTTACTCTGCTCATCTATAATAACATAAGCCTTTGTGGCTTTGTCACTTTCTCCTTTAGGATAGACTCTGGCCAGGACTGTGTGGTCTCCTCCGCAGACTGAAGTACACTGGGCTAGTAACTTCTGAAGTTTGAATAGGTTCTGGCTGCTGGTTTGGTGTCTTTCACCCAAGGTGCCTAACCTGGGTGTAGAACAGATGCCATATTCTTTGAGAAAAGTTTTCCTTTCTTCTAAAGGTTTTTCCCGAAATGCACAACACTTCTATAATGTGTAGGGCTTTATTATGTATGGGACATATCTTACCTAGATCCTCCATGTTCTTTTTCTATCTGTTGTCTGAGCACAGCTGATACTTCTGTTTTGTGAACTGAGATTTTCCCTTGTTCTTTCTTTCCGTCGAGTTCTTTGTACGTTAACTTCATCTTAACAAAGTTGAAGCTAGGATCATTCCTTATTTGTGCATGATTGTGGATGAATGAGACAAAGACTGAGAATGGAGGGAACGGTACACAATGTAATTGTTTATAAGAAGATCCATGAGAGAGCCATTTTTCTTGGATACCATAAGGTAATTTTTGTGCTATTGCATGTACACCTCTTGGGGTGTCAAAATAAGGACCAGGCAGCTCTCCCTCAGCTTTAGCTGCATCTAATTCCATCAGTAAATCACTGAGGTCCTGAAGTTTGGTGTGATCTTTGTTTCCAATTTTTGGAAAACAGTCAAGTCTCTCAAACAAAGCTTTCTCAATAGCTTCAGATGCACCATAACAAGCATCTAATCTGCCCCAGATCATGTCCAACCCTTTAGCTGGATGGTTTATTTGGATAGATCTTATGCGTTTTGCACGCTCAGTTGATTCACGTCCCAGCCATTGACAAGCAGGTCCATTTCTTCGTCACGTTAGGTTTAAGTTTCTTAGAGCATTCTGGAATGAACATCGCCAGGGCCCTGTAGTTCTCTGGTCTGTCATTAAACTGTAATAGACCTGTTGTAACAAGCTCTCGTCGTGCTAGAAATCTGACGAAGTCTGTCATCTGCAAATCAGTTGAGTGAGCAGGCTGCTGGGAGTTGCCACGTTGGGATGAGCTTCCATTTTACTGTTCGTGTCACATGGTCGCTGATTTGCAGTGGGACTGTGTGAAGGCATTAGAAAGTCCTGATTATCATTTTCTTTAATTGTTCCATCTGTTGAGATGAGGTGGCACTGACATCCAATGTAATAAATGGGCTAAGGCTCTTTTCCTGTGTTTTAAAAACGTTAGCATTAGCAACATCAGGGAAACCATTTCTTGGTGGAGTGAGTTGTGACGTTTACAACGTATTGTGTGAAGGTTGGTCTCGAGGTAGGCGTTGTGACTGTAAGCGTGACGCATGGTGTGATTCCATATGTATGTCCGCTGAAAGTTTAGCCTGGTTCTCAACATACTCTCTTGTGCACTCAGAAGAGTAAACTACTGAGGTTACAGCTGTGTTTTCCTTCACGTGCTCCAATTACTGCTTCTAAAGCTTCTCTGCCTTTGCTACGGCTGCAGCAGTCTCTTTTTTCATAGTCAACATTTCCGTTGAAGCTTCTAGACAAGCTTTTTCCATTTTTAACTTCATTTCTTTTTCTGCAATGACTAAACGTGCCTTTGCCGCTTCAGCGTTAACCCTAGCTCTTGAAGCTGCATCACTGGTTGCTGTTCCACAGGAATGAGTGGATGACATGGAAGCATAAGACCTTGTCTTTCATGACGTTGACTTTGTCTCCATGTTGCAGGTGCCGTAGTAACACGAACTGGATTAGATTGTAACGTAATGTCTTTTCACTTTCACTATGTTGTCCTTCCCACTTCGTGCTAGAAGAAGAGGACTGGCAGCAAGATTCTACACCTTTCTTCCATCAAGAACTCTGAAGACTGTTCTCTTTATCCACAGGTTTATTAACAAAGAAAGTGTGAAACTGAAACAAGACAACAAAAATACAATTACAACATGTACTATCTTTGACATATTAAAATATGGTGAAAGAAATAAACATAAGTAAATAATAAACAGTATACATATAGACAATACCACGAAAAATGAAGGATGGAGGCAGATGCACGCGGATTTAAGTAGGTCATCAAGCGCAATCTAAACATCCATAAATCTACCTCCCGTGATGTCACCGCACTGCGCATGCTCAGACCGATAGTATAAATCTGACGATCGTCAGAACCGGTTGTCACTATGACGTCGGCATTAAACGTTGGCAACGTAGAATGCTTATGAGTTTACAGAACACTCAGTGGATTCGTTTGCAAGCAAAGGACCTCTTCCAGAACAAACGTGTTTTAAACAGTGGAAAACATCAATAGTTTTATGGCGACAATGGAAAAGTGCAAAGTTTGTGAAAAACTTCAACTGCTGAACGATCAGCAATCTTACGAGTTGGCAGTTCTTCAAAAAAAGCTTTTAAAATGTACTCAGGAGATTGAACAGCTGAGAGAAGCATTGTATAATCAAGAAGTTCAGGCAGATGCCAAAGAAAATGAATATCACAATGAAATACAACAACTTTCACACAGAATAGTTCAACTGAAACACAAAGAATCGATATTCAAAGCACTGAACAATCAAATAATGGAAACAGAGGAAGAAAGAAGACAAGAACGCGACTCTCTGGCAGAAGGAAATAAAGAATTAAAATGTGAAGTCATTAGACTGAAATCAATAATGGCAACAATGCTGGATGAAGGTGAGACTTCAAAAAAGAAAACGATTTCGAATTTGGAAGAGAAAGAAAGTCAAAATATTGTTCAGACAACCGAAGATGACTGCATGCTGGCTGATACGGATGACCTGACAGAGTCTCTCAGAGACTCAAATAGGGACCTGAAAGCACAGCTGGATATAAAAGAGGAGAAAATACCGGCGGAAAAAGTTAAAAAAATCTCTGCAGCTCAAAAATCGACTCAGGGGGATGCAGCAGATTTTAAACCAAAGCAGCTTCGGATATTTCCTCAAGCACAAACATTTAAAGACAAACATAGGGAGGTAAATAACTCGACTACTCCGTCTAAAACTTTGGCCCATGAACCCAACCAGCCTAAAATTGAAACTTCTACTTCTGATAAATGGAAGAGTAGATGGAGTATGTGTGTGGATGGCCTCTTATTTGCAGGTAAATACACCCTGCTGGGTATTTTTCAAGCAGCCATATCAACCAAGATTTATGATATTGTGAACGACTACTATTTCGGACAAACAGAAATTCCTTTCTAAGCAATATTTGTATTTATATTAAAATAAAACACTTTCATTGGCTTTTATGTCTAACATATTATGTTAGAGTAAATTATTAATGTGCGTTCACGTAACATGAATATCTCGGAATGTGGCATGTGAGCACTCTAGTGGGGAAGGAGCCAAAACTGAAATCAAAATGTCTTTCAAGGAAATTTACAGCACATTTCATTCACATTTTTATTATATTTTGTTGCACAGAACTAATCATCAGCAAGAAAACCAGCATTGTTATAAAAAATTTCAAGAAACGAAAGAATGTACACACTGGTTCCTGGAAATATGGACAAAATCAGACATTACAGGGTAAAAGTTACACTCTCACACTCTTAAGCCTCGTCTTGAGGGGTTTATGGAGAGGGGGGTCCATTGGAACCTCGGATTCAGGAAGAGCACTGTGGTTTTCGTCCTAGTTGTGGAACGCTGGACCAACTCTACACCCTCAGCAGGGTCCTGGAGGATGCATGGAAGTTCGCCCAATCGGTCTACATGTGTTTTGTGGACTTGGAGAAGGCGTTCGACCACGTCCCTCGCGGAGTCCTGTGGGGGGTTCTCCGGGAGTATGGGATACTGGGCCCTTTGATACGGGCTGTCAGGTCCCTGAACGACCGGTGTCAGAGTCTGGTCTGCATTGCCGGCAGTAAGTCGGGCTCGTTTTCGGTGAGAGTTGGACTCCGCCAAGGCTGCACTGTCAGATTCTGTTCATTACGTTTATGGACTGAATTTCTAGGCGCAGCCGGGGTGTTGAGGAGATCATTTTGGTGGCCTTAGGATAGCATCTCTGCTTTTTGCGGATGATGTGGTCCTGTTGGCTTCATCAGGCCGTGATCTGCAGCTCTCGCTGGAGCGGTTTGCAGCCGAGTGTGAAGCAGCCGGGATGAGGATCAGTGCCTCCAAATCCGAGGCCATGGTCTTGACGGGTAGAGTGCCTTCTCCAGGTCGGGGGCAGGGGGGTGTCCTGCCTCACGTGGAGGAGTTTAAGTATCTCGGGATCTTGTTCACGAATGAGGGATGAAGAGAACAGGAGATCGACAGGCAGATTGGCGCAGCATCTGCAGTGAAGCGGGCGCTGTACCGGTCCGTCGTGGTGAAGAGGGAGCTGAGCCAAAAAGCGAAGCTCTTGATTTACCGGTCGATCTACGTTCCTACCCTCATCTATGGTCATGAGCTTTGGGTCATGGCCGAAAGAACGAGGTCCCAGATACAAGCGACCGAAATGGGTTTTCTCCGTAGGGTGGCTGGGCTCTCCCTTAGAGATAGGGTGAGGAGCTCGGTCATCCGGGAGGGACTCAGAGTAGAGCTGCTGTTCCTTCACGTTGAGAGGAGCCAGTTGACATGGCTCGGGCATCTGGTCAGGATGCCTTCTGGACGCCTCCCTGGTGAAGTGTTCTGGGGAAGACCCAGGACACGCTGGAGGGACTATGTTTCTCAGCTGGCCTGGGAGCACCTCGGGATGCCCCCCAGACACCCAAAAAGTTCAAGAAACACAACAAAGGCGGGAGGAGGGGAGCTGGAAGGGGGGCCAAAGTCCAAAAAACAACCCAACCAGAGTGGGCGGAGACAGATTCGGCAGTAAACAGATAAAAACTCCATTGATTTGATTGAAAACATAATTATTGAGCACGCTTAGTGCTTAAAATCTAAAGGGCCACATAAAAGCTATGTGGGCGTTGCCATCGCAGGAGGCGGACCCCTCGTGGGAGGTACGGCGGGCAGTGCCACATCAGGAAGCTCAGGAGGAGACTTGGAAGTAGCACAGGGAGCCGGAGACTCGGGAGGACCACAGGGAGCCGGAGACTCGGGAGGACCACAGGGAGACGGAGGCTCGGGAGGACCACAGGGAGGCGGAGACTCGGGAGGACACCAGGGAGGCGGAGGCTCGGGAGGACACCAGGGAGGCGGAGGCTCGGGAGGACCACCAGGGAGACGGAGACTCGGGAGGACCACAGGGAACTCTGGAGCGGACCGCGCCTCGGTGCAGGGACAGGTGGCACTGAGATGCACTCTGTCTTGGCATGGGGACAGACTGTGGCTCAGGGAAACGCTGTCTTGGCGCAGGAGCTGGAGGAAGGGAGACGGACACAGGAGATGACGCTGAGGCAGGCGGAGCCGAGAGAGACGCTAGAAACAAGAAGTTGGAAGGCCTTGGGGGCAGTGGTCTTTCCTTCAGCACTGCTGATGCCGTCCGAAACTCCCAGTCCACCTCCTGGAGCAGAACCTCTAAAACCGGGAGGTGGCAACGAACAAACAAACAGACAAAAAAAAAAACACACACATTTATTGATTATTTGCAAGAACTGCATCATTCAACAAAGTTTTGATATTTTGTCAATGTAATGGAAAAATGTATTCCAATATTCTATATAATTTTAAAACAGTAATAAAACTGATGAAGCATACAAAGCTCAGAAGGTTTTGTTTTTTAATTTTTTTTGATTCTTCAATAATGTCAGACAAAATTAAATATTTTTGAAAGCACAAATTATTTAATGGTGAACCACAAAGCTAAGACTAACCTGCTGAATCTTCATTTTCTAGGAGAGACACCAGCATCGGTGTTCTGGTGAGGTTGGCTTCTTTGACAATTTTCTGTTTCAAAGAGGTTCCCCACTTTTTCATAAATTTTTATGAGATTTCCTCTCCAAACATCATTTGAAAATCCTGTAGATTACAAAAGGGAAATAAAAAAAAACTGTTATACAGAACATCAAAGCAAAAGAATTACAATTTTTGACACAAGCATGGAAAGTAGGAAATGGTGCAAACGTCAGAGAAACACTTATTAATTGCCAGTTAACCATGTGATGTTAACATATGTAGACCACTGATTTGAGTACATCAATTACATAGAAAAGTGATCAAACATAGCAACATTGTGGATATCTATATGCACAATGCTGCCAGGTAGTTTCTGCTTTTTTCCAGAGCATGCAAAACTATTTTCTCGCGTGATCTTTAGTGATCTCACTCGTCGTCTTCAGCACAAGATCGGTTTGACTATGATGAATCATGTTATCTCGACATAATTCAATTTCATAAACGTGTAACAAATTCCGTCTAAACAAAAATTGCACACGCTCAAGAAAGTTATTTTCTTATTTTTAGCAATATTCGAAAATGAGCACGTCCGTGTATTTACTTAAATCACCTTATGAAGTACGCTTTAAACTAAGTAAAATAATAACAACGTGTCCCGCTATACTTAATCCACAACAAACAGCTGTTACGCTGCAAACCCCTCAATACTTTTAGTCAGTCTTACAATATTACAGATAAACACTCCCCCCCACCCTCAACAGAACCTTAAACCCCAGTCTCTGAAACACAATAATGTAAGTTCGTTCGATAATGATAAGAGTCCAAAAAAAAAATAACCGTCCGTTTTAAAAATACAACAACAATTAATTTGTATTTTATTAACTTATTTTTCATTTCTCTAAGGGCAGATTATTCTGGTGTCACAAACGTTAAGTTGTTGAAATTCTTGTTTATCCAACATGATTTTATCACGTTTTCGTTTGAAACGTGAAATGATTTTGTTAAAAGTACATGATATTCTTTTGTTAATGTAATAAACCCCCGAAGTTCATTAACTGCCGCTGGAGTTTTCCCGGGCATTCAAAACAATTATCTCGCGTGATTGTGCGTGATCTTTCGTGATCTCCCTCGTCGTCTAAATATTAAATACCTAAATATTAAATACTTAGAGCTGAAATAAATTTAACCAGTAGCAATTCAAACTCTTCTTCATTCTGCTTTGCTTTCATCTCTGTGCTACAATCCGCGGAGGTCTCCTGCCATCCCTAAAAAGATAACACCCGGGGCGGTTGCCCATACCAGAAACCAGAACTGTCTGCACCATTAAACATAGCAATTAACGGTAAATAATGCTCAACTATGAACACTGACCAAGGAACAACAAGCAAGAAGCAATCAAGCAGGAGGAGCACAGTGACTGTTCTCACCCTCCCTTCCACTGCAATGTCAGCCACCCTGACAGGTGACGAAAAAGAGCAATGAGCATGCTCTGCGTTCTTACGTTCTTGTTTTATTCACCAATTAAATAAATCTATATATTTTTTAATGAAATTAAAAATAATAATAGCTACAGCAGCGTATGCAGAGCATTACGAGAACAAAGAACGGCTCTCAGTGAGGCTTCAGTCCTATAGGACTTAGTAAAGATCCGTTCAGAAGAATCGGATCGTTCGTGAATGTCATATCACTATATAGCAGACTTTGGTTCCAGCGTTGTCCCATATATGCCATCAGTCAAACCTCCACACAATAATTGAGTGACTTTTTTTCATCGCAGATGCAACATGTGTCTCTGTACAGCTAGCTTTGCTAACATCACGTCCACAGAGCTTACCTTTTTTAAGCTTTCCTTCCAAGTGACGCTAAAAGTTGGAGAAGTCCCCACCGTCTGTGAAAGCGAAGCGCTGCTGATTTTACATGTCGCCATATCTTATGATTTATGTAGCGAATTTCTTTTACTGATGATTAGACAGACATCTCAGAGAAAACCACTGCGCATGTCTTGGAACTCCGCGTGCGAGTAAAGGGGGAGGCGATGGGTGACGACAGACATACGTAAGTCACGTTATTATTTGGATTTTACGGCGCCATATTAAGTCCCTGAACTTCACATTTTAACGGAAAAAAGCGCAATGCGGCTTGGATGCAACGAGCAACGCGACAGTTTTGTAGAAATGTAGTGAAGTAGAAAGTACAGATACTTACTGTAAAATGTAGTAAGTATCCATTATTAAATCTACTTAAGTAAAGTACAGATACAAATTGTACTTACAGTACCGAAGTACTTGTACTTCGTTACCAATTAACACCATATTTGTCCAGGTCTCACTGGATGTTGAAGTTTCCCTTGGGAGTCTCTCTCCAAGGAGTCTTAAACGATTGGGTAATCTGAGCTACTGTTTTGTATATAAGCACAAACAGCCAGAACCCATCCTCCCTCATGTAGGCAGAGGGACCCTGCTGTTGTGTTCACCAGGTGAAATCCAATGTACATTTACCAAGAAGAAGGGGGATAGGTATGCCCACTACTGTTATGTGCCTCTAAACAGGGGCAATATCAGTGTGAAAGAGTTATTGCTGCTTGGAAAATACCCAGCCTGGTGTATTTACCAATAAGTAAAAGGCTATTCACACACATACCCTGCAAACTCTGACATTTAGCAGAAGTACAAGTTTCAAACTGTGTAGATTTGCTTAAAAACGACTGGCTGTGTGGGCAGAGTTGTCATCTTGCAATCAGAACGTTGTAGTTTTGATTCCAGCTTCCCCCTGCCACATGTCAATGTGCCTGTGGACAAGGCACTTAACCCCAAATTGCGTATCGGTGTATAAATGTTTGTGAGTGTGAATGGGTGAATGTGACTCTAGGGTAAAGTGCTTTGAGTAGTCAAAATGACTGGAAAAGAGCTATATAAATTCAGTCCATTTGGGTTGCTTATGTTCATGGGCCAAAGTTTTACCTTGAGTGGATTTTTGATTTGAAGTCTTTACCTCGATAGATTTACTGTTTTAGGTTTGTGTTTGAGTTGTTTTTTTAGATGAAAAAGTTCATCTAAAAAACAGGTGATTAGATTAGGGGGAAGATTAGGATTAGTTCACTGTACTGTCCTTGCAAATGAATCCAATGACAGTGTTCTATACACTATTCAGCATTCTACGTCACCTACCTTTAATGCGTCACAGTGACAACCGGTCCTGACAATCTGTGCTACCTTGTCAGATTTTCCAAACTTCGTGTGTCAAGATAGCTGCCTGTTGTGTACAGAGAATGTGATGTAGTATCGATCTGAGTATGCGCAGTGCCACGAGGTAAGCTTGATAGTCGGACGCATAGACATTACGTAGACGCCTTGTTGAGTGAACTCAGCCCTTGTTGAGTTGCTGCGATACGTTACAGCGTCCACCATATTGAATTTGGTCTATGTGCCAGTCAGCTAATAGAAGTAAATGGACCGAACCTTATAAAGCGTCGTTGTACTAAGTATTTCAGGTTGACGCCTATAATGATGACACATTCTGCCACACACCCCAATATATTTGGGCAATAAAGAAACCACTAAAGACTAAACTCTCAGCTCTGATCCTGACTGACCTGCCAAAATCCTCTGGTCTGTAATGTATTTCCCTTCTAACAGCAGTTTCTCATTAGCTTTCTCTCATTAGAAAAACTACACAAGATTAAAGTTACCTAAGAAACTAGAAAATATGTAAAATGCAGAGATTTAATAAAGTACGTTTATTTTCATTAATACCGTTTATTACATACAAAATTTCACATGAGGAGGATAGGAGAACTTTAGACAGAAAAAATAATGCTGTCCTACACATAGTAGGACCGTTCTTTTTTGCATTCTGTAGAAAAGAAATTGGGTTATATGTTTTACAAAATATTATTTGGTGGCCATATGCTTGAAGAATAAAAGAGGCATTAGATGGAGCAAATGGACATTGAGAAAAGCTATACACTCAGTTTTTTTATGGGCCTAATTGGCTCGGCTTCTTCTGGACATGAGTGTTCCACTCTGTGATATAAGAACCCAAAAACGAAGACTGAAGGACATTAAGCCGGAACCATGTGAGTTGGGAAAGGTTCTAGACATGCTCAGATTCAAGGTTAACAGTCTGATAGTCAATAAACTTTATTTAACTGCTCACCTGTTGTCTGAGTGTGTTCTGCATGTGGGTCTGCAAATTAGATAACAGCATGACAAGGTTCCATCCAGCTTATAAAAAAGCAACTTGTTTTTATTTAATATATTCCCATGGTTCAAGGTAACATCTTGTAGGAGGGGATTTATGTTTGTAAACAAGTTTCCAGGCAAGAAGAGCTTGGACACTTTTACTGGGAGTCTCTGAATTTTAAAATCACGCTAAAGTAAACATCTAGTTCCACCCAAAAGTTTAAAAATATGATTTGAAAAACTGTTCCAGATAGTTTTTTTTCATTATTATTGATCAGATTTTCACTTTAAATTAGTTGCTTAACATTTTTAAAAGTTAAAACTTCTAGATTTCCATATTTCCTAGGATTCCATTAAAACATTTTCTTCAGATAATGGTTTCTTTTTATTTGTTTCTTTTAATCTTTGAGCTATTTATTCAACTATTTGAATAAAGTTGGTGGTGCTACATGACTTTGAGTCTTTTTTTATTCTTTATTCCAAATATGGAATTTCAGACTTAAGCGGTATACCTCTATTTTCTGGGTAATTAGGATTTTTGAGTGGAAACAGGACAGATTACTCAACATGTTTATGGACAAGAAAGAAAATCTCTGACTGCTGCTAATGCTTTTGTTTTCCGATTGTATAGCTTGATGGACTTGCTTCCAAAAATTACATAAAGTACAAGAATTTCCTTTAAAAAAAAGACAAAACATAAAAGTCCATGTGATTGCATGATTGGTGTTTTTCTTAGTGGAGTGAGTCATCTAAACTTTACCTGACAGTGAAGAAGTAAATAAATCAGATTTGTCTGTTTTATTAATTCTGCTAAAATATATAAAATTTGCAAAATATTTTTATTTATTGAGCGGGATCGCACAGACTTATAAAAGTGTGTTTCCATGCTTCTATGCTGTCCACACCATTCAGTCCAGTAGGTGGCAGTAAAGCTACTCAAGCTGCGTGTGAGCTTCCCAACAACTCTCAAAGAAGAAGAGCTCGATCTAACTCCTTTCATTTCTCTTCGGCAGCATGACTAACATGGAAAAGTGGCCCGAAATCGAGAAAGCAGCGACAGAGCAGAGACGTGAGCTGGTTTTACAGGGCGGCGGCGTTGATAAGAGGATTTCTTCCTGCGGGGGGCTTCCCTCTTCTCTTTATTCCCTGAAGCTGCTGAATTATCTTGAAGTTAGCCAATGTCCGAGTTTGACAGAGATCCAAGTGGAAATCCAACATCTGACCAACCTCCAAAGCCTCGTCCTGTGCAGGAACAAGCTGACCTCTGTCCCAGATGTCATCGGCATCCTGAAGTCGCTAAAGGTCCTGGATTTGTCCGTCAACAACCTTAAATGCTTGCCACAGGGGATCACTCAGTTAAAGGAGCTGAATACTCTTAATGTGAGCTGCAACTGCTTGGAGGCTCTTCCAGACGGCCTGAGTCAGTGCACCAAACTGGCGACCATCAATGTTTCCAAGAACCAAATCACCACTTTCCCTCCTGATCTCTTCTATGAGCGGCTGGACCTGCTCAGCACCCTGGTTGCCTCTGATAACTCAATCCAGGAGCTGAGTGGAGAGATTTGCAAGCTATCAGCTCTAAAGGTGAGATCTCACAAAGCACTGTGCAGTCCATCACGACACACTACTAAGAGTGTGGCAAAGTCATAGTGACTCAAGAGGAGCTGTAGAGATCCACTGCTCAGGTGGGAAAATCTGTCAACAGCTGCTGAAAGAAAGCAATTAGTTGTTATTTTTAAAGTGTATCAAAAGTTATGTAAAGGATACATAGCACCTGGAACAAGGTTCTCTAGTCAAATGAGACCAAAATGTATTTGTCAGCTCTATATGCAACATACCAGGTGTATCAAAAAAAAAAAAAGCTAATAGCTTTTCCAGTGTTATTGCATGGTGATGGCAGAATCAGGTTGAGAGAAGCCTTAGTTTTTCTTTGGCAGAAAGAAAACCGAAGAAGTTACTAGTAGTTCCCAACTACTAGTAACTTTTAATGCAAGAGAAAGTCAAGTTTTTAAGAAAATGGCCGCTTATCAATAAATTGTTAGTCGGTCAATAAGATCAGTCAACTTTAGACTAACTCATTAATCAGGAACTTTCATATGTAGTCTATTACATAAAACCTCCATATAAAATCTTGAAGTTTACAGTTGTTAAGGGGTCAAAATGTGCTATTTTTCTAGGGTGTGAAACTCAGCTGTGCGTACGGTTTTATCTTCCTTACACTGGCCTCCACAGGTGCTGGATGTCTCCAACAACAAGCTGAGTGAGATTCCTTCAGATCTGAGCGACTGCCCCAAGTTAAAGGAGATCAACTTCAAGGGCAACAAGCTGAGCGACAAGCGCCTGGAGAAGATGGTCAATGGCTGTCAGACCAAGTCCATCCTAGAGTACCTGAGGGGTAAAGGGAGAGGAAGACGGGATGAAGAGGGAGGTGACTCTGACAAGAAGAAAAAGCAGCAACAGCAGAGGAAGAAGAAGGGAAAGGTGAGAGAGGAACAAGACGAAGTGGAGGAGCTGAACAAGATGGTGGTGAGGGTGCTACACGTCTCCGAGGCACCCACAGCGCTCACAGTTAAGGTCAACGCTGAGGTCAAAGATGTCCGACCGTACCTGGTGTGCTGCCTGGTCAGAGGAATGAGTCTGAAGCCAGGGAATGCTCTGAAACGCTTCCTGATGGCTCAGGTAAAAACCAAACACCCAAAATGCCTTGTTTGTTTTTGCATCCTACCACTAGTTAGTAACATGTAACTACTCAAATGTTTTGCAGACAAAGCTCCACGATGATTTGTGCGGTAGAAGAACAATTGCAACCATCGCGACCCATGATGCGCAGCTTGTGAAAGGTCCACTGGTTTACGATGTGAGACCACCGACCCGACTGAAGGTACGCCGCTGCGCAGGGCGGTCATTTGACTTCAGCTTCCTCAAGAGCAGTTCTAAATTACTGTGCAAAAGTCTTGACCATCATCAGTAGGTCAATTCAGCAGAGGGGCATAAAAGAAAACCTTAACATGCCTTCAGGAAACCAAAATACTGCAGGAATCTCTTCAGCTAAATGTCATAAGGAGTGGTGGAAAATGTCTGCACAGCATTGCATGCATGATAATTAGATGAAAAGCATCTAAAGTTTCTCTCTTGAATGAAATATTTTTCAGGTGGTGCCCCTGGGTCGGAGAGAGATGACGGCCGTCGAGCTGATAAGGCAGCTTCATTTAGAGGCCGACGAGCTCAGGAAGCAGAAGAAGAGGCAGAATGTGACTGGTCTCCACAAGTCAGTGACCCTTCCACACAACATTACATCTGCAGAGTTAGTTTCCTCTGGAAATGTCAATACTGCATCAGACCATACAAAAAAAATGACTCCGTCACAGCTTAATATTATAGACATGTTATAACTTGCATAGTCATGGGGAAGATTGCTGACTCAGGAATTGTCCAGCAGAAACGGGCGATTCTGCTGGACAACGAAGGCAAGCAATAGAAGTTCCTTGATAAGGAAACTTTAACATATTGATGGGGATTTGAGTGGAAGAAAAAAAGACTGAACTGTTGCTTGTTTGGCAAAAACCCTCTTTTGAGATGGTTCCAGACAAGGAATGGCAAGGAAATACATTTCAGTCGGCAAAAACATTCCCGTATCAGGATTCTGATTTTTTTTATTTGTCTCACGTAGTATTCTGTAGTATTTTGTCTCATGTAGGGCCAGCACATCTGTTGCAATGTGCTGGTCCTTCAAAAACATCTCTGTCTCTGCCAAGTAGTTTATAGATTTCTTCTTCAACAGATACCTGCAGCTTTTGGAAGGAAAATCCGTCTACCCCTGCTTGGTGGATGCAGATGGAGATGTGATCTCATTCCCACCAATTACTAACAGTGAGAAAACCAAGGTCTGTGCTTAGTGTCTTTTGAAGACACTTTGAACAACGCTCGTTTAAACTATCTACAGAAATGAAATCATATTTAATTTAGCAAGTGTATCTGGTTTTGTAAGATGCCTCTGTCACACCCCAAAATATCGTTTTGATTCTCCTTATCGTATGACAGAGTGCATCAATTCTTTCTTGTGCAGATTAAGAAGACAACTGCAGAGCTGCTGATCGAAGTGACGAGCTCAACCAGCCTGCAGACCTGTAAAGACGTCATGGATGCTCTGATCATAGTAAGGGTCCAATTTTCTCCATCTTGTTTTGCTGATACTATTTCTTGTTTTTTTCTGTAGACTGAAAATTGAATCGAACTTTCACACCTGACAAGTGTCAGGATGTGTGAAAATGAAGTTACATTTTACTTGCAGTTTGTCCTTAAGGTGGAGGTAGAGGAATGCTGGTGAAAAGATTTGATCTCCGCTCGTTTCCGAGACCTGACTGTGAACAAATGTGGATATATATATCTTTTATTTTGAAAAAAATATTTAAAACATATTTATTTCCAAGCACCAGCAAATGGTTGGTCGGTTTTCTGAACAATCGATGACACGCAGTCTGTCCGAGGTAAACTGCTCAGCTGACTTGTAGTTGTGGCTCTTTCTTGTTTTTCCCCTGAGTGGAGTTGGATATTTTATTTTCGAGTGCAAGGTTTTAGAAGAATGTAGTGTTTCAGAGAAATTCACAAAAATTCCCCTCAGAAGTGAATAGTGGCTGATGGTAAATTTTGCCAAGACTCACCAGAGTTGCTAAATCACAGAACCGATGCAATTTTCAGCCATTTTGCTTTCAAACTGTTTTATAACTTACAGTCTAAACTATGTTCTCACCAGAGAGCCAATAAAATGTTCAAAAATGCATGTTTTCAGGTTTCTGTTCTCCAATTTCTACTCTCCCCAAAAACACAGGCTTCAAGTGTATAGCAATTAATTTCAGTGTTCAGTAAGGTCAGGAGGAAGATGAAAAAAGATTCACAAAAAAACAAGAATTTCCAGACCTAATTCCCTTTTCCCATTGTCTAAAGTTGTTCCCTTCCCTCCCTCTTTCCTTTGCTTTTTTATTTGATTGTTCTGACATTTGTTTGTGCAGCAGCAGCGTCATTGTGTGGTTGATTGTTTCCCCACCAGAAAATGGCAGAGTTGAACAAGTTCACTGCCGAACATCGGGAGGAGGCCGGGTCAGACGGAGAGGAGGACGGCGCACCGCAGCCAGCCACCGACGCAGAGACCTCCAGCCAACTCATCGTCCAGCAGGTCCGGACCGTTGATCACGATGGGAACCTGAAGGTTGTTTACCCGTCAAAAACGGATCTCTCCAAAGAAATCAGAAACTTCACTGTCATTTGGTAGTAATATTTTATGTCAACACCCATTTACATCTGATTATTTGAACAGTTTTCTCTTTTGAACCCGGAGCTTTTTATCACAAACCTTTTGATACGATGCAGTCGTCTAATCTTCACACATTAAAAAAAGCAAAACACATTTGTATGAAGGACTGACCGAGTGTAAATGTGCCCATTTGATTATTGTATGAATTTTTCATATTTTTGGATGCATCCCCAAGCGGCAAATACTCCAAATGTCTTTTCTTTCCTGTGATCTTTCTTTTTTACACACACAAATGCCGATTGGTCTGTGTCGTTTACTTTAACTGGTCACTTTTTCTTGCATTTTTTCAGATTTATTTTGATTCGTTAACTTTCATTATTTATCTATTCCGTTGTTTTTTGTTTTTTTTTGTTTTTTGTTTTGCCATAATCCTGTCTCTCACGCAGGGGACAACATGGCAACTGAACCAACATGTGGAGTTCAGTCAGAAAAAACAAATCATAGACACAACAATATAGATGCTAAATGTATTATTTTAATTCTTTAGGCAGACCTGAGTAATGTAACTCCTCAATGGGAACCATACACACTGAAAAAATAATCAGATCATCAAATAACCTGGTCCAATTACAGACCTTAGCATGAGCTATATTAATCTGGGAATAATTTTGTACAAAATAAAATCTTGTATGTGGTAACAATGTGTTTTTCAATTCTTGTGTTGATCATGCAGATCTTTCTGAAGTCACTCAAAAATCTGCGAACAAAACAGAATTTTCAAATCAGAAAAAGAAACTACGGATAGAAAATGGCACACCTTTGTCATAAAGGGACAAAAAAGCCTTTAAGCTACTCACATTCACATGTGTAAGCCACCTCCAGGTACTTGAATGTGCCTGTGCACGGGTCTCCAAACACCGAGTTGCGGGCTCTGATTGTGCAGCTGCTTTTCCCGTTGCAGCTGCGGATGACGAGGTGAGAGGCGTACCGTTAGTGCTGCTTTCCCAGTGAAACAAGAAGTGTCTTTTTTTTTTTTAGGCAGTTTTTCCATTTACGTTCGTTTGTAAAAATGTGTCTACTAATCGAGATTGAAATCTCAAAGAGCACATTCACATGTTGATGATGGCAAGCTACCGGATTGTAGCTCCAGCTGCCCTGGGGCAGTCGCACAGAAGCAAGGCTGCAATTTTGCGCCACCAGCAACCAGTGCGGGTGAAGTGTCTTGTCTTGTGCAGGCGGACCGGGAATCGAACCGGCAATCCTCCGATCTGTTTGGAGGCTAACACTTCATAGCTCTATACTAAATGCTAATGTTTCCACTGGATCTTGTTATGGTTACACTATAAAACCTTTGAGCTGCATTTAGTTGTGTCTGTGGTTAAAAGGGTATGAAGAGTTTTGTTTTGTTATTTTATGTTTATTTCCCTCAGGAAAATGAGTCAGTACTTACGTTTGAGCCACTAAGTTGGTGGGGTTTGAGCAGTAAACATTTTCAATTTGAGAGGCAGGTCGTCTGTAAGAGCAGGTGGTGTGGTCTCTGCGTCCGTAGTGGGCCCCATAGACAAAAATGACCTGCCCATAATCTGATAGAGAGCAGGAAAATAATTTGCACACACAATAGCGATACAGTAATCATGCCTGTGTTTGTTTAATTACTCACCACAATGCAAATGTGCATAGGAGTGTTCACACGTGACAAGACGATCTGTGGAAATGAACGACATGGACAACCTTAGAGATTTCACAAGTTTATGTGCAGCTCAGTTCAGTTCTTAGTGGCTTTCAAAGGAGACTGACTTGCTGGGAGGCAGGTGTAGTTGGTCTCCAGATACTTGGCGATGCCGACGCAGGGATCGGAGCTGCGGATGTCAGCTGGGTTGAACTCACAAACGCTCTTGCCATTACACCTGTTACAATGAGAGTTAAAGGACGCTACTGAGTTCCTCAATAGCAATAAAAGAAAAATAATGTATACAGAAAATATCATCACTAAATCCCTGACTTTGGTCCGCTTGCTGGTCTGGGTACTGACACAACGTTGTGGCGGAAGACATCAGCAATGACCCGAGAGCAGCAACTCCTAATTTATCTTGGAAGGGAATTTAGCAAATTTTCGAACTATTTAAAGACTCCTGCTCTAGAGTAAGAACCAGGATTCACATGTGCCAAAAAATAAAATAAACAAATTAGGCATCTCTCGAGGGATTCCGCAGAGAACTCAGAAAGTACATAGTTGCGCCCCCCCATTGCTTTGCGTACCTGTTTTTGATGGTGTCCACGGCGCCCTCTAGAGAGCATTCTGTGTTGGCAAGCTGCTGGGGAGGCTTTCCCTCACTGCAGATCTGTCTGTTAGCTCGTCCATACAGGGCTGACTGCACACTGATCACTCCGTAATCTGTTACACACAACAGAAAATCAATGCCTTCTACTGTCCTGCTGTCATCTACAAAAGTGCACTGCTCCCGGTCAAAAAAACACTAACGGTTTTAATTTCAAAAAGCCAATCACAGCAGACACAATCATCCTTGTGTACGCGTTGGCCGGGAAAGGTGCATTTTTGCAGATGGCAATAGTAACGCTGGGAAGAGGAGCTCTATCTTTTCACAGATTATCTCTCTTTCTGTGCTGTCACGACATGATGACAGTTTTAACATGCAAGAAGCATTTTTATAAAAGTTACACTCTGCAACTTTAATGTAAGATTTATTCAATTGTAAAGTAAATTTAGATTTTTTTTTAGCTAACCACAGCTCAAATGCTGGATGCTATCGCTGTCATCACAGGTTGTGGCCTTTTCGGTAACAGCAACTGTAAAAAAAACAAAAGCAAAGATTACAAAATCAGGTCTGTTGGTGCTTTAAGTAAAAAAAGTATTAGTTATGTAAATGTTCATAACTGTAAATTCTTACCAGATACCATGAGTAAGCAAGCTGTTGCGAGCACTAGGGATATGGAGAAAAGTGCCAGATTGTAATGATGTAATAATGTTTATTGTGAAATTGGTCAAACATAATCGTTCTGTTTTATAGACCTTACTCATAAAATTAGCAGAATATAATCACAGGGAGAGAATATATTTGGGCATTTTTGATTTGTTATAATTCTGAGAGTACTCACGTAGTGCAGAGTTGGGTCTGAAGAACGCCATGGTTCAAAGATTGTCGTCTCCACCGAGAAGCTGGACTGATGCTGACACAAGACTCCTCTATTTATGTGGTTGGATGAAGAGCTGAACAAAGGCTTGACTTTATTCAATTGGCTCTTATCCACCTGTAAAAAAAAAATGTGACCATGACATGTAACCGGGTCAAGATGGAGCAACAAAACAAGAGCACAATGACTTTACTGTTTATAGAATATGATGACTAAGATCAAAGTGTGGCTCCTCCCATTAATAGCAGCTTATTGCAGTTAGAGAGGTGAAAAATGAATGAAGGTAAATCCAAACTTACCAAGTATTACCGTTATAGGTGGTGCTCCTTCAAATAAGCTTTGAGATGACTCATCCATTTACTGTAAAGGTGATTGGTTCTGTGATATTTCCCAGATGTACTTCCTTGAGGAAGTGCTGCTGTACTGAACGGTCACAGGTTCCCCCTAAAATGTGTGAATCATTTACTTAAACTTAGTTTTTTTTCCCTTATTGGTATAGCTGAAGAAGACCCACTGGTATGACATTCTTCTGAATTTTAAAGTGCAAAATTACTATATCAGTGACATAGCTTTCATTTAAAGTTGTTTGATCTCTACAGTTCATGAACATTTGATTGACTGAAGTCGTGGCTTAATTTAGTCAAACCCGCATTATTTTCTTGTCATTAAAACAATCCATGTGTAAACTTTCTTAAAATGAAATATATTTTAATGTTACAGTTCTGAACATGAGACAGATTTTGTCCTGTGGAATTAGATGTGAGCGGAGTGGAAGTGCGAGTTTGAGAGAAAAGCCGACTGACTCAACCATGACTGATCACCCTGTGGACTAAAAACGGTTTGAGATTATCTGCGAGACATTTGGATTTTCTCTCATCTCAGACAGAATTTAAAACACATCCTTGCAAGTCCACACATTGTTTATAATAGAATTTGAACTAATACAATGTGAACATTAATCCGTAACAGACGTGGTAATTTTCCACCCAGTTTTTCTAAACAGATTCTCTGTTTTATAGTATTTTAACACTAAAAGGCATAAAATGGTACTTTTATGCTAACTTTATTTGTCGGTCAACAGAGAGATCGGTTGCTTTACGCACAATATAATTTATAAAGCCAGAGTAACACTTTGATTTATGTGTATAGAGAGTTCCCCCCCCCCATCAGTTTACATTTTAGAAAGTAAAAATTTTTTCCAACTCTGACAAAGCACTCTAAAGATTTAGTTGTTAAAATCATCTATTTGGGTCAAATGACATACTATATACTGCAAGCAGCATTTTGACTTCTAATTGTATAAATGTACAGTGTTATTGAATGATTTCAATTTCTCTGTCATTGAAATTCAGATCCAAGTTAAAATAATGGCTAAAATACTTTTAATGTCAGCACTAAACCGTCTCCAAGACAAATGTCGCCTGCACAAAGAACATATTGGAGATGGATTACAGTGACATCATTGTGAGTTGCAGATTTCCTGAACAGTCAGTAGCACCTGTTGTTAGATTTTTTCCCCTCCTCTTTGACTTCCTGGAACACCTAGAATTACCAGATAAAGTCACATTCCCGGCAGAAGTCTTAGAAAAACAACAGTTTTTTTTTTTAACTTTTATTATATTTATATTTATTTGACATGAGAAAGTAGATAAGCAAGAAAAAACAGCTCTTAAACACGACGGATGCTGATTATTTTGTGTTTTTTGTATGATCTGTTTTTATATCTGCTCATCTGGAGTGACAGCCTCTGGGGAGAAAAAAAACAAAGCAGAAGATTTCTGTTTTAAGGTACTGATCGAGCAACACAGTTAAATACCAAATCTACTTAAAAACTGAAACGATGAAGATCCATCCATCCATCCATTTTCCTGCACCCTTTTTCCCTTACTGGGGTCGGGAGGGTTGCTGGTGCCTATCTCCAGCCGTCATTTCGGGCGAGAGGCGGGGTCACCCTGGACAGGTCGCCAGTCTGTCGCAGGGCAACACAGAGACATACAGGACAAACAACCATACACACACACACACACTCACACCTAGGGAGAATTTAGAGAAGCCAATTAACCTGACAGTCATGTTTTTGGACTGTGGGAGGAAGCCGGAGTACCCGGAGAGAACCCACGCATGCACAGGGAGAACATGCAAACTCCATGCAGAAAGACCGGGGCTGGGAATCGAACCCAGAACATTCTTGCTGCAAGGCAACAACTCTACCAGCTGCGCCACTGGGCAGCCCTAAATGATGAAGATATATATTTATATACTACTAAGTGTTTAGGCGCTTCAAAATATTTGCATCTCCTCTTTTTTTCTTGGCAGATGTAGACCCAGACTAACTGTAGTGCAGCTTGAGAAAGCGTTTCAGTCCACTTACACTGACAGCTGTAAGCCACCTCCAGGTACTTGTACGTGCCCCCACAGGGATCTCCAAACACAGAGTTGCTGGCTTTAATAATGCAACTGTTTTTCCCATGGCAGCTGTAAAAGCACACAGCGAATATGATTTCTCAACTTATACAGCCTTGCCGAAGCAATCTGGGACAGAATGGAGAAACTACCTTTGAGCAACTTTGGTGGTGGGGCTAAAGCAAGCTGTGTTTTGGATCTGAATGGCTGGCCGTCCATACTTACATGTGGTCTGGTCTCTGCGTCCGTAATTAGCTCCATGGACAACAATAACCTGGCCTTCACCTGACGGCAGGAAACCATGGATTAAGTTTAATATATATATACGATTTTTTTGCCTTGTAAATTATATATATTTTTTAAAAGTGCATCTTACCACAACTTAGGTGTGATAAAGACTGCTCACATGTCACATGGTGAACTAAAAAAGTTACAGAAATCACATGATTACAAAATGAACCTCAAACTCTGTTCTGCTGTGACATACAGTGCACACAATATAAATCTGCACGACTGTATTGCTTAGTATTGGTTTACACTGCATCATTTTTGTGTTAAGTACTCAAACATAATTTTTACTTAACCAAACCCAGGTGGGGCGACTTACAGGCAGGAAGGCAGGTGTAGGTGGTCTGCAGATATTTGGCGGTGCCCCTGCAGGGATCAGAGCCTCGAAGGACATCCGTGCTCAGCTCACACACCTTTTTGCAAAAACAAAAATGACTAGAAATCAAATGGAATCGCAAAAATTCTGACATGTACCAACTTTAAATGTGCATGTACTTATTCTATACACAGCTGAGCCACTTCAACTGTGTACCTGTTCTTGACAACATCAGCGATGCCAGCAAGAGAGCAGTCAGTGTTGGAAACCTCATCTGGACTCTTTCCTTCGTTGCACGTCACATTGTCCCTATGTCCGTACAGGGACGACTCGACGCTTATCACGCTCTCCAAATCTGTAGGAAACACACTGAGTAAGACTTTAATAGTTTTAGTTTGACAGTAAACCAACCTCTTAATCCTTTAGTTTTGAGTCTTACCACAGCTTAAACGATGCACAGCGTTATCCATACAGGTGGTAGCAGTCTCTTTAGAGATACCTAAGGATGCATCATAAGAGTATGATTATAACACAAGAAGCTTGGAAATGTATCCATACTTCTTCAAACCAGACCGAAAAGTTGTGTACCTGCATCTACAAGCAGGCAGGTTGATGCCAAATCTGAAAAAGAAAACCTAAATCCTTACTAACACATGATATCGAAAACAACTGAATCTTGTATAGTAAGACTTTTTCCCCCATTAGTAATTTGATGGGTTTATACTCACACAAAGTAGCACTGAAGAGCATCATGGTTATAGAGGATTCAAACGTTGGTGGACAGAGACTGAGTGTGGGGATAGGCTTGCTCAGTATTTATTCATGTGAAACTAGGGCAGCCGACTGTTTTTCATAAGAAACTTCAATCGGGCTCCGGTGGCACTTATTCAGCCTGCTATATCACACCAAAACCCCTCAATAACATCATAACCCCAAGAGGGATATGAAGCAGACATCCAGACTGAGAGCAGAAAGAGGAAGAAAAAAACGGCAAAGAATATCTGGAAAGAGTACATTACATGAGACTCAGGACAGCCTCAAGTAGTTGCCCCACAGGGCAAATCCACACAGGACAAGCAACCATAGACAGACAGACGGACACACCCAAACACAATGGGAAACTTAGGCAATTATCCCTAACATGCTGATTGTTGAACTGCAGCATCCAGAGCAGCTGGAGTGAACCATGCATAAGGAGAACAGTCACCATGTTGATCGACCCTATCTGGGTTTGGAGCCAACAACCTTTTTTTTTACTGCAACTGCCACACCTTTCTGCTCTTTCCTGCAGATGTCCCCAATTAAACCCTAGATATATTTAAGTAGTACGCAAATTAGAATTTGTGCAACCTTGTCCTGATTAGTCAGTATTGAATTTGACAATTAGACTCTTGACAAAATGTCCATCCTTCCGTATTGTTTAAGGTGGCAATAATTAATTCAGATTTGAGATCTAATTTTTTCCACAGGGTGCTACAAATACTAATACTTCAACTGGAAGGATTAACACAATAAGCATGCCTTACTGGGTTAGAGCGTTTACTGTTTCACTTAGAGACGCAGCCTTACGTTTGATGGGTTTAAAAGTTAAAACATGGTCCATCAGGTAACTTTCTGATAGAGTTTTAATAGTTTATGGGTAAAAATAAATAACACTGTGACCTTCATTAATATGTGTCTCATTAAGTTGGTTAAGCATAGTTGCACTAACGTTCTCAACTACAGACTGAATCATTTCTATTGAGCACTTTACATTATAAATATTTTAATTTACAAAGAAGAGCTCAAGTTTGTTGTACAAAAATGCAAAAAAAAAGAAAGAAACAAATCAGACATTAACAACAAACAAAAAAGAAGCAAACAGATATAAACATTTCAGAGGTAGAACTGAAATATGGTTCATAAATGTGTTATTCATACAGTTTGTAAGATATCTGTAAAGGGTTGCCAAATGCTCTGAAGCATTGATATATTATCCTTCAACAAATGTTTTATTTTTCCAGATGTAATGTGTTGGACAGCTCTGGCAGCCACATTTTGGAGGACTGGTGGCTCTTTTCATATCAGAATTCATTTGTTTTTGAAATATATATATATATATATATATATATGCTTTTATTCCTTTTGAGAAGCTTGAGGAGTATTAATGAAGAAAGACTAGACGACATAATAGTAAAGGTGCTTTATGTAATTGGAAGTGATGCTATGTAAAGGACAGTGTGTAAATTGCCCACCCTTCACCACATCGGCTAAAAAGAGCACTGGCAAACTTAAAGAAGATGAACATATGTGAGTACAGTGGAGAAATGTGGACAACCCACAGCAGAAAGAGAACATATATCATTCAAAGGGAACTTGAGGCTTGTCCAGTTAAATGAGACATTATTTGAGAGAACAGTTGATTTATAAAAACTGTTCTCCAATCTCTCAAAAGATGTTCTTTTTTTCTTCCATTTTCTTTCAGACTATGCACATTCACGTTTGTGTACAAGTACAACCGATTATACAATAACGAGAGATAAATGAAAAAGGTAGAGATGGTGTTCTTTTAAGTCGGTGTTTTTCAACCCTGGTCCTCAAGGCACACTGCCCTGCATGTTTTAGGCATTTCCCTACTTCAGCACAGATGGTTTGAATTGATGGCTGATTAACTGGCTTTTGCTGAACTCCAATCATCGGAATGGGGAGCGTTGAAGCGTTGAAACATCTAAAACATGCGGGTCAGTGTGCCTTGAGGACCGGGGTTTTAAGTTACTGAAGAGCAGAAATAAAACATTATCTTAAACCTAAAGTACAGCATGAGATTGCGGATTCACTTCTTTTCTTGGTTTATACAACAACAAAATCCCCACTAATGAATCAACTCGAAGTAAAACTTCTACAGAAGAAATTCATATTCTTAGTAGAATTGCTACAACATAATACTCAGGAAGTCCATGTAGAAATCTAAGCAACAGTTAAAAATATCCACATTATTTCCAACAACAGATACGAAATTGATTTTTAAAAAAAAATTACAATTACAATTAAATCGTCAAATATGTTCAGAAGAGGAACTGCTGGCAGGGGTTTGAAAGTAGAGAAGTTTTCGAAGGAAGTTAAAGGAACCGGGCATCTGCTTGTACAGCCCTTTTGCAGAGTTTTGGGAAACTTCGTTGGTAACCTGAAAATAAACCGTGGTTGTTTAAAAAGATCTTGATATGTGAAAAGGGAATTTTTTTGTGTTGGTCTAAAAAGTGAAACTCACCATCATCAGCATGGTGACCAAGTCAACAGTGTCTGCGTTCTCCTCAAGGATGCGGTCCAGTGTTTCGATGTACCAAGAACCGGCCCGAGTGTCTCTCCAGGAAACGAAACCTGAATTGGTCAAAGGGCGGTTAGACTGGCAGGATGTTCTCTGTGACTACACACATGACTTAAAAGTTCAGACATACCAGGGAAGGTAGAGTAGGACACCAGGATGTCACATGGGTTGGGCAGTGTTGCTCTGGCATCCACCTCGTCAGTCAAGCTCAGAGACTCGCTGCTGGACGACGTTGGGATGGCATCTGTCTGGTCGTCTTCTCCACCCACCGATGAGCAATTCTCCACAGGAGACATCTCAAATCCTGTGTCTTTTTCATCTTAAAGACAGGAAAAGCGTCTCGGTGAGAATGTTTTGTTTTTTCCACATTTCAATTTTGATGTCAAATCAAAATAAGAATTTCTTTGGTGTTTACTGGTGTACCTCCGCCACAGGCCTGAATGAAGAACAGCTTGGGTTTTCCTTGCAAAGAAGGGCAGTTCTGGCCGTTGAACAAAGTTGTGATGTCCTGAACTGTGATGTGAGACCCGTCTGTACCATACACAGCGCCAGGGAAACGACTATGATTCACCTGTAAACATAATTTAAGCACATAAGTTCTTAGATGCCTGCTGTATTTAATAGCAAGCAGATATAGTTTCAGAGAGTTTTCTAAAGAACTCTTTTGTAGCTGAAATATAATAGGTCTATCTTTCCTGTTAAACTATAAACTTTTACTTTATTTATAAAATGACACAACAAATGTCCTTTGAAAAAAAATTAACATTATGCCTAATTTTGTTCCTTTATGTTTATTGGCCCCCATGATGAGAACGTTTTCTTCCTTACTGTAGAAGCCTAATCTAACACGGCTTTAATTTGTGAAAGAAAAAAATCTAATCAAGACACTTCTTGCAATTTTGTTTCACTAAAAATACTTGTAGCATTTATAATTTATAACTGATTTAGAAAAAAAAAAAAGTAAACCAGAAGACTGACCTCAGTCCCGTGGGAGAGCACGATAACCACACAGCAGTCATAGTGGGAGTGATCCTTTTTGGACAAAGCTGACAGTTCATGTCTGATTTGCTGAAATGAGACAAAGAGTTAGCTGAGCTGCCTTTTTACACCATTTCAGAAACAGTTATAGAAGAAAAGACTCACTCTTTGCTTCAGATTTGTCTTGACTTCCACAGTAAAGTTGAATGCTAAGAATCTTCTCTCCAGCTTGTCACTGTCTATGTTGGAGCCTTTGCGATTGTTGAGCTCACTTCCAGGATCAAAGTCGGCATTGTTTATGATGAGGCAATAACCACATGGACTGGAATCCATTTTATAGGACTGTTACACAAAAATATAGAAAAATCAACAATATGCGACCAGAAATTATATTGTTTTCCCAGAGAATTGCCAACAGGAGAACATTAGTGAAAAATAAATTGTCCTTAACCTGAAGACTATCTCGGCGTGTCCTGCCTTCAGGCCTTGGTCTAAAGTACTCCTTGTCAGGTGCTGCAGGATCATAAACATATACATTAAAGTACCTACAGCTAAATAATTTGCATCAGTTTGAATCGCTTTGCATATTTTAAAGCATAAAAGCAGATGGACTGATGGATCCATCTGCTTTTCTACTTTGTTTACACTGGATGAAATCCCAATGTGATCAATGGGACAGATCATTTCATTTTGAATACCTTTTTTCCAGCATCTATTCATTTGCCAATCTGTCTGTATTTGGCATATTTTGTGTTATCTTGATTTGCATTATGTACAAACAGTATTCAAATATAGTTGCACTCTTGCAATGGGATTTGTATATCAGTTTATCAATAGTTGACAACAAATAAAGTTCTGCAACTTTTTTAATGAATTCATTGTTTCGTTTATTACAATTTCCAAAAATAAATGTGTTATTTTAGTGTTTTATTACTCATTTTAATTGTTCTTTAAGTAACGAGTGAAACAAATGCTATTTTATACACTGGACTTTTAATTTGAGTATATACTCGATAATTACCAAAACAGAATGAGTAATTTTTTTATCTTAAATTTTCTTCTAATAACTTAGTAAGCCAATAGTAATAAATACATTTGGAGGGAAGATAATTTTTTTCACTCATTATGTCCAACAATCAGAACAGAATTTCAATGCAGACTTGACAGAATTATAAGGTAAGGGCCAAGATTATTTTGTTGTGCTTTCAACCAAAATATGAAAATGGTAATTTATAGATTTGATTTGTTATTTTGGTATATCTTTGGAATGTGACTAAGATACAGCAGACATAACAAAACAGACAACCTTAAATAAACTGACAACATTTGCACATTAAAATGTTTTTTTTTATTAAAAAAAACTGATGGGCTTATTTACATTTATTAAAAATGTATATAAAGTAACGTATTTTTCTTACTTGGACTTGAAGACTTATCGGGACTCTTTATGGGATGTATAGGAACAATATATTTGATTTGTTTATTAACATCCATAGGAGAAGCTGGAAGAGAGATGATTGATAAAAAAAGATTAGAGAGTTTTCTGTGAAGAAAAAAACCGCACAGTGAATGCTGCTTACAGACTGGCAGAGGTTGCACACCAAGGCGTAGCGGCATGAGTACAACAGGCTGAAACTGAACTGATGGATCCCTCTTTTGCAGAGTTTCTATCAAACCCTGCTGACCCGATTCACGTAGGCTCTCCAGGAATAATGGATAGGCTCGATTCCCTCGGGTCTCTAAGTCCCGGACCAGCTGTCTGGCCTGGTCTCGTCTGGTCCCCGAGTTCTGACAGAAGACACCGTTGCAAGTCTTTTGTCATTTTCCTTTTGTCCCGAGTACAATTACTCAAACGCAGTGACATTTACCATGACGTCTTACCTTAATCGCACTAATCATGTCCAGGGTGAAAACGCCCTTTTCAAAAAGAGGCTCGTAGAGGACTGAAGGATCCATTTCTGTAACTAAATTGATCCTGTTTTGTTGAAGAATTTTCTTGTGTTGCTCCTCCATTCTTCAGCCACAGTATTAATAACCGGTCGGTAAAAACAGAGGTGTACAGAAAATCTGTACCTGAAAATGTGTTGTTTTTTTCTGTCTGTCTTTTCAAGACCAGCTTATGACCTACCGTTTCGTGAAAACGAAACTTGTTCGTTCACCCGTAAAAGGATGATATCACGGCTCATATTTTCTCGGTTGCACAAACTGCTTCCTTATTTACGTCGCAGTTGTCTCTTCTGATTGGTCAAAGCAGGAAAGACGGAAGAAAAACAATAGTGTGCGTTTGATTAGTTTCACAGCGTATCTGGTTTATATAGCGAACGGGCGGTGACGTTCACCATCCGAGCTGGTAAACTATTAAAAAATGTAAATAAAACTGAGAAATAGTCCGAGGTTTTCGCTAGCAAAACTAGTACCTGTTGTACATTTTCATATTATATTTTAATTTCTGATAACGGCAGTATTTTGAATGTTATAATGTTCAAAATACCATTATTATGGTTGATTTGGTCATATACTTACATATATTTCTAACACTTTTTGATCTTTAGTGTGAACCAATATATCTTAATACTGTTGTTACACCTGAATTTCCCAACTGTGGGAAAATAAAGGCTGCTTCTATTCTATGTCTGACTTCCTGGTTAACTAAAATAGCTTTAACTGAAAATCTAACTTGAGATAACTGTAACTGAAGAACTTGCCACTCACAACATGGCGGAATCGCAGCCTACTCAATTTCCCAAAGCGACTTTCGAGAAATGGCGCCTCCTCCTGGCCTCTTGCTTCGCAGTAGCAGATTACCATTAGCCAGTGCTGGAGGTACTGTAGGATGCTGCGGAACACGCCCAGTACATTAACCTCTCGTGCAGTCTGTGGTCTTTATACAGTCATTTTAGCCAGGGACGAGGATCTGGAGAGGAACCATATGCATCCTCAGCATGTGGCGTTGCACTGGTTGACTGCATCGAGCCGGGGTGACTGAAGCAAGCTGAAGAAGCCGCAGCCCCTTTGGTAACTAATCCTTAACAAAATTAGCATACACGCGTTATTCAAGAGGGGTTACGTTGATGTCACAGCTTTAAAACATTCGGTGAAGGAAAATTCTTACAGCCCGCTGCTGTGTCATCTATTTCTGTAAGCAGTTGTTAGGTTATCCTCACCGTTTTGGATAAACCGCTGTATCACATTAATAAGCATCTAAGCTGAACCATGATGTCAAGTACTACGGTCTAGTTTTATGTGGGGGCGATAATGATAACAAGATATGGCAATACGCAGACGTGAACACATTGACACACACACACAAGAAATGATCATATGTTGATATCTCTTTTTTTATTTATTTATATCTGGGAAGAAAGTGATTTAATAACACCTGAAATGGTTTAATTTATTCTATTCATTAAACAAAATATATTAACAAAGCTGTTGTATCACGTTTAGAAAAAACGGATATTCTACTCCCAACAGACACTCTTCCTGAAATAACTTCAGTGACACACTTATACTCATCTAATAATTTGTATCATCACACTAAAAGACATTTGCTCCATTCCACATTGTGAGCTATGAGATGTTCAATCGGTTTCTTGTCTCACCACACAGCATCTTAAAAAGTTGGGTCTAAGCTTTTGGTATAGCCCAGGCTTTTCATTTTTGTTGTTTTTTGTTCAGTGGTTGCAGTAGAATAGACATCTAATATCTTGTCCCTCAGGAGGGAAAGGTATTAACAAGTCCGTGGTGAATTTACTGGGGTGTTGTACCGTTTTCATGTTTCATGGGCCAGTTCTGTTTCAGCTTTAGATTTTTTTACAGATTTTATATTTTCCTCAAACTCCTGCTGATTGTTGGTGGAATTCACAGTGGATTCTGTGGTGAGCTGACCATGCACAGCTGCATGCAGCAAAGAAATCCTGTTGGACCATGATGTTTGCTTCAACAGTCAGAACCCCAAACTAAACATCTAAAGCTTAAAGAGTGCAAACCGTCCTACGAAATGCTGAGTAATGATTATGCTCATCAACTGGTATAATACAGCTGTATGGGACTTTAGGTCATTTAAATGGGAATAAATGTCAGGGCGTCCTTCTTTATTCCCCGTCAGAAAGAGTGCTTTCCTCAAACAATTAGAATTCCTGCAACATTCAAATTGTTTGAATTTCACACAAAGATTCGAAAAGTCTTTTTTTGTTTTAACATATACATTTATTTGTGGTTTCTTTGATGTGTTTAAGGTGACTGATGGCAAACATGAATCCACGTCTGGCTGTGATGGTTGTGGTGGTCCCCTTTGTCCTACTGGCAGGATCAAGCTGCGCAGCCCCTGAGATGGACCCCTACAAAATACTAGGACTAACCAGGAGTGCAAGCCAGGCAGAGATCAAGAAGGTCTACAAGCGCCTCGCTAAAGAATGGTGAGGTTTTTTTTCCAGAATGCCATCACTCCGACTGGACTCTTCTCAGTTCGTAGCTAATGAACTTGTCCTTCTCAAGGCATCCTGACAAAAACAAAGATCCAGGTGCTGAGGACATGTTTATCAAGATCACAAAGTCTTATGAGGTTTGTCTACTACACACTTTTATATCCTTCCACTCCAAGAAGCCAGATTTTCTTGTCAATTTTTCAAAAGACGTTTAGTTTTAATAGTTCTGCAGCCTTTCCCGACATGGTGTCATACTAGTGCAACGACAAATATTTAAGCATCATATAGATATTTAAACATTTTTCTGTCCCCCAATCAATAGACTCTACTGTGTGGCACCAATAGGTTGACCCTAACAGTACCGTATCTTTGTCCTACAAGTGAAGGCGGGTCAAAGAGGCCGTAGTGTGGGTAGGGGCTGCTTCTACATCAGAAATAGACAAAATAGTGTACTGCACCACACCGGCCTGTGTCATAGTATTCAGTGGAAGTGAGTACTACAACTTTCAATCCTACAAACATTAATGTCTAACATGGTGGAAGCAGTGTCATATTGAGCATCCGATTTACTGCCAGTGAAGAATGTGTCATTAAATAAAGACCCAACTCAACACCTGCGTCTGAACAATGCGTGTGTGACTGCAAAATGACACTTGCTTGGTCTGCAATCTAGATCCTGTCCAGCGAGGACAGACGTGCCAACTACGACTATTACGGGCAGACCGATGACACCCAAGCTTACAGCAGCAGCCGATACAAACATCGCCAAGACAACTTCTACTTTGACGAGCCCTTCTTCAACTTCCCATTCAACACTAAGAACCACAGAGACTTCACCGACAGCAAGTACACGCTGCACTTCAACCAGTACGTCAGCGAGGTGGTGCCCGACAGCTACAGGAGGCCGTACCTGATAAAGATCACCTCCGACTGGTGCTTCAGCTGCATCCATATCGAGCCCGTGTGGAAGGAAGTGGTGCAAGAGATGGAGGGTCTAGGTCTGAAACTGGATGGAAATTTAACCAGCAACTCTGAGCCACATAAAACTGCTTTAGCCGGTTGAGAAAATGGGAAACGCATTTGTAAATGTCTTGGCTTTTGCAGGGGTCGGAATAGGTGTGGTCGACG